>CM068540.1:16006642-17206642 GCA_035048495.1 Euptelea pleiosperma
ATGTGCTAACAGGGTTCAGGAAAATAGTAAAATGTTTCAGAGTGTAGGCTATCTGAATCTGGAGAGCAAGATCTTCTTCTCAGTTCTGAGGGTCATGTATTTATACCCCCAGAACTGGCGTGACTCACCTTCTACGTGTCTACTTGTTGTTAATCAGTTATGATCTAGTGAGATTCTGTTACAAAATTGAATCTTCCTGTTATATCCTAACTTCCCTTATTCGTTTATATCTGAAATGACTGAAGTGGCACTGAGGTCGCACTCATCGTATCAGATATTCGAATAAGGACAGGTCGAAGCTGCGCAATAATCAAACTAGTTGTCATATGACCAACACTTATTGGATAAACAACTAACTATATTATAGTTTAGAATACTTATCTCTTTTGTAGAATCTTGTATTCTTCTCGGGATCGATAGAAATCCATTCCCGTCAAGTAAGCTACTGATCTTGTCGAGATGAGAAGTGTGTTACTCCCGTTGAATGAGTTGTTCGCTTTTGCCGGGATGAGATAAACATTGCTCTCGTCAAGTTGGCCATCTGATCTTGTCGGGATATATTGGACATCATCCTCGTCAAGTATGATAAATGAACTTGTTGGGATGACTAGAATGTTGATCCCATCAAGTATAGTGTTGAACTTGTCAGGGTATATGGAGTATTAATCCCGTCAAGAATGATAACTGAACTTGTTGGGATGACTTGAGTGTTGATCCCATCAAGTATAGTGTTGAACTTGTCGAGATGATGAATGTTGCTCTGTCAAGTAGGCCATCTGACCTTGTCGGGATGTATTGAACATCATTCCCGTTAAGAATGATAGCTAAACTTGTTGGGATGAATTGAGTGCTTTATCCCATTAAGTATATTGTTGAACTTGTCGGGATGAACATAATATCAATCCCGTCAAGAATGTTGAGACGAGAGAATTGTCATTCCCGTCAAGATGGTCGATCATTAATGTGTCGGGCAAGATTGAATGCTTCCCCAACATATTAAAGGCTGAAGCTTTAATGCGTTCCGTTAATAGTTTTGCCTCGAGATGCTCTCTTCTGATCATTCTGATCTGACATGTGGTGTTTCCATTAATGGAAGACGTGAGACAGTGATGGAATGGTTATGGCCTCTGATGATGTCTTCGGCGCATTTACTCACGCATACTGGATGACACCACGTGTCGTCGTTTCGTATACCATACGTGTGTTGCCAATACACGTGTTACCATATCATTCGCCGAAAATACGGTACCGCTACAATCCATTTTCATTGAGTATTGAAGGAGATAAATTTTTTTTTTGTAAAACTGGACGATTTGATTTATGCCTGAAAATATACGAGTATTTTTGGGTACCCCATAGATTTTGTGAGTTCTAGAGAATTTTCATTATTACTTTATATTAAGTTTACCATTGATTTTCTTTTTAGAAGGTTAAGTTTTGCTCAAATCGGATTTAAATCGATCAAGTTATGAATTTTTGAACCTAAATGTGTTGTTTCTTTCCAAAGTGAAAATTTTCAGATTTTTCATACTTTTCATTTTTGAATAGTATAATTTTGATTTAATTAAATGATTTTCTTATGGTTTGACACTTACTGATTATTGAGTTTGATTTGACTGACTTTGACTAATGGACTCGTTGACTGTAGAATTGACTTAGTTTGACCAATTCAATTTTTATACTGATTAAGTTAGTAATACACCATAATTAGACTATGTTGATTCCATAATCTTTGTATTAAGTGGTAGATATTCCTTTGTTATTTACTTTTTTTACCCTCACATCTTGATCATAGGTTTTGAGATGGCCCATAGATTGTGGGTTAAGTCTTAGACACTGGGAACGGGGTGTGAGGATAAATTTCTATAGGGAATAAAATAAGAACCTAAACAATGGCATGAAAATTTTGATCATGTAATTATTACTAATGGATTATAAATCAAAGAATCAGACGAATGTGTATACACAAAGAATATTAGAGACTCTTATGTAATAGTTTGTTTATGTGGATGATCTATTAATAATGGGAACAAATATAGACATAATAAAATTAATGAAGGAAATGTCGAACAAGAAATTTGACATGAGAAACTTAGGTCAAGTTGATGTGATTCTAGGAGTAAGAATAATAAATAAAAACTCTTAGGGATTACTTTATATCAATCTCATTACATAAAAAAATGTTAAAGAAATTAAACTAATTTGAGGCAATTTTAGTTAGAAAATCAATGACACAAACTATAACTTAAAGAAAAACAAATGAGGAGATATATCTCAACTTGAATACTCTAGAATATTAGAAAGTTTAATGTATATAACAAATGAGACTAGGCCAAATATAGCCTTTGTTTTAGGTAAGCTGAGTAGATACACTAGCAACCAAGGTCACGATTAATGGGAAACTCTTATTAGAGTGTTGAGATGTTTGAAATATACTTTAAAGTATAGTCAACATTATTTGAGATATTCTGCAATAATTTAAGAGTATAGTAATGCTAACGAGATATTAGATTTATATGAGTCAAAATTCAATAGTGGATATATATTTAGGGGGCATTTGGGAACGAGAAGCAAAAGCACTTCTACTTGTAGTAGAAGTTACTAGTTGATTTTTTACCTCCAAAAAAGTCAGAGAAATTAAAAGCGTTAAGAGGCCTTCTAATTTTTGAGAAGTAATTCTCTTAGAAGTTATAAGCTAAAAAATTTAGCTTCAGTTTTAAGTTAATTTTTAACTTTTTAAAAGTTAAAATATGAAACACATCCAAACTAACTTCTTAACTTTTTGTCTTATAAAAGTCAGTAAGTTACTTATTTTTGTGTTGCCAAATGCCCCCTTACTCTTGGGAAACTATAGTATCATGAAACTCTAAACTTGTATAGCTCGATCTACAATGGAATTGGATTTATCACTTTAAATAAAGTAGAAGAAGTTGTATGGCTGAAGAACATTTTAGTAGACATCCCACTATGGCCTAAGCCAGTGCTTACCATTAATATTCATTGTAATAGCCAATCTATAATAGCAAAGGCTAGCTATAAAAATTCATACTATGGCAAATCTAGACATTTTTTATAGGCACAACTCTGTGAAACAATTACTCTCTAATGGAATTGTAATTATTTATATTGTAAAATCAAATGATACTTAACAGATAAATTGACGAAAAGACTTACAAGTGAGATAGTCTATATAACGTTGAGAATAATGGTCTTAGAGCTATTAGCGAGTAAAACGCCTTAATAGAAACCCAACGCATGTTACTGAAGATCCCAAGATCTAAGTTCAATGGAAAAACTAGCTGAGAATAATAAGTGAAAAGTATTATATTAGAGATTATCTCATTTCCATCCCTATGGTGTCATAGTGTTAGTTAAAATGAGAATGTTGAATATTAAACTCTTAATGATCTATAGCTTAGTTATCAAGTGGGATGTAATAGGGAATCTTTAATAAATTCACATATATGAGTGTAGAAATAGGTTCTATTAAAATATAGGTTGATTCCGAAGTAATGAATACTGGGATATAGCTCATGGCCTAAAAGAGAAAACCATTAGAACCCTACATTGAATCGAAAAAAGTTGTGTGCATAATCTATTGTCTCAATTTACATTAAAAAGTTGGACAATTCAATACATAAACTTCATTGAACAACTAGTAAACTCGATAGCATACACTAAGTAAAGATTCAAGTCCAATGACACATTTGCCCATACATGACAATTTTAATTTATCTCAATTTAAATTTTTATTTATTTGAGAGAATATTATCATAAAGATTATGTTTTGTTTTGGGGCTATGAGATTTTGAACCCAAGTATCCTTTATTTCTTTATAAAAAATGTTTTTGTAATTAAACCATCACTTTTTGAAAGAAAAAAAACTTTATAAAATTTTAAATGAAAATTTTGGACAGAAACCTATAGTGAGGTATCTCTCAATCTTTACTCTATTTACACATCTTTTTAGTCCCACATTCCTTGAGAAACTAAAAGTTTTGAGTTCTTATATGAGAAGGTTGGACTTAAAGGGCGTGGAATCCTTGGGTCATCCAATTTTGTGCCTATTGGGTAGAACCACGTACCTCGCTAATAACACATGTGTTGCAGACTTGGTTGGTTCGGGTTGAGTTGGATCAAAGTGTGGGTTGCGGTAAGGCAACCCATCTTTTAGGCTAAAAACTTTTGATTTTCTTTCTGTATCTCTTATTATTTAGAAACGTTTCTTAATCTATAGTTGGTCTTCATTTCTATTTACTTCAACGGATCCTACTAAGTATTTTTATTACTTAGCCCTTAATAAGATTTATTAGCGCTAAACGGCTCTTTTTTCCATCTCTATACATAGAATGGTTTGAGAGGCACCTATACAAACTATGAACTTCTTCTCCGTGCTAGAAAACTCTTCTGCTTTACTAATTTTACTTCTAATTTAATTTAATTCTTAGGGGGTAATACTTTTGTGATTTCGTAAGTTCCGAAGGTCATGGAGTGTTGTCTATTTTCAGTCGGCTATTAAATCCTAGAGGCAGACAATTGAATTACTGTCATCAGCAACAATGTGAAAGTGCAACAATGAAATCTGCCTTAGGACAACACATCGAACGCATTCCTCGGCCATATGATAATCCGACGAGACAAATCATTTTTCTGTATACAAATTTACTTGTTTTTTTAATGTGTGATTGTCTGCCCTGCTGTTTACAAATTGGACCAGTACCTTTTTTTTTTTTTTTTTTGTAATAAATTGGACCAGTACCTGAAAGGATGTAATATTCACTTTTACCCTTCAGGCTTGCCTCTCTCTCTCTCTCTCTCTCTCTCTCTCTCTCTCTCTCTCTGTCCCAGGATTCCCTCGCTAGAATCCAAACCGTTAGATGGCCCTCGGGAATTGAATGGTGAAAATCCGAAAGACAATTCAATATCCAATGGTTTGGACCTAAGGAGGGGGGGACAGGAGCACAGCCCAAAGAAAAACCGTTATGGAAGGGCCCGCACAAGCCGTTAGACCTTTCTGCCTTGCCTCTTTCTCTTTTCCAACGACGCCCGCCACCCTGTCAACAAAACCATATCTTACGTCTATCTTTCCCCATTTCTTCCAGTTTTCTCCTCGCAAACCTAATTCTCTCTCTCTCTCTCTCTCTCTCTCTCCCCCTTGTCTTCTCCTCCATCGATCATTCTCTCGTCTGCGTTCCGATTCCGATCTCGAAAGAAAACCTCCCCATGACAGGTCTTCACGACTCTCGATTTCTTCTCTCTAAAACAATATGAAGGTAAGATCATGTTCAATTGCCCCACCTCATCCCTTTCTAGCTTAATTGATCTGGGTTATTATCGATTTGGTTGATCGAGAGGAGATTCGAATAGAGAGATGTCGAATTTGTATGGAGAATTCAATCAGAAGATCGATTACGTTTTCAAGGTCGTCTTGATTGGAGATTCAGCCGTCGGAAAATCTCAGCTTCTGGCTAGGTTCTCCAGGAACGAGTTCAGTTTGGATTCGAAAGCCACGATTGGGGTCGAATTCCAGACGAGGACGCTTGTTATCGATCACAAAACTGTTAAGGCACAGATATGGGATACAGCTGGGCAGGAAAGGTCTGATTTTCTTCTTCTTCTTCTTTGATTTATAGGCTTTGCAAGATGAAATCTTGTTGATTTGAATTTCTACCAGCAATCACATAATTTTTACAGTTTGAGTGTTATGTTTTTTCTTTTAATTTTGGAGCTTAATTTGAAATTTATCTTCAGGATCTGTGATTGGTTGAATAGAATTAAAGATAACAATCTTGATGTTTATGCTTGAACAAGAATTATTTGCGTGGAATTGGACTTTGAAATAATGCTTCTAAGATCTACGTATGTGTTTGATTTACTTGAGGAAATTAATTCTCAATTCCTTAGAGGTGACCTGAATAATTTAAGATTGCCCACGATCGAAGTCTTTTCTTGTTTCCTAGATTTTTACTGCTAGTTTTTGCAAATGCCTACTTGTCTGTGTTGGTGAGGGATTGCCCATGAGAGATTTGCCTTTGGTTTGCTTGATTGACTGTGAGAGGACAAGGAGTGCAAGCTTGAATATATTTGCACTTTTCCATTTTCACTTTATTGAGGTGTCATCTATGCGTGATATTGCGATTGTGTTTCTGGACCTAGCAAAAGGAAGACCGAAGTGCCCATGGACCACACTTTGACTTGCACCAGGTTTTTCATCTTCCTATTGTTGGGTGACAATAACTTGAATGTGAACATGTGTACGTTTTTTAAATTCTGTTGTGAAAACCCAGCTAAAAGCCTAAAACTGTGAGAATATGACAAGTTATCATGTCAGATAATAATTGTGGGTTTGTTAAATGACATATCTTGGTTCAAAACCCAATTTCACCTCTGAGTTACTGATCATATTAAGAACAAATAAGCAACACCAAGCATTTTTGTGCTCGAGCCCGTAACCTTGAGGTAGTGGGTTCAATCCCAGCTTACCTAACCGGAAAAAAATATAAAAATAAAGGCAAACATAAGCAGTTGTTGCTATAGGCATGTATAAGCTAAGTTACTGAGAAAATGTTCATGGTACCATCCCCAGCCAAAATAAATGGTAAGCGCCTCGTGATGGTTACGTGCACAAACTCAACTGTGGAGCTAGTGGAGAGAGAAACATTTAGGTCTTGTTGGGGAGAGAATATGGAAGAGAAGACCTGTAATCACATTTTGGTTGGGCTTTCCTTCTTTAATAGCTCCTGTTGTGATGCAGAACGAGGGAACCCTGTTCTGGGATTGAAAGATAACTGTGCGGAATCAACACCACAATGACTTGATGGAATCACTCCACCGAGTTTGAAGGAATCACTTCTTCGGGAAGGATTTCGGTGAAATCACTTCTTTGGATATGAAGGACTCGCTTCTTCGGGAAGAATCACTCTTCCATTTCAGGCATCTCACCCACCAAAATTTAGGAACAAATCTAGGAACAAACAAGTAATCCTAAGGTAATTCAAACTCTCCTACTATCTTCTAGAACCTCTTAGACCTATCTAAAAATTTTAAAACGAGATTTCCTAAAATTGTAAAATCAGAATTTACTAAAAATAGTAAAAACAAGAATTTACTATAAATAGTAAAAACAGGAATTTAATATAAATAGTAAAAATGAGAATTACAACAACTAGTAAATCTGATTAAACCTCATTCAAAATTAAAAGAAGTCTCCTTGTAGCACTTTTCTTCTTCATCCTGTTGTAAGCCCACCTCTTTTGTTTAGGGGTTTGATTTGGTATAACACGAGTATACATCGTAGCTTGGATGCTCCTGCATCATATTGTTAAGCATTTCCATTCTATTATCATTATGGTTCTGGAAAAATACTAGAATATGTAAATTGAAATTACATATCAATAGGATGACCAGCTTGTTCAAAAAAATTAAGTCTGGTCCCAAAGTTCAATGCCCAAAATCTGGCAAAGTTGATAACAGTGACAGTAGATCTGCTGACTGCATCTGATTGTTTATTGTTCATTTGTAAAGTTTCCTTGCTGCTTTAAGTCAAGCATGTTAACTGGATTTGGCAGTGTATCACTAAACATCCCAACCCTTAATATGTTGAAACCAAATTCCTCATGCAACAGTTTGAGCACTTAGGTTTTGTAAAGTATTTGGACCAAATCCAGACATTATAGACGCGGTGTAGCTGTCAAAATAAATAAACAAAACCAAGTAAGTGCAAGTATGCTATAGAACTTTTAGCATTAGTTGGACCCAAGTTATCCTTCTGAAAGCAGAAACAATTATGGGTCAACATTGTCATGTAGTTGACACTCTGACAAAAGAAAAAGATTGTAAATCGAAGAAAGCCCTTGAGGAAGGGAGGCTGTGTCTGTGTTTTGTTTTTATCTATTGAATTAAAGAATTTCCATCACTGAGTCTTAAACTGCAAGAGTGTCACCTCGTAATCAAAAGAAAACATGGAAAAGACGAAAAGGTAACTTTCTAAACAGTTAGCTTTCAATTACTCTCCAAAGTTTAAGACGGTAGTATTTCCAGAGGTTCTTTGTCCTGAGCTTTGACAAGATATATTCACGTTGAAATGCTTCCCAAGTGTCATTGAACTTGTGTTTTAAGCAAAGAAAAGATAGGTTTACGTGGGTTTGTAAAAGGTGTGCCTCAAAGCATGTGAGACGTACACCTCGTGGCGAACCGCATGCCTCATGCCTTGAGGTTTAAGCCTCAACTGTGCATGGTAACGGGCGGCCCACCCGAACCATTAATTTTTTTTAATTTATCCCCAAAATACCCCTGTAATGGTTTTTAATGCCTAAACAATTTAAAAGGAGATGTTTAAAAACCATCTTATTCCTCTTATTTGAGAGAAATCTCAAACCTAAGCCATTTTGTCCTACTTTTCACATATTGGGAGATTTTACTATTTTTCCCTCATTCTCATCTGATTTCAATCCCGTCACTTCCTATTCCTTGTGATAAGACGGTTCAAATACCCTCAAACGATGAGGATGAGGGAAAAGATGATCTTAGAATTTAGATCGCTTTCCTCCGTAGTCTTTAGATTATGTTTGTATGGAAATGTGGAAGTGTGGAACCATGGAGCATGGATTATGGTTTATTGGTTGTACTGAACTATGGATTATGGTTGTTACTTGACTTGGTTATTGATTGATTCATGATTGGATTGGTTGTTTGCGAACTTATTATCTTTGGTTATGAATTGAGACTTGGTTTATGATTCTGATTCTCATATTCTTGTTGATATACAATACTTTTGAATTGTTGAATGTTGATGATGAATTGATGACTAGATATATTAGGTGTTTGGTTCGGAACTGTTATCCATAAAGAGACATTATTCATTCTCTTAAAACTTATTAATATTTTTTTATTAAATTTTAAAGAATTTTTTTTTGAGGCTCACACCTAGTACCACCTCGCCTCATGATGGCAAATTGCCTCACATATTTCTCGTGCTTTTTAGGACAGTTGGTTTATGTGTATATAACCTGTTGAGGTGGGTAGTATGGGTTTCTCGACAGCGAGGGGTAGGAGGTTGAGGTTTTTTTCTATACTGTCGTCTTTACGAATCTCTCTATCTAAAGTAGGTGTTTCTTTTCCCTTAATCTCAACATTAAAGGGTTTCTGTTTCCAGGGTCAGTTTTCCTTCTGACACGATACTGGTAGAAATGAGGGAAGGTGAGGCATTTTTTAGTTCACTGGTCTTATGTCTGCTTCCTTGGGAACTAAGTCGATAACCTTTATGTAGAGAAACCCAATGGCTTTAAGTATGCTATACAGTTTCATTTATTTATGAGGAAATAATCAAGTAGTCTGCAGGGCAAAAGATTATGTTGATCTTATCAAAATCCCCAGATCAGGTTCGTGCATCCGTTTGGTTATGTCAAATGTAACCTTTATATTGCTCTTAACAAATAGTTCAGGTCTCTATTTAGCTTTCTCCATCAATACTCTTTTACTAACACCCATTGGGTAGTGGGCTCAGGTACCGAGCAGTTACAAGCGCATATTACCGGGGAGCAGTGGGGGCAATGCTGGTGTATGACATGACCAAGCGCCAATCATTTGACCACGTGGCTAGGTGGCTGGAGGAGCTGCGTGGTCACGCTGATAAGAACATTGTCATCATGCTCATTGGCAACAAGTCTGATCTTGGGACCCTTCGAGCAGTGCCCACAGAGGATGCCAAGGAATTTGCACAAAGGGAAAACCTCTTCTTTATGGAGACATCGGCCCTCGAGGCAACCAATGTTGAGACCGCATTCTTGACAGTCTTGACAGAGATCTACCGGATCGTCAGCAAGAAGGCCCTAATTGCCAATGAAGAACCGGAATCCAGAGGGAATTCTGCACTTCTCAAGGGAACCAAGATAGTCGTCCCTGGCCAGGAGTCAGATTCCAGCGAGAGGAAGTCCACCTGTTGTATGTCCTACTAGGCCTAATCCTTTCACCACGTGTTGTGATCGTTAACTCTATTTAGTTATTCTCCTTTTTTCTATACTTGGGCTTGTTCTTTTAGTGTTCTTCTCTTCTTACTTCTCATCCATGTTTCTATGCTTGAATTGAGATACCTACCATTTTTTGAGAGGATAATGAAATCACACTCTTTGTTATATTAGAGGGGCTATCTTTATCTTTCTCTGTAGGTTGGATCCATTTGAGTAACAAAGAATTTGAACAGCTAAAGTTCATGTGATGAATTTCAGGTTAAATCTGAAGGACTGTCCGCACCATTTACCGATGCTTTTTAAGTGAGAACAGAAACCTTTAGTAAACATCTGTTGTTACAAGGATGCAACTGGCCACATTCATAATCAATGTAAGGCTACCTCCATCCATCCTGGGTAGTCTAAAGCCAAAGATAAAAAGGTAAGCACGTAAGGATTTGCAGGCTGTGGGAAACATTTCTTGAAAAGTTAGCCTTTTGGGGGTTCTTCTGCGTTTTTAATTGATAAGCATCTTCTTTCTTATAGTTGTTTTCCTGTTATCCAGCATAAAGCTTGATAATCCCCACAACCCCGTATCCTAACAAAGAAAAATTCCATAACATATCTGAAACTATATGTGCACATCAAAGATTCCAGTGCATAAAACTGTTGAAGTCACTCACTGGATGAGCCACAACCGTCGATGGCATAACTAGCAATCCTGATCATTAATCATTGCTTGCGCATTGGCTCACTTGAGAAAGGAAAATGCTTATCCATGCAATCTACTACTAATTTATAGAGAAAAATTGAGGCTTCAGCGAGTATTCACTTACCTCAGAATTTTCGAAACATCCCCTTTAAACTACTTAATTTCTTGCCCCCATTCTATACATTTTTCTGAAACAATCCCTTGTGACTATTGAATTTTAGAGAAAATTTGAAGCTTCACAACACTGGACTTCACTTGCCCATTACACATAAAATGTCCAAAAAAAAGCCCCTTTTGACTGCCAAATGCCAAGTAACCACTACATAGTGATAACTATTTTAAATCGGGCTCTTCTTCGGTGTGCGAAAGAATCTTTATGCACCGTGCGCAGAGGTGGGACATCTTCCTACGAAATATTTAGTTTTGTCTTTGGGGGCGAGTTATACGAGTAAAGGCGATTTGGGGTCCTATAATTAAGCGTTTGGAGAGTCTTCTTTTTTTTTTGCCAAGTAAAAATTGTATTAAAGGAAAAAACTATACATAAAGCCCAAAGAGGTTCACACGACCTATGAGCAACCCAACTAGGTTATGAAATAACCATCGGTCCGTTATCTTTAATCGAAAATACCTAGAAGGGAGTGTTGACTAAGTATTTAAAATTAATTATACCTAAACAATTTTACTAGTCTATGGTAAGGGAATAAAATCGCATGCCTTAGTTGTTTGATAAAAAATTATCACAACTGACTCAAATCGAATATGCCTCCGTGGTATATTTTCTTTTCGTCGTTTGATCTAATTAATATAGATAGCGGAATACAAACAAACAATCACACAAGACAAGAGATTTTACATGGAAATCTAGCCAAGGAAAACCACGGGACCACGTCCAGACGGAAAGTATCACTAACTGGAAAGTTAAACGAAACAAAGGTTACATACGCATCACCGTTGCAAATACAGCTTCCAACCTTAGCCAAGGCCTACTGCCGATACGTCAACGTCCTCTGAATCAACGCTATGAGTCCACGCGCGCCCTCTTAGCCATGAAGCCTTGTCTGCTTGTTCAGTTTGGTACACCCTAAACCTACCGTCGATCGGCCACCCTGATCTTAATTCTCAACACTCAAGCCTTTGCCAAAGGTGAATGATTCAGTACACCCTGAACCCTAAGTTGCTCAATGGTGTTGAATCACACTGGTACACTCAGGCTACTAGGTCAAATATCTATGTGGAAGACCTAAGCTGAGTAATGGATCAAGCTCTTAGCTTTGATTAAGAAGAGGAACAAGCTCGCAAGATGTTTATGAAATAAAAAGCTTCTTACTCTTCAAATGGACACTCTAATAAATAAACCTTTTCTTCTCTCTATAGAAGTGTAGAAGTGTATTTAGAGAAGGTATAAAAAGGTTGTATTTATAAAATTCGTAACCCTGTGCCTTGTATAACGTAGGAGAGTGGAAACTAGAATTTTGGATTTGAGAAAGACTCAATCCGCATGAAGTCCAATCGATTGTACTCTGGGTCCAATTGATTGGGCTAGGTCCAATCGATTGGGTTTTGGGTCTAATCGATTGGATTGCTACAGATGGGTTTTTCCTTCGTAAATCCAATCGATTATTCATAGTCCAATCGATCGGACTTAAATAAGTTCCTTTCCTGTAAGCTCCAATCGATTTTATAAAGGTCTCCAATCGATTGGGCTCTAATTATGTTGTCTCGTAGACTCCAATTGATTTTACAGAGGTCTCCAATCGAATGGGCTCTGATCATGTTCTGTCTCGCAGACTCTAATCGATTTTACAGAGGTCTCCAATAGATTAGGCTTTGTCCAATCGATTGGCCCAAATAGTCCAATCGATCGGACTCTCCCAAAGTCAATAACTTTGACTAAGACTCGGGTCTGTCTAATGACTAGGTTTGACCATTATATTTTTTTTCATTTAAACATATTCCTATGACCACTAAGTTAATTACATTCCTAAGCGAGCGTACACGATCTATAACCGATAAATGGGCAGTTACTCAGATGACTCCTGTCATCAATCGTCTGATTCTTACTGTCTTTATCTTCTAGTCTTCACGTAGTTGACGAAGTATGCGTACAACGACATCTTCACACTACACTAGTGCTCGTAGGAACGGTTAAATGAATGTTTTTATGTCATACGAATCATTGGCCAAACTTAGAATATGAAAATATTCCTTACAATCCCCCCTTTGGCTATAACAAAAAATATTTAATCATATAGAAGGTAAACAAAAATTAATTATAATCCCACCCTTTTACATGATTCACTCACTATCTCACAATCTCTCAGAGATAGACAAACAAATAATAGAATAGTAGCTTTTGATCTATTCCCTGCATATTCTACCAACAAAACATACGATGTAATATCATCAGCAATCAATAAACCAATAAAATGCAGTGAGTTAATTATGCACATCACAAGTAGAGAAATTGGAAAAATAATAATTTTCTCCCCTTATCTCATGCATATATTTGTTTTTACCTCTATGATTTTCTCTCCCCCTTTTTTTGTCACAGAATGACAAAGGTACAGAAATATAAGCAGATAATAAGCATGCAATGGATATTATCATGAAAAACAGGTGTATCAGTGCAACATGATAACAAGTATAAAGACTAAAAGATAAGCATGGCGCTTAGTCTATATACATCAATGGTTTAAATATCGGTGAAATCATCTAATCAATCATAAATCTTTTCAAATGAATTTTAAAATTTTAAATCATCTCCGAAAATATTTACAACTCACAGAACTCAAATTAGATTAATTCAGATTAATTCAAATAAAAAGGTCAAATATGAAATATGCTAAAATATATAAAAAGTCAAGTTAAATGCAATGCATAATGAGTTTCAATGTGATTGACACTAACAAATATCAAACATAGGATTTTAGACTTAACTACTCAGTTTAATCTTGAATTGTTCAAATGCAGTCCATCTAGGCCATTTATCAGAGTCAGTCAGTCAAACTAGTACACTTTAGTTGAATTTTCAATTTCTTTCACTTGGGTGTACTGTGATCTGACTTTCTACTTCTTAGGGTACAAAACAGATGTTAGTAAAAATCTAAATACTTTACTCAAAATCTGGAAGTATCATGTATCCAATCATGAAATCCTCATTAGAGCTAAGAGGTTCTCACTTGACTCTCTATTTTCAAGTGTATTTGCTAATGTGATTTCACATTACATTTGTCACAAACATGGCTATTTTTTTTACTCACTTGTTTTATTAGACTTTCAATTTTCAAGTTCTCATCTTTTGACACTTGGTTGATATGGTAGCTTTCACACTCGATCGGTATGGTATCCTCTGTAGTATTATGTAATCAGATTTTTATATATATCGGGGCCATACAAATTTTACCACATCCACTTGAGATAGCACTTTCTATGGAGAACTATCACACAAGGAGGCCAACAGTATATTATATTATAATTTTGAAATCAACTGAAAGGAGGAACATAACTAATTTGAAGTCATGAAAAGTAGAAGTTTATTCCTGATTCCCATAAAGTACTAGATTTATAACCTCAATCAAATTCAGTCCCAACCAGTGTCAGTCAGTGTGCATGTGAATAACAAGTTAAAACTTATGAACATCCATTAACTGAGAATTAGTAAAATAAACTAATTTTTAAATATTCTAGAGTTTTCTACAATGATCTAGTCTCAATTTACTTGTACTAAGTCCTGGTTCTAGAATTATCTAGAGTCAATGCCCATCATATTAAAAGCAATTATGCAATGCACAACTCTAAAACAAAATCCTAACAAGACACAAAAAAAATTTTAATTTTTAAATTTTCTATTTTTATTTTTGAATAAATGAACTCAAAATAATGCAAATAAGCAAAGATCTAAAACAAATAGAAAACTATGAAGAAAATAAAATCCTAAAACAAAACTACACACCCAACTTACAATAGATAGACAATCATAAAATAGAGAAGAGTGTAAAGAACCACATTTATTTAATCAATGGGGCAAGTGCTAATAGACTTCATAAGGAATTTACTCCAAATTGAATTTAGATTTATCGGTCATTCATTTTTCACCCATATGGTCTTATACCTTGTAGGTGAGTTTTCTTTCTTTGCCATTTGTTTAGGCAGTGAAAGATGATCGACATTTCTATTTTTATTTGTCATCTTATTCTGAGCCCTTTGAGGCTGGGTGCCCTTGAGTTTCATAAGGTTTGCAATCTCTCTACTAAAGGCATCTGACTTTTGATATAAGGCTGTCATTTTGTGGAGTAGATCTCCTTGGTTCTCATATGATTTTCTCTTGGGAGGAACTATGGTATCTCTTCTCTTTTGAAAATAATTCTTGCTTAGGTGACCTCTACCCCTACAGTAATTATAAACATATACATGTATAACTAGTCTAGGTCTAGGTTGATTAACCTGTGGTGTGGAAGAAACTTTGGCTTTTATAAATTTAGTTTCTGAAGACGATGATGTATTAACATTATCAAGATATGCAATTCCCCGTTTGTTTCCATATCTTTGTCCCACATTTAGAATCTCATTTAATTTCTCAGTGCTTTGAGAAATATATGGCAAGTCATTTTTCAGTTGAACTAGATCAAGTTCAAGTGACTTCCTCTTTTTCAGACATTCTTGATAACCAGTCTCAAGAAATTTAACTTTGTCTTGGAGGCTAGCTTTCTCGTCTTCATGCTGTCTAAAAATAGTTTTATATTTTTCATGCTCACTTTCAAAAGACATTTTAGCATCCGTACAAGTTTGGAACTCGTATTTCAAGAACTTGTTTCTCTCTTGAAGATATTTCTTCTCTTCCCTAAGTTGACCAACTAGTATAGATAATTCATTATTGTCTAGTTTACAAGCAGAATTTTCAGAGTCAAGAAATTCAACTCTATTAGTTAATTTCTTATTTGCTTTGGTCAGTCTATGGCTTTCTTTATATAGCTCTTGATAAACAGTATAAAGATCATCTTGATCTTCACTGTCTGAACCACTATAACTATTCACAATGAACCCTTCTTTCGACATCTTTATAGATATAAAAGAAAACAGACTATACGTAACTCACTCGGGTGATTAAACCGTTAATGAGTAAACCTGCTCTAATATCAATTGAAATAACCACCGGTCTGTTCTCTTTAATCGAAAATACCTAGAAGGGGGGGTTGATTAGGTATTTAAAATTAATTATACCTAAATAATTTTACTGGTCTATGGTAGGGGAACAAAATCGCATACCTTAGTTGTTTGATAAGAAATTATCACAACCGACTCAAATCGAATATACCTCCATGGCATATTTTCTTTTTGTTGTTTGATCTAATCAATATAGATAGCGAAATACAAACAAACAATCACACAAGACAAGAGATTTTTACGTGAAAACCTTAGTCAAGGAAAACCACAGAACCACGTTCAGACAGAAAGTATTACTAACTGAAAAGTTAAACGAAACAAAGGTTACCTACGCAACACCATTGCAAATACAGCTTCCAACCTTAGCCAAGGGCTACTGCCGATGCGTCAACATCCTTTGAATCAATGCTACGAGTCCACGCGCGCCCTCCCAGCTAAGAAGCCTTGTCCGCTTGTTTAGTTTGGTACACCCCAAACCTACTGTCGATAGGCCACTCCGATCTTAATTCTTAATACTCAAGCCTTTGCCGAAGGTGAAGGATTCAATACATCCTGAACCTTAGGTTGCTCAATGGTGTTGAGTCACACTGGTACACTCAGGCTACTAGGTCAAATATCTATGTGGAAGACCTAAGTTGAGTAATGGATTAAGCTCTTGGCTTTGATCAAGAAGAGGAACAAGCTCACAAGATGTTTATGAAATAAAAAGCTTCTTGCTCTTCGAATAGACACTTAAATAAATAAACCTTTTCTTCTATCTATAGAAGTGTAGAAGTGTATTTAGAGAAGGTATAGAAGGGTTGTATTTATAGAATTCGTAACCCCGAGCCTTGTGGAATGTGGGAGAGTGGAAACTAGAATTCTGGATCTGAGAAAGACTCAATCTGCGTGAAGTCCAATCGATTGGGCTAGGTCCAATCGATTGGGTTTTGGGTCCAATCGATTGGACTGGTACGGATGGGTTTTTCCTTCGTAGATCCAATCGATTGTTTATAGTCCAATCGATCGGACTCAAATAAGTTTCTGTCCCATATGCGCCAATCGATTTTACAGAGGTCTCCAATCGATTGGGCTCTAATCATGTTCTGTCTCGTAGACTCCAATCGATTTTACAGAGGTCTCCAATCGATTGGGCTCTGATCATGTTCTGTCGCGTAGACTCCAATCGATTTTATAGAGGTGTCCAATCGATTGGGCTTTGTCCAATCTATTGGCCCCAATAGTCCAATGGATCGGACTCTTCCAGAAGTCAATAACTTTGACTAAGACTCGGGTCTTTCCAATGACTAGGTTTGACCATTATATTTTTTTTTCATTTAAATCTATTCCTATTGCCACTAAGTCACTTACCTTCCTAAGCGAGCGTACATGATCTATAACCGACAAATAGGCAGTTACTCAAATGACTTATGTCGTCAACCGTCTGGTTCTTGTTATCTCTGTCTTCTAGTCTTCACGTAGTTGATGAAGTATATGTACCACGACATCTTCACACTACACTGGTGCTCGTAGGAATGGTTACATGAATGTTTTTATGTCATATGAAATCTTTGCCAAACTTAGAATATGAAAATATTCTTTACAGGTTGGGTCCCTGATGGCAATGAAACCAGACTTTAGGCGAAGAAACAAGTCAGTCAAATCAAAAGTAGGAAGAGAAATGATCCTCCATTTTATATAGAAATGGAGGTTGCTCTACAAAAATTTCCATAATCTCAGAATCTAAAGTTGACCCATGGTACGCAAGAATGTCGGCCGAGAAGTTGGCTTCTCTCCATGTGGAGGTTATGAAGCAATGATTGAAGCTTTGATCGCTGCCTCCCAACGAGGTCTAACTGTCCATAGGATCTTCCCTGTGCCGAAAGCTTAAACTGCAGCTGTTGAGTCCGATTCAATCTAGATATTCTTCCACCCTTTGCTTTTCGCCCAATCCAGACCTACTACAATAGCCCAGCATTCAGCCATGTAGCTCGAGATTATACCCTTTGCATAAGGCTCCCTTGAAACGGCTACAATGATCACGGTATATAACACCTAATCCTCCTCTTCCTGGGTTGCCTTTTGCATGCGGTCCCATCGCAATTGATCTTAATAAAGTCATCTTGCTATATGGAAAGCTAGTTTTTTGGCGAAGGGGTTTAGGCTTGTGCAAATCAGTGTTTTTAAAGGCATGTGAGGCTTACGCCTCCAAATGCACCTCGGGGCAAAGCTCTTAAAAATGCCTTGAAGCTCAATCAAAAGGTGTTTACACATCTAAGGCATACACCCTGCTCTAAGAGGCATTGACGAGCCTTACGCCTCTCAGTGAGTTGTACGCCTCGTCAACGCTTCTTGGACTAGGCGTACGCCTCAAATGTGCTATTTTTTTTGTCATGTTGTTTTAAAAAAGAAATAAAAAAAGAATGTCAAGATATTAAAAATAATAGGTGTCGAAGGGACCCAACATAAAAATAAAAATAAAAATCCTAAGTTTTACATTTAAAAGGGACCCAATATCGATTGATCTACCATTGATTGATGACGAGATGTTGAATTTTGACTTGGACTATCAAGAATAGGATGTTGTTCATATAATTGATGAAGATGCATTTAATTTAGTAGAATATTGAGTCTTTGATTGGTGTTGTGCTTTTTTGTTTATGGTTGGAACTTGAAATTTAGAAGTTGAAAATATGTTTTATTTTTTTGAATTTTTGCTACATTTATTTATAGATTTAAATACTTATCTACCTAAAAAATGCGTGCGTGTGAGGCTTACATCTTTCGTCTTGAGGCGTAAAGCGCCTCGCCTCACACCTTAGCGTTTAAAAACACTGGTGCAAATTAAGAACACTTTGTTCAATATGCCGATATATTATGTCTCTCTATTTGATGCATGTGAGTGTGGAAAAGAAAATGATTATACTGGTGATAAATTTTTTTTGGAATGGTAGAGGAAAATGATGAAAAATCAGTTTGGCGAGATGGAGGGTGGTGACGAGACTAAGAGAGAGAGAGAGAGAGAGAGAGAGAGAGAGAGAGAGAGAGGAAGGTGAAGTGTGTGAGAGATATATGGAAAATGAATGAGGCTTTGAAAGGAAAATGATTGTGGAGGTTTGGGGTTGAGAGGGATAGCTTATGGCGTAGAGTTATATATAGTGGGCAAGTTTGGGGAAGAATTCATGGGGTGGAGTCGTGGTAGGCCGAGAGGTGCGTATGGATGTGGTGTATGGAGGGAGATCATGAATGGATTACACAAGTTCGAAGAGGGGGTGATGTTTAAAGTAGGAAGACGGAATAAGGTTCTTTTTTTAGTAGATAAATGGTGCTCAGAAACTAATCTTAAAATTGAGTTTCATGATCTCTTTCGTATTTTAGATAAGAAATTTGATTCTATTAGTGAGATTCATGTTGCTATTAACGATCAATTGGCTTGGGAACTTGACTTTCGCCATCAGTTATATGACTGGGAGATGCCACGCGTTGAAGCTCTTAAGGAACAGGATGGGAGAAACCCTCAATCTCAGTTCGCATAATGATTCCAGATTGTGGACCCTTAATAGTAAAGGTAATTAAATTTATCGTTCATTCCTTTTATGGTGCTTTCAAAGGGGGGAGACAGAGGAGTTCCCAACGGCTAACGTGTGGGGATGCAAAGCTCCATCCAAGGTGCGGTTTCTAGCATGGTGTGCGGAGTGAGACTTTAAATTATGAATTTTCTATAGAAAGGGGTAAGAGTCTTGGATTACTGTCATATGTGCCTGCAAAGCGGGGAATCAATTGATAATTTGTTTTTACTTTGTAGATATGCATGGCTCATTTGGACAGGGCCGAGTTACTCAAGGAGTTTGGAGTGTTTGATAGCTCATAAGTCGATGAAGGATTTATTCTTTACATGGAGAGGGAAGGGGCTTCAGAGACTTGGGAGGAGGATGTGAGCCTTGATTCCTTTGGCAGTTATATGGGTTGTATGGAGAGAGAGGAACAACAGGGTGTTCGAGTGTAAAAGATTATAATTGGAGCAAATAATCTTGGAAATTAAAGCACTAGTCTACTACTGGGTTAAGCTGTATGAGGAAGGAAAATGCAACTCCTTCGACGACATTGTCTTCAAATGGTCAAAGTTGACAAACAAGGGGAGGGATTAGTGTTGGGAGATTGTATAGATTTTTTGGTGTTTCTTTTATTTTCTTGTGATTGGTTTTTTTATTTATTTCTCTTTGTATATTGTTTAGGCCTTCTCAGCCTTTGAAGGTCTTTATCCAATAAAGCTTTTATACTTAAAAAAAAGTAATTTTACTATAGCTTGTCACATATATCCCCACATCTGTGGAGGCAATGAACTAAAGGATACTAACCCACAAACTAAAAAACTACCCACACATCAATAAATGAAACAACTAACACAAAATGTAAAAACTTGCTAGAAAAGCACCCTAAAAACAAGAGTTACTACTTTAATAAGTACAAGTTACTACAAATTATGCACATAGATACCATAATCTAAGTATAAATTATTACCAAATGCGGTAGTAATTAATACACGTCGATAAACTAATAAATTGTCGATCAACATTCAATTAGTTGAGCAATATCATTTTCAACTAGTTCACATCTAACTATATCAATCAATATTTTTGGTGACGATCGATCATTTTATGATATATGAATGCATTTGTGTGAAACCTAACTATCCAAAGTGAAATATGATCGATAAACAGTCCAGAGGTCAAACAGATGATACTTAAGTCAATCAATAAATTGAGATTTCTTAATGTCAATCAATTATTCATTAGCCATTCGACCCAGCTGTCACATCCCAATCTTGGATTTACCGAACTCAACCCGTGACATCTTGGCCTGAGCCAAAGTCCGTAACCAAGACCCATGGTCCCAGGGGTGAGGTAGGGTTAAAATAAAAGCAAAGTTCAAATAAGGTTCAATTATGCAGTGTTTATGTTTCGAAAGTCGTAACTAATTAGATTAATATCCACTCCTAAAGTGCCATGTCAACTTGAAAAGGTAAATGATTAAAGAACAACTGAAAGATGGTTTAAAAAATCAAGAATAGAGTCCATGCATGTAAACAAACTAGTTGGAAAAGGCGTAATGTTTCTAAATTTGAAAATCTACAGAACCTCTCGGTCTTGTAGAAAATCTTGAGAACTCAACTCTCCGAGTTTGAAAACCAAACATATATTTTTGAAAATTAGATTCAAATACCTATCAAAGAAAAATATAAAAGACAATAGTTGTGTGGGTGTTTTTTCTAAAATATAAGAAGACAAAAATATTTCTACTATGCAGAAACAAAATAGACACCCTCTCAATTTTTGATTTTTAGAAAATCGTATAGAATACTCTTGGGGCCCAAGACCCCAATCCAAAAATTAGAGAGACAGTGAATTGTCCTAGAATTTTACCAATGGGTCATTTAGAACAAGTTTAAAAGCTTAGGAGGTTTAAAGTCTCATTCAAGAAATCTATAGACATAAACTTGCAATACAATCCTAGAGTGCAAAATTCAAAGTAAAATCGTTTGATAACCAAAACTAGGCAATTCCAAAGAGGTTTTATAGCAAACATATAGAGGAATAATTTTCATGTTTTGAGAAAGAACGAAAAACAAACAGAAAGCGTTCAAACATACCAAACAAGAAATGATGTTGAAAAACAAACTAAAACAATAATTTTGTAACATGCAAAAAAAAAAAAAATTCATAATTTTGCACGAAATTTTGTAAAGAGGTTAACATGACAGTCAATAATCAAATGGTATAGGTTTGGAACAATTTGATTAAGTTAGCTAATAGTTATGCTCAAAATGTTAAAATAGAGTAGGGTAAATAGTAACATGTGAAGCATCAAAATCAACTTCTCATTCATTCAAAACCCATTTATAACATCCATAATGTTCCAACAATATCAAAATAACTTAACAATTGCATAAATGAATCAAAGTTCTCAATGTAAAAAATGACACACAGAAACATAGATCTATATAATCGTCTCTTCTGATACTTCGCGTGGTTAACCACGTGCTCCGTTAATCGAATCTAAAACAATAAGTAAGAAAATGAGTTGGAAATTAAGCTTAGTAGGTGCACTTCACTATGCATGTACCTATGAGAATGAGTGTCTAACCACAATAAAACCAACGATATCAAAAACACATATTTTGGAAGAAAACAAAACAGTAAATAATAACATGAGTTCACCAATAATAAAATCCAATGAAACATGATAAAAGGGTTTTTCTGCGTTGTTAATTCAAAAACCCTAATTCAACACATTTCTAAAATCCGATTCTTTTTCTACAAAATAAACACTTGTATAGCGGTAGGTGTCGGATGTCAATCCGCACTCGGTGTGAGTTAGTGCAAACGATGGAATTAAAACAACAAATAATATACAATGAAAAATTAGAATGGTGGAAAGATGAGAAGGGCGAGGCGGTTTAAAATAACTTTAAGATGAGATCCAGAGAACACGAAACTAACAGAAATCAAATTGCATTAATCAAAGTGTTGCTTACATGAACTGAAATAACAGAAATTAAGAAAGTAGATAAATCTATTCTATCAAGCATGTGAGAAAACATGTAAAGGGGTTTAGAGAGAAGAAATGATAAAGAATGAAACATCTATGGAGATCTCGGAGCTAAGGGCGCTACTGATCAATAAGACGATCATCCAAGATTTCGATGAATGCTTTCAATCGAGAGAAGGATTTTGACAGAGAAGCATCCCATGATCTTTGGAGCAAAGGGGCTACTGATCAAGAACGGGATCGTCCAAACTTCATGGAATGCCGCTCAATCGTGAGAACAGGAGAGAGATTAAAGAGAGAGAAAATCACTAACCCTAGAGAGAGAAAGTGAACCCTAGAAAGAGAAAAGATTTATGGAGAGAAATAAAATAGAGAGAGAAACTGGTCTTAGAGAGAGTAAGTGAGCTTCAAAGGTAAAGAGAGAAAGTGAGAGAAAAACCTTGAAAGAGTTAGAAAATTATCACCTTTGAAGAACTTACCGGAGTTGGAGAGAGATCGGCCAATGGATCGGCCCTTGAGGTTCAGCCATGATGTGATGGCCAAGTGAGATTCGACCATTGACTTGACCATTGGAATGGGTCGAGTTTCTTGAGAAACGGGCAGCACATGCGTGGTTAGATATGGAAAGAAGCTTGGCAGCAAGGGGAAAACAGGTGTGCTAGTTCGGGCTGCAAGCCCGTGAGGTGGCTCTTGAGAGGAGAACCAGTACATAAGTGGTCCATTTCACAGTGGTTGAGTAGTGCATCAAGAGGTTGGAGGAGCACGTGGAGGTGTTGTACCAACAAAGGAGGAGAAGGAGAAGAGAGGTGCATGGTGCATGGTGCTGGTGCAGCCACCGTGTGTAGCAGGTCTGCTACTGCACCGGAGAAGGGGTGAAACAAACCGAAGGTGAGGGAACCAGCGGTTTTCTGGCGGGATGAAGACGGCCTCCAAGGAGGAGCCCATGAAGTGCATCACTATTAGGAGATGGAGGAGCAGTTAGCTCATGAAGTGAGGGTAGCTTGGAGAGGATTCCTATAGCAGCAAAAGTGAGGATGGCTTGGTGGACATGTAGGCCATGAAGGAACTCCCACGGTCTGTGGTGGTAGCAGTCCGATAGCAAACAATGGTGATGGAAAGGTTGCTGCCTGGAAGGTTGCCGGAGTTGCAAACCTGCAACTCCGGTAATAGATGAGAAATAGAAGAAGAAGAAGAAGAAGGAGGACAGGATGAGAGCTTACCCGGTTGCAGTGTGCTGCTAATGGCAGTGAAGGAGAAATGCACCAGCAGGTTGTATTGCAGGTTGCAGGTGAAAGTAGGGTTTTTCCGCGTCGTTGGATTCGGAAACCCTAATCTCAACACATTTGTAATTTATCCGGTTTTATTCTTGCAAAATTAAGCTTTCTTTGCATAGTGGAAATATGTTGGATGTCGATCCGCACTCGGGGTTAGTTTGTGCAATTAATTGAACCATAATAACGGGAAATCGCTAGAAATGATGGGGTGAGAATGATGGAGAAAGTAACTTAAAACATCCTTGATTTGATTTTGGATACATCTATGAAAGCAAAAATAATATAATGTTGCAAAATAATCAACTATAGACTGAAAATTTAGAAACTCCAATTAATTTATTAAACAAAACTTAACTGACAAATCTCTTGGAACAACTAAAATTTATTATATCATCATAACTATAAAGTAAGTAAATCGATTTTAGAGAGAGAAAGAGGAAATTAAAGAGAGATTTAGAGAAAGAAAGAGAACATGTATAGAGAGAAAAAAATTAGAAACAAAACTAAATGGGGAATATCTAGAATCTAGAGAAAGAGAGAAGAACAAACCTTTGTTCTTGAGCTTAGAGAGAGAAGGCTTACCCCATTTAGAAGACAAACACCGTAGAGGCGAGAAAGAAGTGGGTGGCATGGGCAGCGAGCGGCGGTGGTGATGGAGGTGCTTGCTAGTTCGCCCAGCTAGTGTTGCACAGGGGGTTGAGACGGTGCTAAGGCAGTGGCAGGCGGTGGAGATCTTATGGCAGTGGCTGGATGGAGCAGCAAGGAAGGTCGCTGGTGGTGTTGCAGACCTGTGTTGCTGCCTGCAACACAGGCAATGAGATGCACCGGGCGCTATGGTTTCTTTACAGGCTGCAATTGTCGTTGGGTGGTGGATGAGAAAGCTACGGTGGTGACAGGAGGCGTTGATCAAAGTGATGGAGACGGTGATGGCTGAGGTGGTGGTGGAGATGTTCATGGAGATGGAGGAACCGTTTTCCTCCCTTCTTCTTTCCCTTCTTCTCTCCTCCCTTTCCTTTTTTTTATTTTTTGGTTTTCTTCTTTAGGAAAGATGGTGGGGAACGATTAGAGAGCGCATTGCTACTACTATTGAGGACGGTGGCTATGGTGGCTGTTCGTTGTGGTGGGGAACGACAGACCAGGAGGTCGTGAATGAGTGGAACAGGTTGCTGGTTGCGTGGTTCTGCTGGAGAAGGCGGAGCAAGGAGGAGGGCGGAGCTGCTGCAGAGTTGGGCGGTGGTGGATGTGGTTGCTGCTGGTGGTGTGCGGCGGCGAAACCAGCAAGTGGTGATGGATGGTGAGGCAGTAGAGGATAGCAATGGAGAGGGCGATGTGGAGAATGATTGGAGGAAGGAGAGTGAATGAAGCTAACGGCCTGCAAGGTTGCAGGCTGTAAACTTGCAGGTGGAGGCGCTATTCACAGCAAGGCAGCGTGGAGACATGGGGGAGTTTTCTTGCTGGTTCGCCCAGCAAGAAGGAAAGTTGGTGACGGCTGGCAATTGAGGAGGGTTTGAGAACGACAATGGAATAGCGGAGAAGAGGTGTGGGACGGCTGGGAATTGAGAGGTAATGGAGGAAAACGTGGAGAGGAGAAAGAGAGAGAGTGAGAGAGAAAGAAGAGAACATGGGTAGGTCTCTAACGCCTTGGAGAGAGCTTGGGCGGCTAGGGTTTTGAAGGCATTAGAATGGGTGTGGGAGAAGATCCAATGGGGGAGAGAATGGCTGGCCATTCCATGTCGCCTTATAAGGGTGGATGCCCAGTCATAGCAAGTTCCCACAATCCTTCCCTTTTGAAGAATGTTTCCTTTTTTTTTTTTTTTTTCTTTGCAAAACATCCAAGCCTTCTCATTTGCCGACTTCATTTTCTACACATGGGAAATTATCCTATGCATCTCTTTGTGTAGCCATCCATATGCATATTCTCAAATCCACCACATGATCGGCCAATAACCTTCCCTATTGTTTAGAAAAATCTCTTGTATAGTAGTGCCAACACTTCCTTAGTTTGTAAGACGCATCCTTTCTTGTTATGTTTCACACAAATCCCAATCTTTGTAGGGCATCTTGTCCTGATGTCCATGCATGTTGTGAACCCCAAACAAGTTCTCGCATGTCACCACCATCTATCATTTTCGTTCAATGCCACATCATCCAGTTTATTGCTTCTTTCATCATGTGACAATAAAATCTGGGTTCCACCATGTCTCTACCATTTGACGCTTTATGACCCACCTTGTTGGTCCATTACTCGGTCCTTGTACTAGGTAAGTACTCCTATTACATGCTGGTCCATATACTTGGCCTGCACCTTTTTGGGCCTACGCTCTCTTGGGCTTTTGTGATTGAACACATCTCGTATCTCATGAATTGTCTGGGTAGGGTTCCTCATCTTGGCCCATTCGTGTGGCTCGTCGACCTGGCCCATAGGCCCACATCTTTGGTTCGTTACCTTGGCCAACACACATGTTGTCCCATTGGCCTTTAGATATCTTGATCACCATCCCATGGGATAATCAGCATCACATGTCCACTAGCTCTTTGGGCTTACCATCGGGCTTTGGACATTGCATCCCGAGTCTTGCATATTCTCTAGATAGGATTCCTCAGCTTCATCATACACTGGATATGTTAAGTATATGCCCTCTTCTACCATGCTTGCTTGCCTACGATAGATTTCCCTCATCTCATTAACATGGTCCACTGGCTCATTCTCTCTCTTGGTTCTCGGTCTAGCGCTTCGATTATCTGGCTCGACCTGTACTTGGCCCATATCTTCTAAACATAGCATGTTGGCTCTTTAAGCTTTGATAATGGGCTTTTATAGTTGATTGTGGGCCCGTAAGTCTCGAGAATCGCCTGATCGAATTTTCTGCTAGAGAAAAACACATAATGAGACTTGATCAAAACAGCTTCATATCTAGACTTCCAAAAATATGTTTAAATCATGCAAATATACAATTTCGTTTAGAAAAGTGTGTTCTACGCAACAAAAGAGACTCTTACGTAGAAAAGTGGATAAATAGAGCAGTTTTACATAGGAGAGTGTGATAACGCTAAAAGGATAATTGCTTAAAATAAGCACTTTTGAGCGAATATCAGCAGGGGAGACGGTGGAGTGCTAGCCCGTTAAGAGTTGTTGGTGCAAGGAGGAACATCTGCTGGTCCTCAAGAAAGGGAGGTACCGCGAGTTTGAAGGGTAGCAAATGGTGTCGTAGAGATCGCCCGGAGGGGTACCCTAGAGAGAGAAAGTGAATCCTAGAAAGAGAAAAGATTTCTAGAGAGAGAAATAACATAGAGGGAGAAAATGGTCTTAGAGAGAGTAAGTGAGCTTCAAAGGTAAAGAGAGAAAGTGAGAAAAAAACCGCGAAAGAGTTAGAAACTTATCACCTTTGAAGAACTTACCGGAGTTGGAGAGAGATCCGCCAATGGATCGGCCTTGAGGTTTGGCCATGATATGATGGCCAAGTGAGATTCAGCCATTGACTTGACCATTGGAGTGGGTCGAGTTTCTTGAGAAACGGGTAGCACATGCGTGGTTAGATATGGAAAGAAGCTTGGCAGCAAGGGGAAAATAGGTGTGCTAGTTCGGACTGCAAGCCCGTGAGGTGGCTCTTGGGAGGAGAACCAGTGCACAGGTGGTGCATTTCACGGTGGTTGGGTAGTGCATCGAGAGGTTGGAGGAGCACGTGGAGGTGTTGTACCAACAAAGGAGGAGAAGGAGAAGAGAGGTGCATGGTGCATGGTGCATGGTGCTGGTGCAGCCACCGTGTGTAACAGGTCTACTACTGCACCAGAGAAGGGGTGAAACAGATCGAAGGTGAGGGAACCAACGATTTTCTGGCCGAGTGAAGACGGCCTCCAAGGAGGAGCCCATGAAGTGCATCACCGTTAGGAGATGGAAGAGCAGGTAGCTCGTGAAGTGAGGGCGGCTTGGAGAGGATTCCTATAGCAACAAAAGTGAGGATGGCTTGGTGGACATGTAGGCCGTGAAGGAACTCCCACGGTCTGTGGAGGTAGTAGTCTGGCAGCAAACAATTGTGATGGAAAGGTTGCTGCCCGGAAGGTTGACGGAGTTGCAGGTCTGCAACTCCGGTAATAGATGAGAAAAGAAGAAGAAGAAGGAAGAGGTCAGGAGGAGAGCTTACCAGGTTGCATTGTGCAACTAATGGCAGTGACGGAGAAACGCACCAGCAGGTTGTAGTGTAGGTTGCAGGGGAGACAGTGAGTGCTGGCCTGTTAAGAGTTGTTGGCACAAGGAGGAACAGCTGCTGGTCATCAAGAGAGGGAGGTACCGCGAGTTGGAGGGGCAGCAAGTGGTGTTGTAGAGATCCCCCGAAGGAGTGTTGCTCTTGGAATAGGGAGGAGCTGCCAGAAAAAGGAGTTGCAAGTTTGGCAGCATGGTGGTAAGGTTTCCCACACTGAAAACAATGGTGAGGAGCCGCCGGAGTGGTGGCTGGAGAATGAGGGAGGAGGAAGCGTGGAGGGTGGAGGAGTTAGCCCATGGCTCCTCCTCTAGTTTTCGACCAAGAACGCCCTCTTTCTTTTCTTCCTCCCCTTTTCTTTTTGGAGAGAGACATTTTTGAGTGAGAGAGGGAAGAATCGTGTGTGTACAGTTTGAGAGATTAGGTTAGGACTTAATTAGGAGACGTGTGTGTGAGGTTAAAGAGAACTTAAGATGACATGGAAGAGAGGTGAGAGAGTCGTGGGGATGATGGGAGAGAGAATTGGTCTTGTGAAGACAGTTTCTTGAAAGTAGGGTTTTTTTGTGTCGTTGGATACGGAAACCCTAGAATCATAACATTTGTAATTAATCCGATTTAATTCCTACAAAATATAGAGATTTGTATAGGGATTCGTGCTAGATGTCGATCCGCACTCGGGATTAGTCGGATTAGCGCGAATAAGAACATAAAATGACAGATAATATACATGAGAAAGGTGGAAGGATGAGAAGGGCCAGTCGATTAAAAACACATCCAAATGAGATCCTGAAAATGCTAAAATCGTCGAAATCAAATTGCATTAATTAAGCTATTGCTTACATGAAATAAATGACAAAAATAAATAAAGCGGTAAATCTATTCCAGAAAGCATGTAAAAATAGATTTTAGAGAGAAGAAGAAGGTAGAGAGAGAGAAGGTGATAGAGATTTTCACCTTGGTCGTTTATCGGCCGACAAGGTAGAGGTGAGGGAGAAACTCACCATTTTGCATTCACCAAACAGAGTCGACGGTACAAAAAGGCGATCAACCTGGGGATCTCTAGAGAGAGAATCTAGATAGAGAAACTCATGGTAGAGAGATAAAGTCAGTAGCCTTAGAGGGAGAAAGTGATGGATTTTAGAGAGACAACTTAGAGAGAGAAAGTAAAATCAAAATTTAGAGAGAGAAAGTAAGGATATGAGAGAGATCTAGTGAGAGAGAGAGTATGAGATTAGAAATCCTACCTTGAATTTACCCATGAGGATCACTTGATCGGCCATGTGGTCGTTTGGCCATTGAACAAGCTTTGAGGTTCAGCCAAAGGGGTGGTTTTTCGACCTTGGGCGGCTGCTTTGGAAGGTGGTGGAGAAGGTGGGGCAGCTTCACGGATGATGAAATACGGTGGTGGCTGGTGGAAAAGGGAAAGGATGCTGCTGCTAGTAGCGTTGATGGAGGTGCTTGAGGAGGATCCCGCGGAGGTTGCTGAAGAGGAGGGTGCAGTAGGTGAGATCGTGGCTTGCTAATGGAGGGGCAACACTTTAGTGGAGGTATAGACGCTCCTGCCCTCCTCTTCTCCCCTTTTTTTTTCTTTTGTCCTGTCAAGAGAGAGAGAACGGTGCTGGTTGGTGAGGGTGGAGGCGCACCAACCAGGTAAGGTTATGCCTCCCTTTCCTCTCTTCTCTTCCCCCTTTTTTTCTTTCTATTTTTGTTTTCTTTTCGGAATCGAATCATTGGAGAATGGAAGAGAGGAGTGGTATCTTGCAGGTGGCGGCGTTGCTTGTTTGGGGCGGAACGAAGGAGAAAAGGAAGTCTGCAACGGTGCAGCCACTCCTCTAGGACGAGCCATGGAGATGGTGGTGATCTCGGTCTAAAACCGTGAACGATGGAGTGAAGGGGTAGCACACCTATTGTTCAGTTGATGAACCAGCAAGATGGGGACGGTGCTGATGAGAAGAAAAGAGATGGCCGGTGTTGCAGGTCTGTAACTCCTACATTGAAACTAGCGGTGTTGGCTGCGATGGAGCGGAGTGGTGCTGTTCTCCAATTGGTGGTGGTCGGACCACCTGCCCTTCTCTTCTCCTTCATTCTTCTCCTTTTCTCTTCCTTTCTTTTTTTTTTCTTTTCTTGAGGATAGAGGAGAAAAACGGTTTGTGGGGGATGACGATGGATGAATGGGGAGAGCTTATGAGATGTTCTTCCGCTAGGGTCTTTATTTTCTTTTTAGAAAACGTTGGTAGCTAAAAATGCAAAAATGGAGAGAAAAGCATTGTGGAGAGGAGCCTATATTTGGTTGCTCAAATCAGTAAGTTAATAGGGACGTGGGGCTCTTTTAAGAAGAGAGATCTTCTCCCACGTCCTTGCCACATCAGCCTCTATTTAAGCATATTAATACCTTTTTTAAATACGAGATTCTCCTCCAAACGATCATAACCGTTCATTTGTAAAAACATTCCATACCAAAAAATGGCAAAAACCTTTTTCAAAAATATGCTATTTTGAAATCGAATGTACATTTTTTTCTGTTTTTGATTTTCAAAATTTTCAAAACTTGATTTGCCTTTTTTTTTAAAGAACCTTTCCATTTTTTTTTTTTGTAAAAACAAGTTTCTCCTTAATATGGGCCGTCCATCTTCATAGCAACCGTTATCACATTGGCCATCATTATGGACCATGGCCATAAGATCTAAATTGATGAGAAAGATGGCGATCGGATCCTAAGATTGTGAGATGGATGATTGAAGGAAGGATCGGATGATCTGCTGGTGATCGGACAATAGAAGTGGGCGGTGATGATCAGACGGATCATTGGACTGTGGAGATCGGCTAAGGTAGGCCACAGGATCGAGTGATTGCGGAAGGAGAGAGGGTCGGATGATTGAGATTTGAGAGTAGAGAGAGAATGAGGTTTAAAGAGAGGAGAGAAAATTATTACAAAAAAATAAAGAGAAAATGCTAGCAGAGGGTCTTGAACCCTGGTCTTTGACTTGGTCTTCTGCAAGCTTTACCAACTGGTCAAGTCTTCATCTTGTGTTTGCTGATTGAGCTTTATTCTCCTTAATCTCTTCTCGGGGTGCTTGTCTCTTTTTCTCTCTCTCTCGATCTTCTCTCTAGCTTTTTCGACTCTCTAGTTCTTCCCGTTCTTTGTCTAAGTCTACTGGATCTCTATGCTTTGATCAAAGGCTCTGGAGGTTGATTGTGGGACCGCATTCTATCAGAATTGTCCGATTAGTGCTCCTGCGATAGAAAAATTGCGTAATGAGATTTCTACTAAACGCCTTCGCATGTGGGTCAAATAAACGCATATGAGTGCATGTGAATATACCATTTTGTGTAAAAAAGTGTGTTCTACGCAATGAAAGAAACTCTTACGTAGAAAAGTTGATAAAAATTATAGTTTTACGTAGAAGAGTGTGATAATGCTAGAAGGAAAATTGCTTAAAATAAGCACTTTTGAGCTAATATCATTTCTCTTTTCAGCTAAGGTTGTGGGCTGTTAAGGCCGTGGGGGCCCATAAAGTCCTAGTGTGCCGTGGGGTAACGTGGCGGATGTGAGGCCTTGGGTCTCTAGAGAATAAAGTGGGCTTGGTCTAGGGGTGTGCGGGTTCGGGTTTGTGGGCCATTTGGCCATGGATGCAATGCACTCACTTGCCACGGTTGTAAGTGTTTGTCAAGCATGCACTTAATTGCCAGGGTTGCAAGTGTTTGCCGAGCATGCACTCACTTGCTAGGGTTGCAAGTGTTTGCAAAGCATGTGCTTCTCTTTAAGAGCATGGCCGCATGCATGTGCATCTCAGTGAGTGAATCAAGCTGGGTTTTAGGATTAAGTGGGATGGTGATCCTATGGTGATCTAAAGGCTCAGATTGGAGATGACAAGATCGTCAGGGATTAAGATTCGAGATCAAAGATCGATGGTTGTTCGGATGATCAGAATGCTCGATTAGATGATTAAATGGTGAGATGTGGGCAGTTAGATCATGGAGAGAGTGATCGGATGGTTGATCTTAGGATTTAATGGTACGATGAAATGATCTAAGGGTTAGATGTTAGGGTTTATACAGATGGAAGATAAAGGAGAGAGAAGAGAGAAATAATAGAATAAAATACAAAGAGAATAATTAGCGGAGGATCTTGAACCCTAGTCTTCAATATTTTCTTTAGTTGAGCTTCACCAATCATGAAGCTGTAATTTTATGTCATTTGGTACGGCTTTGGATCACTTAAGTCTGTCTCTTGGTCTTCAGTTTTGCATCTCTCTTGGTTCTTGGTCTTGCTCTACGATCCTTTGGCTTGACCTGTAGCTTGACCTGTACTTGGCTTGTATCTTCTTGTATTAGCATGTTGGCTCTTTAAGCATTGATATTAAGGCCCTACTTGGTTCGCTGCACTTAGGTGCATTTTGCACTTTAGTGCAAATACAATGAATTGTGTTCCAATCACTTGCGATGTAAGTCACTTACAATTGTTTGGTTCACGCCATGTAAATAGATGCAAATGAAGTTTAGCTGATTGGTTGGTAGTGCATTGCAAATGAATGCAATGGATATTTTATTTCTTGATTTTACAAAAAAAGTGCACAGTAAAATTATTATTGTTACCATTGTTGATGTCATTATTATTATTATTATTATTATTATTATTATTATTATTATTGTCATTATAATCATGGTTTAAAAAATGGCCGTTATAACGGATTCGACCTCCCTTGTTATGTTATGTACCGTTAAAACACTTAAAAATAACGGCTTTTATTTTTGTTATAATGTTATTTTCCATTTTTTCCCGTTATAGCGACCGTTATTTTCTGGAAAATTTTGTAAAAAAAATGGCCCTCATGTCATTTTTTTTGTTATTTTCATGTTTTCAAATTTGAAAATTTGAATTTCAGAGCCTTTTTTTTCCATTTTCCTTGTTATTTTCCCTTTTTGTCCCTGGGCATTAAAATTCGTTACAACGGCTCTTATAGCGGAAAAAATGATAAGTCCCCAAGTCTGTTAGACCGTTATTGCGGCCCCTTTTAAACCTTGATTATTTTTTTTTTTATTATTATTATTATTATTATTATTATTATTATTATTATTATTATTATTGTTTTGGAGGGGAAAGCTTGGGATTAGGGGACCCCGACCAGCTATATAAAAAAGGGTCAGGATCGGGAGACAACCATTTTGGTGTACCCACATAGAAGATCAGTCAATGGCTGATTTTTAGTGAGGATGATCTTCTCACCATATAGATCACCCCCACAAAAAATCAGCACATTCTGAAATTTCTAACCTCCTCAAATGTGGTTTTCAAGTTACACGGTAAAAATAGACAGTCCATAATTCTTTGCCTTCTAAACCAGTCAATGAATATTGGAATGATTTGAATTTTTGTGAGGATGATCTCCTCCCCAAAGAGATCATCCTCACCAAAAATCAGCCATTGATTCATCTTTTATGTGAAAAATAGAAAACTAAAAATTACAGAAATAAAAAATAAAAAATATAATAATAATAATAATAATAATAATAAATAATTACGGTGGTTGCTATTATTATTATTATTATTATTATTATTATTATCTTTTGGAAGAAAAAAATGTTGAGCTAACACAATGCACTTGCTTGCAGCAGTTTTTGGGCTGCACTTCCTTACATCTATTTTGTTAAGGACTCTGCAAGGGCTTGTCAACCACTTGCACGGCCGTTCATTGCACACCTCCAACCAATCACTTTCAATCCCAAAAATTGTGGCAAGTGAGTGCATTGTACTCGAACCAAGCAGGGCCTAAGTTTCAATGGTTGACCGTGGGCTCACCAGTCTCGAGAATAGTCTGATTGGGTTTCCTCTAATAATGAAAGCGCGTAATGAGACTTAATTAGAACGGCTTTATATCTAGACTTCTAAAAATGCGTTTAATGCATGCGAATCACAACAACAAAATTGACCTTTTATGGTGTTCAAAAAACGTCATAAAACGTATTTATAGCGTTTATCGAACTCCATAAAAACCGCTGTAAAAGGCTATGCCATCCTTTTCAGAGTTGAACGATGGATTCTTTGAACACCATAAAGTCATGGTGTTTTTGGAATGCCGTTATGTTATAGCGTTTGTGAATGCCATAATGTATATTTTAAACGTCATTAAATTGAGCGCTCTTCGTTGTTATTGCGTAATATTATGGCGTTTATTGAACACCATCATGTTATTTATCTACTTTTAAAACATGGGATTTTACGAATGCCATCGTTTTATTTTTTTATTTTTTTTATATAAAGAGTGTACCCATATAAATGCAATAAAATTTCCTGTGAAAATACACACATTCTAAACAAACACCCCATTCACATTCCAAGCAATAAAAAAATGATTCTATCATCTGAAGACAAACACAATACTAAATATAAATGTAACAATTTGATTCAAGTGCTAAATATTAAAAGCTATACAAAATTCTAATTACACAATGAATACAAGAAGTCCCCCACTATCCTCTCCCATGAAAACACACAAGATGATCCAATGACTCTTTTCCCAACCTAAAAAAAGAAAATAAAAGTTAAAAAAGATGTCCACCATGGTCTCTATTTCATAATATATAATGTGTAACTTTGCATCGATTTCTTTATTGAAGACGACATGAACCTGTTAGGAAAATTTAACCAAACAGTGATAAGAGGTTGAGGGATCACCTAAACGAAATTTGCATTTTGGGTGATATAAGTCATTGAGGGATTACTTAAATAATAACAACAACACTTGAGAGTTTTGCAATTCTTTTACGCTTCTTTTTCATAGTCTTGTCCCACAACCTTTATAACCAAATATACATCATTATGATATCTAGATCAATAAGGATGGACAACAAACACTAAGCAGGCTGCATTTGGGTAAACATATTGCTTATCTTAAGTGCTTACACAATATAACACTCATATGAATGTGCTTAAGTTGTTTTGGCCATTTGATAAGCCATGTAAAAGGGCTTCTTTTAAAAAAAACATTTTAAGTGTTTGGTAAAAAAGTGCATTTTTGGTGGAAAATGCCTATTTTACCCTTAAATTGCATAAAAACATTGATCGACTATGGAGGGCCTGACCAAATTTTTTTAGGACATTTTTTGAGCTTTGTAATGACTAAAGAAAGGTGAAATAGATAAGCCTAAATACAAAGAACTCTTTCTTGTAGCTTCTTTATTCACAAAATTTTTGTTACTGAAAAAAGAATTACTGAAATCAGAATCCTAAAGGCATATAAACATAACCATGTCATACCATACATAGAACAAAGTAAGCAAAATTATAAAAGAAGAGATAAAATCAAATAATCTCTTAACAACTGTTATACTAGTTCCTCAAATCCTTCAGTCCTTATTCTACCCTTTGAATTCTCTCCTCCAACCTTCCATTTGCAAAGACCAAGAAAATACTAACACAAACCTATAAATTTTAAATATTTTGGTCAGACTGGCAATTGAGCATGTATGAGTGAGAGATAGATCAAGGCTTAACGTTTTCAGATTAATAAAACTCTCCTAGTAAGGGTCTTGCCTTCGTGAAGGTCTTGCCTTGTGGTGCAAATGTCCACAAGTCATGATTAGATCACTTACTAGTCTAAAGCTCAGGAAGTGCCTTTACAATAACATTAGTGAGAACTCAAGTGTCATTATAATACTTCACCACATAAGCGTCTCCTTATCATTATGTGTACCATAATCACTATAGTATGCTTTTATTCTATAAACCCAGTGCCTATTGTACAAACTAACCAATAAGTTTAACTCTGTATGCAGGGATAGTAGAAAACAAGAAAAGACTGATCAAGGTTCAAGTTTTGCAAGCCATCTAAACAAATAACAGAACCACTAGCGTCATAGGGTCCCATCCTACATGGCATGCCAAATGAAAACATGCCTAGCATGCATGCTGAATGTGGGAATCTCATTCTCCCTCTCTTAGAATCCTAGTTAGCAACTTCTCTTATTTAGTTACTAAGTTCATCTGTTATCAGTTAGTTCCTTTTTGAATAACAATGTAAGATCTTAGGCTATATCTGCTAGTTGACAAGATCCTCAAATTGTAAAGATAGAATGCTATTTAGGGTTGTAATTTTTGATGGATCGTTATCAAGAAAATCATCTAGCTTGTTAAGAGGAACGACCCCCCTCTACAGAGTCATCATCCTTAAGTCCAACTTCATATCGCTTTTTGTTATAATTTACCACAAAATCTCATTGGACTTTGGGACCAAAAGACATGGGAAATCAAAGTCTTGATGTTATGCAACATCTCCTAGGCAATGTCCAATCTTCAAGGACTCTAAAAAATAATTTTGAATAGTTTGTTCGCTATGAGTATCTAAGTTGCGTTTCTGTGCCGGTCATTAGAATATGTAACATAATAAATAAATAAAAAACTACTTCAAAATATTGTAGCTAAATGACTACTTCAGGAGACCAAATCATGCATAGTTTTTTTTTTATAAGTCAAATCATGCATAGTTAAAAACAAAGAAGAGGCCTTATAATGGTGCGACTAATTTAACTTTGAACCTGGAAGAGTCATTGGCTCTGTTACATTTTCTTTGCCTACACCCTTCAATTTAGTAGTTCAAATTATGGAACTCCTAGTCATCTAATGTTAGTGGATTTTCAAAAAGCAGAAGCTTTGTTGAAGAAATTAGAAGTGATTATCTATCGTCAAGGCTTATGTACCATATATAGCTACAGTTCATAATAATTGTATCCATGCACATCACAAACAACAGGGGCAGAAACTGCCATTTTGATGGATCCCATCTAGAAAATCTCCTATTATCATCCACATCCTCGTCATCAAAGCCTCGCCCCAACTATATGGGGTTGACTTAAGGAGGTAGGAAGTTAAGAAATTAACTTCCTGCCTCCTTAATTCAACCCCATTTTCAAGAAACAAGCTAGTCAATTATGTAAGTTGAAGTTTGGTGACAACTTAAGGAGGTAGGGAGATAAAAGGCATGATATTAGCTACTTGATGTACTTCGAAGAAGGATCTCTTCACATTAAGAGGCATGATATTGGTTTCATTTTAGATGTATAAAGAGGAATTTAGATAGCTTGTTTCTCAAGATCTTTCTTGAAGGCCTTTAAAGAAGGATCAAAAAACAGTGGTGCAATAATTGATTCCCTTCCATGGGCATTTGTTAAGCAAGGCACTCCATAATTTGAAAGAAGAGAAAGAATAGTTGCGAGCTTTAGTCTTTTGGATAACAGAATGTTTATTTGTATGGAAGCTTTTTATGTGTTCTTCCATAGTTTTAGAAATTTGGTGGGCTGCTGTACATATATTACAAAGAGGACTCCAGGAGAATGATTCTTCTTTCCTATTCCTACATCCACTTTGAGATAGTTAGACAAAGAAACTGAGTACCATTAACTACTTATGTTCATGATTCTAACTTTAGTTTCTAAGTTCTTCAAAGAAAACAGATGCATGCCTTGTATTAAAACAGCCCAAGCTCTCTCATAATGAAAGTCAGTTAATATGTGTGATCAAATTGAATGTACGTAAATTAAAAAATAGATATATAAGCAGGTTCTTCCAATAAAATGTGAGAAAAGTCCAAGATGAAGAGATTAAAAGAACATCACATAAGCTAAATAATTAGGATATAGTTCCCAGAAAGAGAAAGTATCATTACTGCCTCCATCCTTCTAATTTCATAGTGAGCATATTGGGCCACCAAATATACAGCTGTTACAGAAATTACACTTGTCAGATAGTAGTGCAAAACCTGAAACTTCTCAGAAATTACGCATAACATTCTATTGCCCTGTTGCATGCCCCATAAATCTTTCTAATCTTTTTAAGCTAAAACGGAAGTAAACTAGAATGTTTCTTTTGCATCTCAATGAGATCCCCAACGACTCTATGTATATTAAAAGATATACAGGATCGAAAGCTTTCTGAGTTGTTTTTTTTACTGTTTCTCCTCCTCTCACTATGTTGGAAATTTGGTGCGGGGAAAACTAAAGAGCTTCAAATGATCACCTGACAAGAAATGCAATTCATCAAGTGATTTTTCTTCTTTAGCCTAAGTTCATCTTTGTCTTTAATCGTCCAAAAAATGCAACTGGTTGGATGATTAGCATCCTTTAATCAAACTGAATGATTGACCGACTTTTGGATTAGGAGAGCTCCCAGTTGGGGGCCTAAGATATCCAGAAACGGATATAGACACTGATATAGAAAATGGATATACGACTCTTCATCACCATGGTTTAAAACTTGACAAATCTAGGAGTTAAGTGTGCCAACTCTAATCTATTTAATAGCTACTTATGGTACAGAATAATTCTAATCAAATCCACCACAATCATACACCCAACACTTAAATGCATACCAGTCGATAGCAATGACTACCACATGATAATTTTTCCCGATCCAAATAGCTCCATGGAAGTTGTTTCTCAACCTGAAATCCATAGGGAAAAACAAGAATTTAAATCCTAGAAACATTTGGACAATGCTACTCTCATGACCATCAACTTATAGGAAAAACTAGAGCATGAGAACATCCATGAAATCTACGATCAAACACCTGCTAGAATAAAATAATCTGAATTAGAAACTTGTTATACACAAAAATGTGAAGTAGGAGAACTGGTGCTTACAAGAAATCATCGACAAAATAGGTTGTCAAAAGAACCCAGAGCTGCCCAGAGCTGCATCAAATCTCTTTCGACAAATGCATCTTTAACTTGTGAATCACCTTCAATATCAGCATTCTCAGAGAGCAATACAAATTTATCTACCTTAATAAGAATTTTGTATCTTTCCTGTATAAGATGTTTGATGTTGGTTCATACCTTTGTAAAGCAAGCATAAAATGAATGGGGAATAGCCAGACTAAAGTTCACACTGTGACCAATTCTTATCAAAGACAAGTGGGCGAGAAAAAAATGAAAATGATTACTCTCATAAATATGAACTGGTAAAAAACACTTTGTGGACTAGTATCACATTATCCTGCCATAAGAAACATACCCGACTTCGCAAGGTCTTCTAGTAAAACATTGAGCCAGTGAATCCAGCACAGCATCAGATGAACCAACTTCTTGGATGGTTATTCTAAAATATTAGATAAAAAGACATAGTAAATATCTCTTGTATGCAAGCTATAATATAAACCTTTAATCATCATAGGCCATATCCACCCTATACAGCATCAAAGTTCAGATCTAGCATCCAAATCTGGGATCAAAGTTTAGGTCAATCGACTCAATGATCGATTGAATGTATAGATCTGAAAAACCTAGAGAGTTTCAGTGAAAATTGAAGCAGAAATAGATAAGATGACCTGAAGTCTAGGGTTTCGAAAATCGACAAATAAAACAAAAGAAATTTGAAGATTATGAGCATTACAATGAAAATGTTCTACAAAATCAGGAAACAGAGAAGTTTGAGGGAAATATTTGATGAAAAACCAGGGTTTCTAGAGATAAAAAAACATGAGAAATGCAGGAAAAATAAATCAAAACGATTTTGTGAACACACTATTAAGGATCAAAAAGAAAGAGTAGAATCTCTTGTTATACGGATCCAAAACCCTAGATTCGTTGTTCAAAAACGTAGAGAAGAGATCAAGACGAGAGTTGCAGAGACGAGCTTACCTGAGGAGAAGATTGATCTCGAAAGTTACTACTCCAGATCTGGTTGCGAAGCTCGCGACTCCTCGGATCTGCAGATTGGCGGCCATAATAAGGGAGTGAGATGGGAGTGAGATGAGAAGAGAAAGAGAGAGAGAGAGAGAGAGAGAATTGATTTGGAGGAAATAGATAGTTTAGGTCGGAGTGTTATATGAAAACTTATTGGCATTCCGAAAATGAATGCCGTGAAGTATTTTTTTAAGCACTAGCCCCACGTGTTTATAGGTTAAAATTAGGTATTGACTGCTTTTAGAAAACGAACGCCATAAGAAATTAAAAATATATGGTGTTTCTATCTAAATACCATCAATTTAATACCATAATAGGTGTTATTTGTTGTAGTGAATATACCATTTCGTCCAGAAAAATATGTTCTCCATAATAAGAAAGACTCTTACATAGAAAATGGATAAATAGAGAAGTTTTACGTAGGAAAGTGCAATAACACTAAAAGGATAATGACTTAAAATAAGCACTTTTAAGCGAATATCAAAACACAACCTTCTCATAACCAATATAACCTAATGCATGAACAAGACCTTTTTTCCAAATTCCTCATATCCTAATAGCCCACTAGACTCTCAACAACTTCCACCACATGATACTGAGGGGGTTTAGGGTCTTCACTTAAGGGAACACAATGTTCTTACTTTCCAAGGCGTCCAAGAGGACCACACCCACTACCCATTAAGGTATTCAATTAGACCAAACCTCTAAACCATTCCCAAGATGCTTTTCAGCCACTAAGGCAACTAAAAATAAAGCAATAGAGATGAAAGACAACATTAAGAAACCCAAAAACATACAAACAAGAGATATCATGTAACTATGAATCTCAGATCTAAAATCAAGGATAATAATAGAAAAATCATAACTTTCAATCTAACCATTGGATCGAGCTAAAGTTTGGATATGTTACACACTAGAGGCAGTCGACTCTCTACTACCAAATGTCAAGAAGATTCAATATCAGAAAGAGTTCCATCTGACTTATGAAAAATGCTCTAAGTTTATGAAACCCAAAAATTTAAAGATGAACAAAGATCTAAATCATTCAAAAACCAATCTAATACATCAAGCATGCTTTAAAAACCATGGAAACATAGATTTTCATATAATATAGATGATTTCAAGCATAAATCAAACTATGAAAGAAAATAAAGAGAAAGAACACATGTATACATAGATCTATGAGTTAAAAAAACATGGGCATGGGGAGAAGATTGAAATTCAATCCATTCTCTTTATTCAGAATACCCAGAAGGGGGAGGGAGGGGGGGGGTTGATTAGGTATTAAAATTCTCACTACAAGAAAATTGATCTACAACGACGACTTTTTCCGATGGCCACAATAAACCGTCGGTATATGTTACTTTTAGCAATGGCCAGACATGGACCGTCGCTATAGGTTGGCTGAAAAAATTGGTGGGGGAAAATGGACTTTTACCAACGCCGTATTGCGACGGTGTTATTTCTGGCCATCGCTATATGTCTACATATCGACGGTTTGTCGCTGGCCATCGCTATATGTGGACTAAATAGCGACGACCCGTTTCTAACCATCGCAAAACACATATATAGCGATGGCCAAATGACCCTCACTAAAAGTTGGATTTTAAGAACCCACGAAATCCATTTTTTTTCTCCCCCGCAAAACTGATTTTTTGTCAACCCTTTCTCTCGCCACGCGATACCCTATTTTCTCTCTGGGCGAAAATCCTTCTCCTCCATCGACTAACGTTCTTCCCTGCCATCCGTCGTCTTCTGTCGTTCGTCCGCCATTAGCTGCTCCTCCTCTGTTGCTCTACTTTGGCTGGTGAGTTTTCTCTTCCCCCTCCATCATTATTCTTCTCCAGTGATTGTTGATCGTATGAATGTTTGGCGAATCCGTAGGTGGACCAGCAAATCTGGTCAGTGATTTGAAACCCTTTGATCTTTGTAGCCTAATTCCATGTTTAAAAATTAACCAGTGAAAAAGATTCCAAAGTTAGATTAGGGATTTCAAAGTTTTGGATGTTTGTATCCCAATTCCAAGGTTTAAAATGAGTCTGATTAGGGATTTGAAAGCTTTAGATGTTTGTACCCCAATTCCATGGTTAAAAATCAGCCTGATTTGGGATTTGAAACCTTTGAAAACAGCCTTCAATGCTCTCGATCTCTCTGCAAAATGGATGAATTCAAAATCCCGCTTGCTCTGCCTAGCTTTAGCAGGTGGCAAAATGACTTTTGTAACCTCTCCATGGGGCTGGAATGTTCCTTCAATTGTTCAGATGTAGTGTTGTCAGGCAAGTTTTTCACATATAGAGCCTTTACTTGAGAAATACCAATAGAGTACTAATTAGGTTCAGAATGCACTGACTATTTAAAATTTGTCGGCAGCAAGGCAAAAGAGGCAAACAAAAGTCATTAGTCTTCCACATAACGAGAAATTTGGTGTTATATCTTAAAAATAAATTGCCACACTTTCTCCAACTCTCCGCAACAACAAGAGTAAATTTAGAACCCTGGTTTATTTACTAATTAGTCCCCATTATAGAAGGTTTCAAATCAGTGTCACGAAATTTTTACCACATAATTTAATCCTTAAGATGAGTAATGGATTTCAGGATTCAATGTGAAGTTCATAACTAGCAAAACTTAACATAGATGCAGTGTTGTTAAAAGCTCTCCTCATGTCACTTGGAATCTAGGCACCACATAAACCTAGAAAATAGGGTGCCTAAGTTAATCAAGAGAGGGGAGTACCTGGGTTAATAGGCTGTGGCTATGGTGACTTGACTTGCCCAGGCAAGAAACGAGGTGTTACTTTATGCACTTCAGTCGTTTGCAACTTTTACTAAAATTCATTTTCTTTATCCATGAGGCCTGGCATGGGTGCTTTGATAAGGATGTAAATCTCTAGCTATTTGTATGATTAATTGATTTACAATGGGGTGGACATTAATTGCATGGACAGGGCTCTATTGTGTTCAACCAAACCTGTGTTGCATGCTAAAGTCAATTGCACCCTATTGGTGGCAGTAATTTTTAGCCAATAAGTATCTATCGTTAAATATTTGTTGGAGGTGATGGTCTACCCTTTTCTTGCTCTTCGTCATATTGGACAAAGTTTTACGGGTAAAGAAGAAGAAGAAGCAGAATCTGAAGATGGATCTAATGAAGAGCATGAGGTCTAGCTTCCTCAGTTCCCTATAAGTTCTTTAATTCCTTTGATTTATCATCTTTGGGCATCCTACAGGGTATGTTAGACCACTTGTTGACATAATAGACATCGAAAATTGATTTAGCATTCGTCTTTACAGGCCTTCCACAATATTCACACTGTGAAGAAGATTGAAGTTGAACATTTGATTTCATGGCTATTACCATATATTTAGTAAAGATTAAAGATATGAGCTAATGTTTGTGTAAAGTTTCTTTGAAAATGTAATTATTCTTACAAAATGTTGAAAGGTTTGATCCTTGTTACAAGTTGTGTCGAATTGGTTGGGTGTGTTAAATGTGAAGAGCTTGTGTGCTATGAGGAGGTACTTGAAGTGGTGGGCACTCCTTTGTGTTAAGAGCTCCTCCTTTGGTAAGTAACTTTTTGTTAAAATTCCTCTCTTTTTTGTCAGGATATTGGGGTATTAAAATTTAGATTTTTCGGTCGTTAGATTCGAAAACCCTAGAATCAACCAAATTCATAATGATCCGGTTCTTAATCCTGTAAAATGTAGAGATTTGTGTAGGGATTCGTGTCGGATATCATCCGCACTCGGAGTTAGGGAACACAATTTATCGGAACATTAAAATACAGAAAATGCTTGTATAATATGGAAGGGTGAGAGTGGTGATTAAGGTCGATTTTTAACACATATTTTGGTTGGAATTTTATCTACTTATTAAACTAATAATAAAAACATGATGATAAACGAAATAACAATTATCAAATTGAACTATTTATTGAATGAAAATTGTACTTACATTAATCTTGAAATAAAATAATTTAAATTGCAACATTTAAGAAAATAAAAAAAACATTAAAGAGAGTGCTAGAGAGATAAACAAATTAAAGAGAGAATTGGAGAGAAAGTGAGAGGAGAGATCTAAGTAGAGAGAGAATTAAGGTTTCTAGAGAGAGAAAGTGAAGGAGAGAGATAGAAAATGGAGATTTACTTTGGTGACTTACCAATGGAGAAGAGGTCTACAAGGCCGTGTTCTTGTTGGTTTTTGGATGAGAACTGAACCAGGGAGAGGAGAGAGATGGAGAGGTTTAGAAAAGAAGGGGAGAGGGAACCTAGGGTTAGGTTGTGAGAGGGGGAGAAAATCGAATTTCACATGGGGTTGGTCCTCTTTTTAAACTAAAGGATGACCTCTCCCAACCGTTGGATTGAAGGGAAGGATAAAGGAGAGATCCCTTTTCTTGAGAGAGAATGGCTTCCTAGGTGGATAATAAAAGAGAATAGGTTTGTGAAATGGGTAAGTAAAAATGGGTCAGGATGAGATGGACTTGTGAGAGCCCATAGGTAGTTAGAATAGAAGGCTTATGGGCAAAACATTGAGAATGCCATGTGTCGGCTAGAGGATAGGTGGGTTAGTGGACCAATGGGATAGTGTGTCTCTAGAAAATGCTAATGGGCTAGAAAATAGGAGGGCTTTTACTCATTGAGTATCGGGCCAATTAGTGGACTAGCATGGTAACGGGCCTATGAGAAAGTGGGTTTGGTGTGTCAATAAAGATATTATACGATGTTTGACACAAAGTAACTGGCCGGAGGTATAGGCTTGTAATACCATGAACTTTCGTTCTAGGGTATTATGGTAAATAAACCTAATAATGAAAACCTGAAACTTTTTCAGACTCTTATTATTATTTTTATTGTTTAATATCATGTATGAGTATGTGTATTTAATTTGGTTTCATTCTGACAACTTTGAAAAACCTGCTATTTTTTAAACTCGCTCTTTAGGGCTAAATTCTTGCTAAAAATAATGAATTATTACTTGCAGGGGATTTTTTCCTTCCCCAACTAATATTCCATAACTTTTATAAAAAAATTATTTTATAGGCCCGAGACACCAAAAATATTCCTATTTTATCCTTACCAACTTAGCTGTAAAATTTGAAACATTTTCTGAGACATGAAAACTCTAGTCGAAGATTTTGGGAGATGTTGACAAAATAGTATTTTCGTAATTTTTTAAACTTTCATATCATTCTTATATTATTTTAAATTTAATATTTAATTATATTTTATTTATTTAATAGGCGTGTGGGACCCGTGAATCACTTTCGGCTCATTCTGATGTCATCTTGACACTTTTTCGAGACTTTAAACTTTTTTTTGATTTTTGTGTATTTAGACTATTTTATGTGATTTATGTGTGTGCCACGTGTCAATATCTTATTATATGAACTTTTAAATTATATAATATAGTTTGATTGAATTAATTAATGATTATTTGTGTTATGATTGTTAGGTGGGCCCATATGACCAATCTAGAGATCTTTTGGGCTTAATAATATTCTTCAATGAAGCCTACTTGATAGGGCCTTGGGCCCATTTTTAACCTATTAGTAGTGTAAAATATAAGTTTTTGAGGGTTGAAAAAGTCATCCCTTTGATAGTCACGAATTTCACTAAAATAGAAACCCTAATCCTTCTCTAAACCTATTTATGAAAACCCTAAAGCTTTAGAAGTTTTCACAAACCAAACTCCATTGAAGAATAGAGAAAGCTCCATTAAACCTTCATCCGGGTACCGATCGCAATCGAGCAAGAATGGAGAATTGACGGGGACTCCGATTAGAAGAACATACTCTGAGGAGAGGACGATCCAACGACTTTCAAATTTGAAGAAATTTTCAATTTTCACTAAAGTTCAAAAAACCTTGAGGTAAGTGTGTTTGATCCATCCTATACTTGTTTTTCTTACTTGTTTTTATTCAAGATTTTATTTTTCTTTCATTAGGTAATGGTTGATACACATTATAAAATAATTTCAACAATATTTATTATATTCTTATTGGGTTGATCTTTATTTTGGGCCACCATAATGGGTTTGGCCATGGTCTATTTTGTACATATAACGGATGACTATGTTCTTTATCATTTTCGTTAATTTTTATAATTTAAATATTTTTATAATTATTTTTTCTAAATATCTTTATGAATCTATTTTCCAAAACCGTTTAGTTTGTATTTTTCTGATTTGTATTGATTAAGTTATGATTTTTCTAAGTTGTTTGACTTTACAAAATAATCTAAAATTTCAGATTCTACATGGTTCACTTCACTTGGGATTTGATCTATATTTTTAACCTAAATATTTTTTAATTATTTTTTATAGATACCTCTATTAATCTAGTTTCTAGAACCTTTGAGTTTGTATTTTTATGATTTATATTGATTAAGTTATAATTTTTCAAACGTGCTAGACTTTTCTATAAAACCTAGAATTCTAAATTTTACATGGTCCAATTCACTTGAGATTTCAATCTATATTTTTAACCTAAATATTTTTCTAATTATTTTTCATAGATACCTATATCAATCTAGTTTCTAGAACATTTGAGTTTGTATTTTTTTGATTTGTATTGATTAAGTTATGATTTTTCAAATATGTGAGACTTTTCTATAAAACCCAGAATTCTAGATTCTGTCCGGTCCACTTCATTAAGGGTTTCGACCCATATTTTGATTCTAAATATTTTTCTATTTATTTTTTCTAAATACCTCTATAAATCTAGTTTCTATAAACTTTGAGTTTGTATTTTTCTAATTTTATTGATTAAGTTATGATTTTTCAAATGTGTGGGACTTTTCTGTAAAACCCAGAATTCCAGATTCTGTCCGGTTCGCTTAATTAAGGGTTTTGACTTATATTTTGAATCTGAATATTTTTCTATTTATTTTTCTTAAAAACCTCTTTGAATCTAATTTTTAAATCCATTGAGTTTATATTTTTCTAATTAATATTTATTTAGTTATGACTTTTACAATGCAGTATATTTTTTTTTGTGAGAAACCTATTTCTTGGATTTTGGACGATTAATGGCCTTGGAAACCCTTAGTGGTTCGGTCATGACTTATTGACTATTAAACCTAGATAGTTTGACCTAAACTTGTATGCATGGGTATCTCACCTATGTGTCTTGGATCTCTCATAGAGTTCGGCCAAGTGTCTTGAATCCCTCTTTAGGGTTCGACCTTGTGTGATGGATCCCTCATAGGGTTCGGCCATGGTGTGTTGGATTCTCTTGCAATTCTCATTTATATTGTTCATCCGTGTTGATCGTGACTTTCGATGATTATTACATGTTATTCATGTTTAACCCTAATCTGTTCCCCTATTATCACTTTTGATGATCATCTGTTCATTTTATATTCTTATTTAAATATTAAATATACGTTTGCTTATGCTATGTAACCCTAGTATCATCTTGTTATCATACCATGATCATCACGTCATTTCATATAAGGGGTGCATAAGAGAACAGGGTTGAAGTATATTATATACGTTTATATTGATTTTATCAATTAATCAGGGTTCGATACTGAAAGTAGGATTTTTCCACGTCGTTGGTTACGGAAACCCTAGAATCAACACATTTTTAATTGATCCGAAACTTTTAACCTGTAGAATGAGCAATTTTGTACAGTGGCTTGTGTCGGATGTCGATCCGCACTCAGGATTAGTTGGATTAGCGCGAATAAGAACATAAAATGACAGATAATATACAAGAGAAACGTGGAAGGATGAGAATGGCGAGTCGAGATTAAAAACACATCCAAGAGATCCAGAAAATACTAAAATCATCAAAATCAAATTGCATTAATTAAACTGTTGCTTACATGAAATAAATGACAGAAATAAATAAAGCGGTAAATCTATTCTAAAAAGCATGTAAAAAGAGATTTTAGAGAGAAAGGAAGAAGGTAGAGAGAGATTTTTCACGCCTCGGTCGTTTACCGGCCGACAAGGTAGAGGTGAGAGAAAAACTCACCCTCTTGCATTCACCGAACGGAGTTGGCGGTGCAAAAAGGCGATCAGCCTGGGGAATCTAGAGAGAGAAAGTCACTAACTCTGGAGAGAGAAAGTCACTAACTCTAGAGAGATAATTTTCTAGAGAGCGAAAATAACCTCACACACTTACCATTGGAGTAGATCGGCCATTGATGGAGCATAGTGGCTGCTCGATTGCACCACATGGTGGTGCACTTGAATTGGCCCGAGTTTGTGCACATGGCCTTGGTCGGCCAAGGAGAATAGGAGAGCATATTTGACCATTTGGTGGCATGAGGTGCTGGTCATGATAACAAGTGCACCCTGGTGATTGTGCAACATGAACCGGCCAAGAGGATTGAGATGGAGTGCAAGGGGGCAGCAGGCCAGCCAAGTTGCAAGTGCTACACCTTTCCTATCTGCAACCTAGTGAAAGGATTAGCCGTTCGGAGACGCTGGGGCATCCATGCCCAAGGAAAAGAGATGGTGACAGGATGAGATCGTGGTTGGAGAAGTGCACCACATGGACTGGTGAGCGTTGATGATGAGTAGCAATGGGGTGTTGGGTTGTAGACGGTGGAAGACATGGTGATGACCAACAGCTAGGCGGTGGAGAGAACAGCCACCACGATCTCCTTCTTCTTCTTCTCTCCCTTCTCTTTTTTCTTTATTACATTTTTTTGTTTTCTCTTGAAAAGGGGGAGACGAAGACGGCTGGGAGAAACACGGTGGAGTTGCTTCCAAGTTGTTGCCCGCAAGAGGAGAATATTGTGAAGATGAAGGCCACGTTGAGATCTGGCAATGGAGTTGTTGCAAGCTGCTACAACTTGCTGGAGGGCGGTGTGGAGAAGAACAAGACGCTGCTGGATAGCTGTGCACCAGTCCGGCAAGGCAGAAGAGAGGGTGGTAGTGCTGCAATGGAGATCACCGGAGTTGCAACCTGCAACTCCGGCAATCTTTGAAAAGGTTGCGGTGTAGCACTGTTGGGTGGTTGTTGAAGGCTTTGCCGCTTGTGGAAGATGAAGATGAAGTGGAGAACGTTGCTGGAGGTTGTGCAGGCCATGCTCGCAGCAGGGAGCATGTGCACAGGCGGTGTGGTGACGGTGGTGGAGTGGTGAGACGGTGGTGCAGCTCCTAAGGCTGCTGGCTGTGAAGCGTTGCTGGTTGGTGATGCGCAGGCAGCGGACCAACAAGAAGAAGGAGGAGCAGCCATGGCTAGAAGAGCACCAGGCGGGTGGACAAGTTGCTGCTGGCCGGAGTTGCAGACCTGCAACTCCGATCAAAGATGGAGAAAACGAAGAAGAAGAAGAAGAAGAAGAAGAAGAAGAAGAAAAGAATGGGGAAGATGGGGGGAAGAAGGATAGGAGAAAGGGGGGAAGGAGAGGAGGAGATGGGGTTAGGAAAATTAGGGTTCGTCCCCCTCCTTCCCCCTTCTAAGCTCCTAATTTCCATTAATGGAAATTAGGAATTTAGAAATAAAAAAATATTAAATTTTTTTTTTAAGTAAAATCTTACTTTTCTTTGGGGAATTTCCCCATTTAGTGGACCCCCCCTTTTTTAAAATTTAACTGAAATTATTTTGAAATTCACGGGGTCCACTAAATGGTCGGACAGCGGGTCGATGATGATGGGCCCGGCCACTGGCCCACATGGATTAATGATGTCTATCGTCTCATAATGTAATATGATGCGTGATTTGCTGATGATCAGACTGAAGATGACTGGATTAGGATCCAGATTGGCAAGCCGACTGATTTAGAGAGATCCGACGATCTGATGGACGATCCAACGGTCCGATGGAAGATCACGGTCCGATAGCTTAGGGAGATGGGCCAGAGCCAACGAGCAGGAGTTCTGGGGTTAGGTCAGTAGAACAGAGGACCGAGAGATGAAGAAAGAGAGAATAAGGAGAGATGAGAGAGAAAATTTGGGAGAGGAGTGAGAAAATGGAGATAAAAGTATTGGCGGAGGGTCTGAACCCTAATTTTCACTGTGACCATCCTCACGCTTCTACAGTAGAGTAGACCATCATTCATTGTTGATTCATGTGGCTTTAAACGCTTTGGTCCGTCTCTTGGTCATTGGCTCCCCTTCTCTCTTCGTTCTTTGGGCTGGCTCTTTGGTCATCTTATTCAGCCCATATTTGGCCCATATCTTCTAGTCATAGCCTGTGGGCTCTTTAAGTTTTGATAATGGGCTTTCATGATCAATTTTGGCCCGCAAGTCTCGAGAATCATCCAATCAGGGTTTCCTGCGACAGAAAAAGCGCGTAATGAGACTTAATCAGAACGACTTTATATCTAGACTTCCGAAAATGTGTTTAATGCATGCAAATATACCATTTTGTCCAGAAAAGTGTGTTCTATGCAACAAAATAGACTATTACGTAGAAAAGTAAATAAATAGAGCATTTTACGTAGGAGAATGCAATAACACTAAAAGGATAATTGCTTAAAATAAGCACTATCAAATACCCTAGGGTGAAAGGCCCCAGACATTATTATATCCTGTAGATGGGTCGATGAGACATCTCCCAGTACGGGAAGAAGATGGAGACCCTATGTGGTTATGGGTATTAGTTGCATTTGCATCCCTTACTCACTTGCATTCACCATCATATTCATGTCATCCTTATTATACAATTGAGATGCATACCTTGATAAAAAAAAACTTGTATAATATGATATCATACCATGCACACTGTTGTATTACTGGGTCTCGACTCAAGGTACTATACCGATACCATTTTCAAATTTTGAGGAGTTGGATACGTGAGATGATTTTGAGGCGAAAGACTCCGGCGCATTCGAGGAGATCGGCGAGGATTTGGGAGTCGATCCCACACTTTAGAAGACTTGATTTTGATTGTTCTAAACATTACTTATTTATTTTCACGGGCATATAGTCCTTTGATTGAGAGCATGTTCTCACCTCCATCTCTCCATACTTAATTGATTGATTGAATTGTTTGAGTTATGAATTATTTTATATCTATACTTTTTTTACTTAGTGGGTTTTCGAATGAACCTTAGTAGTCTAATTGACTTAATTGGACCACTAGGGGACATTCATGGATCACCTCTGGGTTCGGGTACGGGTCGATCCACGGATTTTCGGGTCGTATCTGGATATCCGAATTCGAGCGTGACAAGGCTAAAATTAGATCATGGCGATGAAGCCGTTAGATTAACAGAAGGTTATGATGGATGGTATGGATTCGACCGGCCAAAGTATTAATGATGATCAGATGGCCGATCGGATGGTTAGAAGATCTAATGATAGGATTTGATGATCTAAGGGTGAGATGTTAGAGTTTAGAGAGATAGAGAGAATTACGATAGATGTGAGAAAATACAAAAATAAAGAGAAAAAGATCTGGCATAGGGTCTTGAACCATGGTCTTCTTCATGAACTTCGCCAATTAAGCAAGCTAACTTGTGATGTCAATTGGTGTAGCTTTTAACACCTTGGTCCTTCTCTTGGTTTTCAACTCTTCCGCTCTCTTGGTTCTTTAGATCGGCTTTACGATCCTCTGGTTTGCCCGTATCTTCTTGTCCTAGCCTGATGGTTCTTTAAGCTTTGATAAAGGGTTTCTGTGGTCAATCGTGGGCCCACCAGCTGTGAGAATCGTCCGATAGGGTCTCCTATAAGTAAAAAAGTGCGTAATGAGATTCAATTAACACAGCTTGATACAAGACTATCCGAAATGCGTATATTTTATGTAAATAGTTGATTTTTATCTAAACAATGTGTTCTACGCAATGGAAGAAACTCTTACGTGGAAAAGTTGATGAAAAGACAAGTTTTACGTAGGAGAATGTGACATCGCTAAAAGGATAATGGATTAAAATAAGCACTTTTGAGCGAATATCACAACCCCCAACCAGCATATTGCCAATCCTTGGCAAATATTGCAAAATAAGTGAGGTAAAAAGGGCTTAGCATAACATGCTAGAAAACTTATTTGCATTACTCAGAAAAAACTTAGTTTTGTCAAATTATTTTAAGGATGTAAGAAATCATTCACAAATTAGAGCTAATCAGCAAAATGCAATACTTCTATAAATGAACATTTAAACAAAAGATTACTCAGACTCAGCGTGTGTGTGTGTGTGTCCAACTTCATCCTTATATGGTAGTAAAGATATCTTGATCGCCTTAGAGACTGTATGCCTCGACCTCAATCCTCACTTGTATACCACTCAGAAGTGAATCACTCAGAAATAATTTTATTCTTTTTTTCTCAAATTATATGTGAGGAGATGAATATAGGAACTAGCAAATGTCTCACATATATAGTTTTTGAATGACGGATATAAGAAGATTTATGAAGATCTCATGATTGGAATGTCATATCATTTAAGAACGTCGGATCAAATTCTATAATTTCTCTTTTCTCCATTCTCCACACTTGATGATTGTACTAATCTAGAATCAAATAGGACTAGTATAGGTTGTATTGAGACTTAGGGTAGGTTTAGAAAAGAAGGATATTCTAGAATTCAAAAATTCTGAGAGGATATCTCACTATTCTTTGCAACTTTTCCCCAAGTGCAGCATTTCTTTTATTTTTTTCTTCTTTTCTTTTATCTTTTTTGATATTGTTCTATCAGCATTCTTTTTTAGATTCTTTTTTTTCTTATTTCTTTCTGATCATGTTTCTTTTCAGCTCAAACCATTTGTTTTTCTTTTCTTTTCTTGGTTTCTATCTTTTCATGGTGTAATCATACCAAATACTCTTTGATTCCTTTCAGAAATAGTTATTGTGTTGAACTCTTTTTGGGATTGGATTTTTGGTTGATGGGTTAACAAGAAAAGGTTTTCATCAAAACACTCAAAAGGAGTTTCTAACGGTATAGCTGTTAGGTAAGCTAAAAAGTCTTATTGGTAAGAAAGATGGCTTATATTATTTTCTAGTGTTTGCACTTTCATCTATGATGTCTCAAATAGATATAGAGAATGTTCTTTATGTAATAATCCAATTTTGACGTCATTCCGAGTTCCATGACCAAAGCAAGAGTTAATGAGATCACTCAATGGAATATTTGGGGACTAGAAGAATTGTGAGTCATCTTGTGACTCAAAATTATTTTATAACCCTCAGAAATGATGAAAAGTTCAAAAGCTCACTGGGTTAGGTCTCCACAATTGTTCTTCTTGGATCTCTAGATAGTCTAAACATCGGATAATTCTGATGTTGATATGTGAAATTTTTTGCTGAATCTGAGTTTTCTAAGATTTTTCAATCTACTGTAGTAATGTTTGCTTTCAAGCTGAATTAAGAGCTAATAAGTGATTTTTCAAAACAGAAACTTTTCAATAAATAGACATTCCGAAAAAATTTTACTCACAATTATAAAGGATCTGAAAAACATTTTGAAAGTACTCAAAACTCTTCTAAAACATAGGACTTAACCTTAAAGTACATCTTTTTCTCCTTTTTCTTATATTTTTTTTTTTTGAGATGAGACATGAGTTTTGATAAATCCCCACCCCCAACTTACTTACAACACCGTCCTCGGTGCTCATAACCGGGACAAAAATTTATGCACACTCTGAATGTGATGCAAGTTATGAGGAAGGGTTATACCAGTTTGGCTGAGATTTAACAATTGGTGGTACCTGATGAGTTTCAGAGGGATTATACCTGCATAGCCATAATAATGTATGAAATATCAAAAATTATGCATGTGACTCAATGACTTCTAGGAATACCGAAATTGCCTTTTCGAAAGTGCTTAGTTTAACATCTTCAGCCAGACACAATGGGAGTGCATTAAGTACCCCCAACCAAGTTAAAATACGTGGAGACTAATTGAATCATCAGTCTTACCTTTTCCTTAGGTGGAGTTGAAACAGTTATCCTATTTCTCATTTAGGTATAGCGTTGTAGGGAAGCTCTTTCTCAGTGTAAACTGAGAAAGTAGAAGTAAATTCTATGAACGTGGTTAGCAGAGCCGCAAGAACATTTAGTTCAGCGGGGATGGATCGAAGTTTCTCAGTAAAAATTGAGAGGATAGAGTTTGTGGGTTCTCTGACCATGGTTAGCAGAGCTGCAAACTCATTGAGTTTAGCGGGAATGTATCTGAATAGAGTACACACTAGCAGATCAGTAAATCCAGATTGGTCTAACTTCGATTTGAAGTCTGGTGAAAAGTATTCTTGACACTTGTCTAATATTTCCTCGGGAGATTCCGGAAGTAGACTCTCTATGGCACACGGTTCATTGACAATGTCGACGTCGGTTGGCTGTTGAAAAATGGTAATCTCTACCTTGAGGTTGTCAAATGTCGTCGACAGGTCCTCATCCCTACACCCGATGTGTGCATCAGTGACGGTGAGGAACGGTGGAGCCAAGACAATTGGGACCGTACTAACAAGACACGGCTCAGTGTTAGGAATGTCTTCTTTAGATGCAGATGGTAAAGCATAAGAGATAGATGATTCCTCTAAGCTAGGTTCAGAAGTCGGTGCTTTGAAGGACACCGAAGATGGAGACTCTAGTTCATCAATATTATTGTCCGATCCATTGTTTGTAGCAACCTCAATTTCCTATTGTAAAGTCTGATACTCTGTCCAATTGTGTGACTCCTCATTATGGACTGTGGCCATGGTATTCCCCTCTGGATAAGCTATAAGTTGGCTAGTGAAGTTGACTTCTTCTCTCTCAGATTCTAAGTCACCTAGACGGTGTTCTAAGCTCTCTATAGAGTGTTGTTGTTGGATGATATATTGAGAGAGGAGTTCCTCTAGACTAAGTTTAGTAGCAGACTATGATGGTTTTGCTAAGAGAAGTTGAGGTGCCAACTCTTGAATGCAGTCCATCTGAGTATGAAAGTTATAAGATAGAAGTGAGTCTGAGACTATCTACTGACTTTGAAAATCCTGCGGGGTCCACTGTTGACCAAAATATTCAGTCTGTGGATTTGGCTGGTACTACGACTGCGAGTATTGCTCATTATATTTTCCACAGGGTTGGTGAAACTCGGAATGATATATATCCTATTGCAGTTGCTACTGGGGAAAAGACTATTGTTCCCATGCAAAGTTATTGTGACTCCTAGTATTCGGATAATACATGTTATTGTAGGAGGTCTGCAACGGAGGTTTAAAGGTACTAAAAGTGCAGACCTCTTCTTGGACATGAGGGAAATATCCCATAGATTTGGAGTGATAAACAAGTTTCTAGACCGCAACATCAAAGGCAGAAACTGATTTTGTCAAATCCTTAATGTGGGAGAAAAATATCTAATCTAACCCACACAATCTTCGAGGTCAGACGATTCATATCTTGATGATGATCGGACGGCTCTGGTACTTCAGGGTGAAACTATTCTCTCCTCCGCGAAGGATAGGATGATCTCCAGATGAGATATGGTTGTACCTGTTGACAATACTCCGACGCTCAAGTCAGCTTAGAATGGTAACAAGGTTCAAAAAAATAGTAAAATATTTCAGAGCTTAGACTATCTGGATCTGGAGAGCCAGATCCTCTTCTCAATCCTGAGGGTCTCATATTTATACCCTTAGAACTGGCGTGACTCACATCCCACGTGTCCAGTTGCTATCAGTCAGTTATGATCTAGATAAATTCTATTATAAAACATAATCTTCTTGTTAGATCTTAACTTCTTTGACTTGGTTATACCTGAAATAACTGAGATGGCATTAAGGTAGCATCCTTCGTGTCAGATATTCGAATAAGAAGATGTTGAAACTGTGACAGTTTGACTAGCTGTCATGCGGCCAACATCCATTGGTTAAGAAATTAATTGTGTTTAGAATACTTACCTCGTTCGTAAGAACCTGTAATCTTGTTGGTATAAGATGATGATCGATCCCCTCAAGTAAGTCATTGGATATATGAATCTAACAAGTCACCTGACCTTGTCAGGATGATATTACGATCGATCCCGTCAAGTAAGTCATTTGACCCTATCGGGATATATGCGTTCAACAAGTCATAAGACCTTGCCGGGATGAGATGAACACTGATCCCGTCAAGTAAGTCATCCTCCTTTATCGGGATGAATAAAATATCAAAGCATGTAGGCCGCAAGATCCTGTCGGGATGAGTGGAATTTCAATCCCGCCAATAAGATCAATGATTGATATGTCGGGCAAGATTGAATGCTTCCCGACATATTAAAGGTCGAAGCGTTAATGCGTTCCGTTAGTATTCTGCCTCAATATACTGATCATTCCATCCTGACACGTGGCACTTTCTATTAATGAAAGTTGTGTGACAGCGATGGGGCGGTTTATGGCTCCTGATGATGTTTTCGGCTCATTTACTCTCGCGTGCTTATTATCAACACGTGTCTCCCTCTCATGAACCGCATGTGCCAAGCCAGTGACACGTGTCATTATTTTACTTGCTGAAAAATACGACACCCACACTTAAGTAGGCATTTAAGCACTGGATCGCCCTTTGCTTCATATCGCATGAAAGTCTGTGAGATTGACGTGTCATGATGACACTCAAGATCAGTATACCAGTGGTCGGAGTTATCGCCTAGATCTTCAAAGAAATTATTGTAGGTCTCGAATAGAGGCCGTTCAGCTGCCATCAGAGAGATGTGAGTCTCTCAGATGAAGGAGATAGATTAAGTGAAAGAGATCGGTGCGGTAGATTGACACTCAAATCGAATTAGTCTCGGGTTGGATCAAATCCAAACGGGCATATGCTTGAAAAGCAAGCCCTAGGGTCGGCAAAAGTCTGAAGACTACGAAACCTAATGAGCCTAGATGATGCACATAGAGCGACAGATAATCCTTCTTCTAAACAATCAGGATATTTTATGAATTATCTTGTTAGTGTAGGGATAGTGTAGATTATGACAGTGGGCGGACCACTGGTTTATCTTCTATTACTCGCCGGACTAACTTTTCACTCTGTAGGTTCTCACTAGCTCTCTTCAAAGCAAATCCGCTAGTATTAACTCAAGTCGACTGTGAGATAATCCGAAGCCTAGACAGACGTGCGGCACATCGACTGTCTTAAGTACGCCCCAGACTAACCGAATTTGTCAAGCGATTAAGATGAGTTTTCCCAGAAGATGAGCTAGGGTTGGTTCGTGTTCCTAATCCAACACTAAGCTAACCGACAAATAATTAAAGAGGCCACGAACGAGCTCAATATACTTGAAGTAGCAGGGACCTATGGGTGTGTTAGGAAAGAGTGACCAGCACTCATGGACTTAATCGACTTGATCTTTGATGGAGCTGCTTTTATGTAGAGTTTTCCTCGCACACCGATCTAAGTGGGCTCTACTTCTTGGTTTTTTTTTTAATTTTTTAGCCGTCGGAACACAAAAGCTGGAATGACGAGGTGGGTGATGAAATCCCACCAGTTTCAAGGTAGAGCTGGGTTTTCTCTTTAATGTAATTTTTATGGCCAATCCATGCAGTTCGGATAATGATTGCGAAATCAAATAAATTATCGACAAAATATTTGCACAATGATCAATATCGCACTCAAGGCGAGGTGTAGAAACTTACCTGCCCATTTGGCTATGCAATGGGGTCTCCTTTGTGAGATAGGGAGGGGTATCCAAATGGGCATGGGACCGACTCCTCCTCTTTGAACTTTTACTCCCTACTCACTTGATAATCGTAATTTGCAATCACATTAGTTCACACTGGTCTAGAGTCTTGACATAGAAGGTATACCGCCTTAGGGGTTTCAAGAAACATACAATTTGTTTTGGACTGGTATTTTGAATTAGTTCCACTTTAGGGTTTGAAATTCAAAATTAGTTATTCCTGAATTAGGGTTCCGAAATATCTACTTTTGAATTACTCGGAGTTAGAAATCTTCCACGATTTCAAACTCTTAAAATCTCGGTCAAATTGGTTATTCCCCAAATTAAAGAATTTTTTTGAAAGTGGACTCTATCCAATTTTAGAGTTATCTAATTTAAAGTCTCAAGATATAGAAACTCTGAGGATTAAATGTTCTAAAAAGAGAAGTCCCAGATTTTCAAAATTCAAAATTTGAAAAATACTCCAAAATGAAACAAATAACCAATATAGTGATCTAACTAAAAATAACAGAATTGAAATATCACCATAATATTTTTTTTAATTAAAATTAACCTAACGGTTATTCTAAAAATAGATAAACAAATTCCTAAGTTATTACTACTTTGCACTCGGCTATCCGTAAATAATTGTAAAAAAGAAAATTAAAAGTTTCCGATTTGGATCGGATCTTCACGATTAAGCAGCTTTCCGATTTTCTGTTTATCTTTTTGCAATCCCGTCAATCGAGCGGCAATGGCGCCATTTGAAACTAAGGTTTTTTCGGTCGTTGGAGTCAGAAACCCTAGAATCAACCAAATTTATAATGATCCGGTTCTTAATATTGTAAAATGTAAAGATTTGTGTAGAGATTCGTGTCGGATATCGTCCGCACTCAGGGTTGGGGAACATAATTTATCGGAGCATAAAATTACAGAAAATGCTTGTAGCATATGGAAGGGTGAGAGTGGTGATTAAAGTCAATTTTTAAAATAGATTTTGGTTGAGATTTTATCTACTTATTAAACTAATAATAAAAGCATGATGATAAACGAAATAATAATTATTAAATTAAACTATTTATTGAATGAAAATTGTACTTAGATTAATCTTGAAATAAAATAATTTAACTTGCAACATTTAAGAAAATAAACTAAATAAGAAAAACATTAAAGAGAGTGCTAGAGAGAAAAACAAATTAGAGAGAGAATTGGAAAGAAAGTGAGAGGAGAGATCAAGGTAGAGAGATAATAAAGGTTTCTAAAGAGAGAAAGTGAAGGAGAGAGATAGAAAAGAGAGATTCACCTTGGTGACTTACCAGTGGAAAAGAGGTCTGCAAGGCTATATTCTTGCTGGTTTTTGGATGAGAACCGAATAAGGGAGATGAGAGAGATATAGAGGTTTAGAGAAGAAGGGGAGAGGGAACCTAAGGTTAGGCTGTGAGAGGGGGAAGAGAACCGAATCTCACATGGGGTTGGTCCTCCTTTTAAACTAAAGGAGGACCTCTCCCAACCGTTGGATTTAAGGGAAGGATAAGGGAGAGATCCCTTTCCTGAGAGAGAATAGCTCATAAGTAGATGATAAGTGAGAATAGGTCAAAGGAGAACTATTATCCAATTCTCATTAGACAATTTGTGAGAGTTGTGAAGTTGGTTAAGAATGCTTCAAATGGTCTTCTTAGCATTTGCTCAATATCTAATATCGAATTGTAGATTGTCAATGGTAGATTGCAAGTAGATTTGTCAAATACAAGCTGAATACACGATACTTGAGTAAAGTTGAATATTTGTCTCTATTTCAGCTTCTGAAATACTGTTTACTCTTGCCCTTGTGTTTTAGTAGAATAGTTGAAGTCTAAGGTTGAAAATGTTCTTCCATAGTTGAATCGAAGAGACACAATATAGTTGAATTCTTCTCTTATCTATAATTGAGTCTAGTAGGATTTTCAGAACTTTACTAGCTTTGATATCTGTAGTAGATCTGAGATAGTCGAATTGATCTTTTGTTGAAAATCCACTATAGTTGTTGACATTGCATACCAATCAATAACACCAAATGTTGATAATCCTTGCTAATTATTGTTGCTAGTCATTGAAAATTTTACAACTATTCACAATATCCTTATTGAAGATTGTTGTTGCCCATTGGTCTATACAACATTGGGGATAATGTTGTCAAATATTCTTCTATTTGCCGCTTGCTCAGTTGAGTTGTTGTTGATAATCAAATTTTCAATTATCTACCCAGTTGAATTAAATCGGTCAACTTTCTTAACATTCTGGGTTGTAACTATCATGCCTAGCTTATCCTCTTACTAACTGTTTTATCTTCCTTGAAGCACACAAGACAAAGGTCTGTACTTTCATTAAAATCATATTCAATTGTTATAATTCATCTCGATTTTTGTGATGGACAAGATTCTAATATTTGCTATCAGATCATACAAATAGGGATTAATTGTCCTAGTAAAAAAAATTATAAATAATGTTTCCCAAACTTTCTTATGGTTCTTGTAAATAGGTTATTACCAACTTTCTAAGAAGTTTGCTCATAGTATCATAGATAGAGATAGATCTCGAAATATGGTTATAAACAGTTATGAGTGTCCAACTAGTTGTCTAAAGAATTTATGTCCTACTAGTAATTCAAATATCTGAATTATTTCCAGGTTTCGATCTTGGGACTTGTGGGTTATGGGCCCACCATACTTTTATTGTGTCATATTACTAATAAAAATGAAAACCTCTTCTCTGACCTTCATAACAGGTAGTTGTACTATTCAAACTTAACAACTAAATCAACAATCAATCAGGGAATTGAAACATCATAGCATTAATATTTAGAATATACATCCTCATATTATGCATATTTTTATACCTATCCATCTTTCGTCTTGAAAAACTTTTAATTCCTAGATTTCATTAAACGACTTAGAATATTAACTCTCACCCGTTTGATTTACTTTTCCTTTGAATTAATATATATAAATTTTAATATTTCCATTCTCATAGTAGCTATAGTCTAAGAGCTTTACTTACAACAAACAAGCAATCAAACAAACCAATCAATAAAATACCCTAAGATCATAGCTAAGAATAAATTTTCATATATCCATATATCTTATAACTTTTATCTTATCGATTTTACTTTATAATTTCCTAAAATTTTTATACTGGTTCTAACTTCTGACATAACTTATTATCTTTTCATAATTATCAATTTTTTTCTCTTTACACTACAGAGTTCCCAAGTCAACGCCTACCCAAACGGACCTATAGCCTAAAGCTCTGATACCAAGTCTGTAACGCCCCAAATTCGGACCACACGAATCTCGAGGTGTTAGCCACGTGTCCTGAATCCAAGGCACGCAAAACAAACTCACTCTCACATCTAACCCAAGCTATAAATTTCAGATGATCCTTTTTTTTTTTTTCAATACGGAAACGCAGACCTACTCGACATTATACAATAGAAATAATGTGTGAAGTTAATGATATATACTTCTAAACAAGAATCTAAATATAAATACATATTCAATCACGAGTTTACAACTTGAAATCTGCTTCGCTGCAACTAGACTTCACTTCAAAACAAGCCTGAATAAGTCCATAGGTTCATCTCTGCAAGAGAACTGGGGGGGTGTGAGCTTTTTTTAAAAAGCTCGCAGGTAACCAAGTATCCTTAAAACAATCATCATAAATACAAAATAATATAACAACAAATTACATTTCATTTTGAAAGAAACAAAAGTGCAAGAACGAAAATTCAAACTAACAATTTTATTTAGCAATAAATGACAGAATTTAAAATATACTAATAAAATTTGAAATCAAATAGCATTTAAACATTATATCAATAACATCTATATTTCATCCATCACCAACTAATAACAACACAAGGCGGGTAGTCTATTCATCTTAGAATAAAGAGGTCATGACTAGTATCAGCCCTAGTCTAGCAATAATTTCTTTTATTCCAATACTTAACCAGTGTGGAACCCCACTGTTGGTATCTTGATTTGTAGTCGGACGGATATTTGCCGCTGTGTGTGAGGAACACACTACAAACCCATGAATTTAGGCTCAGGAGATGGCCTTTGACCACGACACTGAATACACAGGTCAAAAGAACAATGATGGTCAATCGTTCGACGTCTGCAGACATTTTAAGGATCCTTAAAACTATCTAGGGACCGGTGAACCGTACCCCTTACGTCTATTACCTCATCGAGGCATACAATGTAAACCTCTATCAGATCTAGACTTCCAAGACGTACCACTACAAAGATGATAATCTAGAAAAGAGAACTAGAACTTTCTGGATATGAATAATGAGAATATTCTAAAAGACAGGCCCATTCTACCAAGAGAGTAAGATAATTATTCGTATCTTAGAGAAATCCGTTGCCTCCGGAAAATAACATCGAATTACTCCTACAGTAGTTCAACTGATCCTTTTTCAGATCATCTAGTGATATATTATATAATATAAATAATAATTAACAATTTTTAATCCAAATAACTTTCTTTCTCATCCTGAAAAACTTTTGCATACAAATGTGTGCTGAATTCTCCAGTCACATCTTATATGTTCCGTAGTCTTGGGACCAGCCTCACTCATTCGGATTATTACTCATTGAAGCTCATGTGACTCATCATCCAAAACATATATCCCGGGTGGTCTATCACCATCACCCGCTCTATCTATAATCATGTTCTAAGTCCCGGGCGGTCTATCACCATCACCCGTTAACTAAGTTCTAAGTCTCGGGCGGTCTATCACCATCACCCGCTAATTGGGGACTTCACGCACTACATACTTCAATCAACTGGGAACTCCCGTAATATAACTACTCACAATCCATGTCAAACCACGTACAATCACTCTTTTCTTTCATTAAATGAAATAGAGAGAGCTGTTTCGATAAAAATCTTTCATAATACTTTTGACTTTCGAAAATTCCCCTTCCAAAAATTTAATAGTGAGAAATTCTAAGTTTTAGAAAATAATTAGATTTTCTAACTTAATTCATAAATCAAATCATATAACAATATGCGTAAATTTACAAGATTTCAAAATAAATATGAGACGATTATTAAGAGGATAAGAAGTTACCCACCTTATAAAGCTACTCCAAAAGGTCTTCCAATAGCTACAAGTACGGCTTGTTCTTTAGTTGGTTCAGCTACAACGTCAATGACTCGAAGGTTCTTGAATGTTTTAAATATCGATTTATGATCATTTTCTTGTGCAGCGTCCTCTTCTTCGTGTTTGATGACAAAAATACAGAAAGAAGAAGAAATTCAATTTCAATAAAAGCTTCGATAACCCTATCTTAAACTTCTATAAAACCCCATTATCATATTATTATTTTATCTAATTAACTTAAATATTTTTTTATCTTATTTATGGTGACTTTGACCGAACGGTTGGTGTGCGTGGTAGAAGGCACGACTAGAAGAGCTGCATAATAGGGTCTAAGGTTCGTGGCCCATCACTCGATGGAGTCATTTTCATAGTTTGATTCTAAATGTAGGGTTAAGAGCATTATTAACTAAAATCTAAGCATAAAATAATTAACTCCTATTATTTATTTATTTTTACAAAACAATTAACCTTCTTTTATAAAACTACTAACCTTTTCTTTTATAAAATAACTTATCTTTATTATTTTTGTAAAACAATATTTCTTTATTATATTCTTTTAGTTTACTAAATCTATTATTTATTTTATTTTAAATGGGCCACCCCTATGGAATTCCCAAAACCTTAGTGGGCTTAGCTTTAAAAGCCCATGCTAACTTTTCCTCTCATTTTGTCTTTTGTTTCTTTTACTTGTTATATTTTTTTTTGTTTCATCATCTTCTTTTCCATGTTTGGTTTCAGCCAGAGAACACAAAACAGAGGATCGTCCCCTACCATCTATACATAGTCACGGAAGACCCAAGACGCAATCGTGTGGGGTCCACTAAAATGATCCAACCCTCTCTTACAATCTGACCCTGAATTTTATCAAAGAAGAAAAATTGATTTATGCTCAAATTTCCAGCTAGAAAAATACAACACAGGTCTTGTTGTTGCTCACAACCATGACCATTAATGGCTTGTTATTCTACCCAAAATTCCTCTCTATTAGTTTTTATTTTTATTTTCATGATCAAACAATATGGACGGTATGCATTGTTATTTTGGACTGAAATACACTCAGATTTGGACTGAATTTTTATTTTATTTTTTTGGTATTGTAACAATCCAGAAAATTCATTTTTTTTCTATCAGCCTCCTATTCAAACCTTCTCATAAAGAACAGAAAAAGTGATAAAAAACATGACCATTAAACTACCAAGCATCTCTCAATAGGACTGATTTAACAAGCAAAATTCCCTAGAACATGATCAACTTATGAGAAAAAAAACACGCAACGACTAGTTCTCATACCGGTGGTGACGACCATCCCGGAGTTCGGCAATGACAAGGGGAAGAAGAGAAGTGGTTTATGTTTAAAAATGTTGCTGGGATGATGAATGGTATGTCTGACATCGATGTCGGCATGAAATTTCTACTGGTTTTGGAGTAGAATAAACATCGGCACGCGCAATCCCGACGATGTGCAATTTGGTGAAGCATGCGTGATCTCCGGTGATGTGCAAGTGGTGAAGGACGGCTACCATGGACGATTTCCACTTAGGGTTTTGCAAATGAAACCCTTGCCAAAATAGGGAGTCGGTGAAAAGATGAAACCGAATAAAAATCAACTCCACCGTTTAAAACTTTGGTTTTACTATGGTGTGTATTTTTTTATCGTAACTCCATATACACGATCTTATATTGGTTAAAGTATAAATATATAACTAATTCTAATTTATAACCATTAGTTTATATATAAAGTTACTTTTGTTTTATATGATAAAGTTATTTTATAATAAATTATTCATTAAATATGATTTATAAATCAACCCAATCCATATCTTTTGTTGTTTTGCTATTTTGTCGTTTTCTTTTTGTTTTATATGAAGTTAACTTTTGGTTTGTATACGGTGTATCAAAGTTTATTATTTTTTTTACACACTTAATTCTTTATTGGTTCAAAATAAGGATTTATGTTCGATACGTATGATGGATACCCTAGACACTTGCATTTTCCAAGAGATTGAATCACCGAAGGTATTTCGATGCGACAAACTCAATGGTGATGCTAGATTGACCCGATTATATTTGAATTTGACCACTTTGACTAGAATCTCGGTCAAGTCAACGATCTTTGACCCGTGAGACCTACCTTTACTATCTCGGGTCATTACACGAATGGACACTCTAATAAATAAATATTTTCTTCTCTCTCTTGAAGTATTGAGTCACTCTGTGTCTCTGTATGTGTTTAGAGAAGGTATAGAAGGGTTGTATTTATAGAATACGTGACCCTGAGTCGTGTAGAACGTGGGAAAGTGGAACAAAGAATTTCGGATTTGAGAAAAACTGAGATCGTGCTAAGTCCAATTGATTGTAATCTGAGTCCAATCGATTGGGTATAAGTATCAAATCGATTGGCCTCAATAAAGTTCATGTTATGTAGGCTCCAATCGATTGGCCTCAAATAAGTTTGTCCTGAAGGCTCCAATCGATTTCACAAAGGTCTCCAATGGATTGGGCTATGATCATGTTCTGTCTCACAGACTCCAATCAATTTCACAAAGTCTCCAATCGATTTGGCTTTGATCATGTTCTGCCTCGTAATCTCCAATCGATTGGGCATATATTCTGTTCTGCCTCGTAGCTTCCAATCGATTTCACAGTCCTCCAATCGATTGGGTATAAGTGTCCAATCGATCGGACTCTCCCTTAAGTCAATTTCTTTAACTCAAACTCGGGTCTGTCCAATGACTAGGTTTGACCATTATATTTTATTCATTTTAAACCTATTCCTATAGCCACTAAGTCATTTATCTTCCTAATCGAGCGTACACGATCTATAACCGACAAATAGGTAGTTACTCAGATGACTTCTGTCATCAACCGTCTAATTCTTGCTGTCTTTATTTTCTAGTCTTCCCGTAGTCGGCGAAGTATGCGTACCACGACATCTCCACACTACACTGGTGCTTATAAGAACGATTACAAAAATATTTTTATGTCAAACGAAATCTTTGCCAAATTGAATATGAAAATATTCCTTACAGACCAGCCAAGGTATTAATGATGATTATGATGGCTGATCGGATGGTTAGAAGATCTAATAGTAGGATTCAATGATCTAGTGGTGAGATGTTAGAGTTTAGAGAATTAGGAGAGATGTGAGAGAAAATACAAAAATAAAGAGAAAAAGATCTCGCATAGGGTCTTGAACCTTGGTCTTCGTCATTCTTCTTCATGAGCTTCGCTAGCTTATGATGTCAATTGGTGTAACTTTTAAAACCTTGGTCCTTCTCTTGGTCTTCAACTCTTCCGCTCTCTTGGTTCTTTGGATCGGCTCTGCGATCCTCTGGCTTTGCCTGTACTTAGCTTCTATCTTCTTGTCCTAGCCTACTAGTTCTTTAAGCTTTGATAGAGGGTTTCTGTGGTCGATCGTGGGCCCGTCAGCCTTAATAATCGCCCGATAGGGTCTCTTGCAAGTGAAAAAATGCGTAATGAGATTCAACTAAAACGGCTTGATACAGGACTATCCGAAATGCGTATATTTAATGCAAATAATCGATTTTCATCTAAAGAATGTATTCTACGCAATGGAAGAAACTCTTACGTGGAAAAGTCAACGAAAATACAAGTTTTACGTAGGAGAATGTGACATCGCTAAAAGGATAATGGCTTAAAATAAGCATTTTTGAGCGAATATCAGGTATCTTGTTGGAGTCCAATTGGGAAGCTATATTTTCTTTAGAGAGAATTCCAGCACTACGATGTGAAGCAATCAATGGACGAGGACTAGAACATGGATTCTTTCACTTCTATTTTTGGTAAAATTTTGTTCCAAGAAAAATTATGACTAGAACTTTTTCTGTTTCATTTGAAAAATTATTTGTAAAGAAATTTTGTTACAAATCCTTTTTTGTAAAACTTTTTGTTAATCACCATACAGAGTTTTTAAGTAATTTATTTTCCCTGCTTCTCATCATTCTTTTGTTGTAAGCAATACTGTGTATTGTATCATTTGGCGGTATCTCCAGACATGTCAAAGTGCATGTGGACATTTTCCAACACGCATGTCCATGTTGAAGCATGTTTGGCTATTTTGTGTATATTTGTGCTAAAAACCAAATAGAATGACCCAATTGATTGGACCAAATGTGGAAAAAAAGACTTCATCATCGTCATTATTATCATAAGCCTTATCTCAACTGTATGCAGAAAATAGAATTAGGTTCAGAATTCAATGAAACTCTAAATGCTTGGAATCAACCAGTAAGACGAGAATCAGTTCAGTTCAGCCAAATCATTGTTATTTTGGCTAGACTCGTAGTCCTATAGGTCTTCCTACTTTGTTCACTAGAAACTGAGACATTCAGCCAAGTCATATCAACCACACATGGTTTCCATTTCACAATCTTAGTAAAGGGACAGTGATGACTTTTACCTATCAAAGAGATGAGGGAGGGGACAATGAGGACAGAACTCAATGTGTCATTTCATCTTTATACATACTTAAATGGTTTTGAGCATGACAATAGAAGAAAATTCAGGTTCTACTTGTGTGTTCCCAATTCTTTGATTCCTATTGTGCTTGTGCCAATAAGCATCTGGTAAATTACCTTCTGTTACTTTATGGTTTTGCCCACAATTTATTTTATCATCAGTTTTATGTATTCTTCCAATGACTATAAGATATTTTTTTTTCATTTTTTGCAGGCTTGTTGTTGACCGTGTTCAGAGTTAGTTGACTATTGGATAACATTTGATGAGCTACATGTCTTTTGTATGCTAACTTATTGTGTTGGTGCTTGGCTTGGTGGTAATCTTGATATGCTAGAGATTCCAACATCTGCTCTACCAACTGGTGTTTTTAAACAAGCTATGCCCTCGAATACCATTGCACACTTAAAAGCTTATGACTTTATACATGAACAAAGGTTTCCCTTTTTCATTTTCAATGTAGTTCTAGGACTGGATGAAATCAGTAACTTAGCAGAAAGGGGAATTTTGATAAATTTCACATAAATAGGAATCACTAGATATTGATTAAATCTAAGATATCCTTTAGACTGTAAGGCAGTATGTTGGGACCCACCATTGATTATATCCAACCTGAGGGGCCAAGAATCATGTTAATAAGATGGTTTTTAACTAGCTGTCCAATTGACTTTTTCAATACCATTAGGCCATGTTTTTTCTTTCCAACCAAAAGAATATGATGGGTTGGATGGTTAGATCAACCAATTTGGTACAACTTTTGACATTGGAGATCTCCTAGGTGGGACCCTTTGAATAATCAATCCCACTACCATGCATCTATACCACACCAAATATGTCATTGTTAGATCATTTGTACGGCCCACCTGAAGTATTACTTAGATTTCCTCTAAGCATGTAACATCCTTTTATTTTTCTACCCAATCATTTTACTGAATCCTTTCAGGTGGTGACTACCGGGAAGTCTTCTTGTTCTTTTTGACTAAGCTGAGGTCCAACTTTGAATGCATTCATTTTTTTTTCATCCCACCAACCAGCACATTCATTTTTGTTCCATTTAATTGCAGAGGACATTTGATACAGACAAGAAAAGGAGAAACATGAAGCTGTTGATCTTAGGATCAGAATGGGAGCATATGGACTATTTATAAGTGTAGTTTGCATCATGTCACAGTACCAAAAGTCCACTCAAAAGACAGTCACAAGAGCAAGCAATTTCGGCACGAGGTATGAAAGTTTTTGGAAAGAAAAAAGGCCACATATCATTCCCCATTGTTTTATTAGACACTCTTTCTTACATACTTATGATGCATTCATGTTTATATAAATACGTTTTCAAGTGTTTAGACTTAATTAAATTGTCACGCCCCGAATCTGGATACCCAGATACGACCCGAAAATCAATGGATCGACCTGTACCCGAACCCAGAGGTGATCCATGAATGTCCTCTAGTGGTCCAATTAGGTCAATTAGACTACTAAGGTTCATTCGAAAACCCACTAACTAAACAAAAGGTCTAAATGTAGAAAACAAATAATTTAATAATTCATAATTCAAATTCAATCAATCAACTAAATTTGGCAAGATGAATGTGAGAACATACTCTCAATCAAAGGACTACATGCCCGTAAAAATAAATAAGTAATATTTTAAAACAATCAAAATCAAGACTTCTAAAGTGTGGGATTGACTCCTAAATCTTCGCCGATCTCCTCGAGTACATCGGAGTCTTCCGTCTCAAAATCATCCCACGTACGCAGCTCTTAAAGTCTGAAAATGGTATCGGTGTAGCACCGTGAGCCGAGGCCCAGTAATACAACAGTGTGCATGGTATGATAACATACTATACTAGTTTTTAACCAAGGTATACATCTCAAACATATAATAAGGATGACATGAATATGAGGGTGAATGCAAGTGAGTACGTAATGCAAATGCAACTAGTACCTATAACCATATAGGGTCTCCATCTCCTTCCCGCACTGGGAGCGGTCTCATCGACCCATCTGTAGGATATAATAACGTCTGGGGCCTTTCACCCTAGGGTACCGAACCCTAATTAATTGATAAAACCAATATAAATGTATATAATATACTTTAACCCCGTTCCCTTATGCACCCCTTATATGAAATGACGTGATGATCATGGTATGACAATAAAATAGTACTAGGGCTACATGGCATAAGCACACATGTATTTAACATTTAAATAATAATATAAAATAAAACATGATCATCAAAAGTGATAACATGAGAACGAATTAAGGTTAAATATGAATACATGTAACAATCACCGAAAGTCACGATCAACACGGATGAACAATATAAGTGAAAATCGCAAAACACACCATTGCCGAACCCTATGAGGGATCTATGACACAAGGTCAAACCCTAAAAAGGGATCCAAGACACTTGGCCGAACCCTATGAGAGATCCAAGACACATGGGTGGGATCCCCATGCATACAAGTATAGGTCAAACCATCTAGGTTTAATAGTTAATAAGTCATGACCGAACCACTAAAGGTTCCCAACTCATTAATCGTCCAAAATCCAAGAAATAGGTAGTTTACAAAAAATATAGTTTTTTGTAAAAATCATAACTAAATAAATATAAATTAGAAAAATACAAACTTAATGGATTTAAAAACTAGATTCACAGAGGTTTTTAGAAAAGTAAATAGAAAAACATTCAGATTCAAAATATAGGTCGAAACCCTTAATAAAGTGGGCCGGACAGAATCTTAAATTCTGGGTTTTATAGAAAAGTCCAGCACGTTTGAAAAATCATAACTTAATTAATACAAATCAGAAAAATACAAACTTAAAGGTTCTAGAAACTAGATTAATAGAGTTATCTATAAAAAATAATTAGAAAAATATTTAGATTAAAAATATAGATCAAAATCCCAAGTGAAGTGGATCGTGTAAAATCTAGAATTTTGGTTTTTTTCGTAAAGCCCAACAACTTAGAAAAATCATAACTTAATCAATACAAATCAGAAAAATACAAACTCAAAGGTTCTAGAAACTAGATTGATAGAGGTATCAATAAAAAATAATTATAAAAATATTTAGGTTAAAAATATATATCAAAATCTCAAGTAAAATGGACCATATAAAATCTAGAATTCTAGTTTTTTTTGTAAAGTCCAACAACTTAAAAAATCATAACCTAATCAATATAAATCAGAAAAATACAAACTCAAAGGTTCTAGAAACTAGATTGATAGAGGTATCTATGAAAAATAATTAAAAAATATTTAGATTAAAAATATAGATCAAAATTCAAGTGAAGTAGACCATATAAAATCTAGAATTCTGGTTTTTTTTCGTAAGGTCCAATAACTTAGAAAAATCATAACTTAATCAATACAAATCAGAAAAATATAAACTCAAAGGTTCTAGAAACTAGATTGATAGAGATATCTATGAAAAATAATTAGAAAAATATTTAGATTAAAAATATAGATCAAAATCCCAAATGAATTGGACCGTGTAAAATCTAAAATTCTGGGTTTTTTTGTTAAAGTCCAACAACGTAGAAAACTTATAATTAAATAAATATAAATCAGAAAAATACAACCTAAACGGTTTTGAAAAATAGATTCGTAGAGATATTTAGAAAAAATAATTATAAAAATATAACAAAAATGATAAAAAAAACATAGTCATCCGTTATATGTGTAAAAAAAACCATGGCCAAACCCATCATGGTGGCCCAAAATAGAGATCAACCCAATAAGAATAAAGTAAATATTATTGAAATTAATTTATAATGAGTATCAACCATTATCTAATAAAAATAAAATAAAATCTTGAAGAAAAATAAGTAGATGATGGATCAAACACACTTACCTCAAGGTTTCTTGAACTTCAATAAAAATCAAAAGTTTCTTCAAATTTGAAAGTCGTCTGATCGTCCTCTACTCGGAGTATTGATATTCGCTTAAAAGTGCATATTTTCCACTGTTATCTTCTAAGCGTTATCACACTTTCCTACGTAAAAGTGCTCTAATTATCCACTTTTCTACATAAGAGTCTATTTCATTGCGCAGAACACACTTTTCTGGACGAAATTGTATATTTGCATGTATTAAACGTATTTCTGGAAGTCTAGATATAAAGACATTATGATCAAGTCTCATTACATGCTTTTCTCTTGCAGAAAACTCGATCGGGCTATTCTCGAGACTTACGGGCCTACAATCAACCACAGAAGCCAAATATCAAAGCTTGAAGAGCCACAGGCTATGACTAGAAGATATGGGCCAAATATAAGCTGAATAAGAGGACCAAAAAGTCAGCCCAAAGAACGAAGAGAGTAGGAGAGCCAATGACCAAGAGACGAACCAAAGCATTTAAAGCCACATGAGTCAGCAAGGAATGATGGTCTACGCTACTAGAGAAGTGTGAGGATGGTCATAGTGAAGACCAGGGTTCCAGACCCTCTACCAATACTTTTATCTCCATTTTCTGATATTTTCTATCTCCTCCCCCTAATTTTCTATCTCATCTCTCCTTATTCTCTCTCTCTTCATCTCTCGGTCCTCGGATCTACTGACTTAACCCCAGAACTCCTGTCCGTTGGCTCTGTCTCATCTCCCTTAGCTTTCTGACCGTTGGATCTTCAATCGGACCGTTGGATCTTCCACCGGACCGTTGAATCTCTCTAGATCCGTCGATCTACCAATCTGGGTCCCAATCAAGTCACCATCCATCTGATCGTCATCAAATTGTCTGTCACATCATCTGGTGAGACGATGGACATCATCAATCCTTGTGGACCAGTAGCCGGGCCCATCATCATCGACCCGTGGCCCGACCATTTAGTGGACCTCGCGATTTTCAAATGCTTTAAATTAATTATTTTTAAATAAAAAAGGAGGTCCACTAAATGGGGAAATTCTCCAAAGATAAGTAAGGTTTTACTTAAAAAAAAAATAATAATAATAATATTTTTTTTATTTCAAAAAAATAACTATTTTCCATTAATTGAAGGTTATAAAAGAGGGGGAGCTCGAGGGGAACCCTAATCCCCCTCCTTACTTCACCTCTCTTCCCCCCAAAACATCTGAAGCCCTTCTTCCTTCCCCCGTTCTCCTCTCCTTTTCGCCCCCTTCCCTTTCTTCTTTTTCTTCTTCTTCTTCTTCTTTTCCTCCTTCATTCCGGCCAGAGTTGCAGAACTCCGGCCGCCTCCTTTTTCTCTTCTTCTTCTGCTTTCTCTTCTTCTTCTCTTCATCTCCACCTTGCTCCGCCTCTTGCACGGTCGCCTGTAACCCTCTCTTCTTCTAAAATCGGAGCTGCCAAAACCCAAGCCGTCACCGAAAATAAAAAAAGCACCATTGGAGCACCGCCTGCTCTACCATACTCCACAAGAGATGTGCCTCATCCTCTCCTTCGCCTAACTTCTGTCAATCACAGCAAGCACACAGCCCCATCATCTTATCCCATTCTCTTCTTCTCCTTCTCGTCTTCTTCTTCTTGCAGGCACAAGGGCGAACCAGCGCCTGCAACTTGCAACGCCTGCTGCCCCCTACCGGTGTTCCGTCTCTCACCGCCATCTCAACTCTCATAGCCGGCCATTACTGTGGATCCCTTTCTCTCTCAGACGGCAAGCTCCATCTACAACAGGACGGTGTTCAACCTTCATCATCACCACAACAGCCACCGTCCTCATCAGTAGCAGCAGCGTATTCTCCTCTTCTTACCGCCTGAAAATCTTCCTCTCACCGGCATCAGTCCCTGCAACTCCGGCGAGAACCTAAGGCTTCACCCACAACAACGCAGACCATACTTCTTCCACCTTGCTGGATTGCTATTGCTCTATCTCCGGGTTTCAACCTTCTCCAGCAAGTTGTCCGCCTCTCCCATCACTTCACGATCATTGAACCGCGTTGGACACCTCACTGGTTGTGCCAAAACTAGAGTGCAAGACCGTCGACCTCCTTCTCCACCAAACCTGCAAGCGACACCACCCGTGAAGTCTCCTCCACCACTTGTTGCCCGTCCTCTATCCCTTCTCAGAATCAGCAACGCCTAGCAAATCACCACCAACCTCTCCAGCCGCTGCATATCTCTTTCACCCTCCTTAGTCCATGCTCAACCTCTAGCCAACCACTCTGAGGCCGGTAAGTACAAAAAGGTGAGCTCTTTCTCTCCTCCCCATTCTTTCTCTCTCTAGAATTCCCTACTTTCTCTCTCTACTTAGCTATCATCTTTCTTCTCTTTCTCTCTCTAATTCAATTTTACTGCTTTCTAGATTAATTGTTTCATGTTTGAGTTGTAAGTTATATTTGAATTCATGAAATAAAGTTTATTTTGATTCAGGATCCATAAATTCCTGTTATTTTATGTTCCTTATTGCGCTAATCCGACTAATCCCGAGTGCGGATCGACATCCGACACGAATCCCTATATAAAATTCATATTTTTGCAGGAATTAAATCGGATTAATTACAAATGTGTTGGAATTAGGGTTTCCGTAACCAACGACACGGAAAAAACCTACTTTCAGGTATGTTCTTCCATTCAGAGTCCCCGTCAATTCTCCATTCTTGCTCGAGTGCGATTGGTGCCCGGATGAAGGTTTAATGGAGCTTTCTATATTCTTCAATGGAGTTGGGTTTGTGAAAGTTTCTAAAACTTTAGGGTTTTCATAAATAAGTTAAGGGAAGGATTAGGGTTTCTATTTTGTTGAAATTCGTAACTATCAAAGGGATGACTTTTACAACCCTCAAAAACTTATATTTTACACTACTAATGGGTTAGAAATGGGCTCAAGGCCCATATACATCAATAGGCTTCATTTAAGATAATTATTAAGCCCCAAAGGCCTCTAAATTGGCCATACGGGCCCACCCAACAATCATAACACAAATAATTATACATTAATTCAATTAAATTATATTATATAATTTAAAAGTCCATACAATAATGTATTGACACATGTCACACACATAAATCACAAAAAGTAGTCTAAATATATAAAAAACATTCAAAGCACCGGAAAAGTGTCAAATGACATCGGAATGATCCGAAAGTGATTCGCGGGTCTCACACTCTTATTAAATAAATAAAATATAATTAAATATTAATTTTAAAAATATAAGAATTGTAGGGAAGTTTAAAAATTACGAAAATACTATTTTTGTCAAAATCTCCCAAAATCTCCCGCTAAGGTTTTTATGTCTCAAGAAAGGTTCTAAATTTCTCGGGTAAGCTGGAAATGATAAAATAGGAATATTTTTGGTATCTCGGGCCCACAAAAATAATTTTTTTTATAAAAGTTCTGGAATGTTAGTTGCGGTAAGAAAAAGTTCCCTGCAAGTTATGATTCATTATTTTTAGCAAGAATTTAGCCATAAAGTGCGAGTTTCAAAAATAGTAGGTTTTTCAAAGTTGTCAGAATGAAACCAAATTAAACATACATACTCAAGCATTATATTAAACCATAAAAACAATAATAGAAGTCTGAAAAAGATTTAGATTTGGTGAATTTACCATAATACCCTAAAACAAAAGTTCAAGGTATTACAATTAAATATTTAATTATAACATAAGAATATATGAGAGATATAGGCGGGTGGAGCAATATGTGATAGTGAATTAAAAACTATGACTTATTGATTCTTATCATTGAATTAATGTGATAGTGATTCATGACGTGTCGTGTCGTGTGTCTGTGACTAAAAAACTTTTCATTTTTATTTCGTTTACTCTAAATCTTAACATTTTATATATTAATTATTTTACTTCTATTTATTTTGCAAGGCCTAGATGCTGATTGATCGTATTTTCTTCTTTATCATATTAATTTTTGTAACTTTTATAACATTGTGGAATTTGGAACAGTGAATATTGTAAAAACTCAAGCATTTAAGATATTGAATTTTATATTTTCTTTGCTCTTTGTTTTGATAAAATGGAATAGGGAAATGAGGGACTATAGGTTACATGTACCACAGATTACATGTACAACAAATTATATAAAAAATAAAAAATTACACTATAAAACCTTTAGCGACGGCCACCAACCGTCGCTTTAAAGATGTTATAGCAACGGCCAGTTCCATGGCCGTCGCTGTAGAGCAGATATAGCGACGGCTCTGCATCGGTAAAGTAAAAAATCGCTGGTATATAATTTGTAACAAAGGCCAAAAGGCCGTCGGTAAAACGTTCAATGCTTGAAAACATAAATTAGGTTTTAGCGATGGTCACGACTGTCGGTATATCACATTTATAGAATGGTCGTTGCTAGAGAGTTTATAACGACGGCTCTGGCTGTCAGTAATTGTTTTTGTACCCAACAATATAATTAATATGTACCAACGGTTATGGCCGTCGCTATAAGCAATTTACACACACAGCCATGACCGTCGGTATATGATTTCTACAGCTAGAGAGTTTATAGCGACGGCTCTGGCCATCGGTAATTGTTTTTGTACACAAAAATATAATGAATATGTATCGACGGTTATGGCGGTCGCTATAAGCAATTTATACAGACGGCCATGACCATCGGTATATGATTTCTACAGCTTATACCGTATGGCGAGAACTGACTTTTTGTGGTGGCCATTGCTAATACCTTTTAGCGACATTTTTCTAGCGACGGCCAGTCATTGCTAATACCTTTTAGCAAGGTTTTTCTAGCGACGCATAGCGACGGCCGGGGTGGCCGTCGCTATAATTTTTAGTGACGATTTTGGGCCCTATACCGACGGCCGCCGGCCATCGCTGAATGTCTTTTTTCTTGTAGTGTTTCTTTAACCTAACACAATTTACTGATTTTGGTAGGGGAAACAAAATCGCATGCCACAATATAAAATAGTTGATTGATCAAAATGTGATTCTCACAATCAAAGTAGATCGAATATATCTGCATGATATATTTTTTCTATATTGTTTGTAACAATCTAAATAAGATGCGGAAGACAAACAATCAACACATAACACATGCGAGTTTTTTACGTGAAAACCTTAGCCAAGGAAAACTACGGGACCACATCTAGACGAAAAGTATCACTAACTAAGAAGTTACGAGTTATAGAAGTCACCTACGCAGCACCGTTGCAAATATAGCTTCCAACCTAAGCCAAGGCCAATTGTCGGTGCGTCCACATCCTCTTGCTCTACGCTACGAGTCACATGCGTGCACTCCCAATCATGAAGCCTTTGCCGCTTATTCAGTTTGGTACACCTTAAACCTACCGTCGATTGGTACAGCCCGATCTTAATTCTCATGCAACAATCGCTACCACTGGTGAAGGATTCAGTACACCCTGAACCCCAAAGTTGCTCAAATAGTGTTGAAACGCACTGGTACTCTCTGACTCATTAGGTTAAGATTCTAGATGGAAAACCTAGGCAGAGTGGAGAAAGCACTAAGCTTTGATTTAAGGAGAAGAGAAAAGATCACAGTAATAACAATGGGAACTAGGGCTTTTTCTCTTCGTAATGGACAACTCTTCTTTAGAAACTTACTCTTGTTGTTTGTTAGTGTGTATTTAATAAAGCATAAGAGGAGCTCTATTTATAAGAGTTTAGAAGCCCAGGGTCATGCAAGTAATAGAAAAGTGGGAACATGAAAACTGGATCTGAAATAAGACTATTTCTACGAAGTCCAATCGATTGTACACTAGGTCCAATCGATCGGACTTTAGTCCAATCGATTATTCACTTTGGTAGTTCTGTCCCAAATGGTCAAATCAATTAGTTCTCAAAATCTAATCGATTGTAGAGTAAACTCCAATCGATTGTACATTGGGAGTGTTCTGTCTTGTAGGGTCCAATGAATTGGTTCTCAGAGGTCCAATCGATTATAGAGTAACCTCCTATCGATTTGACTTCCCTTAGTCAATCTTTTACTTCTTTTGCGTCTATTGACCTAGGTCTGTCCTGTGACTAGGTGCGACCATTATATTTTTATCTATTAAAAATATATTCTATGGCCACTAGGTCACTTACCTTCCTATGCGAGCGGATACAATCTTCAACGGATAAGTAGTAGTTCCTCAGATGACTCATGTCGGTAATCGTCTGATTCTTGCGATCTTTGTCTTTTAGTCTTCACGTAGTCGGTGAAGTATGCGTACCACGAAATTTTTCAAAGCTACACTGGTGCTCGTAGGAACGGTGACAAGAATGTTTATGTCACACATAATCTTTATCAAAACTAGAATATTAATTATTCTTTACAATCTCCCCTTTGGTAATCCGTGACAAAAACATTAATCACGTAAAGGGTAAAAAAATAAAAATAAAAAAAAAAATATCCCACCCCTTTACATGATTCTCTTACATTCTCTTGGAGATATCAAACAGATAATAGGTATTAGCTTTGATCTGTTTACTGTACAACCACTAACAATAGATACCATATAATATCATCGGTAAAAATAGATAATTAAACTCATGCAACGAGTAATTGATTGTATATCGGATTAACATGTATTAGTAGACAAGGTAGAGAAATTGGAAAAATAAACAAGATTTTTCTCCCCTTATCTAATGCATCTCTTATTTACCTCTTTTGATTTTTCTCTCCACCTTTTTGTCACAGATTGATAAAGGTACAGAAATAAATGCATCTAACTAGCATGCATTTAATATAGAACTGAAGTACAAGTGCATCAATATATAATAAGACAAAATATAGCAACATCATGTCATATTACAAACATGTTTATACTCTGGTATAGATCAAGAAATAATAAAAATAGTATAACAAAAAACAACACATTGAGTTTATTTGTGTACAATAATCCCAAATAAAAGAACAGATAATTCAGGCAGATCTCTCAAACAGACTCTCAAAACGAAGGTCCAGCACCATCATGTCGGTCGGGCTCTGGGAATGGCGGTCTCGGACCAAATCCCATCTGTGCGAACTGGAACTCTATGTAGCTTTGCATACTGGTCAAGGTACCAGTCCTAAGCTCAAAATCGGAGTCATGACGATCCTTGATGCGCTGTAGATGAAGGGAGGTCCTCTCCTCATATGCTCCAAGTCGCTGATCAAACACATCCATCCTTTGATCAAAAGTCTCCAATGTAACAGGTGATCGCATATCTACATCAGTAGGCCGATCTCCAAAAATATGCTCTAGAGGAGCTCCATCATCGGCTAAAAGATCATCAATGCTGTCATCATTGGGGGACTCTACTATTTCCCTACGACTCTCCTAACCTGGGATGAGCTCTTACAAATAGTAGAGCAACCAATAGGTCCATAGGTCTAGCAAACGGTACATAATCAGGGATAGGGACATCAAGATGAAGTATGATGGCACTCACCAGTAAAGGGTACGGAAGGCACGGATGGTTCACCAAATGGTTACCGGCACGAACAATGACCCAAAACATGATTCTGGGAAGGTCAATGATGAGCCAGTACCAAGCTGATACATGAGCTGAAGTCTATCAATGTTCACCTGGGCTCCATGACCAGGTGATCAATATTGTATCCACAGATTGTATGTAACAAACGATACTCAGGTAGAAGACTGGTAATAGGGATATTAGACACCCAATCAAAAATCCTACCACACAGTCTCACTCAAGGTGACTCGTGATGTGGTCAACTCCCTAGTTATAGGCAAATACTCACTATATAGGAGCAGATGACGAGGAATATCAAGAATAGTCAAAATCAAATCAGGGATAAGCGTCATACGAACCCCAGAGACATAAGTCTGAAATGATAACTGTTTCAGATCATCATATTGAACATAGTGCATATTGGCATAAAAAATCAGTACCAATGAAGGATAATATGGACCACTCAAATGAAGAATATGCACCCAATGCCTAGAAGTAAAAATGGTATGCACTGGGATACCCGAAAGCTCCTTGAGATCAACAAATCTCTAGTAGTAAAGGTTCGTCTAGAAAAATGTCTAAACTGAATCTGAGCATGTGAAGACAGAAACACAGGTGGAGCCTCACTCACCTCAGGAGACGATGATCGACAGGCACGGGAAGATGACGTACGACATCGCTCTCTACTAGCTCTCCTCTAACCCCTAGATGATTTACCCCTTTCTATCAGGCGTGAAGATGGATGACGATCACCTCTCCTGGCCTAAATGACTGTCTCGGCTGGATCCATAAACTCTTCCTCCTCAATGTCAGAGTAAACTATAAGCCTCCTACGCCATGTGCCATCAGCCATGACCACAAGAAATGGTAGAAAATACCAAAAAAATTCCATGACTTCACAATAAAACCAAAATGGGAAGATAAAGAGGATGAATTGGAAACTAGTGAATCAGGGAGTAAATTCTCACAAAAATCGTGTAGAACTATAGATCGGGCAAGTAAGATCAATTGGGAGGAGTTTGGGAGGTAGACGAATCGATTGAAATTGAAAATGAATAGATTTGGTTTTCATAAATCGGGGGTTCGCGCAGTCCAATCGATTGGACCTACACTTAGAAAAAATTTCACAAATTTTCTTTCTTCAATAAAAAGCACAAATTTTCTAAGCTTCCCAAACACATCTTTCTCAAAAGAATAATCAATTAAATGCTCAAAAAAAGATTGTCAATCAAGATAACATATTTAGAAAAATTATAAATTTATATCCATGAAATATTAAACTTGATGGGCACTAACAGTAAAGTTATTCAAAAATTTGACGAAAACATTTTAGATCAATTTTGATGCATCAATAATATTAATTCTCGAAAAGTTAGAGCAAGTCACAATCTAAATAAGATTGGTTCTTAGAGGTCCAATCGATTGTAGAGTAACCTCCATATCGATTTGACTCTCCTTAGTCAATCTTTTACTTCTTTTACACATTGACCTAGTTATGTCCTGTGACTAGGTGTGACCATTATATTTTTATCTATTAAAAATCTATTCCTACGACTACTAGGTCATTTGCCTTCCTATGCGAGCAGACACTATCTTCAACGGGCAAGTAGCAGTTCTCAGATGACTCATGTCGTTAACTGTCTAATTCTTACGGTTTTTGTTTTTTAGTCTTCACGTAGTCGGCAAAGTACGCATACCACGAGATTTTTCAAAGCTACACTGGTGCTCGTAGGAATTGTTACAAAAATGTTTCTGTCATACAGAATCTTTGCCAAAACTAGAATATAAATTTATTCTTTCCAAAGATAACCTACATTATGCTAGTAAAACTAAGTGTGTGTGTGTGTGTGTATGTGAAGAGGGCAATAACTTCTTCTTCTTCATGGGTTTTTTTTCAAGGTTGTTAGCAGTTGTCAAAAAGTGGTTCTACTCTTATATTCATGGATTGATTTTAACCGTAGGAATTTGAGCATTATTGAGCGTTATTGAGGGACTGGCCAAACATCCATACGGTCAGAGCCCTCTAAGAGTATGCCATGTGGCTTGTATTGTGGGCTGTGATCGGCCTCGATGATAGCACATGTCATCAAAGTTTTACTCGGACGACTTGTTACAGTCTTGGCCGAAGGACGTTTGTAACAGAGTAGAACTTTGATGACGAACATCCACAGAATGAGCCAAGTGGCAAATTTTAGAGACCACTGACCGTATAGATATTTGGTCCATCCCTAGATGGACCTACATACCAAAAGTCAGCCTGATTAGTGATTTCAAACCTTTGGATCTTTGTACTCCAATAATGCTCGAATTTCACCATAAAAAATCAACACATCAAAATGAAATTTCACCAGTCCGTTCTCTTTAACTCAATATACCTAGAAGGGGGGTTGATTAGGTATTTAAAATTAATTATACCTACACGATTTTACTGGACGATGGTAAGGGAATAAAATCGCATGCCTTAGTTGTTTGATAAAAGATTATCGCAACCGACTCAAATCGAATATACCTCCGTGGTATATTTTCTTTTCGTCGTTTGATCTAATCAGGATAGATTGCAAAATACAAACAAACAATCACACAAGACAAGAGATTTTTACGTGGAACCCTTAGCCAAGGAAAAACCACGGGACCACGTTTAAATGGAAAGTATCACTAACTGAAAAGTTAAACGAAACAAATGTTACCTACGCAACACCATTGCAAATACAACTTTCAACCTTAGCTAAGGCCTACTACCGATGCGTCCACGTCCTCTGAATCAACGCTATGAATCCACGCGCGCCCTTCTAGCCAAGAAGCCTTATCCGCTTGTTCAGTTTGGTACATCCCAAACCTACCATCGATCGGCTCCTCCGATATTAATTCTCAACACTCCCGTCTTTACAGAATGTGAAGGATTCAGTACACCCTGAACCCTAAGTTGCTCAAATGGTGTTGAGTCACACTGGTACACTCAGGCTACTAGGTTGAATATAGAAGTGGAAGACCTAAGCTGAGGAAAGGATCAAGCTCTTGGCTTTAATCAAGAAGAGAACAAGCTCACAAGATGTGAATGGAAAATAAGTTTCTTGCTCTTCGAATGGACACTCTAATAAATATAACATTTTCATCTCTCTCTTGAAGATTGAGTCACTCTATGTCTCTGTGTGTGTTTAGAGAAGGCATAGAAGGGTTCTATTTATAGAATTCCAAGACCCTGAGTCATGTGGAACGTGGGATGATGGAACCAAGAATTTCGGATCTGAGAAAGACCAATTCTGTGCATCGTCCAATCGATTGTATACTGGGTCCAATCGATTGGGGATAAGTGTCCAATCGATTGGGCTCAATAATATTTCTGTTCCGAAGGCACCAATCGATTGCACAAGGTTTTCCAATCGATTTGACTTATATAACTTTCTGTCCCGAAGACTCCAATTGATTACACAGAGTCTCCAATCGATTATGCTCAGATAGATTTCTGTCCGAAGGCTCCAATCGATTTCACAGAGTCTCCAATCGATTGTGCTGAAATAAGTTTCTGCCTCGTAGTCTCTAATCTATTTCACAGTGTCTCTAATCGATTGGGCTATGTCCAATCGATTGGATTATCCCATTAGTCAATATAATAGACTTAGACTCGGGTCTGTCCAATGACTAAGTTTGACCATTATATTTTTGTTCATATTAACCAACTCCTATGGCCACTAAGTCACTTACCTTCCTAATCGAGCGTACACGATCGTTAACTGATAAATCGGCAGTTACTCAGATAACTCCTATCGTCAACCGTTTGATTCTTGCTTTCTCTGTCTATTAGTCTTCACGTAATTGGCGAAGTATGCGTACCACGACATCTTCACACTACACTAGTGCTCGTAGGAACGGTTATAAGAATGTTTTTATGTCAAACGGAATCTTTGCCAAATTGAATATGAAAATATTCCTTACACAAAATGACTCCGCCAATTGGAGTACAACTTCTGTCATAACGCACAATACGAGTCACGTGGCATACTCTTATTGGACTCTTACCGTATGGATGTTTGGCCAGTCCCTTGGTGGACCTGCAAACCAAAAATCAGCCTAATTAGAGATTTCTAAGCGATTGGATTGAAGTTATTTTCATGGGTTGATTTTAACGGTAGTAATTTGAGCATTATTGAGCGTAATTTGGGTGCAAAGATCCAAAGGTTGTAAATCACTAAATAGGCTGATTTTTGGTTTACAGGTCCACCGAGGGACTGGCCAAACATCCATACGGTCAGCGTCCACTTGCATATGCCACGTGGCTCGTAGAAGCTTCTGTCACAACGCTATGACAGAAGTTTTACACCAATCAAGGCTTAATAGGCTAATTTTTGTTCTCTGGGTCCACCTAGGGTTGGGCCAAACATCCCCACGGTCAGCGATCTCTAAAAGTATGCCTCGCGGCTCATACCCTGGTTCGTCGGTCATCAAAGTTCTACTCGTTACAAACACAGTAACACTCCTCATTTTATAGTCACGTGCACTTTTTGATTGGAAAAAGATGTAACAAGGTATGCCTGAAACTTTTTCAAAAGGGAAGCACAATTTTTGTTAGGGTCGGGCTCCGTTGACAGATCTAAAATGACAGGTAAAATGACAAGGACACAATATAAGCCACGTGGCACACTGTTACAGGACTCCGATCGATCGTATGGATGTTTGTCCTATCCCATGGTGAACTTACAAACCAAAAATCAGCCTGATTAGTGATTTATAAGTGTTGCATCTTTGTATCTCAAATACTGCTCAAATTCCCACAGTTGAGATCAGCCCATGAAAATAAGTCCAATCCAAAGCCTATAAATCACTAATCAGGCTGATTTTTGGTTTGTAGGTCCATCATGGGATAGGACAAACATCCATACGGTCATAGTCCTGTAACAGTTTGCCACGTGGCTTATATTGTGTCCCTGTCATTTGAGTAAAACTTGTGTCACAAGATGTTGTGACGGAAGTCGGTCGCAGCACTCAATAAGAGCCACATGGCACACGATCAGAGGGCGCTGACTGTATGGATGTTTGGCCAGTCCCTCAATGGACCTACAAACCAAAAATCAGCTTGATTAATGATTTACATCCTTTGGATTTTTGCACCCAAATAATGCTCAATAATGCTCAGATTCCTACCGTTAACATCAACCCATGAAAATAACTTCATAGGGGCTACCAAACGTTGGCAAAAATTTTTGACGGGTGAATATTTAGCTAGAATTTATTTGGCTACAACAATGTTTTCTCATGAGAACTAATTTGCTGACGTACCAAACAGACCCTTATTGTGTCAGTCCACCGAGGGACTGGCCAAACATCCATACGGTCATCGTCCTATAATAGTATGCCACGTCGCTTGTATTGAATGCTGTGTCCCGCTTCCGTCACAACATCTTGTGACACAAGTTTTACTCCTGTCATTTTAGATCTGTCAACAAAGCCCGACCCTTTTTGTTATTCGCCACTGTCATCTGGGCCAACTGACTGGATGTTGTTTATCCCACCCTTGGTGGATATACAGACCACAAATCACCTTGATTGATAATCTATAACCATTAGATTTTAGCACTTTTTAAGGCTTTCTTATAGCCATTGAATGGAACCATTTTTTTTGAGTACTAAAATCAATGGATAAAAATCATCAAACGAGCTGAGTTTTTGTATGAATGTCTACTAAAGGGTGGGCTAAACATCCATGCGGTCAGTGGGCCCAGATGGCAGCGGTGATTACCAAAAATGCAGCTTCCGCATTTGAAAAGATCTAAGGTATACGGTATACCTTGTTACATCACAACCTTTTTTTATTTCAGTAAATTTAGAAGCTGCAGGGATAAATCTGTAATTTAATCCAAAACCAAAAGCACGGCTCGGAAGCGCGGAGTTCTAATTTTTGAAATTGAAAATACAGTTGACCATGAATAAGTCTCTTCAGTTCTAGATCGAGATCGACGGCCATTTGTTTATCTTCAGATGAAGAGAGCTTCAAAACCATTTCTCTCCTCCCAAATGTCCCAAAGGAGGAAATCCAAAATCCCAACAACATAAAGGTAACATATCTTCTCCTTCTCTACTTTCAAGTATTTTTTCTACCTGGTTTCTGATAATGGGTTTATTCCAGCTGCTACTTCTTCCCATGATTGCATGTGCGGTAGTCGAATTTTTTATCTCCATCGTTGGATTAAAATCCTATGAACGGGCCAGATTATTTTGCAGCAAATATGTCTATTTGTTTGTTGGGTTTGACAGTGGTGATGGAATTTAACAATGATAAGGGTACTTTAGTCATTTTAATATTAAACAAAGGGAGAAAATCTATTTTCACCCCGTAGGTGGACCTACATATCAAAAATCAGCCTGAGAAGTGATTTCAAACGTTTGGATCTTTGTAACCTAAATAATGCTCAAATTCTACCGTCAAAAATCAACCCATGAAAACGAACGCTTAGAAATCACTAATATTTTTTCTCCGGGTCCACCTAGGGTTGAGCCAAACATCCATACAAAATCAACCCATGAAAACGACTCAAATCCAACACTTAAAAAATCGTTAAGCAGGCTAATTTTTGTTGGGTCGTGATGTAACAAGGTATACCTGAGATCGTTTCAATTGCGGAAGCGGCATTTTTGGTAGTCACCACTGCCATCTGGTCCCACTGACCGCATGGATGTTTAGGCCACCCTTTAATAGACATTCGTACAAAAAATCAGCTTGTTTAATGATTTTTAGCCGTTGGTTTTAGTACTAAAAAATGGTTGTATTCAACGGCTATAAGAACGCCTTAAATGGTGCTAAAAAGTGTTAAAATCTAATGGTTATAAATTACTAATCAAGGTGATTTTTGGTATGTATATCCATCAAGGGGTGGGGTAAACATCCAAGCCGTCAGTGGGCCCAGATGGCAGCAGTGACTACCAAAAATGCCGCTTCCGCAAATGAACAGTTTCAGGCATACCTTGTTACATCTTTTTCCATTTTTCTTCTCTGGGTGCACTTAGGGTTGGGCCAAACATCCATACGGTCAGCGATCTCTACAAGTATGCCACGTGGCTCATACTGTGGTGAGTCCGTCATCAAAGTTCTACTTACAGTCACGTGCATTTTATTTCAGTAAAGTAAATTGTAAATCACACAATCACAAGCCAATGAGTTCTCGGCACGTTCACAAGTGCTTTTGCAACGTACACATTGCTTTTGCTTTTAGGTGTACGTGCCGAGAACTAATTGGCTGTGATTTGCAATCCGCTTGTGACAGAAGTTTTACTCTATCCGCAAGTTAATCGAAAACCAAAAGGAAGGCTCGGAAGTCGGAAGCGCGGAGTAATTCTAAATTTCCAAGTTTTGAAATTTGAAAAGTGAAAAGAGAGACAAACTTAGGTAAACTTAACCATGATTGACACAAAACTTAGTTCGGCCGCCCTTTTTTTAATTTTGAAATTTCGCCATTTTCACATCTTGCCTCTCAAAGAGCATTCTTCAGATGCAGAGAGCTTCAAAACCTTTCCTCTCCCCCCAAATGTCCCAAAGGAAGAAATCCAAAATCCAAACGAGAGGTTTTTGATACAATTTTCTTTGTTTTCTGGCAAATACAAAAACAATGCCTGAATCAAGAGACAGATTAATCAGAGAAGACCCAATAACACCGTTGTCGGATCGAAGATCGATTGGGGATATCTTGCCTTCAAGATTCAGTAATGTCGGTGGACGTAATTTGTTCGGAACTCCAGTGCCGTTGCGCTCTACGACAGTGCTTGCTTCACGGGGTTCTGCAATGGGTCCAATGGCCATGGCGGCTTCACGAGGTGTTGCAATGAGAATGATTGGCCATGGTAGCAGGAATTTCTACGGAACTCCTTCAATTGGACTGGAGAATACGTGGACTGGTCGACGAGGCCGAGGGCGTTCGAGGAACGGCCCGTTACCGTCCTGGTATCCAAGAAGGCCTCTTCAGGACGTCAGTGCGGTTATGAATGTATTAAGTTCTTCCTGGTTTATGCTTTCTGTTTGATGGGTATTTTTATAGATCTTGAAAACTGTGTAGCTGAGAAATTGTAGTTCTAATGGGTATTTTATTTTTTTAATCAAAATTTGCTCAGTAAAAACCAGTGGAGAATTTAGTGAAGCTTGAAATGAAATCATGGGTAAAACAGGATTAGTGGTGAAATATGATTCTGGGTCTGATTTAGTCTAGTATCTTTCATGGGTAGTGACTAGTGAGCATTTTTCATTTTTTCTCAATTCGCTTTGCGAAACACTAGAGGTTTCATGGGTATTCTTGATTCTTGAAAAGAATTTTGCTTTACTTTGCCATGTTGAAACTGGGATTGTATTAGGTAGAAATGTGATTCTAATTGGAGTTCATTGTAATTTTTTAGAGAATTATAGATAGTTTTGCACTTCCTCGATCCAATTATAGATAGTTTTGCACTTGGTATCCAAGAATGCCTATTCAGGACGTCACTGTGGTTGTGAATGTATGTAGTGCTTCTTGATAAATGGTTTCTGTTTGGTGGGTATTTTTACTTTTTTCTTAATTTGCTAACTGGTTGCATATCTTATGGTTTTTGAAAAGAATAGTGGGTCATCTATGGATCTTGAAAACTGTTGAGAAAATGTAGTTATAAATAAATTTTCATCTATATCTTTCCTGAATTATTGGTTGGTTAATTTTTATTTTTATTTTATCACAATTTAGTCAGTAAAAACCAGTGGAGTATTTATTGAAGCTTGAAATGAAATCATGGGTAAAACAGGATTAGTGGTGAGATATGATTCTGGGTCTGAGTATTTTTCATATTTCTCAATGTACTTTGTGAAAAACAAGATGTGTATTTCGTATTCTTGATTCTTGATAAGTATTGTGCTTTGTTTTCCCATCATGAAATTGGGATTGTATTAGTGAGAAATTGTGATTCTAATTGGAGTTCATTGTAATATTTTTAGAGAATTATAGGTAGTTTTGCATTTCCTGGATCCCCTTAGCAAAAAATAGATGGTATTTTCGTGTTTCTTGAAAGAATTGTGAGGGCTTTTGTTCAATTCGAAGTTGAATTAGACGGGAAGAAAATCTAGGTGTAATTGAAAATGTGAAATTTAATCTATAATGACTTGTTCACATGCATCACTATATGACTGTGGTTGTCTTGATTCTTTCTTTAAGTGTTCTCTTTGATGAATCCAATTTATGTCCCTCTAGGCCATTGAAAGGAGAAGAACTCGCCTGAGAGAGGCTGAACCCCACCGACTTGCCAGCTCTTCACTGCAGGAACCAAGTGTTCTTGACCCTACCCAACCCAATCCAGGTGCTGCTCCCCTTGACCATGACATCTCTCTTATGTCCCCAAATCCGACAGCTTCAACCAAGGATTGCCCACCGACTGCCCGTCTTCTGCCAAAGATTTTGCTTGACAATCACACTGCCAGAGAATCTGATTTCCTGACTCCCCAGAAGAAACTGCTGATCTCAATCGACCAAGTTGAGAAAGTTGTGTTGGAGGAATTCCGAAGGATGAAGAGGACACCTACTGCTAAGAAAGCAGAGAGAGAAAAGAAAGTTCGCACATTGATGGCAATGCGTTGATTGGACGAGTCATTTCAATTTTCAAAGAAAGAGAATGGAAGGAATGAGTGGAAGGGAGAAGGGACAACAGCCCATGGGGTAAGATAAATCATCCTCTGATGATTTTACTTTTTAGCATTTGAAGTTGCTTAGGCAGATAGTTTAGTTTTTCTGTTTTTCTCTTTTGCATGTTAGCGTCATTTGCTGAAGGTCTTGGTGTAGATTAGTAGGCATTGTTGCTTTTTAATGTCTTTTGCTGAGGGTCTTAGAGTAGGACTAGTAGGCATCTTTTTTTGTAACCCATGTACAGAAGCATTTTCTGATTTGACACTTGAGAAGGTTCTAGCCGATGTATAATTTCTGCTGTATAATTTCTGCCCTATTGCAATGAGAAAGGAATGATTGTACTCAACTACATTTAGTTGTGTTGTAGTTCTCTTTTGAGTTGATGGGTATCAGAAATATATATTGTTCTACATCGTGTAGTGGTTAACAGTGATACAAGCTTCTTAAGCTTAGTGCTCTTTGCTTATGTATGATACAGTATAAGATGTAACTGTATGCATTTGTCAAGATTGATAAACACAACTACACTGAATGTAGCATATAACACCCTACCTGAATTCCATGTTTTTTATTTTCCCCTGCAATTTTCTTTGGTCTTTTAGTTGATTTTGGCTATGTTGGACTCAAATATAATTTTAATTACAATAATAATCAAACTTTTAATTGGTGGATCATAACAAAATTGAGTGTTTTGAACAACAGTTACTAACTGTTGGAAGTATTTACCTGTTCTCTTTCTTCTCTCTACTCAAATTGTGTTCCAAGAAAAGAGGAAATTTAGGGTTTCCCATCTAATGGACTGAAAGGACAGTATACATAATTACATATAGCTGCACATGCAGGGGACTGAGACCTACCATCAATGGTTCCCACCTAGGAAAGCACTAAGCCCCAAAACTGATCTAACCATCTGTTTTCTAGACTTCCATGTTGATTGTTCATCATTTTTTTCTAACTCTCCAAAATAATGTGATAGATCAAATACTTATGGCCATCCAACTAAGTAATATTTTAGCATCCTTGATCTTATAAGTTGAACCCATTGAATGATGGGTACACCACTTCTCTACAGGTTACCCAAATTTGCAGGCATGGGATGGTAAACTGTCCTTTGGGTCTACTCAGCAGAATTATTTGAAAAGATCCAAATGTATTCAACATTTATTTTGAAATGAAATCATTTTATACAAACTTTCTTTATCAAATGGGGGATGTTTGAAGTTTGAGTGATATATACCATAAAGATAACAAACACAATATTGATATGGTGCATGGGTGGGAGTTGGGACTTACCATTTGCTGGGTTCCTGTTCAGAAAATCTTCTGCGAAAATTTACCAAGTCTTTGGTGGGTGCTATGTTTCTCAGACACTTGAAAATGGATGCTGTACCTGTGTTGGACATTTCACTTTTTAGGTGTAAATGTTGTCTATGACGTATCCTGGCTGTGTCTCAGCTGTACCCGGGTAACATAAGGTCGGTTAATGGCAACCTTTGCACGGGGGAGAGCATTCATATGTCGGAGGAAGTACCTACTTGGTTTTTTGGTTCCCCTCTAGAGCTAAATCATCATGTCTGACTGATTGGGGGCTTCTTGGTAGTCAGGATTCTTTTTTGGGGTTTATGTTAGTATACTATCATGTTGAGAATTCTTCAGCATCACAGGTCAACACTAGAGCAAAGAATCCTACTTAATCATGTAGTTATAGAGTGTTTGGCAGCAAGAAGGGAAGCTTTTCTGTGGATGAGTAGATCCTCGAAAAGGCAGTTGTGTTTAGCTTAGAAAAACAGCTGACCTCATCCAGTGATCCTTGATCTCTGTGACCCCAACAGTATTGAACACCCCTGGTTTTGTCCTCCATGATGACTTTACTTCCCCTGCAGCCAAACGTGGCTGTAGTCCTTGAGCTTTATATGACTACCATATTCCTTGTAGGTTGTCTTACATCTCTGAGTTTCAATTGAACTGGCTTTACTCTTGCATCTGAAGTGCTGATATCCTCCATAAGAAATTTTGTCCAGGTTTAGACAAATTGATTTCTCATGCATTTTTTTTATTTTTTGGTGTAAGTTGGGATTACCCATCACATCGTAGCTGAAGTACAGGAGCTTGAGTACATTTGCCATAGTAAAACTTTGCTGAACACCCACGAATATGAGCCACGTGGCACACTGTTAGAGGATGCTGACCATATGGATGTTTGGCCAATCCCTAGATGGGCCTACAAACCAAAAATCAGCCCGATTAGTGATTTCAAACCTTTGGATCCTTGTACCCAAATAATGGTCAATAATGCTCAAATTCCCACAGTTAAAATCAACCCATGAAAATGATTCGAACATCCATGGTCAGCGAAGTGTTACTCCATTTGCAATGTATCTTACAAGGGCCGGTGCCCTGAGTGATTTAGGTACGAACTTAGAGAAAACTTGGAGAATCTGTGATGAGATACACTAATAATGATATGGTGCTTCTCACAAAATTTATTACAATGTATTCTCTAATACTCCCATTCAAACTCGAGGTTCAATGATTGTCATGAGTTTGCTGAAATTGAGTGCCTTAAAGATTGAACTTCCATTGAAGAATGTTATCGTCATTTTGAATTTTCCAAGATGATTGAATCACCTTGATGATGTCCGTGATCACTAGCAAGGGAAGGTGGTTGCCCGTTAGAATGGTGATCTATGATTTGATACTTTGATCTTGTCCCGGAGAAGAAAAACTCTTCAGTTTAGGTTGGACTGAAACCTGTGAAAATTTAAACCTGTGTGGGTATCTTTAAGCCTCACAGGCTTGGGTTTTGTGAGTCCACAAGCAATGAAGTGTGTTTGGCCTCTTCTAGACCTCACAAGAAAGGTGTGGACCCTCTTTTTGGAGGGGAGGGTGCCACGGATGAATTTTGTGGGCCTCTTTTGGACCTCATAGACTTGCTCTTTAAAAAGTTCTCAAGCTTAATTTTTTTGGCTTAACCCAACAAGAATGGAGCCTACCTTTGGCCGAGGAAGAGGTTGTAGGCATCTTGCCTCACGGGCTCAGGCTTTGAAAAGTCCGCAAGCAATTTTTTTTATTATTTGGGATATGGACTCCCCTTGAGTACTGGAATGGGCGTTAGCTCATACTTGAGCAAATGGCCTTGATCGATCAATAAGGAGGATTATCTGCTCCAGAACTCTTGCTGAACTTAGTATTAGTAAACTCAAAATGATGAGAATCACCTACAAACAGTTGTGGGTCCCATCTGTATGATCAAGATCAAGTGGATGAATTTGAAATTTCGCTTTCACTAACTAATTCTTCGTCGCCGTAGTAAATAGGAGAATATTGAAAATAGAATATGTTTATTCGTCTTTCAAAAGAAAAAAAAAAAAGATGGGAGTAATTAGCTATGACACGTGCACTAAAAAAGAAAAATTCTTTTGTAGCTAATTTGTTTTTTGTTTTGTTGATATGATGGGCGAACAACGGGATTTAAACCCGCGCATGGTGGATTCACAATCCATTGCCTTGATCCACTTGGCTACATCTGCCTCTCTACTCTCTCAAAAATATTCAATTTCTACCATTCATGATTATGAAATTTAGTCTTTCTTAATTACCTTACTTTTTGTGATTATTCCTTTTCAATTGACATTGGTAGCACTACAAATGTTTGCGGCATTTGCATGTGCTTGGTGGCGCAACATCCAACAAATATTTGCATTTTAAACCCCAACCATGTTTTTTTTGTCAAAAAGTGGTCTAATGTTTGCAGTCAAAAAGTGACTGCAAACAACTGGTAAATCAAATGAGTCTTTCATCCCCATTGGTCTCCCCCAATAGCTCTCAGTCTCTCCTCCCCAACCATACAAATATTTTCCCCAAACATTTGATTTTCACAAACATTTGCCTGCAAACTACAAACAGGATATGGGATAGAATGACTTATGCTATTCTTACTAATAGATTATTAATGGACGTGGGGCCCACATACATATGAGTTAAAAGCAGATTTTTTGTGAGGATCATCTCCATGGTGAGGAGATCAGCCTCACTAAAAATCAGTAATTTTTAAAACTTCTAATCCTATCAAATATGGACCTAAATTTAACAGTGAAATTGGATGGTTCAAAAATTTTCAATTTGCAATCCACTTTTCACAAGGCTGCAAATGTTGGAATGGGCTGATTTTTTGTGTGGTTGATATCCACGTTGAGAAGAATATCATCACCAAAAATTAGCCATTAAATCATCTGCATGTGGGGCCCACATCAATTAGTCATTCTATCAGTAAGAATAACATTATTCAATCTATCCCAGCCCATAATACAAATATAATTAATCATATATGATTTACCCACCAAACAACTCCCACAATGCAGAAAAAATTATAATTAATCGTATAGGATTTAAATGTGTTCATCTATTCATACAGACTTCCCTGATCATCAATTTCTCGCATAACACGTAAAAATCCGTAAAAGGTTCGCTTCTTCCGAACATAATAATTTAGTTTAGTGTCAAAATCAACAAAATTTAATCAAATAATCAGCTCCTTTGCATGTTAGAATACTCGAGGCATCATCGTACGCATAACTGTACGCGCTCGGGCATGCCGCTTTGAATATTTTGGAGAAAATGGTTGGTTTGCAAGTAGACGGGTTAGCGTATGCACCTGTGCAACAGTACCGGGGGGTGTTGAAAGCCAAACATGCACTCTTGCATGCAACAACCCGGTTTTTGTTCATCACTTTCAGACTCCTAGGGCAGCTCCGGTTCAAGTCCGAAACACACCTCGCAGGCTGACACATACCGGAACCACCCGAAAGCAATATTGACATTGGCATATTATAGCCATCTACAAGGCTGAGATCATAGTAGTCGACGGGGCTGTCGAGGGTGAACTCGGCAAGCGTCACAGGTGGTACACCACCTGCACCAGAACATGCTAAAACGCCACCACAGTCACCAGTGACACAATTGCCCTTGCCGGCACGATTGAACGAGCAGCCACGCCGACCCCAGATACGGCCTGACCACCCAGTTGGTGCATTGATACTAACTGTTTCCCCGGGTTTTAACCGGAAACCACCATTTCTTAGGACCTCTTTACCACTGCCTGGTTGAATACCGGGCCATACGGTGTTCCTACAGTTGTTGTGTAGCGTAAAAACCGTCGCCCCGGCGCCTGCAAGAATGGAAAATAATAAGAAAATAGATCGAATTATGGAAATTGATCAAGGGAATAGCTGTTAGTATAATTACCTGAGAAAGAGAAAATCAGAAGGAGAAGAAGATAGCAGACGGCCATGGGAGATGGTATGGTAGATTTTGTAAGAAGAAAGGGTGGATGGGAGGATTAAATAAGGGAAGATTTCCCAAAAACACGCCTCTTTGTGTGAATTTTATCTTTTAAGGGGAAATTTCTTTTTTTACTGGATGGTTCTGGTTTAATGATCAAACTGCCCGGGATTTAAGATACCGGAATTTAACCTAAAAGAACATATTGGATAGAGTTCATTTCGGTGGTTACATGCTATTATCGTGTGTTGTTCTCTAAACTCATGAAAAATTGACTTGAATTTAGAAGATCTGGACCATCCAAGTTTATAGGTCAACTTTTCGTAAGGTTAGCGATGTCAGAATTGATTGATTTTTGGTGATGTTGATCGAACATGACGAGTACACACGAAGTGGGTTCCAACCAAGGATCAAAGTCTCGGGATCGGCGGTTGGATCGGACCCCTCCGATCCCGAGTTGGATCGGCTGGATTGGTCCGATCCACCGTGATCCCCGATACGAGAAAAAGAAAATCCTAAAAAATGCAAAAAAAATGCAGAAAAAATTTAAAAAATTACAGAAAAAATCATAAAAATTCATAAAAAAAATCATAAAATTAGAAAACACATAAAACATTAGGAAAATAAATATTTTAACCTCTTGTGATGGAAGAAAAATATAAAAAATAAAAAAATAATTGTAAAAAAATTATAAAAATTTATAAAAAAGAAATCAAAGACAAACCTATGAACAGTAATAATGTATGATTATAAAAAAAAAAAAAAAAATCTACTTAGACTCCTATAAAGCCACTAGAACACAAGCTTCTACATATTTACACAAGATATTAAAACAAATAGATACGTACAATCCAAAAGATATTAAATTTGGTGGATCAAATTCATCATTTGTTAAATAGTTGGGAGAATTTACAAATTCTTACTACTTAGTGTTAAACCAGTAAACGCTAAAACAATTTTAAGACCCCCGAATAAATACTTGTTACGTACGTGACTCATACCAGTTGCTTAAACACCTGTCTTAGCTTGGAGTCTTACACCTGCAAAAACAAAGATTTTCAATGATTAACTCAATAAATGCAAATATAGCTTCTGAAAATAATAATAAAGAGTCAAAATAAATAAACTTACGATTGGACTATTGTTCATAGTAACCATCAGGGGGGTTCATAGGAAAGAAAAATAACCCATACTCAGTGGATGCAGTATCGTTGGGCTCTGTAGTGTCATAGCTCCCTCCAGATTGTCCATAATATCCACTATAACTATGGTCGGACTATGATTGGCCATAATCATAGCTATGTGGCTGCTGATCATAACCATATTGATGTTGAGGAGGCTGACCATAACCATGTGAATAAAATGGTTGCTGAGGTTGATGTACTTGAGACTAACCATAATCATAATTATTCCCTCCATATCCAAGCTAACCACCATAATCCTCAATATTCATCCCATGTACTCGTTCATCCAAGTCAATGAGTCTTGCATCAAACTCACTCGGGCCACCCCTACTAGTACCAACATGATCTCTCTGTGTCCAATCATCATCGCTTGGGTGTCTAGGTAAGGCAGTTGGTGTTCTACTATGTCGGCCTCGTAGTCCTCACCCACCATGATCAGTGTCTTGAGTGATGATTACATTGTCATCTGAGTTTGTGTCGCCTAAACGACCCCCCTCAACACTTCCACTCCCCCTGACTCCACCACCATCGCCCCCATTCCAGCCATCTCCTCTATCACCACCACCACTACCACTAGCACCAGTACCAACACCAGCACCACCATCACCATCACCACCACCACCACCACCACCACCATCATCATCATCATCATCATCATCATCATCATCATCATCATCATCATTTGAACCATGACTTCGATGCTGTGTCGAATCATCTTCGCGACTTGGAACACCTTCATTTAACCATGACAAGTCATCTCCATCAACTGTAGGGGGTTCTTTTTCTCTTAACCAATCATCAAGAACATTATCGTTTTCAAATATATAATCCAAATCAATTGGATTATAATAATCATCTTCATCTCTTGTATCAGTTAGATTACGAACCCGAAGTCACATATTATAGTGGACGTATACCAGATTCTCCAACCTCATCATTGATAATCTATTCCGTGGCTTTGAATGGATGAAGGAGAAGGTGCTCTAATTTCTCTCACAGCCTGATGATGAACATGTTTGGCTTAATACTTTAATCGCAATCTTTCGTAAGGCAGGAGCAGACTTACCATAATTGTACCACTACTCAGTTGGGAAAGAAAAAAAAATATTAAAATTTAATATACTGTAAAGTAATTATTCATTCAATGAAGTATAACATCAACATACCTGGTAGACTAAACTTTGCTATTTTCTGAGCGAGTGGATCGCCAAATTCTCCACTTTCTTCTTCATAAAGTCTTATCTGTAACCAATATAAAAAACTCACAATTAATTAATAATATGTATCAAATATAAATAAAAGTCTTAATAATAACATATTTATACCTGATCAATTGCTTCTCATGCACTATCCATATCCGGTTCTAGTTTTTTGATGACATTTTTAAAACTTGTCCTTATATCTTGGTGATGGGAAAAGTCTTCGTAATATCAAAATTTTGGATTTAAAAAATACTCTACAAAATAAAAATAATTGTCAATAACTAATAGACATTAATAACATAAAAAATACATATTGTCAAATGCAGTATTATAGCTTACTTGCTGCATGGAGATCTTGATGAAGTTGTGTCTCCCATCTTCTGTCAATGGTTTCAAAGTAACGTTGACGATGACGGACTTGAGCACTAATAACCTCTTTGGCTCTTTTCATCGCTTTAAATATTACACCCAAACTAGGTTTCTTGTCTTGATCCACAATTTTTAGAACCTTGACAAGTGGTCCCATAATTTTGCATACCTCTTCAGCGTTACCCCAAAATTCATCATTTAGAATTAACTTTGAGACATCCCTAGCTTGTTCCTTCTTTTTTTTTATCTTTGTTGTACACATGTCTAACAAGCTCTTTATACTCATCTGATATAAACATTTTTCTCAGTGCATCCTGATATCGGATAAGACTTTCAAGAGAAATAAATTCTGTTGCGAATCTAGTGATACCAGGACGTAACAAGTCTCTATTATCAGTGAATGTCTTCATCAAGGTTACTAACTTCGTGCTGTTGAAAATAAAAAGTTATTCTCCGTCCATCCTTAATGGTATCACTAACTCATTTTGTCTTTCCAATATCCTTGAGTATAAGATCAATGCAGTGTGCTGCACAAGGACTCCAGTATAAATGTTGCCTTTTTTTCATCAACTCTAGCCCTGCAAGCTTAAATGACGCTTCGTTATCCGTCACAATCTGGATAACATTCTTTTCTCCCACCTCATCAACCATCTTATCCATTAACTCGAGAATGTAACTCGATGTTTTCTCTTTTTCATATGTGTCTACTGACTTGAGAAATATCATGTCTTTATCACAGTAGACCATAAAATTTATGATAGACTTTCTAGTTTTGGAAGTCCAGCCATCGCACATCAGTGTGCATCCAAATTCTATCCATTTTTTTTTGCCATTTATATATTGATTTAGCTCCGCCACCTCTTCGTTTAAATACTTGTTTGCCAGTTGATATGGGGTTGGTCCCTTTACGGGTCCCACTTCACCAATAGTGTCAATCATAGTTTGAAAGTAAAGACCCTTTGCTGCATTGAAGGGAATTGAGTGGAACATAAAAAATTTTGAAATTACTTTACCCACTTTATGCATGACTTGTTTTTCACCCATGCTCCCTTCAACTTATATAAGTAAGGGTCAATTTCTGTAGGAGCTTTGGTTGCGGCATCAACATCTTTATCTGTTCTTCGTGATCGAGTAGAAGGCTCGTGTACACTGGTACTACGACGCATCGTATCTCTAATATCAGTACCACCATGCACACTTGCACTACGAGGAATCCCCCCTCCACCGATGTGTATCCCAGATGAACTTGCCCCCCAGATACAGAGTGTCTTCTTTGAGCTTGTTCATCGGCCTCTCGTTTATTTTCACGTATGGCCCGTCTTAAAGCTTCTTCTTCGTTTATTTCCCAATATGGACGATATTGATCTTCCACTTCAGCAGGAATATCAATATTCTCTTCCTCTTCCTCAGCTTCTTCTCTTCCACCACCACTACTGCCCAACTCATTTAATCTTTCTCGTAATTCATCTCTTCTTCTTTGCTCAACAGCCTTCATCTGTTTGGTTGACTGCAAATGGTTTGTGATCAACAATCTTACTTCCCTAGGAGCTTTAGGACAAGCTGTTGCATCTCCTAGGCGCGCAATAATATGTTGTTTCAATCTTGTAACCCCCCATGCATTATCTTGTCACAATAGCTGCATTTAACAATCTTCTTATTGCCCCCAATTGCAACACAGTGATCCCAACCAATATCTGGTCCTCTCGGCATATTTTGTAAATTTGCTTTTATAGACCACTTGAGGTAAATCTGCTATAATGCCACATTAATCTCAAGATAACAAAACATTTAATAATGAAAATTTAATAATGATATATTGAAAATTTTATAAGATAATTTTTTTTTAAAACATTTCACATTTTAAAAGGAAAATGTAAAAACCCTAAATACAAACAAATAGAAGAAAAATACAAGATTTATTCAAAACAAAAATTTTAAAAATACAAGTTAGTAATATTCTCTCTCAAGTCCCAAGATCAATTTTTGTGTACACAAGAACTCTTAAAAAAAAAAGAACATAAAAATTATTTACACTTACACTAAAATTTTAATATAATATAATAGCATGCGTAATATGATATCATTCGATGAAATGATTATTTACTCTTTAATTTTGACAAAATTACCTGTTTATCGAGTAGTACTTTCCTGACGGCCCACAATATGAGTTTGGCCGATCCTTAGATGGACCTATAACCTTTGGATCTTTGTACCCCAAATAATGGTCAATATTGCTCAAATTCTACGGGTTGAAAATCAACATATGAAAACTACTCCAATCCAACCCTTAGAGGGTTGGGCCAAAGATCCATAAGGTCAGAAATCTCTAAGAATATGCCACATAGCTCATATGGTGTGCAATAAGTAACTTTGCTGACCGCCGATGGTCAGCAAAGTTCTATTCCTCTTTATCAACATATCTCCTACAACTACAAGACACATTTTTTTGGGACAATCTGTAGTAGACCCAATTAGTTGCTTGCCATCTATACATGGCAAGTGAGAATATTCTCTTCAAATCACATTGTTTCACTTTCCATATACAAATGGCAGCACCTGATTGGATCCACATCACATGCTCCACAAAGAAAAATGCTACACATGAACAAATTTTCTCGACGAAGAAGAATCAAAAGCAAAGAAATTAGAAATATAGAATACCCATTATTTTTTGAAAATTTTCAAAATATTTCACATTTTTAGTAAAACAAAAATAAAAATACAAAAAAGTAAAAGAAAATATAAGATTTTTCACAATGGTTTCCATACATCTTTGAGGTTTTGTGTACACAAGAGTCAAGATCATTTTTGTGTGTATTATTTTACAAAAAATTATTTATTTTTCATCACATAAAAAAATACATGTATTTTATAAAAATAAATAAGAAAAAATAAATAAAAATTATAATTTTCATCAAACATGAATCTTATCTCAAGATTCTAAACAATGGTTGTAAGATTAAAATAAAAAACAAAATATAATGAGATTTACACAAACAAATAAAAAAAAAAAAATAATGTTATTTTTCTCAAACATGAACCATTGAACAAGATTCTCAATAATTTAACAAGATTTGAAGCAAATGACAAATATACGTATATTTGGAGGAGATATACCTGCTAAAAGCGTCGGATCTCGCCGGATCTCGCCCAAAACTCATCGGATTTTTGACCCAACTCGAAGAAATTTGAACCAAAACCTTTGATCTTCATGGATCTATGTGTTTCGAAGGTAGATCTATCATTTTCAAGCTATTTTTAGATTCTAAGAAGGGTTGGGGGAGGAAAGGGGAGAGGAAAACGGATGAAAAAAAAGAAAAAAAATCAAGTTTTTATAACATCATTGCCGTTGGTTCAACTCGCCGAGTTGGATCGGTTTAACTCGTTTGGATCGGGCGATCCAACCGATCCAGAGAGTTGGATCGGACGATCCACTGCAATTCGAGACAAACATTGGATTTTTGTCTGGATGCCTCCAATCCTGGTCTGGATCGTCCGATCCAACTCGGGATCGCTCGAGACTTCGAACCATGGTTCCAACATGAGGATCTCCGTGTGAGCTTGACCACCGGATGTAAGAAATTGGTGTAGCTCTAGACAAATTCTTTTAACAGTCGCTCTACAGGCGTGCACCTCTTTCGGCTGGGCACTTACGTGGACCAAAATGCCCTTGCATTTCAGCTGGGCACCCCACCCTTTCTCCTTCGTCTCTCTCTCTACTGTAACTCTCTTCCTCTCCCCCCTCTCTCTCTCTCTACTGTAACTTTCTCTCTCTCTCTCTCTCTGGGGACTGTGTAGCCTACGGCCAGCCCATCCGTGGCTGCCGTGTGCAGCACCGTGGGGGCTAAATGCCCAGAGAGAGAGAGAGAGAGAGAGAGTGAGTGAAGGAGGGAGAGGGAAAGAGATTGAGAGAGAGGGGGGAGTGAGAAAGAGTGGGACAGAAGAAAGAGAGTGTTACACAGTAGAGAGAGAAATAGATAGGAAGAGGGAAGGTGAAGGAGAAGGGGTGGGTGCTAGCTGAAAGAGGGGGCCTTTTTGGAATTTTTTTTGTCTTGGATGTAGGTGCCAGCCGAAAGAGGTGGGCGCCCATAGAGCAACCCTTCTTTTAATTAAGCATTCGATTGGAGTCCGTTTTCATGGGTTGATTGTTAACCGTGGATTTTGAGCATTATTTTGGGCATGGTTTGGTTTAAAAAACAATCGTTATAACAAAAATAACAACCGTTATAACGGATTCGGACCTCCCCGTTACGTTATGTACCGTTTTAACGCTAAAAAAATAATGGGTATTATGTTCGTTATAACGACCGTTATTTTTCCGTTATAATGAAAATAAGGATTACTATTTTCTGAAAAAATTGTTAAAAAACATTTGTTATTTCCGTTATTTTCCCATTATTTTCTATTATAAATTTCAATGAAAATTTGAAATTCAAAATTTGAATTTTAGCATTGTTTTTTTACTATTATTTTTCATTTCTGCCCCTATGCAGTACAATCCGTTATAACAGAAAAAAATGGTAAAGCCCTAGTCCGTTATACTGTTATATAATAGCCCCTTTTAAACCTTGATTACAAGTACAAAGATCCAAAGTTTCAAAATTACTGAATGGCATAGGAAGTAATTAACTGGTCATGTAGGGGTAGTACAAAAGTGTAGGAAGAGAGCTCATTAATTAGCTTTTATACGTTGAGGGACGGGCAGCATGGGAGTAAAAATTTGATGATGATGCCCATGAGGAACCACAATATGGCCATGTGACATACTCTTAGAGACCACTAATTGAATGGATCATTGGACTATCCCTAGTTGGATCTACATATCAATATCTAGCCTTCTTAGTAATTTCTATCCATTGGATTTGAGTCATATTCATGATTTATATATGTTTAACCAGGGATTTTGAGCATTATTTGAGGTACTCAGATCCAAAGGTTAGAAATTCCTAATTAGGCTGATTTTTGGTAGGTAGACCTACCTACAGATGGAACAAACATCAAACGATTGGTATCCTCTAAGAGTGTTCCACGTGGCTCACACTTGGTCTTGTCATAAACCTATTTTTTTTAAGTAGACTTACTAGTGCGAAGAAAAGTTTTTATTTTTATTTTTTTGGGTAGACCTAAAACCTACAAGGTGAGTATGCATTAAAAGACAAAAAGCACGCCTGTTAAGTGGATAATAACCTAAAGAATATAGACCTGATAAAAGAGAGAGGAGATCCAATTGTTCCGGTTTGGTGGATGTAATCGCAATACAAGTAAAGAAAAATAAGGGTGTTTTCGATGGGTATTTTTGAGATTTCATCTGTTTATAACACGAGAAAGGCTTCTCTCTTTAATAAGAAGAATAGATGGATATGCTAGATGCAATGCAACCCAGCAATAGGCAAGGAAAACTGGCTCGAAAACCACATCTTGAATAAAAATATATATTTTTTTTCTTGTCTTTTTGTGGGGTTAGATATGTGCTACTCATTCGGGAAAATGCCTCTATGCCACATTGCCACATCCATACCTTTTCATGCATGCACCTTTTTTCTATGTGAATTTATTTTTCGGAAAATTTCTTAAACAAAAAATAATTTTAAACTATTTACAAAAACAAAAATAACTTTTGAAAATTTACCAAATGGCATCTCTCTCCAACAAAAATTAGGGCTGAAAACCTGACAAACGCCCTTTTAAAGACTTGATAGACACCCTAAAAGGGCATTTGTCCATTGAGAAGTAAGACTTCTGTCACAATACGAGCCGTGTGGCACACTCTTAGTGGATGCTGACCATATGGATGTTTGGCCAATCACTAGGTGGACCTACACACCAAAATAAACATGATCAGTAGTTTATTAGTGTTGGATTGGAGTAATTTTCATGGGATTTTAACTGTAGGAATTTGAGTGCAAAGATCCAAAGGTTGTAAATTTCTAATCTGGCTGATTTTTGGTTTGCAGGTCAACCGAGGGAGTGGCCAAACATCCATACGGTCAGCGTCCACTAAGAGTGTGCCATGTGGCTCGTATTGTGACAAATTTTTCTACTCAATGGGCAAAACAGATGCCCTTTAAAAGGGCGTTTATCAGCTTTTTCAGCCTTAATTAAAAGGGTGTCTAGTTATTTTTTTTTTTGTAAATTTTTAAAGCTATTTTTGTTTTTATAAATAGTTTAAAATTATTTTTGTTTAAGAAATTTTCTGTTTATTTTTCAATAGAAAAGGCATAAAAGCCAAGGCCTTTTTGCCAGATGGCAAAGCCTTTTAGGTATGAACGATGGGTCCAAAACTGATTTTTGATATGGATGTGACACATCCTTCCATCAAAAATGACACTCCGCACTCTTTCAGGCCCACTGACACCATGAATGTTTGGCCAACCCTTGAAGGACATCCACAAGTAAACCTTCGCTCACACCATGCTGTGAGCAAAGCCGATCACAGCCAACAGTACAAGCCACGTGGCATACTCTTAGTGGGCGATGACCGTATGGATGTTTGCCAATCACTAGGTGGATTGATGGCGCTCCTACATTGGATCCAAGTGGACTATGTGGTATCTTCCGATGGGGTCAAAGTGGACTCAGGGAAAGTCGAAGCTATTCTGGAATGGCCAATTCCAAAGAGTATTCATGAAGTGAGGAGCTTTCATGGCTTGGCGACCTTTTATCGATGGTTTATACGTAATTTCAGTTATCTCATTGCTCAAATCACAGATTGCTTAAAGGGTGGTATGTTTCAATGGAATACAGCGGCCGATGAAAGTTTCAATTGGTGAAGCAAAAATTGACCAAAGCACCTATATTGGCCTTACCCAATTTCGAGAAATTTTTTGAAGTTGATTGTGATGCATCGCACATCGGAATTGGAGCGGTTCTTAGTCAAGAAAGTTGACCGGTCTCCTTCTTTAGTGAAAAGTTAAATGATACAAGAAAACGATACTCAACCTATGATGTAGAATTCTACGCAATCATTCAAGTTTTACGACATTGGCACCATTACTTAATATAAAGGGAGTTCATTCTTTACTCTGATCATGAAGCACTAAAGTACATAAACGGACAGCATAAGTTGAGTAATCGTCATGCAAAATAGGTAGCATATCTCCAAGAATTCTCGTTCGTCATTCAACACAAGGCGGGTAGTCAAAATAAAGTAGCTGACACCTTAAGTCAAAAGGTGACGTTATTGAGCACTATGTCTATAAAGGTGATTGGGTTCAAGATGTTGAAGGAATTGTACGAAGAAGATCCTAATTTTGGCAAAAATTGGGTTGACTGCAAGAATGGACCAAGTGGTGATTATCTTGTACAAGATGGATTTTTATTTCAGGGTAGTCGGTTGTGCATTTCCGATTGTTCATTGCACGAACTTATTATTGCCGAAAGGCATGGCGGAGGTCTTGGTGAGCATTTCGGTCGAGACAAAACTTTAGCTTTGATTGAAGACAATTTTTATTGGCTGAGGTTACGCAAAGATGTCATTCGCCATGTAGAGAGATGCAGGATTTTTCATCTAGCTAAGAGCCACTTGCAGAATACCGGTCTTTATACACCATTACCAGTACCTGAGGCTCCTTGTGAGGACATTAGCATGGACTTCATGTTGGGTCTTCCGTGGACTCAACGAGGTACAGATTCGATTCTTGTTGTGGTTGATCGATTTTCAAAGATGGCCCATTTCGTTGCTTGCAATAAAACTTTAGATGTTACTTACGTTGTCGAGTTGTATTTCAAAGAAATTGTTAAGCTACATGGCATTCCCAAAACCATCACTTCAGATCGCGATTCTAAGTTTGTTAGTCACTTTTAGAGGACTTTGTGGTGGAAGATGGAGACCCGACTACAATTTAGTAGGGCATATCACCCACAAACGGATGGACAAACAGAAGTTGTCAATCGAATACTTGGAAATCTTCTCCGAAGCTTAGTTGGCGAGAACAAGCGACAGTGGGACCTTGCACTGTCCCAATCTGAATTTGCTTATAATCGGGAAAAAAATAAGTCTATGGGGAGGAATCAGTTTGAAGTAGTGTATGGCCGAAATCCACACAGCCCGTTGGACTTGGTAGCATTACTGATTTCTAATCGACCTAGTGGTGATGCAGAAGATATGGTAGAGTACATCAAGAAATTGCATAAACAGGTTCAAAAGAAGCTAGAAGAGAGCAACCAAAAATACAAAGAAGCATCAGACAAGCATAGGCGACATGTCGAATTCAAAGAAGGTGACCTCTACGCAAGGAAAGATTTCCACCGGGAAAACATGGCAAGCTGAAGGATCAAGCTGATGGAACTTTTCGGGTGTTACGACGACTCGGTGAGAATGCTTATCAAATCGAGTTACCTGGCAACATGGGCGTTTCGGCTACTTTTAATATTGCCGACTTGCAAGCATATCATGGCGAGATTGATGAGGACGATCTTGACTCAAAGACGAGTCATTTTCAACCGGGAGAGTCTGATGGCGCTCCTACACTGTATCCAAGCCCTGCCACCACACCGGATCAAACCCCAGGCCCAACTCCAGCTCAACGCCCCAAGAGCAATAAAGAAACCAACCAAGTTTCTTAATTGATCAAAACTTCTATTTTGTGTGACTCTTAAATTAGGAGTTTTACTTATTTGCTATTAAGTTTTAATGGTCTAGATTAAAAATAGTTAATCTAGTGGCTATGATTTAGTAGAGTTTTCTCTTTTTTATTATATATATGAGTTGTGAAAGAAGACAAGGTACTTTTAAAGATTAAAATAATAGATTTGGGTTTTCTCTTGGACGTGCAAGGCACTTCCCCTCTTTTATTTCTTGATTGGCTTGTGTAAACTCTTATCCTATTGCTACGTTTGTCCCGTGCGATTCTCCGTTCTTGATCGCGGCTGGAGTTGCACCATGGACCTACAAACCAAAAATAAATATGATCAGTGATTTCTAAGTGTTGGATTGAAGTTATTTTCATGGATTTATTTAACTGTAGGAATTTGAGCATTGTTGACCGTTATTTGGGTGCAAAGATCCAAAGGTTGTAAATTACTAATCAGGCTGATTTTGGGTTTGCTGGTCCACTGAGGTACTGGCCAAACATCCATATGGTCAGCGCTCTCTAAGAGTGTCCCATGTGGCTCAACATCCACACTAAAAATCAGCTTGATTAGTGATTTTCATCACGAGTTTCTTGAACAGGTCTATGGGTCGGTTAAAAGCCCATAATGCAATACGCTAATATCCAATGGCTATGAATCACCAATCCGGCTAGTTTTAATATAAAAAAAAAAATCTGTAGATTTTGTGTCTAGGTTCATCAAGAGGGGGGCCAAACATTCATGGGCCAGTGCTCCCAAAAGAGTGTACCATCTGGCATTTTGGGGAAGGATGTATCAAAATTCTGAAACAGACTTCCGTATCAAATATTTCTTCTCAAAATAGGAACTTGCCCATCATGTTGAAGGTGCCAGCTTGCTCAGTTGGTAAAGTTTGTGGCTGATGATAGCATAGACCTGGGTTCAAAACCCGCCTTCACCGAGTTACTGATCTCTTTAAAAAACAGGCTTACCTATCAAAAAAAACAAAAAACAAAACTTGCCCATCATGTTGTCCAATATCCTCGTTACTGGACAATTCAATAGGTCAGCTTTCTCTTGCATGGTACGTAATCTAAATCATGGTTTAAAATAATGCCGTTTAAACATTTTTAACAGCCGTTGAAACTGTAATGTTCCAAGCATGCTATGTTAAAAACCGTTTTGACATTTAGAAAATAACGGCCATTTTTTTTTCTCGCTTTAACAGCTGTTAAAATCGTTTCAACAGCCGTTAAAATCTGAAAAATTTTGAGGAGAAAAGGGTCCTTATTTCCGTTAAATTCTGTTTTTCGTTTTTGAAAATTTGAAATTCAAAATTGAAAATTTGAATTTCAGCACCAGTTTTTCCGGTTAAATCCATTAAATTCCATTTTTTCCCATTTTTGCATGTCCCTTACAATCCGTTTTAATGCCCATTTTAACGGTAATGCCCCCATCGTCCGTTGTACCATTAAAACGTCCTCTTTTAAACCTTGGTCTAAATATCAGATTCAACCAAATATCTTAACCTTATATCTATAGGGGAAAAGTTTTACAGCCGTTGTGGTAGTAGAAGTTTTTGAGTAAAGCTTGTGTGACAAGATATTGTGACGAAGCAGGTCACATCATTCAATATGAGCCACGAGGTATACTATTAGAGGATGATGACCGTATGGATGTTTGGCCAGTCCCTCGTGAACCGGCACACAAAATATCAGCTTGATTAGTGATTTCTAACCGATTCAGTTAAAGTTATTTTCATGGGTTGATTTTAACGGTAAGAATCTGAGCATTATTGAGCGTTATTTGGGTGCAAAAATCCAAAGGTTGTAAATACTAATCAGGCTGATTTTTGGTCTGTAAGTCAACCAAGGGACTGGCCAAACATCCATACGGTCAGCGCCCTCTGATCATGTGCCACGTGGCTCATATTGAGTGCTGTGACCGGCTTCCGTCACAACATCTTGTGACACAAGTTTTACTCGAAGTTTTACATCTTCTTGAAAGTAGGGATGAAAAGAATGTCTGCAGGGATACTAGGATCTATGAAAAAATTTCTTACCCCCCAACCATAGTTAGCAATTCGGTATACGGTAAAGATTCGAAACGGGAAAAGTTCGAGTTTAATTCGGTTTCGGGATAAAAAAATTCAGTCATTGTTGAAATGTTATATTCATTTAGTCTTAAAAACCTGAATTTTATCAATTTTTTCAGTTTATGCGGCCATTTAATACGTTTTTATTTTAAAAAAAGTAAAATTCGTGTATTAAACGTGAATAATACGCGTTTTATTCGTATAATCTTTAAATTCGCGTTTTTTTTCTGATTTTTATTTTATATGGGAGTATTAAACGTTTCTTCAAAAAACAAAAAATCCGGGTATTAAATGCGTATAATATGCGGATTTATTAACTAGGCCCCCAACCAGGGCCATCTCCATACAAGTTGAGGCCTAAGGCGAAAGTTCTATATATGCCTTTTTTATATTTAATATTAATATAAAAACTATTATTGATAATCTTTATATAAAAACTATTATTGATAATCAAAAACTATTATATTGACCCTTGGAGCGGGCGACCTTCATTGACATCGGTCGACTATTCTCATGTCATCTCGATCCATATGCCTGCCCCAAAGCTAACAGCCTTGCATCCCAAATTGCTATAAATACCCCCAACTCTCTTCATTTCTCACCACCTCTCGCCACAGCGTGTGCATTGCTTTGAACTCCTAAAAAGAGCCATATTGTGAGAAAAATCTTCTTTGCTCCCCATTGTCCTTGACTATTTTTGGAGATTTTTGAAACTTTCCTTGATCCGATCCTAGCAACTTTTGCAAGTTGTCCGAGCCTTCGTGGTGGAGTACTTTAAAGTCAAAACCTGGGTTGAGGCATGTCCCTTTTCACGGGCTTCACAAGACGTACACCTTCATAGGTTGTTGAGCATGCTGATGTGGGGACCACATTATGAGCCATGTGGCACACTCTTAGAGACCACAGACCGCCCATCCCTCGGTGGACTTACATACCGAATATCAACATGATTAGTGATTTCAAACCTTTGGATCTAAATACCCCAAAAAAATGCTCGAAATCCACAATTAAAAATAAACCATAGAGAAGACTAATCCAACGGATAGAAATTACTAATCAAGTTGAATTTTGGAATGTAAGTCCATCTAGTAGAGTATATATGCAGATTCGGAATACATTTTCAATCCACAAACCTCTTTAACCAAGTACATAAAACATATATGATACAGCTTCACCCTTGTTCTACCTGCAAGTGAGATTCTATTGTCAGCTTGGAACGACGAATGCTTGGTTGTTGACCAAGCCCCAGGTGTGCACGATTTGATAGTAGAGTGTAACATCGAAAGTCCAATGTTATAGGACTCAGCTACACATGGGGTACCCACATGATTTTATAAGAGAATATTTCGAATAATATTAATGTGGGCTCCATTTTCGTTGCAAATGTGGCATTTTTGAGGACTATGATGTCGATCTTATTGTTAGATCTAAGGGCATGTTTCGTAGGCCACCGCGGCGGGAAAATAAAATATTTTGGCTCTCTATTATTCGCCCGGGCGTGTTTGGCAGACGTTTGCCCGTGCCGAATATTTAGCCAGGCCCACAAATTTGCCCACCACAGTGGACATTTGATCACTCCCCTGAGTAAATATTTTCACACTTAAATAAGCCTAGGTGAGAAAATTTTATTTTCTCACGAGAAAATCATTATTTTCAATAAAAATAATTTTTTTAATATATAAAAAAGATAAAAATGAGTTTATTTATGGATCCTGTGATCTAATATGTGGATCCCACACTCACCTAACCCATATTTTACTTACTCTAACATGTGGGACCCACACAAATTGAAAGAAAATGAAGTAAGTTAGCTAATACACGTACCAAATGTTGTTAGATATTGTTATGCACAAATATTTAGCCAAGATGATATTTGTCTGGCAAAATATTTGCCATTGGAAACTCTTTTTCTCATTTACCAAACAGGCCCTAGCATCAAAAAGTTTTCCAAACATCTCAAGCGAGTTTTTGAAGACTAGTGCTAGTCTGCAAACTAAGCAAGTCTCTCTCACGACAAGTGCCGCTGACGTAGAATTATAGGCTGTGGAGCTTTTTCTTTTGTTGTGGTGCGCAAGAAAATGCACCACCTGGGACAGTCTTTCAGGCTCATTCACTCATTAATGATTGGTCCATCACTTGATGGACATGCACACCAAAAAAATAGCCTGATTGTTGATCTCTAGCCATTCAATTTGAGTCAAAGAAAAAGTTCAAATCCAACTGCTAGAAATTATCCCATGAAAGAATGAAAGAACTGCTAGAAATCATCCCATGAAAGAATGTTCGAATCCATAGCTAGAGATCACCAATCAGGTTGATTGTTAGTGCGTAGGTCCATCAAGTGGTGGGCCAAGGGTCAATGGGCTCGAAAGAGTGTGCCAAGTGGTGCATTTTTATGCGCTGCATAGCTCCATTGGGAGGTTGGAAAACTCCACAGAGTAAATTTACTCCTTGTGGACCAAAAGAGGACCCTATTGGATGACCTTTAACCAATCAACCCAAATTGTAAATCTAGCCTAATTTTCCTGTGGCACTTGGGGAGCATAAAAATGCGCCACGTAGCACACTCCTGAAGGCCCACTGATCCTTGAAGGATTGGCTTTCACCTTGATGGACTTACACACCAAAAATCAGCTTGATCGGTGATCTCTTGCTATTCGAACTGAGCACCCAAAAAATTACACGAATCCAAGGGTTCCAAATCACCCGATGAGAAATGCTTGAAAATGCCAATGCAAATACATATTGTCAAACAAACGCAAATACAAATTGAAATCACAATACATATTGGTTTGTATATGCATACATATTGGTCGGTATATGAAGATGCCAACCAGTTATTAATCAAGTAGGTAAAATCTCTTGGTGAGGGCCCCAGGAGGAGTTAAGTGCCATTGGAGCCGTTGTTCAAGGTCGGCATCTACCCAACGAATGCTTCCCACCATGCTCTTTCACCTCTATTCTCACTTCGACGACTGGTTGCATTGTCGACGATGTTCATAGGGAGACGCTTTAGACTTCGACACTTTTCAACCACAATTTTCTTTAGTGATGGCCAAGGCATCGAATCCTCTTTGCAAATTCTAACCAGTTTAGGCAGGCACGAAAGTTCCAAACTCTTCAATTTTGGGAGGATCACAACATTTTTGTAATAGTCGTCTTCTTCATTCACAATCTCTTCAATTTCTGAACAGTTCCTCACATAAAGCACTTCTAGATTTGACATATGTTGAAACATGCCGCAAGAGAAGACATTACTCAGCTTTGCACACCCTTGCACATGCAAATATGTTAAGTCAGAGAAGCTTTGAAGTGGCATTGGTCCCTTCCAAATACTCCTCAAATTGCACAAATCGCAGAGTCAAGATTTTTATATTCTGTAAAGCAGCATTTTGATCCACGATGGTTTCAATTGCATTGCAATCTCTGATGTAACAGAAATGGAGCCCATTCATGTTTTTCATGCCGAAATCTGACAACTTTTTAACAGTTTGATGATTCTCCAAAATGAAACAACAAGCTTTACTAAGTAGCTTCATGATTGCACTAGGTATGTTATTACCTCCATCCCCATGCCATCTCAAATATCGCTGATCATGTTCATATTTGTGTCCAACTTCGAACCGTTTGATGGGGCGGGGATGAGACTCTTCAATTTTGTCGCCGACAGAAAGGCGGAATGATGTAAAGTGTTGATCTTTCAATGAACTTGTTCTCTTAACAAAATGTTCCAAGCACCCTATTGTTGGGAAGTTGAATTCAAGACTAGTTAGTTTCTTCAAGCTGCCCACCTCCTCAGCAACAGAATCTGCAATACCATACCAACACTGCTTTATTGGAGAAGAGTCTTCTATACATAGTCTCAAGTCCTCCAATAGATCGAGACTTGATAGCATCCCATTATAAAGCATCCTCCTCTCATCCACTTCTTGATTATGAGTTGTACAAAATGTCACTTGCAAACTCCTCAGATGAATCAGTTGGCTAACCTCAATGGGCAAGTATAAAACCTTGTTTCCAAGATGAAGCACTTCAAGTCTCTTGAGAGCTCCGACTTTGGATGGTAAAGTCTTTAAATTGTCACAATCTCTTAGATACAAGCCTCGAAGGTTTACTAGGTTAGAAAGTGACAACGGTAGCATCTTTATATTAGTGCCTGATAGATTTAGAACTTGAAGACTATGCATGTACTCGAAGAATGATTCAGGGATTGTCCACAATTCAAAATTGCTCTGCAACAATAAAGTGGCGAGCAAAGTGCACATGGGCTTCTCAGGCAAATTGCTTAGTTTACTCCTCATCAATGAAATCCTTTTGCATTGTTCCCATTCCTTCACGTTTGGACACTCCTCCATCGTTACACCAGCTCTTACCAAAAATCTACAACCATCTTCCTTTGGAGATGTGAGCCTCAATGCTATATCTCTGATCACATCATGCATCCTCACATATAGTTCATTGTTTGGTTTCACAATTCTCTCCAATAAAGAGGCATCTGTAAGATCATTCAATATAGTATGCCCTTTATCATATGCCTCCTCCAAATTTTGCATGCCGTCAATGAGCTCTTCAGCTCTCCAATATCCTACCAATTCAAGTACCGAGATCTCAGAATCTTCGGGGAACAACGCACAATACAAAAAACAATTCTTCACATTGTTGTTCTTTAATCGCTCGTAACTAAACTTTAACAGATTAAACACCAACTCTTCCATATCGCCAATCTCAAATGTAGATGACCTCAACTCCTTTAATGCATTTTTCCACACGCGAATACCTTTTTCAGGGATCCTCCTATGACAAGAATAGCAAGAGGCAGTCCGTCACACTCCTTAACTATATCTCTAGCCAAGGGTTTTATATCTGGAGAATCCACAACTTCCCCAACATTTTTATGAAACAAATCCCATGCCTCTTGTGGAGACAAAACTTCCACCTTCACCTCTTCATCAGTATCCATTTTTTTTAAAACATCCAAGCGTCGACTTGTCAATACCATCTTGCAACCATTATCTTTGCTTGGATCAGGGACTCCTACAGCTTTTAAATTTACCATGCTCCACACATCATCCAAAAGTAGCAAGTACTTCATCCTCACTAACGTTTCAGATAATTTCCATGCAACTCTACTATCTGCTTCATTATCTGCATAAGTTATCCTCAGTCGATTTGCAATTTCATTCTGTACCTTCCTCACACTCCAATCTTTTGACACAATTACCCAAATGACAATATCAAACATCTGGGTTAGTTCGGGTAGGTTATTCAAAGTTTTCATTACTGTCGTCTTACCAACTCCACCCATTCCCCACACACCAATCTTTTGGATTTTATCATCTCTTATGCATTTCAATATGTTTTCGACAGTGCGATAAGTTGCAGTTTGCTTCTCTATGGCCGGTGCCTCCTGTCTCTCAACTTTCGGCAGTGGTACATCAACCACTTCTCCTCCCATGAAATTAGATTCATTTATGAGCTCAGTAACATCAGCTATCGTAATCACTAAACGTTTGCCTAGCTTCATGCGTGACGCTATGTTAGGGCACCATCCGCTAAGGCATCTTTTGTTTGTTTGAAATTCCTCTTTAATCTCGTCCACTTGCTTTTCAATCTTCTCCACCTTGTCAAGCCAAGCTTTACATTCGTTCGTTGGCATTTTTGACACTGTATCTCTTTTTATCACATCGTCGACATCCACCTTCCTATTAAAAAGGGATTGTGCTTTCTTGTCGAGCTTCTGGAAATTTTCTTTATGGTTTTTGACATAGTTGATTTGTCGACATAATGGATCCCCTAGACATTTCAAGAGATCGCACAGTGGCCCAATGAATTCCATTTTGCTTACTGTCACAAATATGAAACACAAAATGTATGATAAACGAAAAATTGATCAAACGAAACTAAAACACTTGCTTTAATTACAAAGGCCGTTAGATATTTAGACCAAGGTTTAAAAGGGGCTGTTATAACGGTATAACAGACGGGGCGTTACCTTTTTTTCCATTATAACGAATTGTAACACTTAGGGGCAAAAACAAAAAACAAAAAAGGAAAAAGGGAAATAACGGAAAAAATGGCGCCAGAATTCAAAATTTGAAATTTCAAACTTGAATTTCGGATTTTCAAAAAACAGAAAATAACGAAATAAAGGCCATTTTTTTCTCAAAATTTTCCAGAAAATAACGGTCGTTATTTTATTTTTGTGTCATAAAAATACTTCAAATATTTAATCATAGGCTCAGGCTCCAATTTTCGCCCTAAAATGACAGGCTCCGGTTACAGGATAAAATATGAGCCACTTGGCACATTCTTAGAGGACTCTGACAGTATGGATGTTTGGCCAATCCCTAAGTGGACCTACAGACCAAAAATCTGCCTGATTAGTGATTTATAGGCATTGGATTAGACTTATTTTCATGGGTTGATCTCAACTGTGGGAATTTGAGCAGTAATTGAGGTACAAAGATCCAATGCCTATAAATCACAAATCAGGTTGACTTTTGGTTTGTAGGTCCACTTAGGGATTGGCTGAACATCCATACGGTCATAGTCCTCTAAGAGTATGCCACGTGGCTCATATTGTGTCCTGTAACCGGAGCCTGTCATTTTAGGGCGGTAACTGTAGCCCGACCCTTAATCATATATGGTTGACTTAGGGGTGTAAAATGGTCCGGGCCTAACTAAAATGCCAAAGCCCGGGCCTGTCGGGCCGAGCTGGTGGGCTAAGCTCGGGCTGGAGGGTTGGGCCTGGTTTCAAAAAAAGTTAAAAAAAAATCAAAAAGGTGGTTGTTGTTGTTGTTGTTGTGTGTAGTGGGGGAGGGGGTAGCTTTGGCAAGGGGATTTCGCAGGTCGGACCGGGTAAACAACCATAATGGACCGGTCCGGGACATGGCTCAAAAGTCATATCCAAGCCTGGCCCCAGTGCATAGCAGAGCGGACCAAGCTGGACCACGGGCTCAAAAGTCTTGCCCAAGCCCGACCCACGTGCATAGTAGAGCGGGTTGGGCCATGGGCCAAATTTACACCCCTAAGTCAACCGTGGACTCAGGCAAGTCACCCTGATCAAGCTAGGCAACTATTGGGGTTGAGAAAAGTTTGAAGTTACCCTCCACCCTCCCAATAAGCCACGTGACACTCTTTTTGGCTCACTGATACCAGGAATGTTTGGTTGACACCGTGGGGGTTGACCTAAACACCAGAAAGCAGTCTGATTGGAATGTTAAACAAATAAACTAATAAAAGCTTAGTACATACCTGATAAGAGAAATAAGAGTAATCAGAAATCACAACTTGAACATTCACTTCAGACTTCAGAGCTTCTCCTTCCTCCACAAAAATGAAAGTAGTTTGGAGCTAAGAAATCAGAAGTCGATAGGCCGGTTTTGCAGCATCTAAGTAGTGGGATAAGGAGGAATTTTAGAGGTCATTTATGGTGGGTCCCACTACTTGCTTTTTACACCACCCTTTTTTGACAAATCTAGTCTGCAACCATTTGCAGACTTAAAAGTATGCAAACATCCCATCCCCATTGAATGCTCATTGAAAAATGTGTTTTTAATTTATAAAATATTTTTTAAAACATTGACATAACACATTTTTCAAGGGACATCCAACAGTTCTGACAATGTTTGCATAAAACATTGAAATAACACATTTTTCAAGGGACATCCAACAGTTTTGACTATGTTTGCATACTTTTAAGTCTGCAAATGGTTGCAGACTAGACTTGTCCCCCATTTTCGTCTTCAACTTTAACGATTCTTTTTCTTTTTGATAATTAACTTCAGGCTCGGGCTGCGTTGAAAGCCCTAAAATGATAAGCTCTATTATAGGACACAATATGAGCCACGTGGCACACACTTAGAGGATGCTGACCGTAATCATTAATCAGGCTGATTTTTGGTTTGTAGGTCCACCTAGGGATTGGCCAAACATCCATACGGGCAGAGTCCTCTAAGAGTGTGTCACGTGGCTCATATTGTGTCCTGTAACTGGAGCCTGTAATTTTAAGGCTGTCAACGGAGCCCGACCCGTGTTAATTGATTTTTTAATACTTTTTAATACAGACCTTTTTGGATCAACCGTGTTAATTGATTTTTCACACAAGAATCAATTAATAAGGAATTTGGGTTTAATTTTTCTCTCAGCACACACTGTTTTTTTGTTAAAATCATGGATACAATTTTAACAGGAAAAAAACTAAAGCTGAAATTTGAGCTTTTGAAAAAATAAGTGTTAATTAGTTTAATGAATTCTCATTATCTAAATTAGGGGCGGCGCGTATGACGCACATGCACCTTACACGTGGCAGCACTTTACAGGTGACACTCTTAATTAAAGACCACTGATTGTATAGATGTTTAGCCCATCCCTAGGTGGAGTTAGATACAAAAATTCATCCTGGTTAGTAATTTTCTATTTGTTGGATTAGAGTCTTTTTCATTGTTTGTTTTTAACTGTAGATTTTGAGCATTATTTGGCCAATGAAAAAGGACACCACCATGCAAGTCCATGGACCTTGGACCATGTGATAATTACTCATTAATAATGGGGCATGAATGATGAGATATTTAATTCATTATATAATTTTTTGTTAACATTAAGTTTTGACACCATTAATGATGAGCCATATTATAAGCCACGACACACTCTTAGAGATCACTGACCGTATAGATGTTTTTCCCATTCCTAGTTGGACCTACATACCAAAATTCATCATGATTAATACTTTTATCCGTTGTATTAGAGTTTTCTTTCATGGCTTACTTTCAACCGTCGGTTTCTAGCATTATTTGGCGTACTCAGATTCAAAGGTTAGGAATCACTAATTAGGCTGATTTTTGTTACGTAAATTCATCTAGATATTTCCCAAACATCTATACAGTCATGATCAGCCTCTAATAGTGTGCCACGTGGCTCACATTGTGGGTCCATCATCAACTTTGATGATAGACACCATCATCAAATATTTCTAGGGACATAGTTTAGGTGCCATGGGTCGGGGTTTAATAAATGCTTTCACAGTTGAGTGAAAGGTTAAAATGTTGAATAACCAAAGCACCCTTATAAAGTCAAAAAGATAAAAAAAAAATGAAAGATGCAATGTTTATAAATTGAAGGAATTTGAGGGCCATATTAGGAATAAGAAATTTTTTTTTTTATAATAAGAGAGTAGTTGAATGAGTCGCAAATGATGTATGCCTTCTAGACAAAAAGACCAAAACGTCCATGTCAAGTGAATAATTTAAAATGAACAAATAAAACAAAGTAAGGGTATTTTTGGAGGAAAAGGGACAAAAAGTCTGTTAGGAATATAACCATATTTTGTTTGGTTAAATTTCGTATGACAAAAAATACTATTAGACTTATTCCTATCGTGTGCTAATTTAGCCTTGAGTGTGTTAGTGGTATGCATCACTCCTGATTGCCTGAAGACTACAAGATGAAGACTGAAGATTCAGAAGAATGAAGATTGATTCATCTAAAGACTCGCCTTTATTTGCTTTATCCGTATTCATCATATAAGATGGTAAGTGACTTAGGGACCTTAGAGATATGTGGTTTAATAATGTTATTCATTTAAAACTAAGTCACATAGCAAGGATATCCGATTTAGGGTGTAAGAGGCTTAAAAAATTGAATCAGGGGTTTTCCGATCGATTTGGGTCAACAGACCAAACGATCGGATAAAGCCCAATCGATTGACCCAAATTGGACTTGTAGTTTTTTCTGCCCAATCGATTGGAACCTGAGCCCAATCGATTGGACCGACGAAGAGAGAAACTTTCCACTCTGAAAATAGTTTCAAAATTCCCCCCACTACTTGATAAAACTAAGGCTTCGTGGCAAATACTATATAAGTCATACTTAAGGTGTAAAACCTAACTCATCAATTTAGAGAGCCTAATTTGTCCAACTTTCAAAGCTTAGCATTCTCTTCATCATAGAGAATTACCCTAGAGAGAAATAGCCTTGAGTATAGCAAAACCTAGGTATTCCATTTCATCCTATGAGGATTTTCATTCCTCCATGATCATTGCTTTAAGAACTCCTACAAAGCTTGATCAAAATCTGCCTGAGTTTCATCTCGAATCCTTAAACCTAGTTAGCAAAGAATACAACACATTTGAGGTGTGTAGAAGAGTCAGGGTTAGATTGAATCCTTCACTTTTGAGGCTGGATTAGTGAGTGTAAATAAGATTGAGGTTGGACCAATCGATGGTAGGTTTGGGGTGTAGCAAACTGAACATCGTTGAGGGGATCGCATTAGAAGGGCTCTCGTGGATTCGTGCTTGGTAGTCAGAGGGCACGGATGCACTGGTAGTTGGCTCGAGGATGGACTTGGGTTGTATACTGTGGATAACAGTGTTGCGTGGGTAAATTTCTATACTCAGTAACTTTTTGCTTGGTGATACTTCCTCGACTGAACGTGATCTTGTGGTTTTCCTTGAGAAAGGTTTCTGCGAATAAAAATTGTATGTGTAGTGGTTAATTGTTTATTTTCGCACTTTAAATAAATTAGATCAAACGATCTAGAAATAATATATCTCTGATATATTCAATCTGATTCGTTTGAGATAATCACTTGTTAAATCAATCAACTAATTTAGGATTGCCTAACATACGATTAGATTACACCTACCTAGAAATCCAAGAAAGATTTAAAGTCTGATGACTCAAAGCTTCAAGTACTGTGGCTACAGACACTTTGCTAATGAGTGCCCAAACAAAGTTGAAAATGACAAATCCAAGGCATGGAATGCCTCATGGGATGATGAATCTGATTTGATAAATATAATAACTTAAGTGAAAGTGAAAGAGTTGAAAATTATAAAGCCTTCGCTGCAAGACTTAGTGGTCCTAGTGGTTCTCAACGAGTTGAGACCACCACTGCCAATGAAGAGAGTTTTGATGACTCCGCACTGAGGACTCTAATGATTCCAGGGCAATCTTCAAAGAGTTGTACGATGAATCTAAAAAATTGATCAAGGCTAACAAGTATTTATCTAAAATAGTCAAAAGTCTAAACTCTGAGAAGAATGCCTTTAAACTAGACATTGAACAATTAATAGTACTAGTTGGTCATCTGGAAGAAGAGAATAAGTCTCTTAAAAGGAACAAATTTTTGGAATGTGAATTCAAACTTGTATGGTTACTACCAAATCTCTAGAACGTCAAGTGACTAATCTATAGAGGGATTTATCATAATTCTCCTCGAGTATTGAGAAGCTCGATAGGATGTTGAGAGCGGGAAAGGATTATGGTGACAAGAGTGTTTAGGATTCAAGAAAAACCAAAACTCTGTATCGACCTCCAAGACTCAATTTGTAAAAGCTAGAGTCTTGCCTACTCCCAAGGTGGATCTACCCAAAACTACCAAAAAGCAGCAAATTTGTAGTTACTACAAGGGTAAAGGTCACCTTGTCAGAGATTACCTCAAGAAGAGGAGAGATCACAAAGTTCTACCAAAATGAAATCTGATAGGAACCAAGTGAATCTACTCCAAAGAATGGAAGTCCTCAAAAGGTTTGAGGCTTTAAGTAAGAAAATTGAAAACCTTAGAAAACTCAAAATTTCTCAGAGTCAGAGGACTAGGCCAAAAGGGAGTAAAAATAAATTAATCACTCTTTCACCACCCAGAACTCCTAGAGTTAAATCTATTTGGGTGAAAAGTTATTTTGAAGTGCAATGTGAACACCGCGAAGAATGGTTACATCTAAAAGTAGCACATGGCTACTTGATAGTATTTGTTTGAGGCATTTCATTGGGAACATAAATATATATGTTCAGTACCTTTGAAGAATTCCAGGACAGAATACGATGACATATGTCGAGGGCATTCGTGGACGTATTACAAGAAAGGGAACTTGTTATAGCAAACGGTATCTCTACTCTAGACGAGTGCTCGACATTGAAGGTGTTGAGGAAAACATTTTGACATTAGTAAGATATACGACCATAAGAAAATTGCTCATTTTTTATAATTTGGTCGCGATATTTTTGACGAGTTTGGAAGAACCGTCATGAGGGGAGATAGAAATAGGGATGGTTGCTATATAGTGATCGAGCTTCCTCGTAATGGTACCCATGATCTAAATCTAAAGGGTACCCTTGTCTATTCCCGTGAGAGCTGTGTGCTTTTACATCATTACTCTTACTTTGATTTCTTATTCTTAGAGTTGATGATGTGTAGTTTTGTTTAGATTTTTTTCTCAGTGGTTTTCTATTTTTTCCTTTGATTCTGCAAATTTGTTTTGCTTAGAAATTATACTAAAAAACAACAAAAAATTAAAAAAAAAGTTGAAAATCAAAATTCGTGTTTAGTTAGAATTTATTGTAGAGTTTCTACTATATATGAACAAATTTAATTTGGTGGGCATTAACTTTTAGAAAAATTCTAGACCCTGGACTTAACACAATATAAAATTTAGACTAAATCATTATGGAATTTCTAGAAAATTTAAAAATATTAATCTGATTTACTACTTTTCAATTGGTGAATGTTTCTAAAGTATTTTATTTAGAAAACATTACATGCACACTGATTATACACTAGTTGGATAAACTCAGTTTCTATTGGTTAGACTCTGCTTGTTTTGTTATATTTATTGTATAAGAGTTCTAAACCATATTGTATATTGAATATGCTTTATGCATGATCTTTTAGTCTTTATACATGTATTATGTGATATGCATCTGTGCTTTATTGCATTACTTTATGCATGCTAGATATTTTATTGTATTTTATGTACCTTTGTCATTGTGACAAAAAGGGAGAGAGAAAATTAAATAGATAAACAAGTAGATATATGAGATAGGGGAGAATATATTCACCATGTTTTATATTATTTTTGAATTTCTCCTTCTATATCATTGAATAAATGCTTTACAATATGCATGCAGATACATTCTACACTCACTACACTTGTATTCCATTTATTTTATTTATTCTGACGATACTGCTGATATTAGTTGTTGGTGGATGTGCAGGAAACATGCCAAGCATTTACTTTTATCTATTTGTTTTCTCTGAGTGACTGTGAGAAAGAGAATAAATCATGTAAAGGGTTGGGATTATATTTCTTTATTTTTATTTACTCTTTAAGTGAGTGTTTTTGTCACGGAATTACCAAAGGGGGAGATTGTAGGGGATATAATTATATTCTGTTTGGCTAAATTCTCTATAACATAAAAAAAAAAAAAAAAATACTATTGTACCTATTCCTAACATGTGCTAATTCGACTTTGGTCAGTGTGTCAGTGGTATGCATTACTCCTGATTGTCTAAAGACTAAAAGACGAAGACTGAAGACTCAGAAGATTGAAGATTGATTCATCTAAAGACTCACATTTTTCTATTTTACTCATATTCACTCGTATAGGATGGTGGTAAATGACTTAGAAACCTTAGGTCATTTAAGAATGTTGTTTATCTAAAACTAAATCACATAACAAGGATAATCGATTCAGGCTCTAAGAGGCTTAAAAAATTAAATTAGGGGTTTCTCGATCAATTTGGGTAGCAGGCCAATCGATTAAACTTGCAAGCCAAATCAATTGGGCCTTGATCCCCAATCGATTGGACTAATGAAGAGAGAAACTTTTCACTCCGAAAGTAGTTTCAAATTCCCCCTCGTTACTTGCTAAAACTAAGGCCTCATGGCTATCACTATATAAGCCATAATTAAGGTTGTAAAAACCTTACTCCTCAATTTAAAGAGCTCAATTTCTCTAGCTTTCAAAACTTAGCATTTTCTCATCATAGAGAATCACATTAGAGAGAAATAGCCTTGAGTAGAGCAAAACTCAGGTATTCCTTTTCATCCTATTAGGGTTTCCATTCCTCCATGATCATTGCTTGAAGAACTCCTTCTACAAAGCTTGATCAAAATCTACCTAGGTTTCATCTTGTATCCTTAAACCTAGTTAGCAGAGAGTACCACACATTTGAGTCTAAAATTCTATTTGAGGTGTGTATCAGAATCAGGGCTAGACCGAATCCTTCACTTTCGGAGCTAGACCAAAGAGTGTATATAAGATTGGGGTTGAACCGATCGAGAGTAGGTTTGGGGTGTACCAAATAGAACACCGTTGAGAGAATCGCATTCGTGCGTGGTAATCAGAGGGTGTGGATGCACTAGCGGTTATCTCGAGGGATGGACTTGGGTTGTATGTTATAAATAATGGTGTTTCATGGGTAAACTTCTGTACTCGATAACTTTCTGCTTAGTGATACTTCTTTGACTGGACTTGGTCTCGGGGTTTTCCTTCGGAAACGTTTCAGCTTAAAAATTACATGTGTAGTGGTTGATTGTTTATTTTTGTACTTTATATTGATTAGATCAAACGACCTAGAAATAATATATCTCTAGTATATTAGATCTGATTCGGTTGAGATAACCACTAGTTAAATCAATCAACTTATTTAGGATTGTCTAATATGCGATTAGATTACACCTACCTAAGCCAGTAATCGAATTAGGTTGTTAATATTAGATTAAAATTTTAAATACCTATTCAACCCCCCTTATAGGTATCTGTAGATACTTGAGAGACAGAGTTTCAAAGTCAAACGTCACAAACACAACTCGTTCGTTATAAAATAGTATAGATGATCTTACAATGTCATCTGAGCGCATCCAAACAGGCCCTAAGTTTGAGTGGATGCTCATGTCCTTAGTGAGAGTTAGGTGGCCGACATTTCTTTTCATGATCTTTAATTTAGTTATAACTCGTACAAAACTGGGCCATATGGCCGACTTTATATAATTTCGGTAAAGGGATGCTTTCTTGACCAAAAAAGGACTTCCTAATCCCTCCCAAAACTGACATTTACACACAAGGAATCAACTTGTGGTGATTCCTAGCTGTTGACACCCAAACAACACTATTGATCTATTATGCACTAGCAATCAAACTTCACCAATACATATCCTCCTCCAGATCAACAGCTCCCATCACCATCACTCCCATGTATGAACGCATAAACTACACTAGATGGACCCCTACTCACACCTGGATCAAGCTAAATGCGGATGGGGAATCTAAGGTGATCCCTTGAGCTGCTTGGGAGCTGCTGGCTTTGGCATATCGATTCGGACAGTCCAATCCATAGGAAACCCAATAGTGGACATACACCAGAAAAAATACATCTAATTGGTAATTTCTAACCGTTGGATTTGGACATTATTCTTCATGGGCTTTGTGAACAGACCCATGAGTGGGTTCCAAGCCGATGACAAAAGATTCCCGAATCCAACGTCTAGAAATCATCAGCAGCTGGACTTCGATGTATATGTGCAATAAAGAGTAGGCCAAATATTCACGGGTCAGTAGATCCGAAAATGTATGCCACGTGGCAATTTTGGGAAAAAAATTTGATGAGCAAATTGATCGATTTGTGCCTCTAAAGAAGCAACGTAGAACTTTTATAGGCCCACTGACCACATGGATGTTTGACCCATTCCTTCGTAGACATACACACCAAAAATCAATCTGTTCGGTTGTCTATTGCCATTGTATTTTAGCACTTTTTAAGTACTGATTTTAGCCGGTGGGTTTAAGCAATTGTTTGGGTACTAATCCAGCGGTTAGAAATCATCAATCAAGCTGATTTTTGGTGCAGAATTACCAAGGGTTGGGTCATGTTCAGTGGGCCCGAAAAAGTGTGCTATGAAGCATTTTTAGAGGGGCACATATCAAGCAATTTGTACATTTTTTTGTGTGGTCAGGGGCTGGGAATAGCATAGTTTTTCTCATAATTGAGGCGCCATTCTTCCCACATCCAGTGTTGTTAGACCTGACTGGTTGAATTGGTGAAACGGTCCGGGTCAGCATTGATCTGGAAATTTAATTTTTAGTATTTTTTTCCATTAGAAAAACTAGAAAAACTCGGATATACGAACCATCCATTTGACCAACTGGTTTAAGCAGTGAACAGGTCAGTCAATTAGGTTGATCGCTTATCCAAGTTTTAAAACAGTGCCCTCATATCTACTAATAAAGAAAAAGGCCCTCATAAACAGGCCCATAGGTGGATTTCAAGATCATAATGTAAATTGCTCGAATCCAATGGCTAGAAATCACCAACCAGGCTGATTTTAGGGTAGGTTAAACATTCATGTGGTCAGGAGGCTTAAAAGAGTGAGTCACATGGCATTTTTAGATGGGGATGACTAAATTTAATGTACCCTTCAGGCATGTTTGATTGCCAAGTGGGAAAATTGCATTTTCCTTGGGAAAACACAACTGTCTTTTGTTAGATAGCCATTTTAAATCCGTATAATTTTCCCTTCCAAGCCATTTAAATCTGAATAATTTTCCCTACTAAGCCATTTAGGGCTTGTTTGATTTCACGGAAAATATTCCCGAGAAAATATATCTGGTAAATGCGCTGACTGATTGCACTTGAGAACACATATTTCAATCATGTGAGAAAATAAAAGAGTATTTTCAAGTGGAAATGAATTCTCACCTATCTAGATGGGAAATGAATTCCGGGCTTAGCAGGGAAAATTATCCAGATTTAAATGGCTTGGTAGGGAAAATTGTACGGATTTAAATGGCTAATCTAACAATGAACATGTTTTCCCAAGGAAAAAACAATTTTCCCCTTGCCAATCAAACACACCCTTAAATCTGAATAATTTTGCCTACTAAACCCAGAATTCATTTCCCATTCAAACAAGTGAGAATTCATTTCAACCTGAAAATATGCCTTTATTTTCTCACATGATTGAAATATGTGTTTTCAGTTGCTATCAATCAGCCATTTAAGATATTTCCCAGATATATTTCTCGAAAAAAATTTCTGTGCAATCAAACACGCCCTTAGGGGCATTTTGTCTCTTACTATTAGACAGAAAATGCAACATCAAGAAGATAAATCAGACATCTTTTGAATCCAAAAAATAAAAAAAATAAAAAAGGATTATGAGAATTGTTCAACAATTAATGAAGAAAGCATACATACCCGATAGCAGAAAGAACGAAAGAAAAGTTATCTGATATAAGAACTCAACAACTTGCTTCTGAGCTTCTCCTTTCTCTCCAAAACGAAAACATAACTTAGATGAAGTGGTTGTTTGCAAGATGAAGTTGAGCTTGATAAGGGAGAATTTTAGTGGTCTTTCATGGTAAGTCTCACCTATTTCCATTCTTTTATCCACTGCACAATTATTATCTTTTATTTTAAAGATTCCTTCTTCTCTTTTCCCGCTTTCTAATAAGACCTATTTCTGTTCAAAGCTTTTTTTAGAGTTTTAACTCAGGTTCTTTTAACTTGAGTTCGGTTAGGGTTTTTTGAGAAAATTTTTGAAGTGGTGGATTTTTTAAGCGGCGAAGCAGTGGCCAATCACATCGCGCCACGAACCCAAAAATGCTTTTGAATAGCCGTTTTTTGCTTGATGTAATTGGCCGCTGCTTCAGCTTCAAAATATTTCTCGGGTTTTTTCTGCGGACTTTTCCTATTTAAAGATTTGCTCAATATCTTATCTTTCACCACCTCTACTTCACATTTATATTACTTATACAAGCCACGGTTGTGATGTTAATGATACTTCTTTGGCTGGATGTGGTCTCGTAGTTTTCTGTAAGAAAAGTCTCCACGTAAAATTGCATGTGTAGTGGTTGATAGTTTATTTTAACAATTTACATAAATTAGATCAAATGATCCAAAAACAATATATCTCTGATATATTAGATTTGATTCGGTTGAAATAATCACTCGTTAAATCAATCAACTTATTTAAGATTGTCTAACATGCGATTAGATTACACCTACCCAGACCAGTAATCAAATTAAGTTGTTAATATTAGATTAAAATTTTAAATACTAATTCAACCCCCCTTCTAGGTATCTGTAAATGATCAAGAGATGAACTTTCAAAGTCGAACGTCACAAACGCAACTCGTTCGTTATAAAATAGTATAGATCAAGGTCTAAGGAGGCCGTTTTAACGGTTAAACGGACTAGGGACATTACCGTTTAAACGGATTGAAACGGCCAGGGGCAAAAATGAAAAAAAAATGGAAAAAATAGAATTTAAAGGAACTAAACGGGTTTTAATGATTTTAACGAAAAAAAAAAACGAAAAAAATGGCGCTGAAATTCAAATTTTGAAATTTGAAAATTAAAAAAAGAAAATGAAATTTAACTGATTTTAACGGAATTAAATGGATTTAACGACCGTTTTTTTTTTCACAATTTTTCAAAATTCAACGGCTGTTTAAATGATTTTAACGGCCGTTTAAACGATTTTAACGGCCGTTAAAATAAAAAAGATGTCCGTTTTATTCAAAACCGATAAAACGTGTTTAAATGGTTTTAACGGAAACGGGCTTGGGGCGTTACCGTCTAAACGGCCATTAAAACCGTTTAAACGGCCTTTTTAAAACCATGGTATAGATAATCTTACAATGCTATTTGAGCGGATCCAAACAGGCCCAAAGTTTGAGTGGATGCTCTTGTCTTCAGTGAGAGATAGGTGGCCGACATTTCTTTTCATAATCTTTAATTTAGTTATAACTAGTACAAAATTGGGCCATATGACAAGACTTTATATAATTTCAGTAAAGGTGATGCTTTCTTGACTGAAAAAAGGACTTCCAAACCCCTCCCAAGGCTGACATTTACACACAAGGAATCGACTTGTGGTAATTCCTAGCTGTTGACACCCAAACAACACTATTGATCTATTATGCACTAGCATTTAAACTTCACCTATTAGGGGCAGCCACGTGTAAGGTGCACGTGCACCACACGTGGCATTGCCTGGTGGAAAAAAAATGAATTTTGGTTGCAAATTCATTTAAATCCTCGTCTATATCTATACTACTTCTATATGTCTGTACCCGGAAAAAACTTTCTTTTTCTATTATATCTCTGATTTTTCCTTCCTTTCCCCAAAATATCCCTCCGCTCCGAATCGATTCACCTTCTCCTTCACCCCATTCCTTAGCCCCAAATCTATTCCCATTCATCTCTCTACCCTCTCTCTCTCTCTAAAACCTACAACTAGCAAGCCGTCATCCTCCACCTCTTCTCCGTCTTCTACTTTTTCTTTGCGAATTTCAGGGTAGCGTGTCTCCGCTACCACCAGTCTGCTACACCAGACCGTGTTTTAATGCATCGGAGTTGAGTTGCCACATGCTAAGACGGCTCTTGAATCATGATTTTTTGGTTTTCCGTGTCTAACGTACAGCTCGTTGATGTAGTAATAATTTATAGCATTGCTAACTTATAGCTTTGCAAGTGCACAGGCTGCAGCACAGATGAGAAACAACAGTCCTTACAATGGGAAAATGGAAATTCAAATTTCAAAATACAATTTTGTAACATATTATTGATCTGCATATTTGATTATTTGAACTTGCATCTAAATTAAATTTTCAATCTCTCTCTCTACTCATGGTTTAATCTCATTATATCAAGTATATGACCGTAGTAATAAGGAATATGACGGGCGACTCAAGATTCAAGATTAAAGTAAGCAGTTGTCCTAAATGCACGTATTATGCACGTTTGATATGCGAATTTTTCATTTTTTTAAGAAACATTTAATACGGCCATATAAAATAAACAAAATCAGAAAAAATGCAAATTTTAAGATTAAACGAATAAAATGCATATTATTTTTGTTTAATACATGAATTTTGCATTTTTTAAATAAAAACGTATTATACGGTTGTATAAAAAAAGGGGTAAAATTCAGGCTTTTTAAGATTAAAGGAATATAACACTTCAACAATGACTGAATATTTTTTTGATAGGTAAACATTTATTATTCTCCACTAACCCTCTAAGGTAAGAATGGGACTAAACCCAGGTCTTCGGAAATTAGCCCCCCAAAGACTCGATCTTAGTCTGTGTGTACAACCCCCCACACCTTGACAACTCAGCTGTCGGACGCCTCTTACAATGACCAAATTTTTATATCCTGATACCGAATTAAACTTGAATTTTTCCCGTTCTGAATCTTTGCCGTATGTTGAATTGCTAACTATGGCCCTAGGTGAGTGCCTAGGGGTATTTATGCAAGGAATCGTGGAAATTTTCGCATCCGCAATGCTTGATGTAAGGCCCATCACACAAATAGCGAGCAGTAAGTACATTAGGGGTGGGCTCATAGCACTTTTAGGAATATTACCCTCTCAAATAGGGGTGTCAACGGGTCGGTTCCGGTTCAGTTCCTAAGGTGGCCAGAACCAGAACAATTGGTTCCGGTTCTTATTGGTTCAGTTCCTTAACGGTTCCAGTTCTTATTGGTTCGGTTCCTTAACGGTTCCGGTTCTCAAAGTGATGGATCCAGAACCGGAACCGATTATGTTTTATGTCGGTTCCGGTTCCGGTTTCGGGTATATTGGGCCAAATCTTGAGAATATGAGAATTTTTACACTATATTTATTTATTGGTACCGGTTCTTATCGGTTCGGTTCCGATTCTTATCGGTTTCGGTTCCGATTAGACTACCCAGTACCGAAACCATTATTGTCGGCTCGGTTCCAATTTCAGTTACTTTTTAATCGGTTCCCAAAAATGTGGAACCGGAACCAGTGTTTTCGGTTCCGGTTAAATGGGTAAAATTGACACCCCTACTCTCAAATCACGTGGGCTCGACATTTCAAGTGTTGAAGGATGACCCTTGATTTGCCTGTTACCCTTTGGGTCAAGCAACACGTATGTGAGCCAAAAGGTTTCCTGTTAACACCAAGGAGTAAAAACTGTAGTTGCCTCTATTGGCAATTTTTGATTGGAAGAGTTGGCCTCAGACTCCTCATTTTACCGTCCATTTTTTGCTCAGGGACATTTTTGATCATGGATGTCAATTTGAGCCACGTGGACACTCTTAGTAACCACTGACTATATGGATGTTTGGTCCTACAGACCAAAAATCATCCTGATTAGTGATTTTTAACCATTGGACCTGCCCCGAGTCGAATCAAACAGTTAAAAAGACTCAAATCCAATGGTTAGAAATCACCAATCTGGTTGATTTTTTGTCTGTAGGTCCATATGTATGGGATGGGTCAAACATCCATATGGTTAGTGGTCTCTAAGAGTGTGCCATGTAGAAATGCTTTGTTTCAATTTGGCTCACACCAAAAACATTCATGCACATTGTTTCACATGTTTATGCAACATGGGAAAACCATGATGCACATTGTTTCATTTTGAGGTGGTCATGCACATTAACCGTCTTGCCTAAAACCATGACGTACATTGTTTCATTTTGAGGTGGTCATGCACATTAACCGTCTTGCCTGTGCACTTTCCTTCGACCTTAATACATTAAAACACTCAAGGGTAGAAGTTCTTCATTTTGGTGCGTCAAAACTTTTTACTCGTTTAACATCGTAATTTTAATAGCACGGATGTGAACTTATTCTATGCCCTCTTATAAAATTCATTAATGTACATATCCCTAGTCCAACTCTAACTCTCGTTACACATGTGCACCTACTAGTAATTCATAAAAATTGATTAATGGAAGACTAAGAATTAGTCCTATTACAGTGATGAGTAAACCTTGGCTCACACCCTGTGTGAGCGAAGCCAATCACATCCTATAGTATGAGCCACGTGGCACACTGTTACGCTGACCATATGGATGTTTGTCTAATCACTAGGTGGACCTACGAAAAAAAAAAAAAACCTGATCAGCGATTTATAAGCATTGGATTGAAGTTATTTTTATGGGTTGATTTTAACCGTAGGAATTTGAGCATTATTTGGGTGGAAAGATCCAAAGGTTGTAAATCACTTATGAGATTGATTTTTTGTTTCCAGGTCCACTGAGGGATTGGCCAAACATCCATATTGTTAGCGCCCTCTAAGAGTGTGCCATGTGGCATATATTGTGGGTTGTGATCGGCTCCGCTCGCACCGGTGTGAGCGAAGGCTACTCGGAATCACTAAGGTTATACATAAATGGCTGATAATTGTCAGTCACGTGCGTCCTGCTAATAATTATTGGTCCCTTTTGTACTTTCAAAACTTACAAATATTTCAAGGGTCGGGCTCCATTGACAGATCTAAAATGACAGAAAATGACCGGGACACAATATAAGCCACGTGGCTCACGATTACAGGACTCTGACCGTATGGATGTTTGTCCTATACCATGGTGGGCCTACAAACCAAAAGTCAGCCTGATTAGTTATTTATAGGCTTTGGATTGGACTTATTTTCATGGGATGATCTCAACTGTGGGCATTTGAGCAGTGTTTGAGGTACAAAGATGCAACATTTATAAATACTAATCAAGCTGATTTTTGGTCTGTAACTCCACCATGGGATAGGACAAACATCCGTACGGTCAGAGTCCTGTAACAGCATGCCACCTGGCTTATATTGTGTCCCTGTCATTTTAGATCTGTCAACTGAACCCGACCCATATTTCAAACCAAGTAGAACGTTCATGGCCTCGTGCTTTATTCCAAGGTTTAAAGGGGACCGCTGTAACGGTATAACGGACCGGGGGCATTACCGTTTTTTCCGTTATAATGAGAAAAAAAATGCTCAGGGTCAAAAAGGGGGAAATAATGGGAAAAAACAGAAAAATGGCGCTGAAATTCAAATTTTGCATTTTAAAATTTGAATTTCAAAAATGGAAAATAATTAAAATAACGGCCATTTTTTTTCACAAAATTTTTCAGAAAATAACGGTCGTTATTTTCGTTATAACGGAAAATTAACGGAAAATAACGGCCATTATTTTCTGGGCGTTTTAACTGTCCATAACGTAACGGGGTAGGTCCGAATCCGTTATAACGGCCGTTATTTTCGTTATAACGGCCGTTTTTTAAACCTTCCTTTAGTCTGTATCAAGGTTTAAAGGAGGCCGTTTTAACGGTAAAACGGACTGGGGGCGTTACCGTTTAAACGGATTGAAACGGTCAGGGGCAAAAATAGAAAAAAAAATGGGAAAAAATGGATTTTAACGATTTTAACGGAAAAAGTGGCGCTGAAATTCAAATTTTGAAATTTGAAAATTAATAAAAAAAAAATGGAATTTAACGGAAATTAAAAAGATTTTAACGGAATTAAACGGTTTTAACGGCCGTTTTTTTCACAAAATTTTTCGAAATTAAACAGCTGTTTAAACGATTTTAACGGCCGTTAAAACAAAAAAAACGGCCGTTTTTTTCAAAACCGATAAAACGGGTTTAAACAGTTTAAACGGAAATGGGCTTGGGGCTGTTTAAACCGTTTAAACGGCCATTTTTAAAACCATGGTCTGTATGCAACTTTACGGATAATTAAGTCTTTAAAAAACTTTTCTTTTTTCTTTGGACGTAGCCAAGGTTTAAAGGAGACCGTTTTAACGGTTTAACGGACTGGGGGCGTTACCGTTTAAACGGATTGAAACGGCCAGGGGAAAAAAACGAAAAAAATGGATTTTAACGATTTTAGCGGAAAAAATGGCGCTGAAATTCAAATTTTGAAATTAAAAATTAAAAAATGGAATTAAACGGAAATTTAACGAATTTAATGGACTTTTTTTTCAAAATTTAACGGCTGTTAAAACAGTTTTAAAGGCCGTTAAAACCAAAAAAAAATGGCCGTTTAATTTGAAGCGTCAAAACGCTTTTAAACGGAAACGGGCTTGGGGCGTTACCGTTTAAACGGCCGTTTTTAAAACCATGGTCTTAGCAGTTAACGTCAGCGTGCGTCAACTGCTCCTCCCCCTGCTGTCATCATGTGAATTCCTTCCTAGAAAAAAATTGGTGATGGAAGTCCATCATCAATGTTGATGACGGACCACGATGTGTGCCACATGGCACTCTATTAGAGGCCACTGCCATATGGATGTTTGGACTATCCCTAGGTACGTACATTATAAAAATCAGCATGATTAGTGATTTCTAACCTTTGGATCTTATTACACCAAATAATGCTTGAAATCCACGCTTAAAAATAAACTATGAAAAATCATCAGGACGAATTTTTGGTATGTATTCAGGGAACCAATGTCCAAGGGGGCGGATGAGCGAGCACAGAGCTCTAATCAGTAGAAAGGGAATCGTCGAGAGAGCATTACTCGGGGGCAAGATGTTGCCCGTGATCAGCAACCGCTCGCCTGGGATACTACGGAACATGAGAGGGTCAATCTGGTCATGATAGAGAAGGTGACAAAGATGATCAAGCAAGATATGAACACTAGGTCGATAGTCGGCGAGAAGACGGCGGCGCATTAAGGGGGTTAAGATCGTCACATTTCTTAGAAGAGGTCTTGAAATCTGAGATCCCGAAGAAGTTTCAACAGCTAAAGTTTGAGCTATATGATGGGACGTCGGATCCCATAGACCACTTGTTCCACTACCGACAGGCCATGGTGTTGTGGGTCACTCCGTCTTTTGATTGTTTGTTACGCCGAATGTTTCCGGCTAGCTTGAAGGGGAACGTACTAGTCTTGTTCTACACTCTCGGCGAGGGTGCAATTAGAAATTTCAGTCTTGGAGGATGTGTTCGCCACAAAGTACATACATCAGAGGAAGAGAATGCGTCACATCTCTCCTCAACATCAAGCAAACAAAAGGCAAATCACTCCGAGACTACATGAAGCACTTCAGGAAGGAGGTTGCTCAGTCGACCTTTTGGAAGAGCGGACCACCGTCTTTGCATTGCAAATCGACGTTCTGGTGGGTTCTCGGGCGCGTGAAGCTCTAGTGGTTCGGAACCCATCACGACTGGAGGATATTGATATTCGCTCAAAAGTGCTTATTTTAAGCCACTATCCTTTTAGCGGTGTCACATTTTACTACTTAAAACTTCTCTTTTCGTCCACTTTTCAATGTAAGAGTTTTTTCTATTGTGTAAAACGCATTCTTTAGACGAAAATTGACTATTCGTATGAAATATACACATTTCTGATAGTCTAATATAAAGTCATTTTGATTAAATCTCATTACGCGCTTCTTTTATCATAAGAACACCATTTGGACAATTTTGATGGATTGGTGGCTCACAACTAACCTATAGAGCCTATGACCAAAGCTAAAGAGCCAACAACGTAAAGACAAAAAGCTATAGGTCGAATGCGGACAAAATCAGATGATCGAAGAACCAAAGAGACGACCAAGAGAGTAGGAAAGTCAAGCCACGAGAGAAGAGGCTAAGGAGATTAAAGTCTAAACAATTAACACAAGATGAAGGTTGGTTTAGTTGGTGAAGCTTGCAAAAGTCCAAGTCAAAGACTAGGGTTCAAGACCCTTTGTTAGCATTTTTCTCTCATTTATCTTTATTTTCTCTCTTCCCTCTTTAAACCCTATCTCCTTTCAATCTCAGCCTTCCGATCTTCTCTTCCATCACCATCACTCTATCCCACGGCCCACCTTGGCCGATCATCACCACACATCTCTCACCAGTATCTTCACCATCCGATCATCCACCAGCTCATCCATCCGATCAACCACTAAATTTTCATCATCACACCCATTCACCATGAGATCGCCACATGATCTACAAGACAAATGGTTGTCCAATAGAAGATGATTTTAGCATGCATGGTGGTGTGTCCATCAAGGGCCAACCAAAATGGATGGTCACAAATGGATTAGAAATGTTGATTTTTCAAAACAAACAAATTTTCTCTCGGATTTAAAAGATTTTGAAAATATATAATGGTTTTGATTTTACAAGAAATTTTTGTTCATAAAAAGAATGTTTACTTTTACATAAGAAAGTTGACATGTGGTTTTGGAAACTCACAAGCTTGAAACATGTTAAAAATATTTTCTTTACAAGAAAAGTCCAAAACTTTGAAGAAAAATGAAATTTCTTAAAAAAAGAAATTTTGTCTCTAAAGAAACTTTCCAAAAAGCAATAAAAGGTGATCTTAAAATTCTAAAAATAGTTTTTGAAAAAAAAAATTTCTAAAAAGATGGATGTGCATTAACTCACAAATGGCACTATTTCCTTATAAAAGGCCACTCATAGCTTATTCCCCTTAGGTCCCCCCCCTCTAATTCTCATCCCTTTCTTACCTTCTCCCCTAGTACAAAAGAAAAAAAAAATAATAAAAATAAAAATAAAAAAATCGACGTCTCTGCCTTCCCTTCTCCATCAAACGGTTCCATCATCTTCTTCTCAACAGAACTCCAAGAACCATGGTTCGTTCTCCTCTTCTCATTCTCTATCTCTTTCTCCCTCTAATCTCTTCTTTTATTGCTTTCTAGTTAAGTTTTTATTTGCTTTATTTCTTTAAGCATTTTTAATTCAAGCATTGTAAGTTACAGTTATTTTTAATAAACGAAGTTTATTTTGACATTTTATTTTCTGTTATTATATATTTATTTATTTTTATTAATGTTGTAGGTAATTCCCCTCCTATAAAAAAATGTTTTAAAAATCATTTTTCACCATTCTCATCTCTCCACCATTTTTATCATTTCTTTGCTTACTTTCTTTAATGTTGCTTCTCTAACCCGAGTACGGATTCGACATCTGACTTACCCTATTCGATCAAGACATAAATTTTTGCAAGATTAAAGAACTGGAAAAATAATGCCGATTTAAGGGCTATCCGTGCCAACAACCGGAAAAACCTTATTTCAAATAGTACCGTTGCCACTCGGGTGTGTGGAAAATGCAAAGAAGAACGCAAGCATTCTTTGAAGGGCTAAATATAAAATAAAAAATTAAACAATTTTTTTTTAGAAACAAAAATACTATTTTATTACATTTTTTTTTTTTTTGCCTCGAAAGGCCGAGTCCAAATTGTAACACTTTTGAACCTTTTATTATTGATTAGATGTGCGTTCAAGGGTTTAGCAACCCTTGATTAAGTGCAAAAAAATACCTTCTTTTAGGGACAATAATACTTTTTTTACATATTATTTTAAGCCTCGGATGGCCGAGTGCAACTTGTAATAACTTAAGACATTTTCTATTTTTGAATATTTTGCTAGAAGATCATGTTCTAGGGTTTTCTAAAAACCCTAGATTGAGTGAAAATAAAAATAAAAAATCAAAATAAAAAATTCAAAAAAAAATAGGGTTGTTATATTCTGCGAATTTTTAGAAATATTTTAAATCAAGGATCTACAATTTTTTGAAAATTTCCAAAAAGTTGAAATTCCGCCAAATTAGGGTTTCAAAAATTAAATACTTCTACTTTGAGAGAATTTCTATGTTTAGAAATCCTCGAAATTTGGAACAGTCCACAAAAAGGAAATACCCTAAATTTAGCAAAATTTCAATTTTAGAAAATTTCTCAAATTGTAAGGGATTTTAAAATCTAATCTTTCTTGGAAGATTTCCAAAATTCGGAAAACATTTCAAAATTCTTAAATTCGAATCCTAACCCGAATTTGGAAACTAATTCAAAAACTTGCCTAAATTTAGTGCTTGCTCCGTGAACCCTAAAAAGGCAAGAATATTTCAATTTGAATCCCAAATACCTCGACATTTCCATCTAATCTGCAGGAATACGATCCAAGAGTGGGTAAGGAGCAAAAGCTCAAAGAAGTGGACTCAGGCCCAAGCCCATTTGGATACCCCTCCTTATCCCACGAAGGCGACCTCGTGGCGTGGCCCACGAAAGGTAAGTCCCTTCCCTCGCCTTGAGTGAGATACTGTGCAATTGGGTGAATTAAAGTGTCGCGTGTCTATTTGCTTTCGCATATACTTATTCGCACTACGTGGATGGCCGCTAATTAATGAATCCTAATTGAGCAGACCCAGCTCCTAATTAAAACTGGTGGAATTTCATCACCCACCTCATCACTCCAGCTAAGTTTGATCCCCAAGATCCACAGTTAATAAAAAGAATCAAGAGTTAGGGCCAAGCTAGATCGGTGTTCTAGGACACCCCTCCACTTAGTCATTTCATCAATCCTAGGTCGAATAAGTGCACGAGCGCGGGTCCCTGTTGTCTAACACACCCATAGGTCCTTACTACTTAGGTATGCCGAGCTCACAAGTGGCTTCCCTGGTGCTTTGTTCGTCTGCTAATTGTTGGGTTAGGAACAAAATATTACACCAAGTTTCCCCTGAGAACCACACTTGTAAGCACTCGACAAATCCGGCTAACCTGGGGTGTACTTAAGATGGCCAATGTGCCGCACGTCTGACTAGGTTACAGAATCTAGAGCAGCAAACTCGTGTTAGTACCGAGTGGATTCTTGCGAGTGTATCCTTGTGAGAACCCAAGAGTAAAACAGTTAGTCCGGCGGGTAACAAAAGATAAACCAGTGGTCCGCCCACTGTCATAATCTACCTCAGCCCACAAACTAAAAAGATATATTCTGAAACTACCCTATTTGTTTTTAGACATAGGATTATCTTGTTTGTTCTCTGACTGCATCATATAGGATCACTAGCTTAGTGTTCTCTTGTGGCAACTTTTTGCCGTGTCGAGGGTTTGCTTTCCAAGCATATGCCCGTTTGGATTTGATCTAACCAAAACTGATTCTATCTGAGAGTTAGTCTACCTCACAAATCTTTCACCCACTCTATCTCCGTCTCCTCCCTCCTCTGAGAGACTCCCATCTCTCTGATGGCAGATGAACGGCCTCTATACAAGACCTACTACACTTTCTATGACAATCTAGGCGATAACTCCAACCAAGGATATGACAATTCTGCGTATCATCATGACACTCCAGTCTTGCAGACTTCCATGGGATATGAAGATCACAGAGACCCAGAGTACAAATCTATACTTCAGGAACTTAAAAACTCGGTCTCTACCCTTCGTGTCACGGTCCAGCAATCTATTAATCACTCCAACTCTGTGGGATATTTTCCTCTTGTCCAAGAAGAGGCCTGTCCTTTTAGTACATTTCAACCTCCGATATAGACCTCCTACAATAACATGTACTATCCGGACACCATGAGTCACCCTAACTTTGATTGGGAACAGTCTGCTCTCCCACCTCAACTACAACAGGAGACATATCCTTCCGGGTTTCATCAACCCAATGGACAATATGATTGGCCGTACTCAAAGTCGTAGTACCAGCCAGATCCACAGACTGAATATTTTGGTCAACAGTTGACCCCTCAAGATTATCAGAGTCAGCAAATAGTTCCAGACTCATTTCAATCCTATCACTTTCAGACTCAGTCAGACTACAACCAAGAGTTGATTCCTCAACTTCCCTTATCTGAACTGCCATAGTCTACCCCTAAACCTAGTCTAGATGACCTTCTATTTCAATGCATAACCCAGCAACAACAGTATTTGCAACGCCTAAAAGAACAACAAAAGCAATCTATGGAGAGCTTGGAACACCATCTAGGTCCGATAGAATCTAAGAGCGAGGAAGTCAACTTCCCTAGTCAACCTATAACTTATATAGAGGGGACTGACATGGCCACTGATTATGAGAATGATTCGCGATCCATGTCCCAGTACCAGAATTTACAAGAAGAAATAGAGGCTGTTACAATCACTAGATCGTGCAACATTAGTGATGAGCTAGAGTCTCCATCTTCGGTGCCCTTATAAGCACCAATTTCTAAACCTACTTTAGAGGACTCATCTACCTCTAATGCTTCACCGTCTGCACCTGACACAGACTTTCCAAACGCTGAACCGTGTCTACATAATACGGACCCAGTTGTCCTGGCCCCACCATTCCTCACCATCGCTAATGCACACATCAGGTGTGAAGACGATGACATGTCGACGGCATTTGACAACCTCAAAGTAGAGGTTATCATTTTTTAACAGCCAACATACGTCGACATTGTCAATGAACCGTGTGCCATAGAGAGTCTACTTCATGACTCTCCCAAAGAAAAATTAGCTAAGTGTCAAGTACACTTTGAGCCTGACTTCAAATTGGAGTCAGACAATTCTAGATTCATTGATCTGCTGGAGTCTGCTCCATTTAGATACATTCTCACTAAACTCAATGAGTTTATGGCTCTGCTAACTGAAATTCCTTTTTAATTACCAAGTTAAGTCCTAGTGAGGGGTGAATAGGATAATTTTTTATTCATCTACGAATTCTATATGGATTAAAAAATTATGATCACACAAGGCGGATAAGGATCAAGCAATTAAAATATGAATCACCCACAGAACATAGATATGGAAAAATCTGAGATATAAATATGCAAACATTCACAATCACACAAGACTCAGATTTATAGTGGTTCGGCGACTCCGCACCTACGTCCACTGTCCAATACTCAACACGAGTAATATTATATTATCTCAATCATGCATTACAACATATCTAATTGAAATAAATAATTCACTAACTAAGATACCACTTAGTGTTAATCTAACGAGAATCACTTCTCGCTCACCTAGAGAGTCATCATAGGCTAGTAGTCAATTTAGAGAAATTCTTTTCTCATGGATCTACAATCATCAACTCAGTTAGATTAGTCCTCACTCATCTATCAATCACAAAACACACAGTGTTCATAATTTTTGAATTCTATTAAAAAGGTATTTGATCATAGAAACACTTACCTTTCGATGAATACGATCAAATAAAAAATCCTTTGTAGAAGAATTCGCTTAAGAGACACTCTGCCAAGAGTAATCCTCTTCTTGGAAGAAGATGCTTGCAGAATAATAATACCAAATAGTCTCTTCCAAACACTTAGAGCCTTCACAATGAATACACAACTTTGCTCTGGTGAAGCTCTTACAAATTCCAGATCTCTAGACTCAAAGAATGTAGAATAGAGATCTCTTGATTGGGTTAATTCTAATGAAGGGAGAGGGCTCTTATTTATAAGCCAGCCTCCCATCAATAGAACCGAACCGAAATAGCCGTTTGAAGGGCCAAAGTGCGCTTAAAATTGCTTAAGAGATTGAGTCAAAACGAGATCCAAAAGGGATGGGGTCAACCGCACTTTTGGTCGGTCGATCGAACCTCTGGTCGCCCGCTCAAAAATGTCGGTCGGCCGGACTTCTTTGTCCAGAACCGAACACTACTAAACTTTTTAAAATTTTTCTTTTTGACACGCACATGATTCCTAACTATCACTAAACCATCTAGGGTAAATCTTGATCCGCTGGCAATGCGCGGTGTACCCTTAGATTTACGTAAGTAACCGCAACACGAGATTCTTCATAGTTGAATGTTCATTGAGTGAGAACGTACTCTAAGCTTTTAAATCTTCATGCTTGAGCTTTGACTTTGTCTTTAGTTGAGCTTGATTACTTGACTTTGTCTTCAGTTGATCTTGGACACTTGGGTTGATTTTCTTCAGCTTTAATTCTTCTTTGATTTATTTATTGAAGTCCACTTGATCTTTGACACTTCAGTCTTTAGGGGATTCGAGACACAGCGATATATATATTACCGAAGAACTATGTATTCATGGGATTTGACAACCGAGACTTTTCAATCTCCCCCTTTGTCAATGCCAGGACAAAAACAAATAACTACCCAATTATATTATAAATTTTTGCCCAATAAAAAAAAACAAATCAATAACACTCCCCCTAAGTACAATAACTGCCCAAAATAATTATCTTTAAAGGATGAAGGGGCAAAGAGGCAGCATAGTAGCTCGCGATTAGTATCGTGATTAGTACCAAAATTACTGCAAACACCATGTTGCTACAAAATAATCAACTTGACAAGAAAATCTTTAACAATAGCTTCTTATTAGTATATTAGTCCAATAATACCAAAACGTCTTCTCAGTACATTAGTCAAATAAAACCAAGTAATAATCACAGATATTTTATGACAAGTATTTCAATAAAATAGAAAGCAACAAGTGTATCAAAGTATTTCCCAATATAATTGATTTCTTCCCCTTTTTGTCATACATTGACAAAGGGAAGAACTCCAACCTGTGATGATAAAGAATATAATGATATGGTAATCAATTACCTAGGAAAAAAATCATAACAAAATATATCAAACTAAAAATCATCATAAAAGAAACAGTCAACAGAGTGACCAATATCCATCATCTCATAATAAAGTAAACCAAGGTATCTCAATAGCAAATAGTACACACCAATAGTATCAAATAATACATCCCAAAAACAATGTACTACTGATCTACAAAAAGAGATAGCAAAATGTGCTCTAATCATAGTCGTCATCCTCGTCGGCATCATCATCGCCATCATCGTCATTTGCATCGTCTTCTTCTTCTTCTTCTTCATCTTCGTCCTCATATTCATCTTCATTATCTCCAGCTGCAGAAAGCACAGTCGTCTCCTTAGGTGAAGATGAAAGTAGGGTTTTTCTGCGTCGTTGGTTACGGAAACCCTAATTCCAACACATTTGTAATTAATCTGATTTAATTCCTACAAAATTTTATATCTGTATAGGGATTCATGTCGGATGTCGATCCGCACTCGGGGGTTAGAAAACGTGCAATAAAAAATATAAAATGACGGATTTTCTTCATAGAACTTGATGGAAATAATGGTGGGGTGAGAGTGGTGATTTGAAGTATATTTTTAAAACATTTTTTGATAGTCCTAGAGAGAGAATGTATCACAATCAATTTAAAGAAAACACAAAAACAAATTGAGAAATGCAAGTAACAACTTTATTAATCATTAAAAATTCTTACAGTAATTGAACCAAACTTGAACCATAACTAGAAAGCCATTAAAAGAGTGATAGAGAGAGAAACAAGAGAGAAAAGAGAGAAAGTGAGAGAATAGAAAGTAAACCTAACCTAGAGAGAGAAAGAATTATCTTGGAGAGAGAAAATGGAGAAAGGAGAGAGAGAGAGAGATTTAAGAAAGTCTAGAGAGAGAAAGAGGAGACGAAGAGAGAAATTACCTCGAACTTACCTGAGAGAACCGGCCAAAGACGGGAATTCGGCTAATGATTTAGCCATGAGAGAATGGTGCAAGCCATGCATGGTGGCTATCGTGGTGCTCGGATGGATAGCGGCTAATGGATGAGTCATTGAGGAGTGTTGTAGATGACTGTGGGTGCTTGGAGAGATGCCCGAACCATGAGAGAGTAGGCACTGCAAGCTTTAGATGGGGAGAATGGCCAAGTTGCTGGCATGCAAGAAGGTGGGATGATGGAGGTGTTTGGCTGCAGGACCGTGACGGAGCTAGGGAGAAAGAAGAACAAAGAAAAAGAAGAAAAGAAGAAGAAGAAGAAGAAGAAGAAGAGAAGAGAAGAGGAGAAGGTGCTGTCGCAGGTGGTGGAGCAGGGTGGAGAGGACAGGCGGAGCTGCTGCCTGTCTGTGTGCTAGGGAGGGAGGTGGTTGGCGGAGTCGTGGAGAAGTGCAAACCGTTAATGGAAGCACGAGTTCCTTTTTCTTTCTTCTCCCTCCTCTCTTTTTTTTTCTTTTGTGTGTTTTGGACGGTTTGGGGAAGCCAAAGAAAGAGAGAGTGAAGAAAGAGGCAGCGCAGGCGGTGGCAAGCAGTGGTGGTGGCCGGAGTTGCAGGTACAACTCCGTTGAAGAAGAGAAGAAGAAGAAGAAGAAAAAAAAAAAAGAAACTACTTGATGTTGTGGTGAACCACCGGTGGATGGAGCAAACGTTAATGGAGGCTGTGGCAGAAAGATGTGGAGAAGAGATGAAGAAGGCTAAGAAGATGAAGGGAGGAGCAGTTGTGAGGTGGTCCGGCGACTGGAGAACCTGCTGGTTGTCTTCACGAGTAAGGTTTAAACAGCTTGGAGATTTGAAGAGGTGGCAGGCGGTGGTGCTAGAGTGGCAGGCAGAACTTACAGCGGCAAGGGGGTTGAGATCAGAGGAGGTGGAGCTCGTTGTTCCCTTGCTGGTGAGCGGCCGGAGTTGCAGTCCGGTAAGAAAGTGATGAAGAAGACGAAGACGAAGAAAATAGAGGAGAAGAAGAGAAACGGGCTGAAGGAGAAGGGGGTTTTGGGGAAGGAGAGGAGGAGATGGGAGAGGGATTCGAAGAGAAGGGAGGGGGATTAGGGTTCCAAAGAACCCTTTTTTTTATCTTTAAAATGCTCCCACTTTCCTTTAATGGAAAATGGGTTTTTTTTTTAAATAAAAAATAATTAATTTTTTTTTTTTTAAAAAAAAAAACCCTTTCTTTGGGGGATTTCCCCATTTAGTGGACCCCCCCCCTTTCATTTTTTTTTAAATTTAATTTGAATTATTTTGAAATTCACGGGGTCCACTAAATGGCTGGGTCACGGGTCGATGATGATGGGCCCGACTACTGGCCCACATGGATTGATGATGTCCATCGTCTCACAAGATGATGTAACAGACAATTTGATGACGATTAGATGGATGGTGACTGGATTGGGACCCAGATTGGTAGATCGATGGATCTAGAGAGATCCAACGGTCAAAAAGCTTAGGGAGATAGGCCAGAGCCAACGGGTAGGAGTTCTAAGGTTAGGTCAGTAGATCTGATGATCAGGTGGTGATATATAGGCAAATGAAGAGATATGAGAGAGAAATAGGAGAGAGGAGAGAGAAAATTCTACAGACTACAGAGATAACAGCTGACGGAGGGTCTGGAACCCTGGTTTTCAATATGTTCTCTTCTCGGGCTTCGCCAGTAGAGTAGATTATCATTTCCTTCTTATTTCATGTGGCTTTGACTGCTTTGGTCCGTCTCTTGGTCATTGCCTCTCCATCTCTCTTGGTTCTTTGGACCGGCTCCGTGATCCTCTGACTTGACCAGTACTTGGCCTGTATCTTCTAGTCATAGCATGTTGGCTCTTTAAGCTTTGATATTAGGCTTCTATGGTTGATCGTGGGCCCACAAGTCTTGAGAATAGCCTAATCGTGTTTCCTATAAGAGAAAAGCACGTAATGAGACTTGATCAAAATGTCTTCATATCTAGACTTCCAGAAAATGTGTTTAATGCATGCAAATATACTATTTCGTCCAGAAAAGTGTGTTCTACGCAACAGAAGAGACTCTTACGTAGAAAAGTGGATAAATAGAGCAGTTCTTCGTAGGAGAGTGCGATAACTCTAGAAGAATAGTTGCTTTAAATAGCACTTTTAAGCAAATATCAGAAGACTCTGGATAGTCAGGATGTTGAAACCTAAGAAATGAAGTCATATGCTGCTGTCGTCGAGAAAATTTGTCGATCGACGCACAAAGATTGTCCAACTTGGACGATAGGCCTGCAATAGATGCAGATACAAAAGAACGGCGAGAACCCGAACTCGAAGCAGAAGCAGAGACAGAAGCAGACACAGACGAGTCACCAACCAACATTTTACTAAAAGTAGCTTGATTGATAGGTGAGATGGGATGCAAAGTTTCATCAGAGTCAAGAATAGGAACTTTGTAATGACTCAGAATTTTTGAAACAAGAATGACAAAAGGCAAAGGCCGCTTACGATTTTCAATCGCCAAATTTTCGACCATAAAATGAAAGATCACTGAAGGACCACAGATTTGTTTGCCTTAAGAAACACAATACAGAATGTACTGGATATAGGGACAGATTTCACTCCGATGTCTGGCCTTTGGGACCAAGTTGTAGGAGAAGATCAACCCTAGCAAGTGGTAATTTTCGAGTAGCCAAGTCAGAGGTCCAATGAACTACCTTCCCACAAATGGTTTTTGAGATAGCCTTTTTGTTCTTAAGAGGTAAGAAGGGGGACAAATTCATCCATTAGGTACATGAGGAAGACCTATGATCTTTGAAATCAAAGATAAAGAAATTTTAAATCTAACTCCTCGGACCTCAGAATAAAGAAATGGACCTTCTGGATCATAATTGTTAAGATTGCAATAAAACATCCTGACTAACTCAGGATTTGCAACACCAAAAATTGAAAGAAGTTTAGACTAACTTACCGAATTCAGAAGATTGGGGATTCCAGTCATTGTCACTTCTTTTTCGATAACCCCACGCTCAACAGCAACGGCTCTTTTAATGTAGTTCTTCAAGAAGCTAGCCCTAGCCATGGGATTGATGAATAAGATTAGAGGATAAGGATCACTTGAAGATGATTCACCTCTTATTCTTTTCTCTTGTGGAGCCATTAGAACAAAACAAAAAAATTTCACCAAAAATTTGGGTAATGGTGAAAGTAGAATCTCTAGAAAGAGATTAGATTTGAGGGCTAATAGGTTTCTCAAATGGGAATGGGAGACTACAAAAGAAATTTGTAGGGTTCCAAAAGAGTTTCTAATGACCCATAATCGATTTGGGACAATTTATAATCAAGGGCGGTAGACCGGACATAGGTCGACCCGCCCGCGAGAATAATATAACGTTCGGGTTCGAGGAGCGGTCGACTGGTCATAATGGTCGATCGACCAGACATGTTCGGTCGACTGGACCTAATGTTCGGTCGGCCCATCCCTGCAAACACAAATTTTAAAAACCCAAACAATATTATCTGGTCGATCGGACCTTTTGTTCGGTCGATCCGACTTCGCAAACTTCATTTTCGAAAACCCAATCGCCTTGACATTTTCTTCGGCCGGCCTGACAATTTCACCGGTTGGCCCGATTTTATGAATGTCATTTTGAAACACCTAATTATCCCAAATTATCATCAATTATCCAAACAATCAAGATTTTGGATAATATATAATACCACAATATTTCCAAACAACATTAGCTAATCATTATTTGAATGATTATGCTATAAAACTAACTAAAATACTGAAGATATGATTTTCAATGATAATCTAAATATTTCAGTCGGTACCAACAAAAATTAATCAATGGGACAAATTCTGATAGATTTCCTCAGATATTCATATATGAGCAAATCTAAGGGTTTAGTCAAAATATCAGCAAGTTGAATTTCTGTGTTCACATATTCTAATAAAATTATCTGTTCTTCAACCAATTCTTGAATAAAGTGATGTCTAATATCTATGTGCTTGGTTCTAGAGTGCTGTTACAGAATTTTTAAAAATACAAATCGCACTCGTGTTATCACAAAATAAATTCATAGATTCTTGATTAATTCCATAATCCAACAACATTTGTTTCATCCAAATTAACTGGGCCCAGCAACTGCATGCAGCAATATATTCTGCTTCAGCAGTAGACAAAGATATAGCATTATGTTTCTTGCTGTGCCAAGTAACCAAACAATTTCCAATATAAAAACACCCAACACTGGTGCTTTTACGATCATCAGCATTTCCCGCCCAATTGACATCTGAATAACCCGTAATTTCACTGTTAGTCTCAAGAGGATACCAGAGACCGTATTTGATGGTACCACTGACATATTTAATGATTCTTTTAACAGCCGAGAGATGAGATTCTTTCGGGTTAGATTGATACCTAGCACAAGCTCCTACACTGAAAGTAATGTCGGGTCTGCTAACTATGAGATAGCGAAGACTACCAATCATACTCCTGTACAGAGTCTGATCAACTAATTTTCCACTTAAAGTTTAATGCTAGTGCTCATAGGAGTGTGTGAAGATTTAGATGATTCTAGGCCAAATTTTTTAAGCAATTCTTTAGAATATTTAGATTGAGAAAAGAAAATACCATTTTCTAATTGTTTAACTTGAAAACCTAGAAAGAAATTCAGTTTACCTTCCATGCTCATCTCAAATTCAGATTTCATTGCTTGAGCAAATTCTAAAACATGCATCTCAATGGTTGAGCCAAAGACAATATCATCAACATATATCTGGGATATCAGAATACCATTATCTCTTTTCTTAATAAACAGTGTTTTATCAACAGGTCCTCCTGTGAATCTATTTTCTAATAGAAATTGAGTTAATCTTTCATACCAAGCTCTTGGTGCTTGTTTCAACCTATACAAGGCTTTCTTAAGCCTGTAGATATGATTACTTTTATGAGGGTCTTCAAAGTCTTTAGGTTGTTCTACATAAACTTCTTCTTCCAAAATCCCATTTAGAAAAGCACTCTTAACATCCATTTGATAAAGTTTAAACTTTAGGACACAGGCTAATGCTAAAAGAATCCTAATAGACTCTAGCCTAGCCACTGGGGTAAAAGTTTGATCAAAATCAATCCCTTCAACTTGAGAGTATCCTTGAGCCACTAATCTGGCTTTGTTTCTAGTTATTACTCCGTTCTCATCAAGTTTATTATTATATATCCATTTAGTTCCTATCACATTTTTATCCAAAGGTCTAGGGGTTAGAAACCAAACATCATTTCGCTTAAATTAAACTCTTCTTGCATGGCATTTATCAAATGTTCATCTAAAAGAGCTTCTTTAATATTTCTTGGTTCAATCTTAGAGGTAAAACATAAATGACTGGATATATTTTCCAATTGACTTCCTGTACGCACACCACTATCCTTGTTTCTAATCATCTCTGAACTAGGATGATCTTTAATGTATTTTCATTCTCTGGGTTTTTCTGGGTTGTGAACATTTGTTTCACATTTCTCAATATTTGTAAGTTCTACCATCTCATCTGAATTATCACCAATTTCTGGAGATTCATCATTAATGACTACATTAACACTCTTTTTCTAGATATTTCTGAGACTGCTCAATTTCTTTTCAGCTCTTTTTCATACTTTCTTTCCATACTTTGTTTTCAGCTTGAACCACTTTCCTTTCCTTTTGATTTTTCTTCTTTACTTTTCTTTTCACGATACACCCACATTAGTTATTCTTTTATCCATCTCAAAATAAGTGTAGCCAGTCATGTTTCGTAGCTGGACCGGATTTTAGGTTGATGGGTTTACAAAGAAAAGGCTTTTATAAAAGGGCTCAAGGGGTTTCTAGTGAAGTATAATTCAGGTAAGTAAAAAGGCTGAACGGTTTAGAAAAATGGCCTAAATCATTTTCTAGGGTTTGCACTATCATGTATACTGTCTTGACTAGATACAGAGAAGGTTCTGTTGTAATAATCCAATTTATGATGTCGTTCCGAGTTCCATGATCAAATAAAAGGGTAATGAGATCTCTCAATGAATATTGCGGGCAAGAAGAATAGTGAGTCATCTTGTGACTCAAAATTGTTGTATAACCCTTTGAATTGATTAAAGGCTCGAAAGCTCACTGGGTTAGGTCTCCACAATTATTCTCACAGGATCTCCAGAATTTCTAAACTTAAGATGACTCTGATATTGATAGTGTACAGTTGTGCCGAATATGAGTCTTTCTGAGTTTTCAAACCTGCTGTAATCACACTTGACTTGACTCAACACTAACTTTAAACAAAAATCGACATCCTCAATACTGACTTAACGGAGGTTTTCAGCTAATCAAAGTCAGGGTATTTGACACATTTTTGAAATTCTAGAAAACTTTTGGAGAACATCGGAAATCACCCCAAAAACAAGAATTTTTTTTTTTTTATCAAAATGAAGACATGAGTTTTGGTAAATACCCACCCCCAACCAAAATACAGCACCGTCCTCGGTGTTCATGACCGGGACATAAAATGATGAAAAATCGGTGATGATGATGCAAAGGTTCAGGGAGGATGTTACCAAGTCGGCAGAAACTCGACAGTGTGTGATACCTGATGATCGAAAGAATGAATGTACCTGCATTTCCAATGATATAGCAGTTAAGAACAAATGCATGAGACTCATGTACTCTAGGAATATCGGAATTGCCTTTCCGAAAGCGCTAAGTTTTACGTCTTTAGCCAGACATGACGGGGGTATATCTAGTACCCCAACCAGGTTAAAACTCATGGAGACTGAGTGGATCTGCAGTCTTCCTGACACCTAAGGTGGAACAGAGACGACTATCCTATCCCTTGTCTAGGTATACCTGTGTAGAACAGGTCTTTCTCAGTGTAGATTGAGAGAAGGACAGTAAGTTCTCTGAGCAGACCCGAAAAAACATTTAGTTCAGCGGGGATGGATAGAAGCTTCTCAGTAAAGACTGAGAGGAGAGTAGTAGTAGGTTCTCTGACCATGGTTAGCAAAGCCGCAAACTTATTGAGTTTAGCGGGAATGTATCTGAACGGAGCAGACTCCTGCAGATCAGTAATACCAGAATTGTCAGACTCTGAGATGAAGTCAGACTCAAAGTGTTCTTGACATTTGGATAATTTATCTTCGGGAGAGTCCTGAATTAGACTCTCTACGGCACACGGGTCATTGATAATATCGACGTAAGGTAGCAGGTGAAAACTGTGGACCTCTTCCTCGAGGTTTCCTAATGCGATAGGGATGTTCCCATCCCTGCACTTAATGTGTTCATCCTTTGTGGAGAATGGTAGCTCTAGGATAGTTGGAGTCTCATATTCTAGACACGGTTCTACGGTAGGAATGTCTGCATCTAGTGCAGAGATAGAATTATCAGAGATAGAGATGGAACTGGGTTCATCTGTGTTCAGTTCAGAAGTGGCTACCTGTAAGGGCACCATAGATGGAGACACAGGTTCATCACTATTATGGCTCACTCCAAGAAAGGTGGGCAGAATGGTAGATCTAGGACAATTGGGATCCTACAATCGAGACACAGCTCAGTGTCATGAAGATTGATATCAGGGTCAGCAGAGGTAGAGTGAGAAATAGGTTGCTCTGAGGTAGGTTCAAGATTTGGTGCTGTTAAAGGCACCGAATTAGGATACATTGGTTCCTCAATAATCAGGCTTGATCTAGGGGTGGTAACAACTTCTATTTCATCCTGGCAATTTTGGTACTTGGTCCAATTGTGAGACTCCTCATTATAGACAGTGGCCATGTCACTCTCCTCAAGATAGGTTATTGGTGGGCTAGTGAAGTTGACTTCCTCTCTCTCATTTTCTAATTGAACTAGACGTTGCTCCAAGCTCTCCATATATTGCTGTTGTTGGTGCTCTAGACCTTGGAAATACTGTTGTTGCTGGGCAATGTACTGAGAGAGAAGGTCCTCTAGACAAGGTTTAGTAGCCAACAGAGGCGGTTCAGCCAAGGGGAGCTGAGGTGCCAACTCTTGATTGTAGTCCAACTGGGTATGAAAGTTGTAAGGCAGAGTGGAGTCTGGGACTAGCTGCTGACTCTAGAAATCCTGAGGGTCCCACTGTTGATCAGAATAGTCATTCTGTGGATATGACGGGTACTGGGATTGCGAGTATTGCCAGTCATACTGATATTCGCTCAAAAGTGCTTATTTTAAGCAATTATCCTGTTAGCGTTATTGCATTCTCCTACATAAAATACTCTATTTACCTACTTTTCTACGTAAGAGTCTCTTCTGTTGCGTAGAACACACTTTTCTAGACGAAATTGTATATTTGCATGCATTAAACACATTTTCAGAAGTCTAGACATTGAGTCGTTCTGATAAAGTCTCATTACGTGCTTCTTCTGTCGCAGGAAACCCCGATGGGACGATTCTCGAGACTTGTGGGCCCAAATCGATCATGAAAGCCCATTATCAAAGCTTAAAGAGCCCACATGCTATGACTAGAAGATATGGGCCAAATATGGGCTGAATAAGAGGACCAAAAAGCCGGCCCAAAGAACGAAGAGAGTAGGAGAGCCAATGACCAAGAGATGGACCAAAGTGTTTAAAGCCACATGAGTCAGCAAGGAATGATAGTCGACTCTACTGGAGAAGTGTGAGGATGATCACAGTGAAGACCAGGGTTCCAGACCCTCCGCCAGTGCTTTTTTCCATTTTTTTGATACTTTTTATCTCATCTCTTCATATTTTCTCTCTCTCTTCATCTCTCGGTCCTCGAATCTACTGACCTAACCCCAGAACTCCTGTCCATCGGCTCTATCTCATCTCCCTTAGCTTTCTGACCGTTGGATCTTCCATCGGACCGTTGGATCTTCAATCGGACCGTTGGATCTCTCTAGATCCGTCGATCTACCAATCTGGGTCCCAATCAAGTCACCATCCATCCGATCGCCTTCAGAATGCCTGTCACATCATCTTGTGAGACGATGGACATCATCAGTCCATGTGGGCCAGTAGCCGGGCCCATCATCATCGACCCGCTGTCCGACTAGTTAGTGGACCCCGCGAATTTCAAAAATAATTTGAATTAAATGGGGGGTCCACTAATTGGGGAGATTCCCCATAGAAAAGTAGGTTTTTACTTAAAAAAAAAAAAAAAATTATTTTTTTATTTTCAAAAAATACCCTATTTCCATTAATGGAAATAGGGAGCTTTATAAGAGGAGGGAGAAGGGTTCGTTCGAACCCTAATCCCCCCCCTTTCTCCTCCATTCTCTCCCCCAACTCGTGGCCCCCTCTTTCTCCTCGGTTTTTGACTGTTTTTCCTCCATTTTTTCTCAATCACCGTCTTCATCTTCATCTTTATCACCGGAGTTGCGCCTGCAACTCCGGCCGTTCGTTCCACACCTTGCTGGCCTTTATTCCCTCCATTCTCTACCACGTTCCACCATCTCCTTGACTGTCTACCCTAAAGCATTCACGTCCTTCTCCTCTCTCTGCCCTCTCTTTCACAAAACAAAAGAAAAAAAAGAAAAAAAATATATTTTTTTAGATCACCGGAGTTGCAGGTTGCAACTCCGGCAACCTCCATTACCGCCTGTTCCCCTCTCTCCCACATCCTGGACTTTCTCTCCTCCACGCCCATATCAACTCTCTCCAAGCTGTTTCAACCCAAGCCGCCCCTTGCCGTTGCACATCTCCACCACAGTAACCACCCCAACATCGTCTTCAACGAAGACAGCACCACCTGCAACTTTACCGCCCATCACCACCGTTTTTCCTCCAGCCGTCGTCTTCTACAGGTGTGCCACCACCACCACTGCAAACACCACAAGGAACAGACCGCCCTCTTCTTCTCCTTCCTCATCCTCACCGGCGATCTTCACTACTTTGTTGCTATATCAACTCGCAACAGCCACTGGCAGGCTGTGACGGCTTCATCTCCTCCACGCAGCCTGCACGTCCAGCAACCACTTCTAGTGGTCTCTTTTGGACGGCAAGCACTTGCCCCATGTGCACCCTCCTCGCTCCTCTTCCGTCGGCCTGTTGCTACACCATTAAAGGACAACAACGTCCTCTCATCAACCGGCACTTCGAGGCCTAGCCTGCAACCCTTCACCACCAATGCACCACCAGACCAGCGTGCATTCTCTCCTCAAAGCCCTCTTGGCCAAACACCACAGGGCCGCACACCACACCATTTCATGGCCGACCACCCCTTCTTAGTTACCGGCCATTCCTTTGCCAGGTAAGTGTTTTGAATCTCAATTTCTCTCTAGAATTCCACCCTTTTTGCTTTCTCTCTCTAGCTTCATATCTCTCTATCTTTCATGCTTTTTAGATTAGTTTTAATTTGGTTCTTTCCAATTTATTTTTTATTTTTTTTATTATTAAATGAGATAATTGTAATGGATTTGAGTTTACGAATAAAAGTTCTTATTGTTTTTCACTTGCTCGACTCTTTGATTAGTTTTGATCTATGTTATAATTTGACTACTATTTCACACAAGATGTTTTAATCTGAGATTCACCATTCTCACCTCTCCATGTTTTCTTGATAAAAATCCGTCATTTCATGTCGTTGAATTATGCACACTAACCCTGAGTGCGGACGATACCCGACACGAGCCACTGTACAACCCTGTGATTTTTGCAGGATTTGAGTGAACAAGATTCGGATAATTACAAATATTATTGAGATCTAGGAGTTCCGTAACCAACGACGCGGAAAAATCCTACTTTCACATACTCTCCATTGGGGTGATGGAATCCGGAAGAATAATTATCCTGTAGCAGTTGCTGCGGGATAGTAGACTATTCCCAACCAAAGTTATGGTGACTCCTATTGTCCGGATAATAAGTATTTTCATAGGAGGCCTGCATTGTAGATGGAAAGGTAAAGACATCTTGCTGGATAGGAGGGTAATATCCTACAGATTGGGAATTGTGCACAGGTTGCTGGACCGCAGCACGAAGGGCAGAGATTGAATTTTTAAGCTCTTGGAGTACAGAATTGTACTCCGGATCTCTATAATTGTCATACCCCATAGAAGGTTGCGAGACTGGAGTATCATGATGATACGCAGAATTGTCGTACCATTGTTGAGAGCGATTACCTAGATTCTCACAGAAATTGTAGTAGGTCTCATACAGAGGCCGTTCATCTGCCATCAGAAGCGATAGAAGGGTGCGGTAAACTGACTCTTAGATCGAATCAGTCAAAGGATAGGATATGTCCAAACCGACATACGTTTAAAAAGCGAGCCCTATACTTGGCAAAAAGTTGCCAGAGAGGAACACTATCCTAAATGATGCACACCAAGCACAGATAATCCTATTCTAAGCAATCAGGATATATTTTAAGAATTATCTTTGTTAGTTTTGGGGCTAGAGTAGATTATAACAATGGGCGGACCACTGGTTTATCTTTTAACCGTCGGACTAACTGTTTGCATTCAGAGGTTCTCACCATGCTACACTCTTCAGAGCGAATCCTTTAGTACTAACTCTAGTCAACAACAAGGCAATCCGAAGCCTAGACAGACGTGCGGCATAATGGCTGTCTTAAGTACGTCCCAGACTAACCGGATTGGTCAAGTGTATAAGAAGAGTGTTCCCTCGGGTTAAGCTAGGGTTGGTGCGTTTTCCTAGTCCACACGTAACTAACCGCTGAATAGTCCAAGATGCCACGTCGAGCTCAGTGTACTTGAGTAGCAGGGACTTATGGGTGTGTTAGACAACAGGGACCCGTGCTCGTGGTCTTATTTCAATTGGATGTTAAGCGGGCTCGCTTTGTGTGGATTTTTCCTCGAACACCGGGCTAATTGGCTCTACTTCTCGATTCTTTTTAATTAAATAGAGCCTTGGGATCAAATCAGTTGAAATGATGAGGTGGGTGATGAAATCCCACCAGTTTTAATTTGGAGCTGGGTCTGCTCGCTTAGAGTTGATTGATTAATGGCCACGCCACGCAAGTCGAGTAAGTTGTTGCTAGAAAACAAATAGACATGCGGCAATGATTCACCAAAATTGCTCTGCATCGTACTCACGGCGATGATAGAGACTTACCTCTGGTGGGCCACGCCACGGGGTCGCCTCGTGGAATAGGGAGGGGTATCCTAATGGGCTTGGGCCCGACTCCACCTCTTTGAGCTTTAGCTCCCTACCCACACTGGATCGTGTTCCTGCAAAAAAGTTAGATCGCACGGTCTAGGTATTCGGGATTCTATTTGGAAGATCCTTGTCTTTTTAGGGTTCACTGAATAAGCACTGGATTTAGGCAAGTTTTTGAATTATTTTCAAATTCGAGATGGCGTAAAATTTAGGAGTTTTCAGATTGGAAAATACCTAGATTGGAAAGGTTTCCGAACTGTGGAGATCTTCCAAGAAAGATTTGATTGCGAGATCCCTTACAATTTTGGGAAATTTCTCAAAATTGAAATTCTGCTAGATTTTGAATGTTTCCTTTTGCAGACTTTTCCAAAGTCGGAAGATTTCTAAAGATAGAAATTCTTCTAAAGAGAAAACTTCTAAGAGGGGAAACCCTAATTTAGCAAAGTTTCAAGATTTTAGAATCTTTCCAAAAATCGCAGATCCTTGATTGGTGATTTCTAAAAATCTGCAGAAGATAAAACCCTAATTTTTTTTTTTAGGTATTTTCCACTTAATCTAGGGTTTTTAAAAAACCCTAGAACAAGATCTAGCAGTTAAGTCCTAAAATAAAATCAAAGAAATTCCTAAACTATTACAACTTTGCACCCGGTCATCCAGGGCATTAAAAATAGTAATTTAAAAGACTGCTAAAAATCACTAAAAATCAAAAATAGAAAGTTTTCCGAAAAGGTCAGGATATCCAAATTGAGCAGCTTTCCGCTTCAGCAACTTTTCAATTCTGTCTTTACGTCCTTTTTTGCACTCCCGTGCACTCGAGCGGCAACAACGCCATTTGAAAGTAGGTTTTTTCCGCTTCGTTGGTTATGAAAACCCTAGAATCAACACATTTGTAATTTTTCCGAGATTTCCTGCAAAATTAAGTGATTCTTTGCACAATGGAAGTATGTCGGATGTCGATCCGCACTCGAGATTAGTTCGTGCAACCATGAACATAAAATGACGGATTTTTATCAGAATTATGGAGAGGTGAGAATGGTGGATTCGGGATTTTTAAACATGATTCAGGGGTTTTTAGAGAGGACATTAACTAATATCATGAATAAAATGAACAATGTCACACATCAAACTTTTAATCAAAGAAAGTTAGCTTAAGATTCTTCATAAAAACCATTATCTTTTATAATGCTGAAAATCAAAATACTACAGTAATTAAAACAAAAGAAAAGAAACTAGAGAGAGGATAGAATCTAGCGAGAGAAAAGGGAGACAAATTCTAGAAAGAGAAGGGGAACTAGAGAGAGAAAAAGGAAACCTAGAGAAAGAAGTATAAGTTCTAGAGAGAGGAGGACTACTTCGATGACTTACCGTAGATCGGACCGAGGTGCGTGCATGGGGGTAGACCATAACTTGCCATGGAGGATGAGGAGATGCTTTGAAGAAGGCACTCACGGGTTCGGCCTACTAATGGAGAAGGAGGTTGGTGCGTTTGAGGACCACGGCTTGAAGAAGAACCGCATGACTATGTGCCAAGAAGAAGGGAGCATTGGAGGGCAGCGTGGAGTTGCAGTGTTGGTGGGAGATGAAGACGGTGGAGCTGTGGGTGGAGAATGTTCTCTAGCCCTGAAGTGCAAGTTGATGGAGAGGACGTTGATGTCCTTTAATGGTGTAGCAGCAGGTCGGTGAAGAGGAGCAAGGAGCTGGTGGAGAGGGGATGGCTTGATGGAGTTGTAGCAATGGAAGCCGGTCTGCAACCTGCTGGTGTTGTTGCACGGTGGTGGGTAGATGCAGGAGGCTGGTGTGGTTTGAAGGTGCATGGCCTGCCCAACAAGATGATGACCAGACCGTGAGGAGCACAGCCAAAGGGAGGGGCGTTGCAGCAGTATGAGGAGGTGCAAGGGAACAGCGGCAAGGAGAAGGGGCGCACCAGGTTTGCACCCCTTCCTCCTTCTTCTTCTCTCTTTTCACCCTTTTTTTTTTTTGGTCTTCTCCTCCGTTTGGTGAGGGAGAGAACGACTCACTCCCTTGTTGCAGATGGTGGATAGCTTGAGGGAAGTTTAGGGAGTGAAACTGTGGGTATAATGGAGGAGTAGGGTGGCTTTAATGGTGGAGGCAATGAGTTGCAGCAACCATGGGTTGCTTAGTGGTGGTGTGACGGCGAGTTGCAGTGGTGAATGGGACTGTGGATTAAAGCCGAGCTGATGATGATGTAAAGAGCAGCCATGAAGCAGGTGGGAGGAGCAGCAGCAGGATTCACCTTGAAGAATGCCCAGGGAAAACGTGGAGAGGTGCGAGCCCGTCAATGGAAGGATGGCTGGAGTTGCAGGTTGCAACTCCAACAACCGTTGGAGAGTAGTGAGGACATGGGAAGCATGGCCAATAGAGAGAGAAGTAAAGGAGAGAAGAGATTGAGAGTGAGAGATGATGTTGGACGGCTTGGAAAGGAGATGGGAAAGAGTCGTGGTGAAGAAAATTAGGGTTCCCTTCTCTTCCTTCTCTTATAATGTTGACCTCTTTAATTAACACACCCCCCTTCTCTCTTAGTGACGCCCCTTAGTTTCTCTTTGATGAAAAGCCACACCCACCTACATTTTTGCAATAATTCCTTTTTAAAACCATATTTTATTTTGAAAACTAAAATAAGGTTTCCATTTGGATGTCTTAAGTAGGACCACCTCGTTTCAAAAATCATTTACTTTCAAAATAAATACGGAAAGTATCCTGACCCTTTTGTTCATAAAATTACTCATTTTTGAAAAAATGTTTATTTCCAAAAATCTCTTTTTATTTCCAAAATATTTTATTGGTCAGGTCTTTTTGAAAATTTTGAGCGAGGCCATGGGATCCACTAAATGGCTAGGTCGCATTTTAGATCATTCATGGCCCATATGATAGAACAGGGAATGATGATGGCCATTGGATTCTGAGATGGATGATCGGAGGATTTGCTAGCGATCCGATGGTGAAAAATGGATGGTGATGCTCGGATGGTGGAGATCGGCCAACATACGCCGTAGGATAGAGTGATTGCGGGAAGAGAGAGGATCGGATGATTGATATTGAGAGAAGAGAGAGGAGAGAAAATACAGACTACAGATCGGGGTGTTTCTCGGTAAGCTCCTTCTATGAGTCTATTTGTCCTTCCTCTTCATCACACCATTTCCCCTGCCCCAATATCTGGAAAGCCAAAGTTCCATTGAAAATCTGCTTTTTTGCATGGGTGGCCTCTATGAACAAGATACTTACTATTGAGAACTTGATTGTTTGAAAGTGGATATTGGTGAACTACTGTGTGATGTGTAAATCTTATGGGGAGAATACAGATCATCTTTTGTTGCACTGTGATTTTGCCAGACAGATATGGTCATACTTTCTAGCTCAAGTGGGCATCATGTGGGTCTTTCTGGAGTCCATTGGAACTCTGTTGGGAAGGTGGCCTCATGTCATGACTTTAGCTAAGGGAAAACTCATTTGGAGGATGGTGCCTTTCGCAGTCATTTGGGGCTTATGGTTAGAGAGGAATAGGAGAGTATTTAAAGGAGAGGAAAGATCCTATCAGGAAACATTCATAAGCATCTAAGCTTTTCTATTCAGCTGGGGTAGCACTTCTTCAGAGATGAGAGACATTTTTTTCGAGGACATAGTGTTCAGATTTGATTCAGTCATGGCATATCATTAGTGGGATTTTTTTTGTTGTCTTGTTGTAGTTTCTTTTGCTCTTATTTTTTGTCTCTATTATTTTTTTGGAGATCTTCTCGATCTCCTTTTAATATATTCTTTTGGACTTATCAAAAAAAAATAATAATGGGAAGGATTTCTAATGTGGGAAATCAAGGTTGTATATATACACTATAGGAGGGGACGTCCCTTTCTTCATCTAGCCAATCTTAGCCCCATCATTTCAGCAAAGGTAAAAAGAGAGAAGAAGCCCCACCTCCACCGTTGGATCAGCAACAAGCCATTAAAGTCGTCCATCAAGCGTAGAGGAAGCGATTCACATGAACATTTTTCTTGTGATGATAGGATCTGTTCTATGTGATTTGATCAAGAACGAAAGGTTCTAGATCTTGATTTCTGGATTTATTTCCTACAAGTGGTATCGGAGCATTGGCTCGAACATTTTTTATTGATCTAAATCACGATTAGACGGTTGTGTTATTGTGACTGTATTCGTTACATGCTTAGATCTTAAGAATGTTAACATTATGTGGATTGTTTTCATGCCTGAGGTTGTTGATCTGTTATAGTGATAAAAGGATTTGTTGATCATCATGTTTATTGGGTTTCAAGTTTTTTCCAAGTCTTAGATATTTGTTAAATCAATTATCATTGGTATGATGATCCAAAAATAAGGGAGTTACTTGATCATGACCATACACACAAAATCATTATTAAAGTGGTTCAGTTGTGTATTAACCGAACCAATCATGTTAGATAAGAACGGTGATCAAGGGCAGACTGGTTTGGTCTATATGGATCAAATCAATTCACCAGTAAAAAATTAAATAATTAAATAATACAATTTCTAGAAAATAGTTTCTGTAGGTCTAGAAAATAGTTTCTATAGGTCCGAAAAATAATTTTTGAAAAACAATTTCTACAGGTCTAGAAAATTATTTTTGCAGATCCGAAAAATAATTTTTTACAGGTCCGAAAAACAATTCCTGCAAGTCCATAAAATAATTTATGCAATCCCTATATTGACTATGGTTACATGCACACATGATCTGTTAAGTCAAAATTTTAGTGCTGGTAGAATTTCGTAGGACGAAATCATTATGTAATTAACCACCATATGTGTGAGTGCATTAGGCGTCAGAGTGTTGGTGTGATTTCGTTACTCAAGTATTGCCAGAAGAATGTCACAGAAGAGATTAGAAGATTGACACAACTGTAAGACTTAAAGTTTCCCCTGATAGTTGCACATATTAGATTGGTAAGTGACTTAAAGGCCTAGAAGTTAAGTACCTTTGAGATTGTGTTAGATTCACATGCACAGTAGAAGCTCTTTATGCAAAATTTATTCAGTCCAATCGATTGGACCTTATGGATGATCAATCGGACGTACTCAACCGATGCCAAATCAATTGGAGGAAGTTCTTCTGCCTGTTGTTTCGATTGGATGATGTTGGATATGTCTGCAATCGATCAGACCCAAAGTCCAATCAATCAGACATGTTCAATCGATATGACTAACAGATCGATCTATCAGATTTGCATGAATAAGATTTTTTGTGAAATCGTTAAGTTTTTATTCTGATTCAAATACTTACTATTTTAGGTTGGAATTGCTAACTCTATATTTGATCATTTTGGGTCCAAACCCTAAGCCATCAGAGAGATGTCATCCAAAAAGAGTAAGAGAACTTGGCTCAAGATCTGAGAAGCTACTTATAGGAGAAGAGCATTCCATGCCTTGATATTCAAGAGTGTTCTTTGAATTCGATTCTCACTCTTTTGAGTTTCTCTCTTTGTAATATCCTACATTTTTGAGTGGGCTTTTCAGGCCCTTTTGGGAGACATTTGAGCCTATTTGGAGACCTCGTGCCTCCTGTTAGGGTTCGGACCCATTGTGGATCACTCATTGGACTATTATTTAGTGAGTGGATCCCTCATATATTCAATCTGACTCATTAGAACTATGTGGGCCATCTCAATTGGCAAGATGGCCTCTATAGAGACCACAAGATTTAATGGCTTTGACTTGATATTGTAGAATCTATCGATTGAACCAACCGACAGCTTTTGTCCTCGTTCCCTCTACTTTCACCGTTGGATCATACTGCACACCACACCCCATGATCAACTCCACTTCAGTACCTTTACCCACTTCCATGTGTAACAATCATGTTGTATTCACTTGCGACCATTTGATCTGGTCCGTGAACATCACTCAACAACCTATTCGAACTGTGTACCAATCAACAATCCGGTCTCTCCATCGTTCATCCTGTTATCATAGCCAGCACTGTTACCTAACAAACCCCCAATCTGCATGTGACCACTTTTCTCGTCCTTGTGCCAATGTATTCTACGGAATCACCAACTATCCTCATGATCATCTTCTAAGTATCCAAATCCTCTACATGTAGCACATGTACGATCGCCCAACCTTACATCCAAGTCCCAGATATAGCTAATATGATGCAAGATTTGGACGTGGATGCAAGTGATGAATGATGTAATTTGTATCAGTAATCAACGATGTAATTTTTTTATTTTGTAATTTGGTTTTTGATCGGGTAGAGTGCACATGATAGACAAGTGAGTGGGTGCCAACCTAATTGGGATTAGGGGTAGCAATTTTGGCCCGCGGCCCGACCCGAGCTGGGTCCATTTATCTTGGGCCAAGCTCGGCCTTGCCCAGCCCGTGAATATGTCAGGTCGGGCTTATGTTTGAAAACTTTGCCTGCAGCCCAAGCCCGAGCCCAAGCCCGACTCAAAATAGTATTTCGTGGGCTGGTTTCGGGCTGGGCCGCCCCGTAAGTATGGGCCGAATGGCCCGGCCTGCGGCCCGGTCGGAGACTAGGCCCACCTGTTGAGCCCATGTTTAATGACCCTAGGGGATTTTTAAGTTTGATGGGCCCACTCCAAAATGCCACATGGAGTACTCTTTAGGGCCCACTTACCTTATGGATATTTTTTCCACCTCTTGATGAACCTACAGATCAAAAAGCAGTATAATTAATCATTTATAACGGTTGGATTTAGTATTTTAATAACATTTTTTGTATTTAGTATTTAGTATTTTACCTAACCCGCGATCCAGCCCACTACCCAGCCTATCGCCAAGCTCACAATCTGGCCTACGCCCAACGCGTTACCAAGCCCGTCGGCGTGACTATGGACCGGGCCACCGGCTGGGCCTGGGTTTGAATTTTGGACTGAGGCCCGGCCCGACAGGCCAAATTGCCACCCTTTGTTGGGATGTACTCATCTCGTTATGGTATAATTCCTCATCTTAAGTTTGCAACGTATAAATTATTGATGTATGTATACATTTCAAATGTTATGTTTTGCGTTTAGTTTATACAATTTTTCAGTGTAAAATGTGCATTTAGTTTATACAAATTTCCAGTGTTAAAAATCAAGAAGGCAGTTGACAAGGATCTTGTTGAGAAAAGAAAAAAATATTATATTAATTGGAACCCTATCTATTAAAGTGGGTGCGTACGAGTCTAGCGGGGACACGTGTTCAGTTAAGATTAAGTGATAGGATATGATATCCACATTGTGTCCCATCCCCAATACTAAAATGACTAGGTTTGGGTCCATATCTTAGACATAATTATGGGGTTTTAAAAAACCCAAAAGTGGGGCCACACAAGGTCAACTTCGGTTAGTCATTCAGGCTGCTTGTTGATAAATGTGTAGAGCTAAGCTAGGATTAGGATAGGTTGGCCATCTGCACAATGAGGGGTGGGATCTACTTAGCCCCCCAAAAAAAGTTAGGGGGTGGGGTCGCTTACCATGATGGGTGGGGTCCATTTAAAGGGATGGACCTCCGGTCTACTTCATAACGTCATAAAAAAGCCCTAACGTCAGTCATTCGTCATACTCCTCATTCTTGCCCACGTCATAGATTTTATCTCGTCTTCAACGGCGTTACTTAACGATCCGAATAACCTAATCTATATTTATGTTAATCCACTTAATATATATTTACAATAAATTAAACCGAGTAACGCTAGCCCTTTGATTTTGCAATTAAGGACATGATCGATTAAAGGTGTATCTCGTCATTTATCCTAAAATACCAAGGTTCTTATATTCTTGAGTGAGGGGGTGTAATCATGGATCAAACGGCTGAAATTTGAAATGTGCAAATCACGAGGGCAAATCATGGTTCAAAGTCTAGCCTATCCCGGTCTGGATCGGAAGATCCGGATCGGGATCGGAGCCCACCGATCGGATCCAAACCAGGCTCTGTTTCGCCCCGAGATCACTGTTTTACAAAGGAGTCTCACTTTGTCTAGGGCAAGATGGGCCGATCGGGAAAGGATCCCACCGATCCGGAGACTTTTATTCATGGGGCAAATCTACTACGGAGAAAGACTTTTCGCTAATCATATGGAGTACAAGTTTGAAAAAGTTGTAAAGGTGACTTCCCACTAAATTCTTTGACCAGAAATGCTAGCAAACAAGGCACTCAAGGTGCAATGCGCACTCGCTTAAGGAGAACACAAGGATCACCTGCTGTCGGCAGTCGGCTCACGATTAGTCTTTTTTCTCCTTTTATGGAACCCAAATGTATGGGGGTGACATGGACTGGGATAGTGTCCTGATCCGCCAATCCAGATGGTCCACTATAAGATGTACGGTCTGAATTCACCAGATCAGTATCTCACTTGGTAAGGGAACCGTGCCTTAGCATCTTTTGATGTCTGAATAAAAATGGCAAGGTGCACACTTTTGGGCCCACCGATCTAATGAGTGTCTGGCTTATTCTTTGGTGGACTGACACACCAAAAGTCAGTCTGATTGGTGATTGCTAGCAGTTTTTTGTTTTCTTTCCATCGTGGCTTTGAACCCATTCATATGGGCATGTTCATGAACTTCATGATTAAAAAAATTCTCAAATCCAATGGCTAGAAATCATCAATCAGGCTGATTTTTGCTCTGTAGGTCCACCAAAATGCCTAAAGAGCAATCTAGGGAGAGGTTGTAAAGACGGAAATCAATCTTACTCTATTTTTGAAAGTTTTTTTTTTATTTTGCAGAATATTCATGTTTGAAAAATTGGTTATGTTACGGTTTTTTAGAGTTTTTTTGTTTTCACTTTTCAGTTTATGTTGCTTTTGGGGGATTTTTTGTTTTCTGACAAATCCAAACAATATATTAAAGAAGGAGATCGAGAAAATCTCAAGAGTACAAAAAGAAAGGTGAAAAAGAAAAATAATACAACAAAGTATACCACTCAAGCTCACTCCAAAAGCTTTCCAAAGCTAAACAAAGAAAATTCCTCCCAATTCAGGAAGGATGATTCAAGGGTCTCCTAAAAGGAACCTTCCTTGTCTCTAAATACCCTCCCATTCCTCGCCGTCCAAAGGCCCCAGATAACTGCAAATGGCACCATCTTCCATAGAATTTCCCCCCTAAGGGATGTTGAGATAGTGGGCCAACCTCCAGAGATTCTGGTACGACCCAAGAAATACCTGCCTGAGCTAAGAAATAGGACCACATCTGCATAGCAAACGCACAGTGCAACAAAAGATGTGACGTGTTCTCTCCATTAGCCTTGCATATAACATAGTAGTTCACCAGAATCCAATTCATAGCTATCTAATTATCAATGGTAAGGATTTTATTCAAAGAGGCAACCCAAACGAAGAACTAATTTTTTTGGGGAACCTTGGCTTTTCCAAATGTTGGGGCATGGGTAAGGGGTAAATGAAGGGGTGGTTGATAAGGTGTTATAAAAAGAGCACACCGAGAAGCTCCTCGATTTGAAGTACACCCAAGATCGGCAATCCTTCTCAATGTCCGACACAATTTAATGCTTTAACCAATCCATCAAGATACAAAATTGTTCATTTTCTCATTCAAAAAGATTTCTTACAAGGCCAATATCGCAATGCAAGGCTTGAGAAGAACATATCTAAAGAGAAGCAATGCATTGACCTTTCCGTTGAGAAAGGGAATACAAGCAAGGAAAAACATCATTGATGTGGAAATCACCCACCCAAGTATCCTCCCAAAATATAATTCACTCCCCATTGCCTAAAATCAGCCTAGTGTCATCTTCAATCTTCTCCTTCACCATGAGAATACCTTTCCAAACCCCACATCCATATGAAATCCTAGGGGTCTTGGACACCCAAACCCCCGGCTCCTCCCCAAATCTACTTGCAATTACCCTTCGCCAAAGGTTTTTCCTCTCCGTCCCAAATCTCCAAAGCCATTTTCCCAACAACACCACATTCAAAAGACTTACTCTTCTGATCCCTAATCCTCCCTCCTTCTTGGGCTTGCAATCCTGAGTCCACTTAACCAAATGATAACGGTAAGAGTCTCCCGAATCATTCCAAAGAAAATTACTCATGAGTCGTTCAATCCTCTGAGCTACGGATACAGATATAGAGAAGAGAGAAAGAAAGTAGATCAGGAGATTAGACACCGTACTTCTAATGTGAACCACCTTGCCCCCTTTGGACAGATACTTACCTTTCCACCCTGCTAACCTCCGTCGAACCCTCTCAACCATCGGGTCCCAAATAGCCTTGGCTCTGTGAGAGGGTCCTAGAGGGAGACCCAAATAAGAAGTTGGGAAGGGAAGTAGTGGAACAGGTCAAAGTCCTAGCCAACTCCTTTAGGTCCCTAACCTCTTCAATACCCAAGATTTTGCTTTTCCTGAAGTTGATCATTTTGAGTCCAGAATAGACTTAGAAGCAAACAAGAAGGTTTTTTAAAAACACCACCTAACTGATCAAAGAAAGACCAATGTGTCATCCACAAACTGGAGATGTGAAATCTCCACCCCCTGAAGGCCCGCTCTGAAGCTTGACAACTACCCTAACGCCTGTCAAAGTTTGGAGAAGTAAAAAAATATGCATCTGAAGAACATAATTAGATTTGCACCTTGTGATCTCGAAGACCATCCAATGGTTTGGATCGAGGGGCGACGAAATTATCAGATAAATTGATGGGAGCTTTTTTTTGAAAAAAAAATGTTATTTTAAACTAACTCGCATATGGCAAACTTAGGGTTATGGAAAAAACCTTTTTTTAAAACCTTGGTTGAATTTTATGAACATGTTTTGTGCATGGCAAAATAAGAAAGTTTTAATCCAAATGGCTATTTGGAAGACTAATTTGGAGGGGTGAATCTTTACATTGTGGCAACTCAAGACACAATTAGAAAATCAAAACTATTAAGGGTTTTTTTTTTTTAAATATGGAAGTAATGGCATAGAACATAATTAAGTTGTTATGAAGGAGTTGTTTGAAAAATATAGAAATAATGGCATGTTAAGTAATTAAGTGGTTAAAAATGATTGTTTTAAAAATAGGGAACTCAGAGGGTGAGCAGTCAAAGAAATACTTAGCTAGGAAACGTTGAACTGATTAATGAAAAGGTGCAAGCTATATTTTGTAATTTGTTTCTATATTATCTTTATATATGTTTCTAACACCTAAACTTCAATCTCATTTTGGTCGTCAATCGGAAACCCACCATTTGATGAATACCCTTTTTATTTTTTTTTGTTTTGTGCCCATTTTTCTAACTGGAAAACTTTTGGAAAATGTCAATTTTCTGACAGATTTTCCTAAAGAAGGACAAAACAGGACATTCGGTGCTTTGGATAGTTGAGATCATTAATTTTATCAGAGTTGTATGTCTCGCCTTGTGTTTTGCTGGATTTGGTGGATTGTCTAAAGAGTTGGGTTCGATCTACCTTTAGGGAAAATTTTCGAAACGAACCCAAGTTTAAGGGTATTTTCCAAAAAGAACTGTATTTTTTAAAATTTGTAAAAACAAACCTATGACGCCAAACCGTTTGGCGTATACTCAAGAAAATATTTTAATGGCAGATTTGCCCTTGTCCTGTCTCTTGAAAAAAAGGCCAAATTGCTGTCAAACGCCGAACAGTTTGGCGACTATTAATAACCGTCGCCAAACAGTATGGCGTCTGACTGCAAATTGACCTTTTTTTCAGACACAAATTTGGTGTACCCAAGATAAATCAATGGCTGATTTTTGGTGACGATGATCTCCTCACCGTATAGATCACCTATTCCGAAATTTCTAACATCATCAAACGTGGGTTTCAAGTTAACACGGTAAAAAATAAACGCCATACTATATACGCCAAACCGTTTGGCGTATCGTTTGAAGAGTACAATTCGGCCATTTTAAAGTCTCATGAGAATACGCCAAACAGTTCGGCGTCTTAGGTTTGTTTTGACAAATTTCAAAAAATACGGTTCTTTTTTAAAAATACCCTTAAACTAGGGTTTGTTTCGAAAATTTTCTGTACAATTTATTTTGGGGTTAAGCTGGCATCAGACCCCACGACCTCTAGTTGCAGAGCAATACTGCAGTACCTCAACCATTTGCGCACGGGTTCAAGACCAAAATTAGATGTTAAAGAAGAAGTACTTAGAAATATCATGAAGTTAATCCTTAATTAAGTCAATACGATTGGCTTGAAGCTAAAACAGTTCTAAAATTGCTTTCCAGAGTGGTGGATGGTTGGCCACAACTCCTATAAGTTGGTGGTCGGTGATGGGCAGCCAACCCACCGGAATCTCATGGCCAGTTGTCAACTACAGCCGTTTGATTTGGGATTAGAGGTTTGGGCCAAAACCCACGTGTTTTTGTTATAAGGTTTAAGAAATGGGCATTTTTGTCCTTTTAAAAAAAAAACAATAGTCAATATAAGTCAACAACGGTCTTAGATGGCCGGTCAAATCTTGGGCGGTAAGTAATTTAATGATTATGAATAGGCTATATTGAAAATATAATAAAGGGCATGTGAAACCAAAATATTTGCTTTAATAAGAGGTGAGTTTGGTGGAAGATCGAATCATTTGGTTTTAGTAGAAAAGAATTCAAGTATTTAATGAACTAATAGCTGATATTTTTTTTATTTTTATAGAAAATTAATAGGTGCCTGGGTGGTGCTTAGGTGATCGTCGCGTGAATAGAAAGCCAATAGGTGCCTAGCGTCTGAAAGCCGTGTGACAACCCAAGTTTTGGCTTTTAAAATAGTAATAGAGGTATGGAGTCCAACTTTGGTCGGATGATTACCTACGTCCACATGAGCCGCGTGGCATACTCTTTTAGAGATCACTGAATAATTGGCCCATCCCTAGGTGGACCTACATAACAAAAAATCAGCCTGATTGGTGACTTCTAAGCAGTGGACTTTTGTCTTTTTCATGGATTGATTTTCATCCTTGATGAATATTTCAGCATTATTTCGGGTACTCAGATCTAATGGCTAGAAATCACCAATCTTGCTGAATTTTCGTCCCGTGGTCTTCCTATTGATGAGCGGTGTCCAAAGATGTTCATGACCAAATCTGAACTCTAATTCAGTGACATGGACTGGGACACTGCTCACACCGCCAATCCAGATGGTCTACTATAAGATGGACGGTCTGGATTCACCATATCAGCATCTCACTTGGTAAGGAAACCATGTCTTAACATGTTTCGAAATCTGGAATGACAGCCCAGAAAACCTTTTACATCTTCCAGTCACATATGACAGAAATACCCTTCTCACTTAAATTTGACTTTTGAAAACACAGATAAGACATAGGGGCCTTTTCGTCAGAAAATGTCTAAAATTTTGAGTGAAGAGGAATAAAACTTTAATGACAGCGCACAAGATGAGCCACGTGTCACAATCTTAGAGGACTCTGACCGTATGGATGTTTGGCCAAATCCCTAGTTGGACCTAAAAAATCAGCCTGGTTAAGTGATTTCTAGGCGTTGATTGGAATTATTTTCATGGTTGATTTTAACCGTGTGAATTTGAACATTATTGACCATTTTTGAGGTAAAAGATCCAAAGGTTTGAAATCACTAATCAAGCTGATTTTTGGTTTGAAAGTCCACCTAGGGATTGGAAAAACATCCATACAGACAGAGTCCTCTAAGAGTGTGCCACGTGGCTCATATTGCGCGCTGTCATTAAAGTTTTACCTGTGTTAGAGATAAGAAACTAAAAATATGACTGGAAAAATAATTTTCCTAAAATAAAAAGAAAAAACCTGTTAACGTCTAAAGTCTAAACGTCAACGCTTTGTCACACGGTAACGACGACCCTTCTCCTTCATTTGAACGCGTCTCCGTTTTTCTATGCCACGCGAACCTTCTAGTAGCCCCACACCACCAAGACCAAGGGATTGAATCCTTGATTTTTCTAAAACCTCGATTACTTAATTTCATTTAGAATCTCACCTATACCAACTGATACCTTTTGTTTTTTAAATAACAGTTGCAGAATCCTCAAAGAGGATTCGTGGAATACTAGAGTTTGTAGAAATTCTTGTTTGTGATTTTTGACTTTCATGGCTATATATCGATCTTCACTGATTTTCTTCGTCGATCTCCACACAAAAAAAACGAGCGATTTCAATGATTTCTCTTTCTGAATTTCTTTTTTCTGAGAGATATCCGAGATTCTTGAGTTCTAGAACTCAAATTTCTGAATAAAGAGAGAGAATCGATTGGGAATCTTCAAGGTCGACGGATTCAGGAGAGATTCGATAATTCGATCCATGAAAGAACAAAGAAAATGACCATGGATCGAACGCAGACATCAGGGATTTCTGAAGCAAGAGGAGCTCCAGTGCTAGCGATCGAGTGCTTGAAAGGGAGCTCCAAAGCTGACGAATGGAACGGCGATATGCTTCAGACTGGAGACATCGTTCAGGAGCTTAAGATCGGTAGCTATTTGTTTCCGTCGCCGTTCAAGAACGGCAAGAGCGGTGTACAGAAACTCCTCCATGACTCGTTCAAGAGGAAGGAGACTTCGATCCAGGTCCGAGTTCGACGGGGCCCAGACGAGTTCGTTGAGTTGCAGGCCTGTATTGTCCCCAACGAGTCCGCCGGGAAAAAGCAGTATATGCTGAGATCGATTGAGGATCCGAACTACGCCGTTGGATTTGTTGATCGTACAGAGGGCGAGTGCTCCGCGTTGCAAGGTAAGCAAGCTTCTGAGTCTTCTCTCAGTCCAAGTAACAGTTACGGAGTAAAACTTCTATCACAAGAAATTGTAAATCACACAATCACAAGCCAATGAGTTCTCGGCACGTACACAAGTGCTTTGCAACGTACCCGTGTACTTTTCTTTTAGGTGTACGTGCCGAGAACTCATTGGCTGTGATTATGTGATTTGCAATCCGATTGTGACAGAAGTTTTACTCACAGTTACGTGCGCATTACAAATATTCTTTTTTTAGCTGAGAAAAACTTTGATGTGTTGAGGGACATCAAAGTTTGATATCCAGGCCATCCAAAATGCCACGTGTAACACTCTTTCAGGCACACTGATCCACAACTGTTTTCCCAAAAATGTTTGAATCTAACGGCTAGAAATCAGCCATGAAAAATGATCGAACCAACAACTAGAAATCATCAATCAGGTTAGTGGATCAAACATCAATATGGCACGTGTCATTTTGGACGGATAGATATCAAATTTTGACGTCCAGGAGGATAAGTTTGGACATCAAAGCTTTTCTCTTGAGCTGTGGAGCCCAAACGTAAGTTTTCAAATTTCCATCACATGGGATAGCGTGTCCTCGTTTCCAAAATTGCGTGTCCTATGTCTACGCACCTAGGGATTGGCCAAACATCCTTAATGTCAGCATCCTCTAAGACTGTGTCACGTGGCTCATATTTGGCCGGTCAATACGTTTCTGCGGTCAACAAAGTTCTACGCAAACAGATACGTATCGGAGCCAGGATTTGGATTTTTGTTCACGGAGCACAATCGATTGAGTAGAACCGCCTACAATACGAGCCACGTGGCATATTATTACATATTTCTGATCGTGTTTGGTCCAAGCTAAATGGACATACTGACCAAAAATTAACCTGATTAGTGATTTATAAGCGTTGGATTGGAGTCGTTTTAATGGGTTGATTTTTAACTGTGGACAAAAATCCATTAATCAAGCTGATTTTTGGTCTGTAGGTCCAGCTAGGAACTGCCCAAACATTTATACGGTAAGCCAGCGTAGGGATGTTTGGTGCCCGAGATTGATGTTCTCTTGGGACTTCAAAGTTTGAAGTCTTCCTACCAAATTTATACGTGGAGTACTCTTTAGCATGGTTTAAAAAACGGCCGTTATAATGAAAATAACGGCCATTGTAACGGATTCGGACCTCCCCAGTTACGTTATGTACCGTTAAAACGGCCAGAAAGTAATGGTCGTTATTGTTCTATTATAACGAAAATAACGACCATTATTTTCTAGAAAAATTTGTGAAAAAAAAAGCCGTTATTTCCGTTAGTTTTTGTATTTGAAATTTTGAATTCCGGTGCCATTTTGCCCTTTTTCCGTTATTTTCCATTTTTGCCCCTAAGCGTTACAATTTGTTATAACGGAAAAAAAAGGACCCCACTCCAACATACTATTATAACGGCCCCTTTTAAACCTTGCTCTTTAGGTCCAAGTGGTGGAACAAACATCCATAACGTCAGTTGGTCCTAAATTGAGCTCCAACTGGTAATTTTTGGAGGGGAGACTTCAAAATTTTGAAGTCCCCAGGGGACGGCAAATATTTTCTCCATTACTAGGGACTTTTTTGTTATTTTTATATTTAACTAAAATACCCCTCAGAACAAAATTATCCTTACCTGTCTTTGGAAAAGTTAATATGAAGTGAAAAAAGCATTTCCATCAAAATGTGAAAAATATTAACTGTAAAAATCAATTACATACCAAGATAAATATGCTTATCATTCATGGTTCTAAGTCTCGACCGATCCAGATCAGGATCGGAAGCCACTGATCTGAACGATACGGGAGTCGTCTCGCAAATCTGGGTTAGGTACTTGCATATGCTAATGCAATGACTGACATATTATGTTTTCGTAAACTTTCATAATTTCTTTATCTAGCACACACAATTCACATACTAGTCAACAAAATTTTATCAAATTAAAATTGTAGTTATGGAAAATCAAGTCGTGAAGTAAATTAGGGTTTTGATCAGATAAGAAGATGAAAGAGAAAAATAACGAGATAAGAGAGGAAGTCGAACTAATGTCTTGAAATTACACTAATCAACCCTCACAATTATCATAAATACTAATGTTGTAATAAATGTAGAAGTACATAAATACCCTTGTGTTATATCGTATATACCCAATTTAGAACAAAAGAAATCACTCTTCATGCGACTCAATGCTTTAGTAAACTGATGATCTAGCTTTACATAAGGAGTATAAAAGCGATCATTTTCATCTTTCTCTCTATGTATAGAATTCACATACCCAACTTGGAACATAGAAATCACTCTTAAAAAAAAGTCATGACAACTTTGGAAAATGTGTCACGACAAATTATAGGAATCTACGATATGCCTTAAAGACAAAATACATCGTCTTGGAGTAATTTTTTATCTATGACGTGCACATACACACTTGGAGGCCAAGGTTATCCTTTCAAATCTACATGAATGACCTCTTGCATATTCACACATAGTATATAGGTGGTAGAAACCATCACAAAAGGTAAAGAAATAAAGATAGGAAAACTTAGGGTTTCACGACTAAGCTCTGAGTTTATTATTTCTTACTACAAAAAAAGGAGAGAAAAATAAAAGAGAATGAAAGAACAAGTAGAAAAAAAAAAAAAAAAAAAACCTCTAATTAATAGATTATATGCTCTGATATCGTCTATATAACAAAATAGGGAAGTTGTCTCCCCATCTTATCCGGCTTCATAAAGGTTGGCCCAGATCTTATCCCCCAATGGATGGTGGATCTCCACCACTTACACTCGATTTTGTCAAATGCTTTGTCAGGGAGTGCCGTGGGCATGGGCCAACCACTAGTCTATATAACAAAATAGGGAAGTTGTCTTATCTTATCTGATTTCAACAAAGAGTGTCTGAGATCTTATCTTCCAAATGGATGGTGGATCTCAGCCACTCACACCCAATTTTGGCAAACACTTTGTCAGAGAGTGCCATGGGCACGGGTCACCCACTAGTATAAAACAAATTAGGATTTTGAGGTGAAAAAAGAAAAGAAAAAAATAGAGAGAGAGAGAAGAGAAAGTCGAACTAGTGTCTTAAACTTACATTAGTCAACCTTTATATATATATATATATATATATATATTAATGATGTAACAAAAATGAAAGTAAAAAAAAATACCCTTGTTTTACATTAACAAAAGAAAAATAGAGAAAGTCTTCAATTTTTTTCTAAACCCATTTTATTTCCAAGAGAAAATTTCTAAAAAAATCCTCAAATCGCCGTTCGTAGTCTCCTACTTACATGCTTGTAAGAAATCCACAAAGTCCTCGTGATAATATTTACACAAAAAAAAAAAAAAAAATTGATGTAAATTTGAGCACAACAAAAGGAAGATCAACATAATCTCACTTTCTGATATACAAATCCTTTTTCTGTAAAACTTTTTATTGATAATAGCCTAACTAAAAATAAAAAAAAATTAAATGTGAAATTAAAAACCGGTCAAATCAATCAGCTGGTTCCCCATTGCATCATGGGTCAACAAGGTAGGTGACCAAGGGATCTCCTACTCATTTCTCTTGTGGATTTGGTATGAATATGAGGTTCTTGCGTTCATTTGGAATTTGGAACTGCCAAATTTCTGTTCCAAGCGGAATCACGCCACAAACTGGTGCCTAATGGAGCAGTTTGGTATTTAGATTACACTCACCAAATCAAGTAATCATGGTGGAAACTCACCTAAATTCCATGCTTTTCTTTCACGTGGGAGAGTAGTACATTTCAAAATAATAATTATAAAAAAAAAGTCAAAGAAAGCTGCCTTTTTTATATCACTAGGCCGACGGCTTTAGGCTGAAGCTTGCCACACCATGTAGGGGTCCCGGGAGAGAGTGCGTGGTGAAACAGGTGTAGACCAAAGTTTAAAAGGGGCCATTATAACGGCGGTCAAATTGTAACGTTCAGAGGAAAAAAAAAAAAAAAAAAAAGGGAAAATAACGGAAAATAATGGAAAATAGCGAAAATAACAGAGAAAAACGGTGCTAAAATTCAGAAATAACTGGCCTGTTTTTTTCACAAATTTTCTCGTAAAACTACGGCCGATGTTTTCTGAGCGTTAAAACGGTTCATGACATAACGGGTAGGTCGGAATATGTTGTAACGGCCATTTTTAAACCATGGTGTAGCCTGCCACCTCAGCGTCTACGTGTAACACTGACTGGAAAATTTCTTCTATTCTTTGTCCTTGAGAAAAATTTTGATCCAGCATCCTGCCACTTATAATAAAGTGCCACCTGTCCTGAGGTTAAGGTGGCCCTTAACTGTAGTTACCCTTAACAGTTTAGAAAAAGCAATTACAGTTAATGGACCACCTTAACCCAGGACAGGTGGCACTTTACTATAAGTATGCTGGATCAAAACTTTTCTCTCATAATTTTTTATTTTTATTTTATTTTTTATTATGCATGCGTTTTTCTTTGGTGTTCAAGCCTGAGCTTGGGAAAAAATTTAGATGCAGAGATCTTCCGATGCAGAGGACTCTTGTGGCCCTACATAGCTCATTTTTTGGGGCCCATCCACCACATGGATTTTGAATCCACCCATTCGTTGCTATACACACTAAAATCTGATTGATTGATGATTATAGCTATTGGGTTTTGCACGAGACATGCTCGAGTCTAACTGCTAGAACAAATCGTAAAAAATTGCTAAAATCTATGGCTCACCTATCAGGCTGATTTTTTGTATGTACATCTACCTAGGGCATGGGCTAAACATTCATGCAGTTAGTGAGCTCCATCAAGAAGATTGGAACTCACGACCTCCTCATACAGAAAGAATGCCATTAACCACCCTATCATGAAGGTTTTGGCGAAAACATGGCAGTATTACATAGCCAAAATGCAAACTAATTGGAAGTCCATAACCATCTGTCTTATTGTTTGTTGTCATATGATCAAAGTTGGTTTCTGGTATAGGGGAAGTCTGATATAGGTCCCAGGCCCTGTACATTGCTGCCTTGCCGATGTTTCGATGGTAGCCTGTTCGGGTACCTTAAACGCACTCTTTTAGTGTGTAGGTGTCACTTATTCTGCAATGTAAATCAAAATTGTGGTTGTGTACAGGTTCAAGGAGCTCCAGGGTGGTGTGTGCTCTAAGCAAGGCTCAGCTTCAAGATGGATACGTATCGTATCCATGGGAGAAGAAAATGCAGGAGTTGCTACCAGTTTCCAATTCAAGTTGCTTTCCTTCTCTACTCCTCCTTCCGAAGGCATCGGACCGTGTTGCTTCTCGATATAGCGACCTTGAGGACACCCTGGCTAGAGCGAACGCCTGGCTTTTTGCCTCTCAGGTATCTGGGGTCCCTATAGTGTTCATGAACATACAGACCGAATCGCTTCTCACTAAGGTAAATTCTCGGAAAATCATTACTTAACTTTGTATGAATTTAGTTCAAAATGTGAAGGGGCAGGTGTAGGTATGTTCATGAATGGGATACAGCTCCAAGACTGCATAACATGCGCCATGGATAGACATCAAGCGATCTATTCATCATGTCTTACACATGCAGAGGATGTCGAATGCACCACTCAACATTAATTTATGATCTTCCTAATAGTATAATTCTGACAGATGTGTTAGATGGTGCAGCAAAAAGTTTGTAAATGGGATGGTTAGAATTATCCGATTGGGTTATTTTTTTATACTAGATGTCATCTCCCCTTGTATATGCCATGGCAATGCTGCTGAAAGACCATGTTTTAAGTCAAAAAGATGTGTACCTTCGATTTCCTATTTCAGAAAACGCTGCACTTTGATGTTTGATGTTTGAACTGCTTTCATAATTCAGCTTTGAGATAACTTCCTAGAGTATCATATTACAATTGCAAATATGTATCTCTTCTTTTTGTATCAGATATCTGGAGAAACAGCTTCGTCTACCGTCAATGCTGGTTCATTATCGGACTTATCCAATCTGGCAAATGTAAGCCTCTATGGTTTTGAAGATTACCATGGGGTTGACATCGGCGTAGTGAGAGCAGTTCGTCTGTGGTATTCTCCGATTGGGGGAGAGTTTGCAGTAGAGATCAAACTGAAAGAAAGTGATTCGAAGCTTGGTTTTGCGATTAGTCGAACAGAAGAGGTTTCTCCTAGTACCTTAATGCTCAACTTTTGTTCTAATTTACATAGAATCCTATGTTTTTTGTTTTCATATTTGCATAATTGCATTGAAGCAGTCTACTCTAAAAAATGAAATCCATTTGATAGCATGTGCCTGAGGCCGCACTCTACGCTCAAGCATCATCAGAATCCACTTCGCACATACCATTTGACAATGTAGATGATATAAAGGAGAGTAACCTGTAATTTAGTTGTGCAACATCAGTCACATTGTTTTCTTTTTCACTTCCTTTTCTTCTTTGATTTCCAGGGTTTCATTTACATTTCATCTGTAATCGACGATGATGAAAACGATGTAGCATCAACGCGATCAGGACTTAGAGATTTGTACAAAGAAGCGGTGAAAGCATCTAAACTTCTGGTGGTCTCAAGGGTATCTAACCAGAAAGTCCTTCCTTGGATGGTTTCTTCAACAGGGGCTGTCCGATGCTTTGATACTGTATCACTCAGTCAAAAGCTCTCATTGCATCGCCATGCTTTACGGCCCATACTCATTCATGTCTTCATGTGGGACCGGGCATTGGTTCCTCAAAGCGGAGGCGTTGCCCGGTATAAGGCGGCTTCACCACCTGTCCTGCTTCTACCACCTGAAGTACAGCTGCCACAGCTTCCAATTGAGAGTAGAGTTCCGGGCGATGGACCTGAACACAGGCTCGAAAGAGACACAGCTGGGGAGTTATCGTTTAGGTTCCACAATTTTTCACTTTCAAACAACTGGGTGTGATTGTTTTTCCAAATTTTTCTTCCTGTCTGATTGGTGTAAATATGAGATTTTGTGAGTATATCCCTCTCTTGATTGAGAAAATAAAGGGTGTAGTCTTGTTCATAGTTACATCCAAGATATGTCACCCTGACCTTTGTTTATGGTGCATCTACTCATGAAAATTCAAATTTTAGTGGTAGAAACTTTTTCTGGGCTAGAATTTATGCATCTCGGTTTGATTTGTATTTACTTTCTAGTAAAGGTTGAGTGATACGCACATCAACTAAGGCTCCGTATGGTTGTTCTGAATAAGTTTTCTAGAAATGATTTTTGCATATAAAATGTCTAAACTTTTTCTGTATCAACGCTTTCTAACATACAAATCCTTTTTTCTGTAAAACTTTTGTTGATCACCATACAGAGCCTAAAACATTAAAAAAAAAAATTTGAGATAACCGCCATCATTATCGGTACCTAAATCCTTAGGGTCGGCTACTCGAATTATATTCTGCTATTCAATTCTATTTAGACTTGTATCTTCTGTTATTAAAGTGTGCCATTGTAGATTGGGATTTTCGAGTGTTGTCCGCCTCGGCATCACGAACGTGCCCATGAAAGATTCCTCTCCTATTCAGACTTTGTCACGCCCCAGTTTCCAATAACATGGAGATTGAGCAGGGTGAACTGCCTATCCTAGGTGTGCACATGATAAAGAAGATTCTCTCCACGCCTTGTTCCACTGTCCCTTCAGTGCTCGGATTTGGTTTGCTTCGTTGTTTTCAGTTCGGACTAACCTAGCTCCTTGCCAATTCGGACATTTTAACTGGATAGGGGATCTATTCAATAAGGACTCTAAGAAAAAAAAGTAACCCGAGAGACAGATACTTGTTGGCATATGCTTGCATAATTTTATGGAGACTATGGACTTCCCGGAATGAAACCAATTTTTCATCATCCCCATTAGATCCCCAATTCTTCTTGAGCCACATTCCTAAGTATATTCTGTTGGATTCTCATAAGGATGTCGACCAGCCTCTAACCCACTGGCAGCCACCCTAGTTTGGATTCTTTAAGATGAACACCGATGCTGCTTGGGATTCTGTGACTGGTCAAGCTGGCTTGGGTTTTATTATTAGATATCTCTTCTTCTATGGTCTTGGCAGGAACCCACTCTTCTAGAGCTAGCACGGCAGAGGAGGCTGATGCGAAGGCGATCTTAGTTGGCCTCTAAGCTGCTTGGGATGCGGGGATGGGATCTCTTTTGGTTGAATCGGATCTGTGGCACTCTGACCCCTGAATGGCTTCACTCAACCCATTTCAGGGAAGTGGCTTGTGTTGATATAGGGTAGCAGGGTAGTTGATGTTGTTTTGTTGGTTTACTTGTTACAAAAAAAAAAAGTAAACAACATATAATTGTTTGTCATAATAGAATATATACAGTAATCCAAAAATAATAAAATATGCAGCTAATGATCTCCATCGCATCCAGATGTATCCGCTCCAAAGAACTAATACTATACCAGAATCTACTCCAAGTGCTCATCCTGATCACCAACACTCTCAAGGTAGGGATCTATGCTCGCCTAGATCCACCAAATTGTCCTCTCCCTCTATAGTGTAATATGTAAGAAGTGGGATGAGCTTTTGGGGAAACGCCCAGTATGATTTAAGCTAACTATGTAATTTCATTTGAAGAAAGCATTTGTAAACATAAAACAATAAAAATTTAATAGTAACCTGAATAGTCCAATGATACTTAAATTACTATGAGATAAAATCAAGTAATAATAAATGAATTTGCATAACTAAAGGAAATAATACCATGCAATAATTTCAAATCAGATGATACAATGTCAAGAATGTATCCAATATTGTAACTAATACTAATCATTTGCGATGATGTAGATTCCAGAGAATTACTTTAAGTTACCATCGATATTTAGCCACAATTATAGTAACTATTCCAATAGTTAACCAATGTGGAATAGCGTCGTTAACCTTTTCACATGGGATGGACAGTCTTCATCTGTTCTGATTTTTTTATCGGGCACCCCACCGTTGACACCTATAATCAGTGTGGGGTCAACGAAAATACCCAATTTTTTTACTCCTTTTTATTCAGGTAGTCGTTAGTCTTTATTATCATGACGGCCAAACATTTGACATATACGAAAATTTTAAGGATCCAAAAAAGTCTAGGACAGAGTTCAATCATGTTCTGCATCTATTGCCTACTAGGCGTGTAATGTAACCCTCAACTAATCTCAATAAACATGCATCAAAAATCAAAACTCTATAATAGTTGTTAATATAATATGATTCTAATGATGTCCCCATACAAAGAAAACACATAAGTAGAGCATCTACTTAAGAGTTAATTAATTGATCATTTGATCTTTCTAATTTATCTTGATACATCTATACTATTATAAAGTCAAAATTGGGGTTGGGGCACCACCCCACACGCCCACACACCACACGCCTACACCGAAAAAACAAAAACAAAAAAAGACAAAATAATTTCTCACTCCACCTCCACCTCCACCGTACCCTCATTAAATGCCCCCCCTCTTTACCAAAGTTTTTAAATAGCCCCTTAACAAATATTTAATTACATTCCATGTCATTATTCTTATTTTCAATATAACATATTGATGATGATTTAATTACTTTCCATGTCATTCATCAACTTAATTAGTAATTTTAAACCTTTGGATCATTGTACCCAAAATAATGCTTAAAATCCATGGTTAAAAACAAACCATGAAAAATACTATAATCCAATGGATAGAAATTAGTAATCGAGATGAATTTTTGTATGTAGCTCCACCTAGGGACAGGCCAAACATCTAGACAGCCAGTTATTTCTAAGAGTTTTCCATGTCTAAGGTGCTGCCACATGCCCTAGTATATATAAACATATACCTACAAATCCTTCAGTTTTTATTTTTGATTTAAAAACTCTTGATTATCGTTAAAAAAAAATTCATTTTTCATTCGCATTATCTCATATATCCTTCTTATTCTAATTGATGTGTATGCTAGTAGGGTTCCCAATCCCATAACCAATCATTACTGAAATTTGATCCATGTCTGATATCCAACTGAATATAATCAATATCTTGGGTCCACTTAGGCACCCAACCAAAATCTAAATCCAATCATATATTTGCTGATACCCTCAATAACATCCCACACCCTCAGATATACTATTTCTTAGCTATATCAATCATTTTATAAATTCTTTTCGAAGCTTTTTAACTAAATCCAATATTTAGTCATAGTTTAATACTCATTAGATTGCATTTGAAAATGAGCAAGTTATCAATGTAAATTTACTTGTGAAAGTTTTGATAAAGATACTAACTAATCTTTGAAATCTCGATATAAAAAGTTAACTAAAAATCAATTCTTAACAAAACTAATCAAATTGGTATTACTAATCTTTGTTGACAATCATCAACCCAAGCCAAAATAAAATTATAGAAGTCAAAATGAGTTGAAATTATCCCAAAGTTGTTTAAATCAAATTAATTGTCAAACTTTTGAAAATAAGGTTTAATTTAAGTCAACATTTTTTTCAAAAAGTCAACCTTAGTCAAATAGTTAACCAATATCAAACTTAATCAAATTCATTCAATTATCTTAAATTGATCTAAATTTAATAGGTTTGATTGATCTTCATAAATCAAAATTTAAAATTTAGAAAAGAAAAATCAAATATTATTAAATTTGGTCAAAATCTTAAAAATTTGGCTAAGTCTAGAAAATTAGGTTTTTGTTTTTATTTATAAGATTTTCATTAAAATGGAATTATTTTTCTCGACAATTGATCATATATTTAATATATCATAGGAAAAATCAACAACTTCTAAAAATATGTACTTTAGGTGACTTACATTTTATTTTAAAAGTTTTGATTCCCAACAATTAGATTTTGTTCATGAATTAGAAATTCACTTTTTGATTTCTTTGGAATTTGAATCTGAAAGTATTTTTATTGGTTCCAAATGGGGATTCTTTTTTATTTTTATTAAATATTAAAGTAAATATAAAATAAAATCAAAATGCGACATTTACTTAAATGTTTTTAATGAAAATAAGTATAGGTGACTATAGGAAATATGGTGGGAATAAGTATCTTGAAAACTGTTTTGAAAATGTTCTATCTGAATAAATTCGATCGATCTACCTATGCATCCGACAATTAAAGGCTCTAAAAAATACCTTCCTGTTCTAAGAACTAGTTCAATCAATCGAGATTTGTCTCCAATTGATCGAAACCTAAAATACTTTGGTCTGAAACAAATCGGATTGATATCGAAGGCTTAGATCCAATCGATTTGAGGCTAAGAAAATCTAAACTCGAAAATGGGGTTCTGCCTACTTTGTTTTGCATGGCCATGGCTGATCGAACTTCAACCATGTGAGGCCCGGGCCACTAAAATTTTTTAAATCACTTATGAACTAAGTATATATATCTCCAATTAAATTTGAAAACAACACAAATTTACAGAAACTTATGGTCCAATTGAAGATCCAAACGTGATAAGAAATTTTTTATCCAAAAACAAAATCAGCAAGGGAAATTAATATATATCTTGAATCAAATGAAATCTAATAAAAATCTAAGTCTTAAATTATCAATTGATTATATAGAATTAAAAAAATGAATTAGAGGAAACATGACATTTAAAAATCTACACAACATACTTTTAAAAATAAAATTTTAGCACAGTATTGAAATGAATTCAACAAAATACATTTTACAGAAAATCGCCCAATTATTCGAATTCCAGGCAAATTACACTTTAGGGCTTCTTCTCCATCTCCATTTGCAGCAAGATATGCGTCAAATCGAAGCTCCTCATGATCTTTAACAAAGATTGGATTGGGAAACAAACTCTGAAGAATTCTCACTCAATGATCCTTTCTTCCTTTCTCAAATTTTCCCTAATTTTTCTTTTGTAAAAAAGACTATTTTTCCTATCAACCTTACGAATTTTGTTTGAGCCAAATGATTTGTAACAAACTATATATCGTAAATTAATATTATTTATATATTAAATTTATATAGACACCGATAGCATTTATTGTGACATGTGTCTCCCACATGCATGCATGTTGTAGACTATGCTATTTCACTATTGTAAGTTGTAGCGAGATGCATTATAATATAATGTATCCGATGGTCTGATCTAAATTGCAAGTCCTAAGCATATCTAATGACTGATCAGATCTGGCCAAAATGTATGGGTGGATGACCCCAACGTGATACATTATTGGGATTGGATTAATCAACATGAATCCCAAGAAAATATACACATTAGATTATTTCTATAATTAAACAAAATTTACCAAATCATATAGAAAATGTTATAGAACTCTATTGAGAGTCCTAGTAGGAGTGTTATGTACCCATCTTAATTAAGGTAATTCGACATGCTAGAGCTTGTGCTAAAGTTCGTTCGGGCCAATTCCTTACAGATTTTGCTACAAGCCTCTTGACACATCTCTACTTAGGGTCCAACTCACATTAGAAATTCTTGAAAAGTCTGATAAGGTTACCGGAACTTTTCGAAAGTCTCCAAAAGTGTTCTAGACTTTTAATCGAGTCTTCATAAACTTGCTTGTGTCGTATCGCCCTACAGATTATATAATGACTTGGAACACACTATTTTACATGACGTGACTACCAAAAACAATTTGTAATAGGATCATAGGATTGGTGGCTAGAAAGAATCATTAGCCTAGGATGGCACCTTCTACCCCAAGCCTAGCTAGTGGTTATTAAATTCGATAAAAGGATCACAATGACCTTATGGCTTAAATTGTGGATGATTTTGGAACTTGACCTGTCCACGAGTAGGGGGCATCCACCTTTGTTGTGGTGCTCAAGGAGGGAAAGTGGCATTTTCCACCATTGGTTAAGAAGATTGTACTTCTATATGGTGATGTCACCTCTCCTTGACGAAGAGGTCAGAAAGAATTACAAAGAGGGATACGCCATTGTGATGTTGACAACACATAAGTATCACCACACATGCACATAAACACACGCTTTCCCCCTTGAATTGCCTGCCTGTTTCTTACAGTTCCTCTATTCTTCCCCTTATGCATGCAATGCAACATAAACTATGACCTGTTTGGTTTAGGCCACCAACCATCTTTCCACTAACTTCTCTTAATAGAGATGACACGTGCACCTACTATTGTGGACGTGGATCTCATCCAAAGCAGCCCTTTCAACAAAGTGGATCTCATCAAATGCAGCCCTTTCAACAAAGTGGATCTCATCTAATGCAGCCCTTTCAACAGGAGAATTAGTCAGCCAACAAACTCCTTCTCCCAAGCAAGTCGGTTGAGGAGTCTTCCCCTACAACTAAGGCATCTCACACTCAAGAGATAAGATGAATTTGAATATCAATTAGATCTATATATCTTGTAAATATTTTATAAATACAATGTAAAACAGGGATAGATTCAAGGAAAAGAACTCCCTCATTTTATCAAAGAGCTATTCAAGTTCAAACCCATCTCTCAAGGATTCTCAAACTCTTTTATGGTATCAGAGCAGTCGAACCTACAACCTAAAATGGCTAGCACCAATGTTATTCCATCTTTCCTTTCAGCATCAACCTATTCTCTACTCTCTGTCACCAACATGGTACCAAAACTGCTTGACTTTGTTAATGGTTCTCATCCCACACCTCCCCAAACCATCACGTCTGAGGGTAAACAAGAGACCAACCCCGATTACAGCAAGTGGGAACTCACAGATCTGTTAGTCGTCCTTCACTTGTTTTACTCCACCTTGTCAGAAGACATCATGGCGCAAGTCATCGGCCTGGAACACTCTCACGATGTTTGGGCATTCCTAGATGACACATTTTCTCCAAAATCCAAGACAAATGAACTTCAATTGCGGAATGAACTTTAGTCGCTTCGACGTGGGTCTTCTACTGCTTCCAAACACACTCGGAAGTATAAAAGTATCATTGATGCTTTAGCTGTAATCAGACATCATGTTCCCAATGTCGACAAGGTTTATTGGCTACTTCGTGGTCTTGGACCCGAATATCAGATTTTTGTCACCACCATGATAGCCAACCAACACTTCCTTCATTTAGAGAAGTAGTCCTTGCTATCATTTCTCATGAGCAACTACTGAACAATGTGTACAATGTTCAGTCATCTTCCTCCTCCCACCTCATCACCTTTACTGCTTACAGAGGGGGTGGAGGTGTCCGTTCTGGTGGTCGTCATAATAGAAGTGGTCATTTGGGACAACACAGTTCCACTCAAACTTATCAACATCATCATGGGTCCACTTTCAACTCCAGTAGACTGCCTCGTCGGTCCTCCTTCAATCAACAACAACCTCATGCACAACGTGGGGGTTCATCTACTAGTCAATCACACACCACCTCGAATCGATTTAAGTCAACTCAAGCATGTCAAATCTGTGGAATTGGTGGACACACTACTCTTCAATGTTTCCAAAGGTTTAATCATGCTTATCAATTTGAGAGCTTACCCCAAGCCTTTGCTACCCTTACGGTTCAAGATCCAACCGACACGGAATGGTATCTTGATAGTGGTGCTTCGGCTCACCTGACCAACAACACATGTAATTTTTCATCCTTACTTCCATATTCCGGTAATGATCATGTTCTTGTTGGAAATGGATCTCCTCTTCCAATTACTCGAACTGGTACTATTCCAATCTCCTCTGCCTCTAGTACTTTCACTTTAAATGAAGCTCTTCTTGTTCATCGCATCCAAAAAAAATTGTTATCTGTCAGTAAATTTACTTCTGACAATGATTGTTTATTTGAATTCTCTGCTTCTGGTTTTGTCATTAAGGATCAGAAGACCGGGAAAGTGCTGGGGAAGGGCAACAGACGTCATGGTCTCTACACTTTGGATCGTGATCACTTTGGTCTCCTTGCTACTAGCTCAAATTCCGTTAATGCTACTCAAGATCAATGGCACCTTCGATTAGGACATGCAGCGCCCAAAATCGTGGATTCACTTCGATGTTCAGGTTTTATTTCCTTCAATAAATCAAACCACTCCGCTAATGGTCATGTTTGTGTTAGTTGTTAAATGGGAAAAAGTCATCGACTTCCATTTTCTTTGAATACTAAACGTTGTAATAAACCATTTGATTGTGTTCATCATATAGATCTTTGCGAACCTTCTCCAGTCATTTCTATTTCTGGATTTAAATTCTATGTCATATTCGTCGATGACCACACTCGCTACAAGTGGTTTTTTCCATTGAAGTAAAAATCTGATTTTTTGTCTACATTCATTCGCATTCAAAAATATGTAGAAACTCAATTTGAAGCTAAAATCAAAATCATTCAATGTGATGGTTGGAGGGGGTGGGGGGTTCAACAAAAATGAACTCATAAGTCATTTCAACTCCTCCGGCATTGTGCACCAAGTCTTATGTCCTCACACACAAGTACAAAATGGGCGTGTTGAGCATAAACACCGGCACATCACCGAGACCGGATTGACGCTTTTCTTTCATAGTCACACTCCTGCATATCTATGGGTGGAAGATTTTTCGACAGCCGTTTAACTCATTAATAGGTTACATACTGCCACTTTCCAGTACCATTCGTTGTACTCTCTCATTTTTTGTAAGACTCCTCACTACTCCTCTCTTTGAGTTTTTGGTTGTCTGTGTTTTCCGTATTTGAAAGATTATGCACCTAACAAGCTATCTGGTTACAGCACATGATACATAAAGGGTACTGTGGGTACCGTATTTTTTGACAAATAGAATGATGACACGTGTCACTGGCATGACACGTGCGGGATATGAAAGGTCGACACACGGTGACATCCAGCACGCATAAGTAAATGCGCCGAAGAAATCGCCAGAGATCATTACCAGCCCATTCCTGTCATACATCTTCCATTAATGGAAACACCACATGTCAGGCAGGGTGATCAATAGAGAATATCTCATAACAGAATCGGTAATGGTACGCATTGAAGCTTCAGCCATTAATGTGTCGGAGAAGCATTCAATCCTGCCGACATATTAATGATCAGTCCACTTAACGGGAAGTTCATCCAACATATCCCGATAAGCTTTATGGGTTTACCTGGTAGGAATGACTCGAATATTTCCCTACAAGATCAGACGGCCTAATTGACGGGAGTGACAATTATCCCATCCTCACAAGTTCATACAGCACACTCGATGGGATTGACATTCAACTCATCTCAACATTCTTGACGGGATTGATATTCTACTCATCCCGACAAGTTCAATGACATTTATGATGGGATCAACATTTAACTCATCCCAACAGGTTTGGTTATTATCCTTAACAGGAATGATGTTCAATACATCCCGACAAGGTCAGATGGCCTACTTGACGGGATCGACGTTCATCTCATCCCGGCAAGATCATACGACCTATTCGACGGGAGTAACACTCTTCTCATCTCGACAAGATCAGTAGCCTACTTAACAGGAATGGATTTCTATCAATCTCAAGAAGAATACATGATTCTACAAACAAGATAAGTATTCTAAACCATTAAATAGTTAGTTGCTTATCCAATAGGTATTAGCCACATGGCAGTTAGTTTGACTATTACGTCATTCCCACGTCTGCCTATTCAAGCATCTACCACGACGAGTGCCACCTTAGTCATAACAGATATAACTGAATAGAGGAAGTTAGGATCTAACAAGAAAATTCAATTTCGTAACAAAATCTCTTCAGATCATAAATGATTGACAACAAGTGGACACGTACAAGGTGAGTCACGCCAGTTCTGGGGGTATAAATAATGACCCTCGGAACTGAGAAGAGGACTTGCTCTCCAAATTCGGATAACCTACACTCTGAAACATTTTACTATTTTCCTGAACCCTGTTAACACATCCTGTACTGACTTGATCATCGGAGTGTTGTCAACAGGTACGACCACATCTCATCCGGAGATCATCCTATCCTTCGCAGTGGAGAAAGAAGTTTTGTCATAAAGCATCAGGGTCGTCAGATCATCATCGAGATACGAATCATCTGACCTCGAAGATTGTGTGGGTTAGATCAGATATTTTTCCCCCACAAGTATCGATGTCTTCATTGATCTACTGGTCGAATCTACATTTCACGGCATGTGATATTTGATGAGTCCTTTTTCGCCTTCCTCGGCCAGCCCATGTCTACATCCTCCAAAATTGATCTTGCCACATTCTATGATCCCGTAGAAGCATCTACAATGAAATCTCCTACATCACCTCAACTAGCAACATCAAGCTCTCCTCAAAGACAACATCTTAATTTTGATTATGATTCAGTTGTCCCACTTGATGCCACTACTATGAGTCACTCTTTTACAAATCATCCACTAAGTGAACGACCTGTAAGCACTTTCATTCCAACATGTGAGAGCTCACCAAGTACCATCTCAAGTGTTGAAACAACTACCAATAATCCGATGCCTATACATGCTGACCCACATGTGCAGCCAACGTCCCCTATTACTATTGCAACTTCTGATGATGAATCAAATATTCCCCATGGTGAGGTACTACTTCCTTTCATTTCTTCTATAGGGACTGTTAATGTTCACTCCATGCATACACGAGCTAAGTCTAAGCTATGCTCTCCGTCTTCAGCACTATTATCTACTCGTCATCCACTACCACCAAGGCACTCTTTAGCTTTATCTGCCTATTTCTCCAATGTTGATAATATCAAAGAACCCAACATGATGGAGAAGAGGTGGTGCCAAGGTGTTTCACGTTTGCAGGTTGAAGGTTTGCGAAATAGCACGTTGAGGAAGGAGATGATACCGGGCAGCAATGCAATAGGGTTGTGCTGTCCGTTGGTTGCAGGTGGTGGCGTGGAGGTGTGGAAGTAGAAGAAGCGTGGTGAGATATGGGCGAGAGACGGCTAGTGTTGCTGGGAAAACAGCAATCTTCAAGAGTTGCAAGCCGAACCTGCAACTATGGAGGAGAGAACGGTCTAGCACCAGGTTTGGGGGCGGCTAAGATGGAGTTGTTGGGGTAGCAAGGTGGTCGCCGGCGGTGATGGCAGCAAGGTGAGTGCCGTCTCCTTCTTTTGTCTCCTCTTCACCCTTTTTTTTTTTTTTCTCTTTTTTGGGGTAGTGAAGCAATCGAGAGGGCGAGTAGTGGAGCGGCTGGAGATAGGCGCACCCAAGAAAGATGTGTGGTGGCTGGTCTTCAATGGGGTGGTGCGTTAAGGGAAAAGCGTCTCCTTGGTGAGGTTGCACAGTGGTGCAACCTTGCTGTTTGGAGCAGCAAAGAGCACCTACAGGTGAAGGAGGGTGGTGAAGAGAGGAGTACTTGAGAGGAGATGAAGGCACGGTCAATCTGGAGGGCGTTGACAGCTTCCCTTGAGAAGAAGAGATGGCTGGCGGTGGAAGAAGGATGTGCAGGCGGTCGTTATGTGCTGCAAATGGGTGGAGCAGCATCGGCAGGAGGAGTGGAGGAGCGAGCAAAGGAGTTGCAGACCTGTCGAAGTTGCAGGTCTGCCAAAGAAGGAGGAGGCGGAGCAAAGGAGTTGCAGACCTGCCGGAGTTGCAGGTCTGCCCGAAGAAGGAGGAGGCGGAGCAAGGTGGATGGGCAGCAAGGAAGAAAAGAGAAAGAAGGGAGCCGAGAGATGCTGTGGGCAGAGGAAGGAGGCCGTAGCAGGGAAGAATAAAGGACAGAAGCAGAAGAAATAGAAGAAGAAGGAGGTGGCCGGAGTTCTGCAACTCCGGCCGAAAGAAGAAGAAGAAGAAGAAGAAAAAAGAGGAGGAAAGAAGGAGAGGAGGAAGGGTAGAACGTGGGGGAAGGTTTTGGGGGGAGAAAGGAGAAGAAAGGAGGGGGATTAGGGTTCCAAAGAACCCTTCTCCTTCCCCTTTTAAAGCTCCCTAGTTTCCATTAATGGAAATTAGGGAATTTTTGAAATAAAAAAATAAATTTTTTTTTTTAAGTAAAACACTACTTTTCTTTGGGGAATGTCCCCATTTAGTGGACCCCCCATTTTTTAAAATTTAATTAAAATTATTTTGAAATTCACGGGGTCCACTAACTGGTCGGACAGCGGGTCGATGATGATGGGCCCGGCTACTGGCCCACATGGATTGATGATGTCCATCGTCTCACAAGATGATGTGACAGACAGTCTGATGGCGATCGGATGGATGGTGACTTGATTGGGACCCAGATTGGTAGATCGACGGATCTAGAGAGATCCAATGGTCCGATTGAAGATCCAACAGTCCGATGGAAGATCCAACGGTCAGAAAGCTAAGGGAGATGAGATAAAGCCGAAGGGCAGGAGTTCTGGGGTTAGGTCAGTAGATTCGAGGACCGAGAGATGAAGAGAGAGAGAATAAGGAGAGATGAGAGAGAAAGTATTAGAAAATGGAGATAAAAGTATTGGCAGAGGGTCTGGAACCCTGGTCTTCACTGTGACCATCCTCACGCTTCTCCAGTAGAGTAGACTATCATTCTTTGCTGACTCATGTGGCTTTAAACGCTTTGGTCCATCTCTTGGTCATTGGCTCTCCTGCTCTCTTCGTTCTTTGGGCCGACTTTTTGGTCCTCTTATTCAGCCCATATTTGGCCCATATCTTTTAGTTATAGCATGTGGGCTCTTTAAGCTTTGATAATGGGCTTTCCTGATCGATGTGGGCTCGCAAGTCTCAAGAATTGTCCCATCGGGGTTTCTTGCGACAGAAGAAGCGCGTAATGAGACTTTATCGGAACGACTCAATGTCTAGACTTCCGAAAATGTATTTAATGCATGCAAATATACCATTTCATCCAGAAAAGTGTGTTCTACGCAACAAAAGAGACTCTTACGTAGAAAAGTAGATAAATAGAGCATTTTAACGTAGGAGAGTGTGAAAACGCTTAGAAGATAACAGTGGAAAATACGCACTTTTAAGCGAATATCAGTTATAAATCAGCCGCAAAGCATGCTCATTAGCGGGATGCAATGGATGTCAAAATAAATGCTTTAGTCAAAAATTGTACATGGAGTCTTGTACCTCGCATTCCTACTATGAACATTGTGGGTAGTAAATGGGTGTTCAAGACGAAACTGAAACCTGATGGCTGCGTTGATCGATTCAAAGCCTGTTTAGTTGCAAAAGGATATACACAAGTCGAAGGCATACATTTTGCAGAAACTTTCAGTCCAGTGGTTAAACTAGCAACTATTCGCCTTGTCCTATGCATTGCCACTTTTTACTCTTGGCCTTTAAGGCAATTAGATGTAAAAAATGCCTTTTTACATGGCTACCTCCAAGAAATGGTGTGCATGGAGTAGCCCCCTGGTTACTCATATCTACAGTGACCTCATCATGTTTGTCAACTACACAAGGCACTATATGGACTGAAACAGGCCCCCAGGGCTTGGTTTGAGCACTTTAGTAACTATTTACTGCATAGTGGTTTCCAATGCAGCAAAGCAAACTCCTCTCTCCTCATCTATCGATCCGGATCTGATGTTATGCTATTACTTGTCTACGTCGATGACATAGTTCTTACTGGCAGCTCTATGGATCTTCTCAGTAAATTTGTTACTTGTATTAGTCAAGAATTTTCAATGAAGGATTTAGGTCCTTTGAGATATTTTCTTGGCATTGAGATTCATCCGACCGTTGATGGAATTCTTCTAAGTCAGACGAAATATCCCCTGGATCTACTTCGACGGGCTGATATGGTTGATTGCAAACCAGTCAGTACTCCTATGGTGACATCTAAACTTTCAACAGATGGGGACATATTTGATGACCCGACACTCTACAGAAGTATTCTTGGTGCTCTTCAGTATTTAACCATAACATGACCTGATCTGACATTCTCTGTCAATTCTGTATGTCAATACATGCACCAACTAACGGGGTCACATTTCAAGCTGTCAAAAGAATTCTATGCTATGTGAAACATACGATCCATCATGGTCTCAGGTTCTTTTCTCATAACTCAATTGACTTAGCTGCCTACTCTGATGCAGACTGGGCTGGATGCCAAGACATTCGCCGCTCCACATCTGATTTTGCAGTCTTTTTGGGTCGCAATATTATATCTTGGAGCGCGAAAGCAACCAATTGTTTCTCGCTCAAGTTCTAAAGCAGAGTATCGCTCCTTAGCCTCAACCGCTGCTGAAGTTACTTGGCTAACGTTTTTACTCCGCAACATTGGCATTCATCTTCCTCATAGTCCAATTTTATATTGTGATAACCAAAGTGCTGTTCATATGAGCTCGAACCCAATCTTCCATGGCCGTTCCAAACACATCGCACTGGACTACTGTGTGTACCCATATTTTTTGACACAAATCCCGAGGTATAAACTCTCTTACAGTACATCCGGCTAAACCTTAACATCTCCTGTGATGCACTATATCAACTCTCTTAACTGCTTGTTGTTACACTCAACTCCCTAACTCCTTGCAGTTAGCTAACTTCTTGGAAAACTTTTCTATAAATAGTACCTTTCACACCATGGTGTGGGGATCGGGGATGTAACTCAAAACATTGTAACACAACAGAAGATTATAGTGGATTGCCCTCCATGAGGCCGAGGACATAGTCGTCGAAGCTCCGACGATGAACCTTGTAAAAACGGTCGTCTCTCTCTCTCTCTCTCTCTCTCTCTCTCTCTCTCTCTCTCTCTCTCTCTCTCGTTCTTCTCTTGACTCTCTTTCCTCTTAATAATTGACTGTTATTTGGGGAGGTGGAGGGAGAATCACAAGGATCATCCGACGGCTTCTCGGGATTTTTCCCCCACATCTTTTGGCGCCGTCCATGGGAAATGAAGCAAAGTTGTGTCTCTCCAACAAAAGAAGGACAATACCAAGATCAAGATCTGAATTTACAAGAATTCAAGATCCTGACCTGCAAGATCGAGCCCGTTCATCATTATCGCCAGCAGCATCATCATCATCTTGGCTGCCCTCGAACCGACCGATTGTCAACCCTCATTCTTGGTGGGACAAGAAATTGGAATCTGTCGGCATGAAACCAACCTTCAACTGCCCACCATTCCATGACCAATGCCTCAGCCGGCATCATCACCTCCAACATCGGCAACACCGAAAGAAAAAAAAAATTTACAGAGGTGGAAAGAAGAAGGATCAGCCACCATCATCGACCCTCTGCTGCATCACCCAATGTTGGCCGACACCCCTGTCAGACCCTACACAATGCCGGCCGGCACATCCCACACAACAGGCTCCTCCACCATGGCGGTAGTACACGTCATCCACCTTCATCAGTGCCTGACATTCAATCGGCAAAATCAGACCTCCAAATTCAACTTGAGATTCCAAACCCGAGATTGCAGAGGCATAATCAAATAAAATGGCACGAGCAAGGGTTCAACTTTCGACGTCGTTAAAGCCCCAAATTACCTACATCGACGCTGGCAACTCCGGCTCCCTAGCCAAGAGTTCCACTAGCTTCGTCAAACAACTTGTCTTCATGCATGCATACACAAACCAGACAATCACCAGCAGCATTACCTCATGGGTGACGAGCCAACAACTCATCATTTCCACTCATGCACTCCACGTGTTTGACCCCCACTATATTTCCAAGCAACCACTACCGTCTAATCTTCAAGATTTATTAAATCTGTATCACATATACTTGACTAGCCAGTAGATCTGACTATCATCAAGATGCACCTAAACGTCCAGATCCACCCCATTGGTCGACATCTCATGGCCGAGGGCTTCATCAGCCGGCATTAAGCATGTCAGTATACCATCTCCACGTGCAGCTCCATAGCTCCGACCTTCCAGCCTTTGGACAAAAGTAGGTTCCTAACAACTAACATCAACTCTTTAAGGCGATTGAAAGCTTTAATCATGTGGTCAAAGATTTATATAAGGGATCAACTAAACATCCAACGATCCACCTTGGCTTGGGCTAGGTGTACGTCCGTAAGGTCCAATGCATGTTGACTGAACAATCATACTTCAACACCAACAAGCCATGTAGCCAGGTAGAGGCGACACCTTGCAAACCATTGATTACCTCAGCCACCATTGGTGAACCAAATTCTAAGCGTGTCTCTACTAGAAACATCCATCTCGCTCTACCATGCAAGGATCCACTTGTCAGCAACACTATTTACGCCATTCAGCCGACCTCAATTAGCTCATGACCCTTGCCCAATCATAACCATTATCGTACCTGCACCCCAACGCTAATTGGGCATGTTGCATGTTTTGTTTTTTTTATGCAGCCAACAGCCGTCACATAAACTTACAGATCGCGCAGCTATTTTACTTGGTCGGTTCATATACATCACGGCCAACTCTTCTTGGCAAATAACATTCATCAAACAAAAACCTCTTTGGCCACTTCTTACTTTTTGACAAAGCATACAACCCCCCCTCACAGCCAACCCCATCACATGCATGGAAGTGCGTGCTGGCTACATTTCCGTCGTGTGCATGCAATGGCTGCATGTCAACGCTAACCTTCATCCTCCTTTCTCGGCATACCATTGCAATCCAATCAAAATTCAAGAGCACGCCACGCCTTCAACAAACTAGAACCACACCTTATGGCTAGACATAAAGATCCAAAGACTTTGAGGCCAACAAGAAATGCATCTCGGCCAACTTAAGATCTAGTCGGCAGCGTAAAACAACGCCTAACTTGGAAAACTTACCTGCCAGCTGAACCGACCTAACGCCGACCATCAACTCACAAACTTCTTGAGCTAGCTGGGCAGCATCACCACATGCATGATGCATAAATCGGCAACATCAAATCACTTCCCGGCAAGCAACACTTAAATAGACAGAATTTGTGGCTGACACCTCATGGGTTGTGTTACACGGCATAAAACTCAAACATCCGATAACACCTTCGCTAGCCAGCCGTCACCTCCCAAATGCAACTTGGCTTCGGACGATCTCCTTTGAAAGATCTCATGGCCGACTTCATCTCGGCATACCTCACGCCAACCTAAAACAAGAAAGGCATCATGAGGGAATATATACTTGGGGGCTGATTAGGTGTGCAGCACCACACCATCCTTGGCGTACATACCACCCTCTCCCTTTCCTTTTATTTCTATTTGTGACACGCACGGCATAGACATCGCTCCACCTGTTACTATTGCATGCATATAGCATGCATACCCTTCTATTGCCTAGGTTGACACCAACCATTGGCCCGGCAGTCTCACCAAGAAAGCTTGCCACTTGTTCCAGTAGCTCATGTGTGGTTCACCATTAAGCTCCCCTCAAGAAGCTTGAAGCCAGAGGTTTAAATAAACCCATGCCCACCTAGATGGGAAAAAAAGTTACATCATCGGCATTACAAGAGATGTCGTAAAGAAGCAAACCTGCTTTGGGGCTGATTAGGTGTGTGCACCACACCATACTTGGTGTGCACACAATGATGTTCCACGGCAATGGAATGACTCATCTCAGGCAACATTGGCCGACACCCCTATATGTCGACCAAACCAAGTTGACCATCTACACCGCCCTAGATGTTCATGCCTTCTCTTCGACGCCGGCCAAAATTGGCAGGCCTAATCAACACCGCCTAAATTCAAGATGAGCTACTTCACGGCCTGCCAACGGCAAATTGCATTGTCAAACCATGCAGCAACATCACGGCTCAACCAACGAACCACTTCAACGCCGAGCATGCCAACAACAGCCAACAAGCTATTTGACCAATTGCACGGCCAAATTCTCCACATGTTGACACCAACAGTTTGCTTGATCTTCTCGGCAACAATTTTCCCCAAGCACCAACCAGCAATCCTACCAATCATTGAATGAGTTGTCACACATCCAAAAGTGAGGAGTCTCGGCTCCATCTTGAATCTATACATCAAAAAAAAAAAAAAAAGAGAAAAGAGTGACATAGTTTAGGGGCTGATTAGGTGTGTGCCATCACACCATATTTGGTGTGCACACCAATCCTTCTCTTTGCTTTCCTTTATAAACAAGTACATGTATGCACACATAGCACATACAACATGCACAACGACCCACAGAGCATCAATAAGCCAATATTTGGCTTGCTCAAACAATGTATGCACACCAATACCTCAGCACCTTGCCGACATTCTCAACCTCGGCCACCTTGGTGACATGCTCAACTCGGTCATCTTGTCAGCATGCTCTACAACGGCCACCTTGCAGACATGTTCAACTCGATCACCTTGCCCTCATGTTCCACAACGGCCACCTTGCCGACATACTCCACCTCGGCCCCTTGCCGACGTGCTCAAACTCGGTTTCAACTTCAGCCACCAATGTATCAAAAATCAACAAGCTACACCAAATAGGCCCCCATGATCGATCTACAACGTAGCCACCAATAGAAGAACAAAAGAGAAGATTGAAAGAAAAGAAAGGTTTTCAATACCTCCTGAGGCCCATAGTTTTCCTTATCGGCAACAACATCACTTAGGCGGCAACCAAGCAATTCACGGCTAATCGTGATTAGCAAGCTTCATCAGTTAAATGGGCATCTTCCCTCTCGAGAGGCCCCTCAAATCAAATCATGACGAGTTCAACTTTATTCGTCAGCCAACGAGGCATTACTTTATGGCACACTCCAAAATCATCTCATGCCCAAATATTTTTTAAGCCATCAAACAACAACGCTGCAGGGTCAAATCACTTCATCAGTCGGCCACAACTACAACTCTCAATCAGCTCTATCAAGCAATAACATCTCACAGGTTGCCTCTCATGGCAAACACCACACCTCTCAGACAAATCATCAAGAAAGAGAACCAAGTTCTCAAACCAAGCGAAGATCTGGGCCAATCAGCAAAGTTCAATCAACAATTATCACACATCTATATCAAAATGGGAGCCTCATGTACGAACTCTCTACACTAGGGGCTTCGTCAACAATCAATCTCCATCGTTAGGAAGACCCCCACGAGGGCAAAAAGTCCTGTCTAAAGCGGGCCAAGGCACCCAAGTCCTTCTCGGCTCACAGCCAAAGGCAAAACGGGACCTTGACACATATGGTTGGCATCTTTCAAGAGCAAACACAATCCGCCTTGATGCATGATAAATGTATCCCTCTCCGAAGGAGGAAGAAGTCTTGTCCAAAGCAGGCCAAGGCACCCAAGTCCTTCTCGGCTCACAGCCAAAGGCAAAACCTTGACACATATGGTTGGCATCCTTCAAGAGCAGGCACAGTCCGCCTTGATGTATGTTAACTATATCCCTCTCCGAAGGAGGAAGAAGTCCTATCCAAAGCAGGCCAAGGCACCTAAGTCCTTAATGGCCTACAAGCCTAAGGCAAAACGGGACCTTGATAGGCAATATCACCCCTTCGGGTCTGACGTAATTTTGTCCTAAAGGGTGACGGCCCAAACACACACATCTCCGGAGAGGCCAAGAGTCTTGTTCCGATAAGCCTTGGTATTTTTACAAGACCTCATGTCACGAGGCCTCGGCATAATCATCATTATCATAATCATTCATCATTGTCATTCATCATCATACATTCATCCATCATTACATCGACATCATCGTCATGATCAGACGGATATACTCCCATGAGCTTTAACATACACGCTCCCAAGAGCTATGCCGAAAATCCTCCAGAGAGTCCAAACTCATATCAAATGGCATCTACTTTTTTATCTTCTCAGAGGCGTACCATCTCCCACCGTCGAGCTCCACCACCGAGAGGGGGCTATGTGTGTGCCCATATTTTATGACACAAATCCCAAAGTATAAACTGACTTTTATGGTACATCCGGCTACACCTTAACATCTCCTGTGATGCACTATATCAACTCTCTTAATTACTTGTTGTTACACTCAACTCCCTAACTACTTGCAGTTAACTAACTTCTTGGAAAACTTTTCTATAAATAGTACCCTCACACCATGGTGTGGAGATCGGGATGTAACTCAGAACATTGTAGCACAATAGAAGATTATAGTGGATTGCCCTCCATGAGGCCGAGGACGTAGTCGCCGGAGCTCCGACGATGAACCTCGAAAAAATGGTCGTCTCTCTCTCTCGTTCTTCTCTTGGCTCTCTTTCCTCTTAATAATTGACTGTTATTTGGGGAGGTGGAGGGAGAATAACTAGGATCATCGACGGCTTCTCGGGATTTTTCCCTACAACTACCATTTTGTTCGTGAGAAAGTGGTATTTGGCGCAATGCGTGTTTTTCATGTCCCTACTGATCATCAATTGGCAGACATTTTTACGAAAAGCCTGCCACGAAAAGTTCTCGTTTCACTCATTCACAAGTTGAATCTCTCCGAGTTATCCGAGATTCACTTGAGGGGGGGTAATTGAGATGACACGTGCACCTACTATCGTGGACGTGGATCTCATCCAAAGCAGCCCTTTCAACAAAGTGATATCTCATCTAATGCAGCCCTTTCAACAGGAGAATTAGTCAGCCAACAAACTCCTTCTCCCAAGCAAGTCGGTTGAAGAGTCTTCCCCTACAACTAAGGCTCACACTCAAGAGATAAGATGAATTTGAATATCAGTTAGATCTGATATATCTTATAAATATTTTATAAATGCAATGTAAAACAGGGATAGATTCAAGGAAAAGAACTCCCTCATTTTATTAAAGAGCTATTCACGTTCAAACCCATCTCTCAAGGGTTCTCAAACTCTTTTAGTTATATCTATCACAACATCAACAACATGTAACACTTCTCCTGACTCAACCTTGTGCACTATTACATTTGGCGATTCCACGTCGAACGTGACTCATACTACTAAACCTAAAGAATAATGAATACTAGGTTCACACAATCAGATCAATCAAAGAGACTCATAGGGCCAAAAGAAAACCAGCCTAACCAAGACATCACACTTGAGGGTGATAACACATTGTCTATGGAGCAGAATGTTAATGATAATGCATCATTGATGTAGTCGATTGCCAACCACAAGGATGGCACATGACACATCCTTGACCGAAAAACAGAAAGAGATGTGAGCAGTACTATAGGTGGTAAAAAATAGCATACTATACTACCATATAATGTGCCACATAGGATCAGACTCGAGAAGCATCAAATCAATTTCCTAAAGCATGCACCTGACGTACGTCTTTCTCCTCACAACATTGTTTGCTTCACAAGAAACCTCCCCAAATTCCTAGAGACCCTCTTAGATGGACATGTGGCGGAGGAGAGGGTCTATTTAAAGAGATATCTAGAGGGGAGAAAGGGGAGGAGATGACTCAGATAGAACGAATGTAGAAGGAGATGGAGGATATGAGGCATGAAAACTTACTTTTGAGGTAGCAAATCCTAGACGAGGAGGACCATCGCGAGTTGAGAAGGACTCACCCTTTGGAGGGAGAGACGAGTAGGAAAGTGGCTAACCTGGAGCATAGCCCCAACAGAATGGGAATACTCGGCTAACAGTCGGATAAGAGTAGAAGATACCAAGGATGATGACTTGCGGTAGTAGGTGCAGGATGAAAAGTCGGCAACACTCTAATATGCAGCGTGTATGATTCAGGATGAGGAATCCATCAAGGCTCGGATGAAAACGCCAAGGTCCGAGTAAACAGAGTCGGCAACTCGGTCAATGGGGAAGAAGATTGAGGAGAACGAAGAGAAGACTGTCACCCTTGAGTTCTCGGCTTGGCCCAGCCCAGCATAGAGACCTCGGTAAGAAGATCGCATGAAAGACAGAGCCGAGAGCTCGTAGATTGGAAGGTGCTTGGGGGCGAGTTGTGTCAGGAGTCTGTCAGAGGGCCGTTGTCGGAGTTTGTTGAATTTAAAGAAGTTTTATCAATGAAGTCCAGGATGATTGGTATGCAAATCCAGTGTATTCGCCAAGTTCCTTTAGGATGTAGCCAAGAAGTCGTCAACTTTCTACATGATGTGCCCTAGTATTCTCGGCCGACTTCCTTCAGGATGCGCACTTGTATTTGCCAACTTCCTTTAGAATGTGGCCAAGAAGCCACCAACTTCTTTCGAGATGTGCCCTAGTATTCTCGGTCGACTTCCTTAAGGATGCACACTTGTAGCGGCCAACGTTCCTCGGAATGCACCAAGTTATGGGAGTGCCAGCTAGTCTCCGATGGGGGCTATGCTTGACCAGATCGAGTTATGGGAGTGCCAATGACGAGGGGGGGGGCAATGCTTGGCCAAACCGAGTTATGAGAGTGACAACCAGTCTCTGACGGGGGGCTGTGCTCGGCAATATCGAGTTATGTGAGTGTCAGTTAGTCTCTGATAGAGGGCTGTGCTCGGCCATCCCGAGTTATGGGAGTGCTAGCCAGTCCCTGATCGGGGGCTGTGCTTGGCTAGACGTAGTTGTGGGACTGCAATCAGTCTCCAATGGGGGCTTTGCTCGGGCAAACCAAGTTATGGGAGTGCAAGCGAGTCTCCGATGGGGGGTTGTGCTCGGTCATACCAAGTTATGGGTGTGCTGTTAGGCTTTCTTCATACAGTTTGTGTTGGGTTGGACCGAGATGGGTGTTCCAACCAAGCTTTCTTCGGGAAGTTTGTGCTCGGCCGACCCGAGATGGGTGTGCCAACCATACTTTCTTCAAGAAGTCTGTGCTCGGCCAAACCGAGCATTTGTGAGAATGGGAGTGCCAATCAGTTTTTTCGAAAAACTTGAGGTTGACTAGATTGAGTATTAGATTAGTGGAAAGTCCAAGATGAGTTTGATTTAGATGAATCCTCAACCGAGCTGAGAGATGAGATTCAATTGTTGAATCAAATGAAGTTGGAGTTATTGAATAGAGGAATTGCGATTCCTGAAAGGGGATATGATTGTGGGTACCAGATTTAGAGAAGGGTCACAATGGTGACACGAGGAATGAGTAGTCCTCTGCATGATATGCCTATAGGAGAATCCATTTGTTTTAAAAAAAAACTTGAGAAAATACCAAATAGACCTCAACCAAATGTAGAGTAGACTTCGCTAGATAGACCTTAGCCAAATGCAGAATAGACATTGGCCAGATACAGATAGACCTCGGCTAGATGTGGAGTAGACCTCGGCCAAATACAGAGTAGACTTCGCTAGATAGACCTTAGCCAAATGCAAAATAGACATTGGCCAGATACAAATAGACCTCGGCTAGATGTGGAGTAGACCTCGGCCAAATACAGAGTAGACTTCGGCTAGATGCAGTATAGACCTCGATGAAATAGACCTTGGCCAGATACAGATTGGCCTCAGCCAGATGTTAGGTAGCCCTGTCATGGAGAATGTCAAACGATAGGTAGCCATGTCAGTAGGAAATGAGTGATAGAGAAGAAACGCGAGACATAGGTCACTCGACACATCAACAAGTTTGGGAGATCTATAAGTAGCGACATTTGTGAATGATGTAGGTACGCATGAGATCCATACTTTGTGCCCTGATATTTTCATTTCCCTCGGAATAATTTAAGTATCAAAGGCCCTGCCAATGGGAGTCTACCGGAAGGAGTTCTTGGAGGAGACTAGTCGGTGTCCTCATCACCAGTTCACGGCAACCTCGGCACCAGTTCACGGCAACCTCGACACCAGTTTATGGCGTCCTCGGCACTAGTTTACGGCGACCTCGACACCAGTTCACGTCGTCGACATTAGTTCATGATGTCCTCGGTACTGGTCTTGTGACATAGTCAACAGAAAGCTAACCTAGTTGGTGATAACTTCTTCTAGTCGGCTCTCGGGAGTGATGTGCACTTTGACGGGGTGTGAGGGATTTTCCCCCCACAACTACTATGACACTTAAGTCAGAATTTAACTACAATTATATGTTGTGGTGATTTGTGCACTTACAAGTTGTTCTCTCCCGATCTGGAAACTTGTGAGGCCCAAATCACAACATCAAATATAAAAAGACATTCCGGGTTCCCTATTTTCAGTCTCTATGGTGAATTCATGAGGAAATGCCATAGAAGAGGCCCTTGTGGAGCCGAGATTCAAGAACATAAGCACGGGGAAAGAAGGGGATGAAAGAAATCAATGTAATGGAAATGTAACTGACTTGGTCCGTCATATATTTCCGCCTTTTGGCGTAGTAGAGGATAGAAAAATTGTGTCAGTTACCTACAATCGACACTCTCTGACATTGATATCCAACGAAAATTGCTGGTACAGCTTTGGTTGGATCCAACTGACATGAGTTTGTAAATTTCAGTTGTATCCAACCGATACTAAGAAAAATTTAATGAATCTATCATTTTTTGTTTAGAATCTCTTACCTGAATGATCAATATACATCGAACATTTAACAAAAAAAATTATGATCCAATAAGTTGAACAATAAAAAAAGGTTCACATGCCTCAATAAGTTTATGACAATTATGCCTCAAAAAAGGCTCACAGGCCTCAAGAAGTTAATGGCATTTATGCCTCAAAAAAGACTTATAGGCCTACACAATTTTTATTTTTTTTCTTTCCCTCTCATTTTTCGTGGATCTATTGCATACGTTGCTGGTTGAGTTTTGGACCACAAGATGTCATAGATTTGTCTCTCTTATTGATGACTTTTCTTGGGCTTCCCTAAAACGCTTTCTATGGGATGATGTGGGAGCGTTTCATTTTTTTAGTGCATCAGGAGTGAGTGGCTTGGTAGGATTTCTTCCCATTATTGTAACATAATAAGAACATTCATTGTCGTGTTAGAAATAGAAAAAAGAACTAAATTGAATTTTATTAATGTCGGTTGGATCCAACCAATACTAAGGAAGTTTGAGTTTTTCTTAATGTCAGTTAATCCAACCAAACATATTCTAATAATGTCGGTTGGATCCAATCGAAGCCTTTGAGGCATTTTATAAAACACTAGGACTTCATTTTTTGACTTGCAATTTTCACTTACCTTCTTCGGAATAGATTCAGAGAATCCAACGGTGGTTTTGATTTGACTAAAAGTAAAGGTGATCTCAGCGCTATAACCATTGTTGGATTCTTAGAATTCACGCCAGAGAAAGGAAGTGAAAATGGTTAGAAAAAAAATGGTTGAAAACCACTAGAATAAGAAAATGGTTGAAATAAAATCTCAAGAACGATTGAGTTTTGACTTTTCCAGATATTAAAACTCAAGAAAAAAAAAGGAAGAAAATAGGAAATGGTTGGAAATTAAACTAAAAAAATAAAATAAAATAAGTTAAACTTACTAGACTAACGGTCGGACGGCGTAGTATTGTTGGACGGTGTTGCCAGAGTAGTATTGTTGGACAATTTCGTCGAACACTATATGTCACCGGTGTCGACGAGGGAGAAGATGGGGTAGGAGTACAATTTGGAGAAAGAAACCTTAAGCTATTTTGGGAAGGGTAGGGTGCCTTTAAGCAATGAGGGTGCCCACTAGTTTTTAAAATAGGTTGGGTACCCTAAAAAAAACTTCAGGATGTCAATAAAATTTAGGAAAAAGATGTAACAAGGTATGCCTGAAACTGTTCATTTGCGGAAGCGGCATTTTTGGTAGTCACCGCTGCCATCTGGGCCCACTGACCACTTGGATGTTTATCTCACCCCTTGGTGGATATACATACCAAAAATCACCTTGATTGGTAATCTATAACCATTAGATTTTAACACCTTTTAGCACCATTTAAGGTGTTCTTATAGCCGTTGAATACAACCATCTTTTGAGTACCAAAACGAACGGCTAAAAATTATTAAACATGCTGATCTTTTGTATGAATGTCTATTAAAGGGTGGGCTAAACATTCATGCGTTCAGTGGGCCCAGATGGCAGTGGTGACTACCTAAAATGCCGCTTCCGCAAATGAAAAGATCTCAGGTATACCTTGTTACATCACGACCCTAAAATTTACCTTCTCAAAATCTAAAGCCCGAAAGCTTCGGCGAAAATTTGTCCTCGATCGTCGGAATTTGTTCCATTTGCTATTACAAGCACCTTTTATCTTGACTTCATACTCAGTTTCAACTTTCTACATTGTTATTTGCTCATCTTAGAAGTTAGATGGCCATCAAGTTCATCACCTGAAATTGACTTCAGACTAATTTGGCTCTTAAGATCTATATTTGGCTCTTAAGATCTATGTTGAATGGAAGCAAAACCCACGTCTCTTTTTTTTGTGGGTAAGCTTGGAATTAGCAAACCCCTACCTGACCTATCAAATAAGGGAGACTCCTTTGGAGTATGGTACCGTTTGCTATTATTTGGGGATTACGGTGAGAGAAACATAGGAGGGTCTTTAGACGAAAAAGAATGCTCAATCCAAGAGGAGAAAAATGGTACAGTCAGTATAGGCCCCCCTTCCAGTTGGGGAAGTATATCCCCCAAAATGAGAGGTGACATTGCAAATAGCGATATAAAAAGTGCAGGCTCGTGGGCTTCCATTCTTCAGAATTTTGAAGGAGCTTTAATGTTCTTAAGGTGAGGACTCTGCTTCTCCAAAATCATTTAGAAGGATCTTTCAAGATGGCAGTCACATTCATTGAACCAGTGTAAAATTGTAAATAACGATCTTGTAATGCAAGTGGAATGCCTCTGAACAGTCAAAAACAGGCAGTCCTCATTTTTGGCATGCCAAATAGTAAAATATCCTTTGAGAGCCCTTCGAATTTTTGAAGAATCACTTCGTAAAAAATTAGCCTAAACCCTAGGTTTGGCATTTAGTCGGATCAGCCATAACCCATAAACCAAAACAACCATGTTAGTTTCAAGACAGCTTCACCAGATTGGGTTTAATTTGGAACCCAAACCCATTCCTCACATTCAAACCCATTCCTCACATTTGATCAAATCGAACAAGAGAAGTAAAGGAGATAGAGAGAAGCCTCTGCAATTCCCATTTCATCGGTCAATTCCATTGAAAACCCATAGATTTACTTACATCATCATTCAACTGAAGCTACAGAAACAAAAAAAAAAAAAGAAGGTAAAAACGAAGAACAAAAAGAGAGCAAGGGGAACTAGACAATCTGATTTTTCTTTTCCCTATTTTAAGCCCTTTCACCACGGATCCTACGGGCAAGTTGGATGTCTTTGGGCATGATGGTAACCCTCTTGGCGTGGATGGCACAGAGGTTGGTGTCCTCGAAGAGACCGACCAAGTAAGCCTCGGCTGCCTCTTGGAGAGCAGCTACGGCGCTGCTCTGGAACCGAAGGTCGGTCTTGAAGTCCTGGGCGATCTCACGGACCAACCGCTGGAAGGGAAGTTTACGGATCAAGAGCTCCGTGCTCTTCTGGTACTTCCTTATCTCACGCAGTGCAACTGTCCCAGGCCTGAACCTATGAGGCTTTTTCACTCCTCCCGTCGCCGGGGCTGATTTACGAGCAGCCTTCGTCGCCAGTTGTTTACGTGGTGCCTTCCCTCCCGTTGATTTTCTAGCTGTTTGCTTCGTACGAGCCATTGAATGGAGACTAGAGGATTAAAGCGATTGATCTGAGGATCGAGGAATTGGGGAAAGAGATGTGTGGGCTTGATGAGCGATGAGGGCTCTTGGTTGGGGATTTGGTGGTATTTGTAGGAGATGCCACCAAGTGTCACGCGGGAAACCAAAATTTTCAGTGGGCTTTTGAATCCGTTCTGGTGGAATGGATTTCGGCCGTTGGATTGGAAAGGTTATAGACGGATGGGATTCGCTAGACGGAGATTGACACGGATCGCAATCCGTGTTTACCTCGCCAGGTTCTCTCTTCCGCAGCTATGAATGTTCAGAGAACTGTGGATACATGAGTACATCTTCGCTGACCGCCCACAATATGAGCCATGTGGCACATTCTTAGAGGACGCTGACCATATGGATGTTTGGGAAATCCCTAGGTGGACCTACAAACCAAAAAAATCAGCCTGATTAGTGATTTCAATCCTTTGGATATTTGTACCCCAAATAATGGTCAACGTACATACGTATACCTTAAATGTCCCAAATTTCTCTCCAATCTTGATCTGAGGGCTAAAAAAAATTTAGTTCTTCAGCCAATTTTTCGAGATACCCACCATAAAAAAAAAAAGAGATCTGATCTCATGCAAATATATATTTTTACATTTCCCACATTTGTACGGTGTTTGATTTGCTGAACTAATACTTGATCTACTGAATCTGGACCCTTGATTGTTAGCCTTTTGGGTTTGAAGGTCCCCCTCCCAAAATGTCTCACACGTATGCCAAGGCCTAAACCCAACCCACATTAAACCCTTGGTTAGTTGGTTAAGGGTGGTTAACAAAGGGTACATGTGAGACATTTTGGGAGGGGACCTTCAAAGTTTGAAGTCCTAGAAGGACAGCAATTTTTTTCTTGCCCCGGGCTGCCTGTGTAATTAGGCTACTTTATAATTTCAAAGGGTTTGAGGGGTTAGTTGTAATTTTGTAATCAGGGATATGGATGAGCTCATGTATGAAAGGGAGATTCACACATTTTGGGGGGAGCATGTGAGGGTGGCTAGGGTTTTGTGGATAGTTCTCTCTTCTTTATGGGAGAGAGAGAGAGATGCATGGAGCCATGGAAGGGTATGCTATAGCTTGAGTTTTTCTTAGTGTCGATTAACCCAACCGAAGTTGTTACCAACAATTTCAGTTGGATATCACTGTCAGAGAGTATCAATTTTATGTAACTGATACAGTTTCTCTATCCCACTTGTAGAGCTTGAGTTTTTCTTAGTGTCGGTTGGATTCAACCAACAATTGGAAAGAAACTTCGGTTTGATCCAATTGAAATGGATGAAGCAATGTCAGTGTCGTCAACCAACACGACGAGTTACAGGCTCTTATGCAGTATGCAAAAAATATAAGGAAAAGACGCCGGCGATGGCGAAATCAACTGTCTTACCAATGAAGAAGATGTTTGTGGAAGGTTTTCTTCCACTTGAGTTAATTTTTCTAATGTTTTCTCTTGATTTAGGTGAACTTTCCATTTCCTTTTTTAGGTTTTCAACAATTTTTCCAAGTTAACTGTCAAATGCGATTCTCCGACGATCTCTGATAGTTTTGAGATTGACGGTGACGTTACCGGCCTTCAGGTGTAAGGATAGGGTGAAAGAGGAGATGAGCAGTGGCAAGATGAGCAAGATAAATGGGTGCTCTCATAGGGTGCGGCTTCCATACGCCAGGGCCGTACGAACCAAATAAAACGGCCATGCTCAAGCTGTGCCACATCAGCGAAAAAGCTAAAAGTAACTGTGTCCCTGACGTAACCAACTAACCTAGGTTGTGGTTGTGTTTGTAATTACAAAAACTTTTAACTTTTTTGCTGATGTGGCACAACTTGAGCAGGGCCATTTTGTTTGGTCCGTACGGCCTTGGTGCATGGAAGCCGCTCCCATTCTCATAACAGGTATTAGTAAGGGGGCTAGTGATGGCTCCCTTGAAAAATATGTGGGTGCCCTTGAAAAATATTGGGGTGTCAATAAAACTTACATTGTGAGAATCCAACACTTGTTTTGCTTTGGCAAAAGTGAATACCAATTCATCACTGTCAACCACTGTTGGATTCTCAGGATCCATGGACAAGATTTTTAGTGAAATTTATGTCAAAAATTTAGTTACGCGGATCCCGACCCATATCAAATAAGGGTAAGTAAAATAGTTGAGGAGCTAAAGGTCAGCGATGGTTGAATAACTGATGAATTGTAGTTAATTGATTTTGTAATTCATTAGGATGTGAGAAGCAAGGGCGCCTTTCCTCCACGAAGACTCCTTTTATAGCGGATACATGCCATGTAAAGGTCTTATGCTGCTCTTCTTGTCCAAGATGTTATTTCCTAAATGGGTTGGCTTCCAGAAAGCCACCAATCTGGTTGATTGCCTTCTAGGCGATCTTCAAAATACTCTTCATGTTGACATGTGGCTAGATCAGTAGAATGAACACACCACCTTTACCAACGTAGCAACTAGCAAGGTGGAATCTTCGATTCTACTATTTCCCATCTTCAGTGAAGGGCGTGTTTGAGTGCCAATTTTCCCACCAATATTTTAAATTGGAAAAATTTCTCAAGAAAATATGATTTTCCCATCCAAGCCTGGAATTCAATTCCGTTCCACAGGTGAGAATTGGTTTCCACAAAAATCCACCCTTATTTTCTCACATAATTGGAAATTTCATATTTTATCGGCATATTTTTTTTGGGCGTAATCAAACAGCCCTATCAAACGTATTTTCCCAGAAAAATTTTCTGTGCAATCAAACACACCCTAAGCAAAATTGTGGGATTAGCAGCATAACTTGATGTCAATCACCTAAAAAGCATCCTCTAATTTCACACAGGAGGATTAAGAAAACTTAACCTTAATTCCTGATTATTTTGTAATAGGTTCCTAAGAACTTCAGTCATGATTAATGAATTCTTATTTGAACATCAATCACATTTTTGTACTTTGATGAGGTGAATGTTAACGTGTATACCAAATAATATGGGTTTTATGGAAGACGGTAGTAAAATTGATAGTGAAAAGTACCAAAAAGTCTGTAATGTATGCACGACTCGACCATTTAAGCCGTAGAAAATTTTTTGGTTCTGATTAATATTGCTTTATCAAAAGACTGACCAATAAGTCTTCTTTGGTTACTTTTACTATTAAATATATTTTAAATCAGAATGAAAAGACGACAATGCCTTTGTCCTAATCCTTGATTGACACTAGTACAATTCCTCGTTTACGACGCTTGAAGAATTAATTCATTTGAAAAACTTTTGACATCCGTTTCACCATTGTTGCTGGTTCAACAGTTTGAGCTCAATACTCAAACTTGAAATAAAATACGGACTTAATAAAATGGTTAGAGAAATAGATAAAGTATTGAGAGTGAAACAGAGTTTTAAACATCTTATAAAATAGAAACAATCAAAGAGATGAAGCTTTGCTTGTAGATTTTAAGGTTTAATATTCAAACCGAAAACATCGTGAAAATGGTATTGGTTCGATCAAGTTGAACGATTCCTTTGATAGAATTTTGTCTGATTTTCTATTGTTATAGGAGTTCCTCTTCGTTGTGCATTTTCACATCTTCTCTTAATTATCATCTAATTTTGTTAGTGATTCAACTAAGTTGTGCTCAATACTAAAATTGAAAACGAATACAGGTTTCATGAAAATAGTACTGGTTCAACCGGTTTAGAAAAAAAAAATTGCTTTGTTTCCAACATGATTACATAGGTTCTTCTTCGTTGAGATGCATTTTCTCATCATCTTTTCATTACAGTCTAACTGTGTTAGTGTTTCAACTAAGTTGAGCTCAATACTCAAACTGTAAACAGATACATACATCATGAAAATGGTATTGGTTCAACCAATTTTGTGAAAATGGTACTGATTCAACCGGTTTGGGGAAAATGGTCATGGTTCAACTAGTTTCATGAATATCATTACTAAAACTTGAGAGACGATTCTTGCTTAATGAAAATGAAAGTAATAACCATCTTCTTCTGCTTCTTCCTTGAAGATTCTTATTTAACGAAAATTAAAATAATAATCATCTTCTTCAGCTTCTTCCTTATTCCATCTTCACCTTAACCCTTGAAACCAACATCGCCTTCTTTATTCACCTTCAATGGCACATAGACAGGTTGCAAAGAACTGAAGAAGATAACGGGGATGCTATAAAATAGATGACTGGAAGGAAATCTTTTAAACTTGGATCACCTTCATCTTTCTTCACCTTGAATGGAGTATAAATGAGTTGTAAAGAGCTATAAAGGAAGAAAATAGAGGGAAAGAGCTGTGAAGCAAAAAAATGAAAGAAAAAAGTTGTCGAAAAAAGAAATGGAGGGAAAAAGCTCATGAGCAAGAAAATGGAGAGGAGCTGGACAAAACTGACGTACTACCGTACTGTGTCGTCAGTCAAACCTCAAATCAAATGATACTATCAATTCGAACTGATATTAGTTGGAGGGTAGTATGGGCATTTCAAAAGAAATGCCTTAATGGGCAGACAATTAAACCAAAGTACCCATTGTTTTGTAGAGGGGACTAAATGGTCGGTATTTTTATAAATATGGACTTAAAAGTAATTTTCCCAAATTGATATCACAGTAACTTTTAGATGAGTCTGAAAATTCTTAAAATGAACATTCTAATGGAAATACATTGAAAGGAAATTAAGACCACAACATGTTTACCCTACTTGAAAAAAGTTTTACCCCAATGCTTGGATCAGGTTTCTTAAATTACATTTGTTCTTTTACATGTCTCAACCTTTCCATTTTCCATGATATATACTTAGGGGTAATAATGGACCAGGTTGGGGGTGGCAATAACAAGTAATCAGGGAACAGATCCTTGCATTTTGAATCAGACCCTTGCATTTATCAGTGCAAGTTCGCTATTCAGTTCCCTTGCAGTGCTCCATAGAATTTCAAGCTGCTAGATCCCTCCACCACTGCTACACCCAAATTAGTTATGTTTAGCTTCATCGCCGACTGCACCCATTGATTAAGAATTCTAGCACTTTCTGAGTTCGCATATGAAATCTCAACCCTCACTGTGAGAGATTGCTTTATAAAACTGAACCTCTGCAGTTGTTATTTGATTGTTGGACAGTGTTATTCAACTTGATTGTCGAGGTTTATTGTATCTGGCTTCTGTTTATCTCCCTCGTTGCTGGGAGTATAATCCGCAGTGCAATAGGACTGGCGCCGTTGGGAAATCACCAATAAAGATGATTGCTGAAATCAAACATTCACTAGAAGTGTCAAATTCGTGCATGATCATCTGTTAAAAGGAATCCAAAATTGTGAATTTTTTCAAAGATCTACAATTATGAAAGACGACATTTTAGCCCCTCTTTGGTTCCACAACTTCTAGCTGATGCATGATCATTCAAATGCATAGTTCAAAATTTTGGCCGAAACCGAAACTTTCGTCCGTTTCGTTTCGATTTCGCTGTACGACAAAACTACATACATTTCGGTTGGCTTCGTCCAAAACCGAACGATACTTCCATCTTATGTGTAAATTTGCACTAACATTTCTTTTCAGTTTCACGAAGTTTCATCTGAAACGGAGCGATTCTTCCGATATGTTTCGGTATCGCCCTTGAACGATACCAAAGAACCATGTTCAAATGACTTTCAGTTGTTCCCCAGATGCACATATACTTTAAACCCTGGGTATGCACTACCATATGGCAGATGGCCCTTTGTTAAAATATCAATGCACAAGGATTTTTAAAAACAAGATCTAGCTACGTTCAGCATAGTTGAAGGAGTTGAACCATTGTATTCATTGGAATATGATGATAGTATTCTCTATAGTATTCTCTAAAACACCCAAGATCCATGATGCGGTTCATAAATGTTCAAAAGGGAGGTAGGCAAAGTATTAGGGGAAAAGGCATACATGCACAAGGCAGCAGATGACAACAACTTAAATCGAACAAGAAAAAAAAGGTATAATCATCACAAAACACAAACCTTGGTTCCAGCTATGATGGTACCATTGAGGGGATGAGCAGCACAAGCAGTAACGCCTTCTGACAGGGGAACAAATCTATTTTGCATATGATTCCTTTCCTCGGCAATGTTCTGCATTTCCTCACTAGAGACCAGGAAATGTAAGCAATTCTTTTATTATCTTATTAACAACCTTGAAAATAAATAATAGATAATGACATGAGCAGTGTCTACACAGCCAAGTTTACATCTATGTACAGCATCAGTTTGAGTCTTTGCAGAAGCCGAAACAAAATCTTGAAGTTTCAGTCAGGATACTGGAAGTATTGTGACTTTGCAGTAACTGGTAAAATATCATGCTGACACTTATATAACAACAATGCCACTTTTTGGTTATTTGCCGTGTAGACATGTACCGACACGGATAAGTGAGAAAACTTTCCTGACATCGTGATACTAATGCAGTGTCGCCCTTCATTTTATTGATTCTAAGGCTCTGTATGGGGAACAACAAAAATTTTACAGAAAAAAAGGATTTGTATGTCAGAAATAATTTCTAAAAGAAGTCTGGTGTGTACCATCCTCTATTCATGACATTCTTAAGTTGTTAAACAACTATAATTGTTTGGTAGTCTTTCCTCTTACAAGTTTACTTATATTTCTCAAGTTATTGGATAATGTGTCAGCATTTCGATCTTCTCAAAGGCACTATGTCAAACTCCTAGTATGTGTCAGACACTGACATACCTGATTGAATCACTTTATTCATAAAGAACATAAATGCAGCTAATAATAAGGAAATATTTAGAGCTAGCACGTGTGAAGGTCTACGTAAAACAAGACATCCATGACACAGGTTTTAAATTGAAGATTTGCCTAGTCTCACTTTAAGTCCACATGGCATGCTGAGCTGGGGTCTGGATAGAAATCTAAAAGATGAATCCCATCACCAGAGGATGATCCAACTGCGTAGATCTGCACCAGAAGACATTAGGTATCATGATATTTTGGACAAAACAAAAAAGCTCACAGCTTATAATTCTATAAGAATTTGACTATATATAAGGTGACGAGAAAAAAGCTCACATATTCTATAAAAATCTGACAAAAAGCTCACATATTCTATAAAAATCTGACAATTACTTTCTATGAAAGCATTCATTTGAGTGCCTTCTGTATTCAGACTTAAATCTTTCTACTGAAAGCTAAAGCAATGTTCTCTAGCACTATGAATTTTGCCCAGTTAATACAGATGATGCAATCTGATTTCCTGTGTTTGATGATCTACTAACTATTGATGACTAATATTTTATCACCACGATTTGCTGATATCTTATCAAAGCAGAAAGACAACTGGAACACTGCTGAATGTATAGACGAAATTAAAGTAAGAAATGATTTTTGGACGAGGGAAATATCTTGTCATGCATCCAGAAGCTTGCTGCATCTGGGCTAGCTGATTAGTCCTTTATAAAGGACTAACTTCATATATATACACAACTAGACTAATCCATAGATCGCAAATGACAGCAGTGACAATGCTACAGAAGAAATTTTCTCAATCTATTCCCAAAAAGTTAATTCTCAAAAGAAAGCTCTTACTACCATAAATCAAAGGCTACCACTCGTCTTTTTTTTTTAGATAAGTAAAGGCTACACTCGTTAAGTGCTGTTAAACAACCATTAAATCCAAAAGATCGACCTGTTCGTCGGGCCAACACAACATGTGCGCGGGGAAACACCATCCGCTAACACGCCGCCTCAGCAGGAATACACTCCACCGGAGACTTGAACCCGCGACCTCCCAGGCTTTAAGGCTCTGATACCATGTTGAAAACCACTTTACTCTAAAAGCTTAAGCTGTTACAGGGAGGCACATAACAATGTATATCAAAGGGTCCACAGGTCTAACAGAGGCAGAGTGTTGGCCACAACCACACAACACACTCCAATAACACGCCCCCTCAACACTTTGCCAAGACTCGAACCTGCGACCTACTCCAGCTCTGATACCATGTTAAACGACCCTTTACCCCAACAGATCGACATGTTGGGGAAAGGTGAAACAACCATGTATACCAACGGGTCATCGGGCCAACACAACACATGCGTGAGAAAACACCATCCGCTAACACGCCCCCTCAGCGGGAATACACTCCGCTGGAGACTTGAACCCGGGACCTCCGAGGTCTTAAGGCTCTAATACCATGTTTAACAGCACATGGTATCTTCATCCGAGGCTTGTCAATTCTCTTAATGTAGGCTTGTCACCCAGGATTTTGTAGCTTTTATCTTCATCTGAGGCTTTAATTATTGAAATTGACCACACGTAATTGTGTAATCAGACCTTCCACACAATCATATGGCTTTGAATTGCTTGAAATCATCTTCCTCTACTTGCAAACTACTCAAAACTGCCAAAATTACTGGAACTGTCTTTTCTAGAAAAACTGCCCATATCTTGCAAAATACCCCCAATTGACCAAATATTAGGGCATACGATTATGGGGAATTGTTTCTACCACAATCGTATGTTCTTGGATATGCTGAAATCATCTTGAATCTTGAGATATTTGACTTTGACCAATTTGGATCCTTGATTTTTGGCCTTTGGATGTTTCTCTGATTTCTCAATATCTGTGTCATGCAAATTTGATTCAAGCAAAGTTTAAAAAAGCACACGAGGCGCACGCCTCGAGGCTATAGGCCTCGAGGTCCTGAACTGAGGCTTAAGCCTCAGTTGTAAGAGGCGTACGCCTCCGGCTAGCCTCGAGGCACAACTGAGGCTTAAGCCTCAGTTTTTACGGTAATGGGTAAAACCGAAACCCATATTTTTTTTATTCTTTTCCCCATAATACCCCCTCTAATCCTATTATATGACAAAAAGACCTAAATGGTCCATATTTGAGTATCTAAAACTCATTATTTGGGGAGAAATCTTTAATCAACTCTTTGAACCATAGTTGTTCCTATTTTAGAGAAATCCTCCTAGAGAGCTCAAATCTTGTCCGAATCACAATCCGTCACTTCCTACGGTTTTCTTGTGGGCAATCTCATCAAACTCAAGCAAGAAAGCAAACCTTTGAAGAATTTTTATGGTATGTGACCATATTTTAGTTTTTTACCGTTTTTTTAATTATACATGTAAAATTTCATTATTTTTCCTTCTTTAGTGCTTTTTTTTTTGTTGTTTTTTTAATAATATGATTGAAGATGGTGAGAGGGATTTCTTAGCATGAGAGTAGTAGTAGTAGAAAAGATCCGGCATGGAACTTTTACTACTTGCTCTACTCTCTTTCTTAACTCTATCTAGTTAGTTACCTATGGTGTTACTACTGTTAGTATTGACTATTGAGATTTGGTAATTTAGTGGAATTGGCATATCAAATGTGCTTTATGTTTTTAAGATTTGATATCAGCATTCAGGCATTCCCGACAGCATCGCTCCTCCTAAGGTAAAAGTTATAGCCTCACTTACTTTTATGCTTATTTATTTTTTTCACATGATATGTTGTTTTTCATTTTTCTAGAATTAATTATATTTTTTTTAGAATTTTTTAAGTACTTTTTTTTTTAAAACTGAGGCTTACGCCTCGGTACCACCTCAGCCTTTTTTAGAGAAAACTCCTCAGTTCCCGAACTAGCCTTTTTAAACTTTGGATTCAACCCATACGAATGTGTTTTAACATTTCCCACAATTGTATGGTGTTGGATTCTCTGAATGGTTACTTGATAAACTCAATTTGTACCCTTGATTCTCAGGCTTTGATCATTTCTTGATATCTCGAGGTCTGTGCAATGAAATCAGATCTGATGGCATACGACAATGTATTTTTACATTTGCCACAATCAAATGCCTCTGGATAGTATATCTTTTACACCATAGTGAGTTTGAGGAGAGCTTGTAGCTCAAATGGTTGTACTGCACCACAACATGAGGTTGAAAATTCGATCCCAGCTTATCGACCAAAAATAGTGTAGAAGGGAGGTGGTAAGAGATGTCAAATTGTACTCTTTTCCTTCTGGTAAGTTGGGGGTTGGGGCAGGGTGGTTGCAATTGGAATCTATGGTACACTCTTGGGGTATCGTCTATAATGTTTATAATAAACATTTATAAGGCTGATAAGCATTTTTCAGCCCCATAAAGGTGTTTGGTATGGGTTAAAAAAGATTCACTTAAAACATAAAGACTTTTGTTTACAATCTCTCTCCCTCTCTCTCCCATTCATTGCAATGAGATTGGTCCAACCTCTTATTTATAGAAGATCAGGATTTAAACTTTAGAGTATCGTTCCATCTTATCTAGACATATGATTTTTTTTTCCAATGTTTTGTTATGTCTGGATCAAGACGTCTCATTCAGTCAACTTACCGGGATGTTGACGTCTGATGCTAAACATGTTGCGTATGATCAATATCCATACGCTGGATTGAGGGGAGTTCTAGAGACGATGGAAACTTTAAAGATCTTATTACCATTTCCTATAAATATTTTGTATTTTGTGTTGTATTACTTTGTGTGTGGTTCTTAGTTAACTTACCACGAATATGGATTGGAAGATCTATTGGATAGTCACACACTATTTTCCCCAATTCTCGTTGATTAATAGTAGAATTAGAATATATCATATTAATAAGAATCATACATCACTAGTCAAGTAGAAAAAAATCAAATAAATATTGAAAGAAAAATCCTACCGAACATGTAGGTAGCCATGCTGGTTTTCTCAAATATATACTATTGATTGACATGTCTGGTCCATTCCTATTTTCTCAACAAAACAAGCAGTAGTGAGTGGAAGAACACAAAGAATTAATGGCACCCTGCAAGATATCAAGTCATGTGAAACTTTATTCAACTTTACTTACAACCAAGCGGGGGGTGGGCAATGCATATGCGTCACTTGAGAACTATTGATATCCAAAACTCCAGACCTACATAAATAACGAAAGATTGATTGAAAAAGCTAATCAAACTCCAATACATTGGTAGAGGCATATCATCTTGTGTTATGTTGAAAAAACAAAGAATTTCGAGAAAAATGTCAGTTTAAGGCTGTAACAAATTCGAAACCCACTTAATTATAAAATTTAAAAATTTCAGCTGTAACAAAATCGAAACCCACTTAATTATAAAATTTAAAAATTTCAACTGAAATTACAGTTAATTGCAATCAAAATTTCATGAATAGTAAATTTCGACCAAAATTGGTTTTTGCAATTTTCGAATCCAACGCTTAGAAATCACTAATCAAGCTGATTTTTGGTTTGCAAGTCCACCGAGGGACTGGCCAAACATCCATACGGTCAGCATCCTCTAACAGTGTGCCACGTGGCTCGTATTGTGGGTACCTCACAACATTTTGTGACAGATGTTTTACCAGAGAAACACAAGAACAATGTTGCGTCAAGTAACTTAGCTGATCGCCGGTCAATGAGTGTCGCCCACATATGAGCCACGGGGCACATTTTTAGAGGACACTGACCGTATGGATGTTTGGCCAATCCCTAGGTGGGCCTTGTTGGAGTTTATGTAATACACCCACGTGGGTGTTTCAAGTGGGTTGCGTCCCACTTCCCACGTGGGGCCTTTTTTGGGTTTTCACTATTCACGTGAATAGTGTCGTGTGAATAGTTTCACGTGAATAATGTCACGTGAATAGTGTTCTCCTTTGTAGGGTTTCTCCACATCATATATATATAGATATATATAGGGAGAATGAATTAACAATTCATTCTCTCCTCTTCCCACAACTTCTCTCTCTAACCCTAATCTCCTTCTCCACCTTCCGCCTCCATTACACTTTTTTCCCTCTTCTATCTACAACCTTCATCTACTGGTTACAACCTTATTTACAACATGGTATCAAAGCATGGTAGCTCTAGGGCATGTGTCTTTGTCCCCTAGAGACTCCATTCCAATCTAAGACGGTGATGTGAGCATCCGGAGCCGATGAGAACTTTTGAAAAAATCGTAGAGATCATTCATGCGTTATCCGGGGATTAATCCTGAGGCAAAACACCAGAGGCTCTTATTCCTGGTTAGTTTTTTCCCTCAGCCGCATCAAAGATCCAGTTTGTCTTCTTCTCAAGCTTCTCCAGCGTTTTTCCAGCCAACACATTTTTCGAGGATTTTTTGGTTTTGGTTTTGGTTTTTTGTGATATTCGTGCAACAGCAGGCCCCTCTGACCTTGCCACCCTCTTCAGTACTGCTCGTAGAACAATTCGAAACTTGATTCAACGAATTCTGACCGTCGGAACCCTAATTTCCAAAAATCACCCAGATCCCCCACTACTTTTTGGGTTTTGATTTTCTTTCAAAATCAGACCTCTCTAGGCCCTCCTGTCCTAGGCGCACCATTCATTAGGCCTTTAGGGATCGTCTAGACCTCGCTTCGGTTTTCTGGGAGCCTCCGGTACACTACCTGCTATTTTTGGTGGTCCTGCTCCGATGCGTTCCCCTGAGGCCAAATCTGTGATTTCTAGCTCTTCCTCTGAGGATCGTCCTGTGACTCATGGCTCTCATGGAGATCACAACCCTCAGCTCTGCATCACCACTGTGAAGCTCGATGGCACTAACTTCCTGGAATGGAAGACTTCCGCCCTCATGTACATTGGGGGCCGTGGCTACAGTGAGTATCTGACATGTGCTACTAAAGAACCAGATCCGAAGGACAAATCTCATCGGATTTAGGTTATGGAGAACCTGACTGTCATGTCCTGGCTTTTTCACTCGATGCAAACCCAGATCAGCAAAGGGTTTATGTTCCTACCAACGGCCAAAGATGTTTGGGATGCCGTATCTTAGACATACTCCCAGGTGGGCAATTTCGCCAAGCTATATGAACTAGAACAAGAGATATCTTGTCTTCGTCAGGGGGAGATGAAGCTTGGTACATATTATGCTTCCCTTCGAAGCAAATGGGAGGAGATCGATCACTACCAAAGTTACTCCCCCATGTGCGCAGATGACGTCAAGTCCTTAAAGGCGATGGTTGAACGTTCCCGGATCTTCTAGTTTCCCTCCGACCTTCATCCGAGCTTTGAGGGAGCTCGTGTTCAGATCCTTGGTAGGGATCCTGCTCCTACCTCTCTAGCACAGGTCTATGGTTACATTCAGGGGGAGGACAGCCGCCGCTCTGCCATGCAACTCCGCAGTGGGAGTGATACTCAGGACCGCTCTGCCCTGGCTGCTACCAATCAGAAGAGCCAGACATCCAGTCCGAAGGAGTCTGGGGATCGACCCAGACCCAAGTGTGATCACTGCGGTCGCATGGGTCATATCCAGGATTTGGGGCCACTGAAATACTTCTTGGGAATTGAAGTTGCTCAGTCTCAGAAGGGCATCTTCATCTCTCAACGGAAGTATCTATTGCACCTTCTAGATGAGACTGGGTATTTGGGAGCTTGACCAGCAGAGACTCCAATTGATCAGAACCATCGGCTGAATTCTGAAGAGGGTGACACCCTTGAGGATGTCGCTATGTTTCAGCGATTGGTTGGCAGGCTGATCTACCCCCGTCCGGATATTGCTTACGCTGTTAGTGTTATCTGTCAGTTTATGCATGCACCACGGTCATCACATCTTGAGGCAGTTCACTGAGTTCTTCGGTACCTCAAGGGCTCTCCAGGTCGTGGAATACTGTTCGAGCGACATGGACACTTTAGAGTGGAAGCATATACTGACGCAGATTGGGCAGGTTCAGTTACTGATCGTCGGTCTACGTCTAGATATTGTACCCTTGTTGGAGGAAATCTTGTCTCTTGGCGAAAAAAGAAACAGCCAGTTGTAGCTCGATCCAGTGTAGAGGCAAAATTTCACTCTATGGCACATGGTGTGTGCAAACTCCTTTGGTTGAGGACCATGCTTGAGGAACTGGGACGCCAAGTGACAAAGCCGATGAGCCTCTACTGTGACAACAAAGCTACCATCAGCATTGCTCACAACCCAGTCCAGCATGATAGGACCAAGCATATTGAAGTTGATCGTCACTTCATCAAAGAAAAACTTCAACAAAGATTGATTTGTACTCCGTATGTGAGAACACAGGAACAGGTTGCTGACATACTCACAAAGGGGGTGAACAAGTCTATTCTTCATACCTTGACTAGCAAGCTGGGCATGATGGATATCTTCGCACCAACTTGAAGGGGAGTGTTGGAGTTTATGTAATACACCCACATGGGTGTTTCAAGTGGGCTGCGTCCCACTTCTCACGTGGGGCCTTTTTTGGGTTTTCACTATTCACGTGAATAGTGTCGCGTGAATAATGTCACATGAATAGTACCACGTGAATAGTGTTCTCCTTTGTAGGGTTTCTCCCCATCATATATATACAGTGTGTGAGGGAGATATATATATATATATATATATATATATAGTGTGTGAGGGAGAATTCTCCTCTTCCCACAACTTCTCTCTCTAACCCTAATCTCCTTCTCCACATTCCGCCTCCATTACACTTTTTTCTCTCTTCTATTTACAACCTTCATCTACTGGTTACAACCTTATTTAAAACAGGCCTACAAACTAAAAATCAACCTGATTAGTGATTTCTAAGTGTTGGATCGGAGTCTTTCATGGGTTGATTTTAACAGTGGGAATTTGAGCATTATTTGACGTACAAGATCGAAAGGTTTGAAATCACTGATCAAGTTCAATTTTGGTTTGTAGGCCCATCTAGGGATTGGCCAAACATCCATACGGTCAGCGTCCTCTAAAAGAGTGCCAAGTGGCTCATATTGTGGGCGATCAGGGATCAGCGGTTAGGCAACTTTTTTGTCCCCCTGGCAAGGCCACCAAATGTCAAAAAGAAAAATAGGAGGAAAAATATTAACCTGTAAAATTCTTTACCTGGAAAAATCGCACACCAGGTTCTGAATTTTCCGCAAACCAAACGCAGCCTTAGGGTAAAAAACAATCACTTCATTTGTATTAAAAGCCAAATATTAAATTTCGTAAATTTCGCGAATATTTCCCTTTCCAAAGAAACCAAAATGGAAATAAACGAACATGTCAATTTTGCAAAAAATTGCACGAAATTGCTATTCAATTCAACAAAACTCCTATGAATAGTATTTTTGTTAGAACTTTTAAAATCACAATTGGATTTTACATTGTATAGATTATTGTCAAATAAAAAAAAAAACAGATTTGAACACATTTTGGGTACTCAAATCAAATGGCTAGAAATCACCAATTGGATGATTTTTCGTATGTGACTACAAAGGGCTTGGCTATACATTCATGGGTCAATGGGTCTGAAAGGGTACCAAATAAGATTTGGTGGTAGACATCACATGTACTTTCTATTTTTTTTTCCTTTTTTGGTAAAGACCTAATCTGTATCCTTTTGATCGACACTATCTTACCTAGGTTGTCAGGGTAGTTCTACAATACCTGTATGTCTATAGGGGCATACTTGTCCATGTAAATGTTTTCTCATACAAATAAGAAGATTGGAGTCATGTGACACACACATGCTCTCCCTCTCTTTCTCATCCTTCTTTGTCTCTATCAAACCCTAACCCTAGAATTAAACCCTAACACTATCAAACCCTAATGTTCTACTTGGTATCAGAGCCATCTATGGAGGGGACCAAGAATAGTTGAAGCTCCCAGCAGGAGGTGCCGACATCATCATGACCGTATGACTGACATCATTAGTCGTACGATCGCACAGATTCTGAGGTCCCGGGGTAAGGCTGGTTGAAGGATTATGTTTTTCAGAGAATTAAGGTGAATTTTTAGGAATTGTTTGAGGTTGTTTCGATGACTTTTGCTCGTTTTTTGTATAAAAAGATGAAGAAATTGGTTTTCAAGTTTCTTGGATGTTCTGATCTATGGGGGGTTTCTCGCCTTCATTTGCTGCTTGGATTTAATCCCTTACATAATTACCAACACGACGAAACAAATCTTGTCGAGTTTCGTGTAGATTCGAAGATTCAGGAGATGAAACTCCCCTCCAAAGTTACTGCCTGCCCCTTTTTTTGCCCCTTTCGAGTTGTAAAACCCCGTGGGATCATCCTCCTGCTTTTGAAGGTCGTTTGTGTGTACAACGACCCCCTTCTCCTGAGTTAGGTGATATTGAGTATCCCTGTCTACCGAAGAGGTACTAGAGGGTCCACAGTGTGTTCGGAAGTGACCTCTGGGGGTACCGGAGGGTTCGTGGGGACTCAAGTGGCTTCAAAAACCCAAGTTTACAAATTACCTCAGTCAAGTTAAATGGAAAGAATTATTTGGAGTGATCTAAGGAAGCCTACATGTATATCAGTGGCTGAGGGAAATTGGGGTACGTCACCAGGCGAGTTGTTGAGCCTTAAACTTCCAATGACCCATTGTTTGAGAAGTGGAGACTGAGAATCTCACCGTCATGTCATGGCTTCTTAACTCCACGCAGTCTCATATTAGTCGGGGATTCTTGTTCTTGTGTACTACCAAGGAGGTGTGGGATACTGCTTCTCAGATGTACTCTCAACAACAAAATATAATCAGGGCCTCCAGTTACGTCAGAGTATCTCAGGGGGAATAGTCTATCTCTAACTATTTTGCCACTCTTAGAGTATGTAGGAAGAGTTGGACCACTATCATGTCTTTAGCCCTCGTGCACTGAAGATGGCAACAAGTACAGGAAGCTTGTGGAGGAGATTGAATCATTGAATTCCTTGTTAGGCTTAACTCTAAGTATGAGTTAGCTAGGATACAAATTCTGAATAGGGATTCTCTACCATCGCTCAATCAGGTGTACTCGTATGTGCAGAGCAAAGATTCAAGCGGAGTCCCTTGCCTCCTTTTTCGCTCCCCATCACGTTCAAAAGAATAGGCTTCATCTCAAGCCCTGCCCTCTTCTGGGAGGTTTTCTGATCGGGATAGGCCCAACTGTGCCCACTGTGGCCGCCACAGACATATGAAGGGCAAGTGTTGAGACTTGCATGGTCGTCCACCATGACCCACGACTCATAGTACTAGTTTCGACACTCCCCAGGGCAATACCACCTAACCTTCTCTGCCTACAGACACTTAGCATTCTACCTCCTCTACAGTCCCAGTTCAGCAGGTCAAGATCGACAACATTCAACGGTTTCTTGCTCAGTTAGAGGGACCTTCTGCCACATCCACTTCATCCTTTGCTCAGTCAGATACCATAAGCATTGCACATCATGTGTCTACTCCCTCATCCAGTCCCACCTTGGCTCATTGATTCAGGTGCCTCCGAGCACATGACCAGTATGTCTTCCTTATTTTCTTCCTATTCTATTTGTTCGGGTCATGAAAAGGTTAAAATTGTTGATGGTACCTTCTCATATGTGTCTAGAAAGGGAATGTCAATCTCTCATCCAATTTTTCTTTCTCATCTATCTTACATGTTCTTAAGTTTACTTCCAATCTCTTATTTGTTAATTCCCTTACCAAACGCTTGAATTGTAGTGCTAGATTCTTTCCTTCTTCGTGTGTCTTTCAGGACTTCGATACGAGGAGGACGAGCGGTACTGGACGTGAGGCTGATCGTTTATACCTTCTAGATGGAAATCGTGTTGAGCCCCTATAGCACTACAATCTTGTAGTAGTCGACTCAGTCCATAGTCTATTTTGTGTTCGCATGCACGTCTTGGTCATGTTTTTTTTTTCAATACTTGAAACTTTTATTTCTTCTTTGTTTTCTTATGTTTGTATGTTTGAGCTACATTGTGAGACTTGTGAGCTTGCGAAACATTGTCGTTCCTCTTATCTTTCAAAGAGTAATCACAATTTACCTCCCTTTGACATTGTGCATTCTGATGTATGGGGACCTGCTCCCATTATCAAAAATGCATACATGACCTAGGCTTGTAAGGGGACATGCCTCATACAAAGTTTTGTGCGACCTCCCCTTAAAATACCATGTGGCACACACTTTCTATGTGGCCGTGACCTCATTTGTGATGTGTTATGTACTCTTTTAATTTGACATAATATATAGTGATTATAATCATTTTCATGTGTAATTTCAGTTGTCTTTTACTATCATGCTTTCAAATACCTACTTCAGCATGTAACAAAATGCTAAGAACATTTATTTCCGCACTCCATATAGTTTTCTATTATAGTTTGATGGTTTATGAGTGCGTTTTCATGCTTGTTTTATCATTTCCTAAAGCTTCGACAAATGTTTTTCCAATATTTCCTACATTTCGATAATATTTCCATCATTTCCCAAAAAAATGCATTTCCCGAAAAATTTCCTTTCTCCAAGGTCAAAATATACCTCGACATCAAAATTAAAACCTTGATTAAAACTAAGGATCTGAATCTATAATGCATATTCATTGGATCACATGCACAATCATGGTTACTTTGGTTAAGAATTCCACAAATTGGGGAAATAATTAACCTAAATGTCCATGGTTGTGGATGAATGAATTATATGTTGTATATGCCAGATATAGAACTTGGGCACAATCGTTTTTTCAAAAAACATATATTTTTTTAAAATATTAAAAAACATCACGAATCTTTTAAATTAGTTGCAGATAGGATTTTTAAACATTCATTTTAATATAGAAATCCATTGTGATTGATTAGCTATTTATATGTAGTCTTATCTTTGGAATTAATAAATAATTTAAAATTAATTTTATTTTAAAAATTTTGAAATTTGAAAAAAATTGAGAAAAGTCCCGTGCATCAAATGCATGCATATATGATATATTATAACTATAAGTGTGTTTGCTTGTACATTTAATCGTTTCAATTTAAATTAGTTGAAAACGTTAATATTTTATTTGCTGAAAAAATAATTCATGATGAGTGAATGTAGTAGTTAATACGCTCTATGTAAGTAGGACACTGCACTTTTAGGGTTTTTTGCCGTGTCGGACACGTGTGTCGACACTTCTTGACACACATCTGGACACTTGTGGCCGTGTCACCCCTTGTTTTAATAATTTTAATATAAAATTGACTTCTAAAAACGGGTTGGTGTGTTCCATCCTCCATATAATAATAAACTAATAAATATTTTCTGCTTTATTTTCTATTTTTTGTTATATTATTAATAATTTTAAGAATTCATATCTATTAATATACTTTAATATATATATATATATGTACGGATGTGTCTCTGTATCATATTTTTTTAGGTTGTCGTGTCGACACCTCGTATCTGTGTCGGACACTGACACACATGTTGGTGTCCTTGTTACATAGAATACGCTATATCATTTTAAGCATATATTTTACAAATTATGGCTCTCCGTAGGGAATTTCACATGTCCAAGATCACCAAAATTGATACCACAACATCATGTTATGGGCCTAGTACAGTAATTAAATACTATATCATATTCTTAGGGTCTTAGCTAAGATGGCATGATGGGAGCCAAAGGTCTATGTGGCTGTGACCTACCCATGTGTCATGTACTCTTCTATTCTGATATGATGTACTTAATGTGACATGTTTTCACAATTACAATTTCATATGTAATCAAAGTTTTTTTTAGCTGTCAGGCTCTTAGAGACATACATCAATATGTAACAAAACACTATGGATTTTAATGTTGTTTATTATAGTTGATGACTTGGTCACTAATGAGTGTGTTTTCGTTCTTGTTTTATTATTTTCCAAAGTTTCAACAAAATTTCCACAATATTTCCATCAATTCCACGAAAATGTATTATTTCCAAAAGGAGTCGAAAATTTTCATTTATGAGCTGACTGAATTTTACCTCAACATCGAAATTTAATACCTTGATTCATATTTGGCTTGTATATATTGGAACTACTAGCTTAGGTCAGAAACAACGGTAGAGTTATGATGTGATACAAACCAAGTGGTACTCAAATAAAGTCAATACATATCATATTATCATTGCAGCAAAAAACATAATCTTCTTCAATTGAAACAAAACAAATCAATAAATGTTAATAATTTAGTGCATAAAATCTTGGAACTTGAACAATGCATTTTGAACGAAGTCAATAATTTTCATATAGCATGTAACTTTGAGAATCCTTTTCATTAAACTAATATAAACTATAAGTACAAGACAAGAAACATTTTTTGCAATGATCATTACAAGATTCTCAACACATACAAAGGATGCGCTATGTGTGCCAGCTACAAGGAAAAGACACTCAAATGATAACGCAAGGCTGCAACATTGCATATTAAGGATATACAACTCAATTGGTTAACAAATATTAAGCATATTAACAGAGATAAGAAAAAACGATTTTAACATCCATTAAAAGTTAACCATGCCCCACAATCAATTAAGGGTAACACCATAAGGTTGATTTGCACCCTTGTGGACACTGAGATAGTGGGTTCAAAAAACTGAAACATAAGAGATAATGATCATTTTAGTTATTAACAGTATGAGTAATTTTCTACAAAGGCTGCAACTTGTTATGTGATTTCTGTAAGTTTCAAACTGCAAGTAATGTATTACTTGGACAGATCAGATATTGCTAGGCATTATTTTAATATTTGTTCCAATTAGGAAACACCACTGTTAAAATTTGACCACAGACAAGCTCTCCAAGTAGACAATCATCCACAAGTAGGTCATCATGACGTCACTTGGCATGCCATAGTTTAGGCAATTCTCCAATGCAACAAAGTGAAGGAACCAGATATGACAGCACACATGCAATGCATCAGAAACCTGGAAAGTAGGTTTGTTTAAAATTTCTTCATTCATCCGAAAAGGAAACGGAACAAGATGGAGCAATACATTAGAAAAATAATGATGTCTTGATACACAAAGATAAGGAGACACATGACGCCTTGAATTAGCGTATATAAATACTGTTGCATTGCATTTTATAAAAAAAGAACCCACGTACATTTATAAACAAAATGGGCAATGACACGTGATAGAGAGGCATATGAGAAATCATTAAGGCTAGCAGAACTATGATTAACCTCGTAGACACGCCACAAAGCAGTGAAGAAGACAAGAATATAACCCAAACATGAAAATGAAATTATTTCCCAAACCTACCAACCATCATCAAGATGGAACGCCAATTGAGATGGACAAGATGGATCAAAGTCAATTGAGTGTATTTCCCTTGAGAAAATCTCTGCTTGTGCCTGAAAAACATTGATAAATCATTGTGGTAAATTTTAATATATAGCTATTGGAAGAGTGAACTCTCCTATGAATGAGTTAAGTATATGAGGATTCAACTCAGATGAAACCTGCATACTGTCTCACTCTCTCTCTCAAGAACACAAACCCTAGTTTCAAATGGCGCCCCCTATTTTTGGAAAATGGGGCACTCCCAGTGAAACAACAAATCCGTGCTTAGCTAACGCAATATTGAACCTTATTGCATTGGCAGAACAGTTGACAAATTTGCATCTTTTTTTTTGATAAGTGTGTATATTTCATTAACAAGGGAAAATTCCCAAAGAAAACAAAGGAAAAGGCGAAACTAACTCCTTAAAGAGGGAGGAAGTTCCCCAAGTAATTCGTCCCATCTATATACAAAGGATTAAAAAAACCATCCTCTAAAGAGAGGAGAGACAGAGGCCCAAAGAAAGAGAGAGGCTTTCACTAGAAAAACCACCTTAGAAGGTTTTCCTCTTTACCCTAGAAGATCCTACGGTTTCTTTCTTTCCAAATCACCCACAAAACTGCGAAAGGAAGAAACCGCCACAAAAGACGACCCTTCTCAGAGAAAGAATCATTCGCTACCCCTTAGAAAAGACCTCTCACGTGCTGAGAATGACAAAAGGCATACCGAATAGAGTAAAGAAGGTCTGCCAGACATCGGAGGTGATACCGCAGTGGGTGAACAAGTGATCGACCGATTCTGCTCATGGTTTTAAAATTCGGCGAAATTCGGAGAATTTTGAATAACCGAATTAAAGTGAACATGCAATAAAAAAATTACAAAAAATCGCCAAAACTTTGCCAATTTAATTCGACAAAATTCAGCTATTTTCTCAAAGTTTAGCCCTTTTCAGTACAAAAATTCGCTAAATTAATTCGCCGATTTAGTAAAATTTGGAGAATTTTTGCCAAAACGTTGGTAAAACACACTAATTTTTAAGGATATGATAAAACATTTATAACCATATTGATGCAAGTATCTGAAGTATTGAGATTCTTTTTTTAAGATGAATTATAAGTGTTTTATTGTGCTAGTTTATCACATCCTTACAAATCAGTGTGTTTTATTATGCTAGTTTTATCATATTCGGCTAATTTGCAAAAAATCGTGTTGTACCTGCTTATGAGTTTATGACTGTATCTTAGTACTTGCTTAAAATAAAGAATCTCAATACTTCAGATAGTCGCATAAATATGAGAAACGAGATTAATCTTGCTTAGGTTGTTCTAAATAGTTTATTTTTATGATATAATGAGTTATAAGTGTTTTATCATATCCTTAAAAATCAGTGTGTTTTACCAACGTTTTGGCAAAAATTCTCCAAACTTCTCTAAGTTAGTGAATTTTTACAGAAATTCTCTAAATTGAATTGAACTTCCCCAAATTAATAACAAAATTTAACTGACCGAAGTTTAAGACAAAGTCGAAGTTTAGAACCTTCTGCTTCAGACTTGCACAAAGCACATCTGTTAGGCACGACATACCTCTATTGATTAAATGGTTGTAAGAATCTTGTCCTAAATCGCAATCCACACAAAGAACTTCACTCCCGACGGAATAGGGGGCCTCTAAACTACGTGGGCCGGAAATTTCTCTTTCCTCCCCACAAAGCTCTCTTGATACAGGGATCGAACCGAAAAAGACCCCTTAGGTTCCCACTTCCAAATTCTTTTGTTAGGTACCTCCTTGAGACAAGGATTAATACCTACCCAGTCCAGAAGAGCAACTAAATTATCCATATCCCAATCATTCATGTTCCTTGTGAAACCAAAATTCCAAGAATGGAGGCCTTCTCTACTAGCAATACAATCTTGTATGAGCGCACCCTGCAGATCGGACAACGAATATAGGTTAGGGAATGCTTCTTTCAGAGAATCATCCACGCACCACCTATCTTCCCAAAATCGTACCGTGTCACCCTTCCCTACTTCGATCCGGATACCAGATTCGAACATATCTCGAGTTTTCATGAACCCTCTCCACATGCTAACTCTATAAGAGGATATCACCGGGTTGCTTTCCCAACCGTACTCCAAAATCCCGTACTTGCTACCAACTACCTTCCTCCACACACTGTCTTCCTCTTCGCCAAATCTCCATAACCATTTAGCTAGGAGAGCTACATTCATGTCTCGGAAATGTCTGATGCCCAGACCCCCAACCTCTTTGGGCAGGTAAATCATCTCCCATTTGACCATATGGAACTTAAGAATTTTCTCTTTTCTTGCCCACATAAAGTCTCTCATGATTCTTTCTAACTTCTGAGCCATTGCTGTCAGAGTAGAGAATATAGACATGAAATGAATGGGCAGGCTGGAAAGAGCGCTCTTGAGAAGAGTGACCCTCCCTCCTTTCGACAAAAATCTCTTTTTACACCCAACTAGTCTATTGCCAAATCTCTCCACCACCAGGTCCCACACCGATATATCTTTGTATTTAGAACCCAATGGTAATTCGAGATATGTAGAAGGCAAAGTCCCGGTACCGCACCCCAAACTACTAGCCAAACACGACAAATTGGGAACGTCACACACCCCCAATACTTTGCTTTTCTAAAGGTTCACCCGAAGACCAGAGACTGCCTCAAAGCATCTGAGGACACATTTAAGGTATCTAAGCTGTCGATGAGAGGCGTCAGAGAAAAGGATCGTGTCATTAGCGAATTGAAGATGTGTGATCATGGGACCACCGAAGCCGACTCAAAATCCCTCCACATAACCTCCTTCAGCCGCTCTACTCATCATTCTCCCTAGAGCTTCCACCACTACCACAAACAGGTAAGGGGAAAGCAAGTCACCTTGCCGAAGACCTCTCGAATTGTGAAAAAAGCCAGCCGAAGATCCATTGACAAGAATAGAAAAAGTAGCTGAGGAAATACATGCTCTGATCCAATCTCGCCATCTCATACCAAATCCCATCCGCTCAAGCATGTGATTTAGAAATGCCCAATTGACATCATCATGTGCTTTCTCCATGTCAATTTTGCTAAGGATACCACCCCTTCCATCTTTATTCATGGGAAGAAGAGGAAGAGGCGGAAGATTCATCGAAGGATTAGAACTCGGATGAGTAGCAATTAATACACCATCCACCAACTGCCTGTCTCACAAACGCTCCTTGAGCTGGAGAGATGACTAAGCCTACAACCTCCTTCATATGGGACGCTAGGATCTTGGCTATGATTTTATAGGCACTTCCCACTAAACTGATAGGACGGAAATCCCTAAGTGATTCAGCCCCTTCCTTCTTTGGGATGAGAGTGATGAAAGTACAATTCGACACCCATCAAGATAGGCCTACTTTTCAAATTCCTTAACCATAAGCAAGAAGTCTTTTGGGATAATACCCCAACACCTCTGGAAAAAAAAACATTGAGAAGCCGTCTAGGCCTAGCGCTCTATCTCTTCTAAGACTTTGAATGGCTTCCACCACTTCTTCCTCTACAATCTCTCTCTCCAATCACACCTTCACATCTGGCCGATACTGTCTAGTTTCAACTCATCCACTGAAGGTCTGAAAGAACAAGTCTTAGTGTATAATTTGGAATAAAACTCCACAATCGACTCCCTAATCTTTCTTCCCCTTCAATAATCTTGCCTTCGAGCAGAAGTCTGACTATACTGTTACTTCTTCTAGCATTGGCTACCTGATGAAAAAATTTGGTGGTGTTGTCTCCTTTCAGCCATCTAACCTTGGAGTTTTGACACCAATTGATCTCATACATCCTGGCCCAATTGTAGAAATCCCTCTTGGCCGCAACTCTCCTCTGCCACTCCTCTAATAACAGCCTCCCTTTTTCCAAATAGTATATGGATGCGATAATATCCTATAGATCATTGAACTTCTTGTCTACTCTGCCGAGCACATCTCTATTCCACTCGATCAACTTGAATTTCAAAGCCTTCAACTTCTTACAATATAAAGACGGATTAAGCCTTGAGGGTGTCGATCCATCTCCAAAAAATACATTTCAATGAAGGAAAAGACCAAGACAATGGATTAGAGATCCAAAAACAGACTCGACACCCCTTTGTTATAGGGTAATACCTAAATCACAGTGCTCTCAGGCACTCTAAAGGTGCCGGTAGTAAGAAGGAGATGGAGTTCTGGACTCCAACACCTCAAAACTCCACGGATTGGAGTGAGGTTTGTTTTGGAAGAAAGATAATCATATAGGTAGCTAAAACGAGTAACAAACATACCCAAAAAAAGGCTTCAAAGATCAGGAGATCAAGGAGAACAAAAAAATGGAAAGTTCCTTAAATCTCTGAATATTCCACATAAGTCCATGAAGAAGGCCCAAAAAATTCTGAAAAAATCACCATTAAATATCGAAAAATGTTTTCCATCTAGAGGTAGAGCTCAAGAACCAAGGAGTCTGTACGACTGCTGACATCAACCGTATGGCCTAATGATGTCAACATCTTCTTTAAGTCCCTCTGAGTTGCTCTAGCTGATGAGATTGCTTCTAAAGTGATGAAAGGTTTGATACCATGTTAAACAACCATTTACCCCAAAAGATCGACCTCGTAGGAAGGTTTGAACACGGGATCTCCCTGGCATCACACCCTCTGGGGAATGTTGTTTCGCCCTCTTTACCCAACAAATCAACCTGTTGGGGAAAGGCAAAACAACTATGTATACTAACAGGTCGTTGGGCGAACACAACACGTGTGCGGGAACACACCATCTGCTAACACGCCCCCTCAGTGGGAATACACTCCATAGGAAACTTGAACCCGCGACCTCCCAGCCCTTAAGGCTTAGATTCCAAGTTGAATTTAGGGTTAGTGTGTCAAGCAAGCAAGGAAGGAGAGAAAGAGAGGAAGAGAGAGAGAGAGAAAGATTGAAGTTTATATTTCTTGAAAAGCAAATGCCAATCCATTTGAAGTACCTTCCATGAAGACTTGCAAAACAAAATATGTAGGATACTATGGTGTTGGATGAATTATAAAGCCACAATGATAAACAAATTCTAAACATCTAATTGAAAGTTATAGAAAACAACTTTGCATACCTTCAGTGACCTAATTTTCTCCAACATCGGTGCTAGCTTCAAAGATGTTAAGGGAGGATGATACACCTAATTGAAAAGAGAAATCCAAGAGAATATATGTTAAAATTACATTTTCACTAGATTCAAGTAATTGATACTACCTGAATGGTGTTAGAAGAAACCTAAAGAGACAATATCTTCTTCTTTTTCACTTCCTTTTGGTAAAAAAAGCAACCATCTTGAACATTTATGGAAGAGACAATGTTGAATAATGATCCTAAAAGTAAAGATACTTGTGAAAATAGATACAAGAAAAGGTGCATACAAAAATACCATCCAGGAAGAAAGACAAAAGGAAAGGAAAATTTGTAGTTTTTCCTCTCCATGCCATGGTATAAAATTCAACATAATTCCACGAAATATTATGAAATATTTATGTTCCATAGGGGGACCAAGGTACTAAATTTCAATTTTGGAGTCCATTTCGGTCAGCCCAAAAGGGAAATATTTCACAAAAAAATTCGACCCTGTTGGAAATAATGCATTTCATGGTAATGATGGAAATATTATGAAAATTTTGGTTGAAAATTCAAGAAATGATAAAAGTTTGCAAACACTCGTAAGGCATCGAATTGTTTTTGAAATTAACTAAGACCGGTAAACAAGTGATTCACATGGCAATTTGTAATATGCACACTTGTCAGTTGGCACAATTTTTTTTCATGTTACAAATCAACCCTCTGAGATCAAATAAGCAAAATTTGAAATTTTAGAAGCAAAATGCATGCCCATCCCTTTGTACCTCTTTATGACTTTGGAAAGCAACTGATGTTCTTCCCCCACGAAGATCCCAAGCATATATGATCCCATGTTTACCAGCCCCAAAAACAATCTACAAGAGAGAAGATATGAGAAAGTTCTTTATAAAGCCTAGTCAATAAAATCTACAATAGAAAGGGCAATGGTTAAATGCTTATAAACCAAGGCATTGGAATGCATGGGCATAGGCCTATATATTTCCTCAAAAACTTCCAACTAGCTAAAACAACAATATATAGAAGAGTACCATGTGAATGATATAATTCAAACTCGTTAACAAAGATAGCATTACAAGTAAAATGAGATAAAGAACAAGTTCAAAAATCTGAGTCTCACTGTGCATCTCGGTCTTCTGAGAAACTGAGTTGAGATGTAATACAATGGCAGGAAAAAGAAAAAAAAACAGATGTTGCAAGAAGGATTGAGACAATCGTGAAACAATGCATCTTCATCTCTAGCCAGGACTCTTTGGTCTTTGCTCCAAATGCTCTAACTTGAGCTATATCCCTACTTTTCTTCTCTCTCATTTTTTCAAGTTTATAGATATCTCTTACCCTCTCTTATTCTTTTTTTTTGGTGAAATACCCTCTCTTATTCTCAACCTATTGTATAAGTCATCATATGCCTTATGATTTGCCTCACTACTTTATTTGTTTCCTTTTTAACAATTCCATATCTTTCAAAGTTATTCTCTTTTTCTAGTTTGCTTCAAGTCTTGTAACATGAAATTTTCTCTCTAATCTCTTTTTGAACTTCTTCACCCACACAAGTATTCTTTTTGTAAGTGACTTTTCCCTTTAGTCTCAAGATACTACCTTATCTCCTTTTAGGTTCCACCACCTAAATTTTTACACATTTTATTTGCAGTCCTCTTTCATCTTGTAAAGTAAATTAGGGTTTTGAGATGGTAAGAGGAAGGAGAAGAATAAAGAGAGAAAAGAGGAAGTCAAACTATTGTCTGAACTTACTCTAGTTGACCCTCACAATTATAACATGTGTTGTAATGACCCTATCTCTAGAGATATTATAGTAGAGTTTTTATAATACTTTGAAATTAATATATATGTCATTTTAAAGATCTCAACAATAGTTTCCTAACGATATCAAGTTTGTCAAAATTGGACTTACAGATTGAAAGTAATTATGTTTTAAATACAGCCACACGATAAGTTATCGAAACGAACTATTGTGTTAACAAATCTTTTGGAAAGAAAAATAAGCTTTAGTCCCACATTGGAAAGGAATGAAAAATTTTAGATTTTGAACCTCTATAAATACAGATGATACCCTGAACTAAATAGCAATCTAGCCCCTGAAGTAAGATATAATTGCAAAAACACCCTTCAACTAGAAGAAATTCTAGAGAAGTCCTAGGTACTTCTGAAAATATTCAAGAAGTCCCTTAGGAATTAAGCATTTTGGTTTGGAGGACAGTGGTGGGCCCACAACCTCGAGATACGAGTCGTACGAAGTTTGAGGAATTCTAGTTTTAGCGTTTTCCAGGTAAGTAATTAATTCTTTAGTTTTGTTTTATTTAATACTTCTTTGTTTATTTATTTATGTAAATATTTATTTATAAATGTTATTTTATTTTAGAAAATAGTAGAAAATTCATAAAATATTGTAGAAAATTCTATTATTTTTGGGAAAAAGGTCTAAAACTTTTATTAATGGTATCTTCTAATTTTGGTAAAGAAAACAATGATATTAGACCCTCAACATGTGAATTTTTGGTTTATCTGATTTGGTATAAACTTTAAATTAATGATGTAAATCATGTTATTATGATTTAAGTTTATGAATCAGCTATATATGAAGGTGCCAGCTTGCTCAGTTGGTAAAGTTTGTGGTTGACGATACTATAGACCTGGGTTCAAAACTCGCCTTCACCGAGTTACTGATCTCTTTAAAAACAGGCTTACCTATCAAAAAAAAAATCAACTATATATGACATGTGAAATTGAGTTCTTATTTTGATGTCTTGTTTCATTTTCAAAACAAAAACGATAAGTTGAGAATTTATATTTTCAGAAAATAAGGGACAATTTTGTAATTAAGTTATTGGTATTACATTCGAAATCACATGACATGATGTGATAGCTGAATGGTACGAACTAGAGATAAGAAAATCAGAATACCGTTTATGAGGACATGCTTTCGGGGCCTCCTTGGGTGAAAACCCCTAAATGTGGGCATTTTCCTTTGGGACCCTTGGGTTGATCACCCTAAAGAGTAATAAGGGATCTCTAGAGTAGACCCAAAATCCATCGCTGCACTGTATGGTTCGATAGACGGCATGAGATAGTCAGACCCTGCTATGTGATCAAATGGGTCATAGTATACTGATAGTCTGATCTACTTTAACATGTGTTTTAAATAGAATGATGATCTGATCTATTTTAGCATGTGTTTTAAGAAGAATGATTTTGATTATTTATTAAATCCCTCGTCATCGATTTTCTGATATCATATTTAAAAAGATACTATTATTAGTATGTAATTAGTTACTTACTGGCTTTCAAGCTCACGCAACTTATGTTGATTTTCAGAGTGATGCCACAGTGAGAGGAGCGTTGTAGGATGGTTTCATTTTGTTTTCATAATGACGAGAGGGTCCATGTATTTTGTTTATGTTTTGTACGTTTTTACATGTAATAACTAGACAATCTCACTGGTGTATTGAAATCGAACTTTAGTATTTACTTCAAAACTTGTGGAAAGACATCTCGTCTCAATTTTGATGTAATTATGTGAATGTAATTAATACTTTGCATTACAGTATAATCCTTCTATCATAGAAAAAAAATTTAATTGGTGTATTTCCGCTGCACCACACTATAAATCTTGTTTTATCACGTGTGTTCTATCCCACATATCACGCCTCGAAATCCCTGAAAGATCTAGATGATTGGATAATGGATTTGGGGGTGTGACACTAATGTTGTAATAAAGGTAAATACATTAACATTGCTCCTCAAGCTGGAGCATATATATCATATATGCCCAGCTTGAAACATAAGAAATCACTCCTCATGCGACTCAATGCCTTGGTAAATACATCAGCTAACTATTATTCTAATTTCATATACGAAGTACAAACATCAACATTTCCAACTTTCTCTCTGATGAAATGGCAATCGACTTCAATATACTTGGTCTCTCATGAAAACATGATTAGAAGCAATATGGACAACTGCTCAATTATCAACAAACGGAGGAATAAAGAGATCAACTGCGAATCATATCTCTTGGAGAAGATTCCTCAACCATGTCCACTCACAATTAGTGCGAGACATAGCTCAATACTTAGCTTCTGCTCTAAACCAAGCCACCACACTATGTTTCTTACTTCGTCACGACACAAGGTTCCTACCAAGGAATGTGCAAAAACCTGCGGTAGATCTCCTATTAGATGATGAACCAACACAATCAGCATCTGCATAGCCCTCAACACGTACATGAATATGCGTCTGGTATAACAAACTATGGCCAGGAGCTTCCTTGAGATATCTCAGAATACAAATCAGAACTCCCAATGTGGGATCCGAGGCTCTTGGATAAATTGAATTACCACACAAATAACGAAAGAAATATTTGGTCTAGCGATAGTGAGATAATTAAGCTTGCCAACCAATCTCCAATTCCTTCTAGGATTATCAAAGGGACTAAAATGAATACTACATTTCAGTACCGCAACAACTAACAACTAGTAGATTAGATCTACTTTCCTCTTGGAGGCGGAGCTACACACCATGCAATGTATATCTAGCATCTGCAGTAAATGGTCTCCTTTTGTTGGTTTTAGTTGGGTTGGTGGAGACATTGGTACATCAATATCCCGTTCCCTGCAACTCTAGAGCTATCCTTGGCAACAAGCGCCTTTCTCCCTTCCTTAGGTGAGGGTGAAGTGAAACAAACACCTATCATCTATAGATGTATATCACTTAAAGGGAAGGATGGTTCACAGCATGCTAAGCCCACCCTTGTAGCTTATCAATATTGGGATTTCTCTCCCCTGCCATCATCGTCCGAAGCATTTCAATCGAGTAGATGATACTATGATAGGGACCAGAGCACCAAGTAAAAGCAACATTGGAGTGTCTACTGGTTTAGTTCCCAATAAACCAATCTCCTTATGTAAATCCAGAACATACTTTTGTTAAGACATTAATTCCATCTTTTGACTGTGCAACTTCAATACCTAGAAAAACTTTAGTTCAAGGTTTAAAAGGGGTAGTCATAACGGTACAACGGACTGGGGGCATTACCATTTTCCGTTATAACGAATTGTAACGCTCAAGGGCAAAAACTGAAATAACGAACATAACGGAAAAAAACGGAGAAAAACGAAAATAATGGCGCTGAAAATCAAAATTTGAAATTCAAATTTCAAAAACGAAAAATAACGGAAATAACGTCGTTTTTTTTTCCACAAAAATATCCAGAAAATAACGATCGTTTTTTCGAAAATAATGGCCGTTATTTTTTCAGCGTTTTAATGGTTCATAACGTAATGGGGGAAGTCCAAATCCGTTATAACGACCGTTATTTTCGTTACAACGGCTGTTTTTTAAACCATGCTTTAGCTATCCAAGGTCCTCAATGTGAAAGTGTACGTGAAAAAACTGCTTCAAACTCTCTATAGCCTTGACGTCTCACTAGCTATAATCACGATATAATAGCGTTGAAATCAAAATTTGAAATTCAAATTTCAAAAACGGAAATATCGGCATTTTTTCCCAAAAAAATATCCAGAAAATAACGATCATTTTTTTCAAAATAACGGCCGTTATTTTTTCAGCGTTTTAATGGTTCATAACGTAACGGGGGAGGTCCGAATCCATTATGACGAACGTTTTTTAAACCATGCTTTAGATATCCTAAGCCCTCAATGTGAAAGTGTACGTGAAGAAACTGCTTCAAACTCTCTATAGCCTTGACGTCACTACCTATAATCACGATATCATCAACATTGGCAACAAAAATGATCTTCCCAACCTCAGAACTCTGACAGATTAGAGTGGTCTGATTGACACATTTTATCAAACCAAACTGAAGTACAACTTCACTAAACTTGTAAAACAAAGCCCGAGGTAATTGTTTCAAACCATATATAGCCTTCTGTAATCTACAGACCCAAGAAGACTCCCCCCGAGCAAAAAATCATAGTGGTTGCTCCATTTAAACCTCCTCATCTAAGGTACCATGAAGGAATACATTTTTATGTCTAACTAGTACATGGGCCACTACGCATTAACGGCAAGAGAGATGATGACACGCATCAAAGATATTTTAGCCACTAGAAAAAATGCCTCAACAGAGATAATGCCATATGTTTGAAAATAACCATTGGCAACAAGACAAGTCTTAAGCTTTTCCTCAAATCCATCAGGAAGATGTTTGAATCGTATACACCTAGCGACAACCCATAGCCTACTTACTAGGAGGAAGAGAGGTAAGTTCCCAAGTACCATTGTGATAAATGGCATCCATTTCATCTTGCAATGCTTTCCTCCAACAAAATTGTGACGTAGCATCATGAAGATTAATAGGAACTGACATAGAGAAAAGAGATGTGACAAATGTACGAAAAGAATGAGACAAATGAGTAAAAGAAACAAAATGAGAAATAGAGTGCGAAGTGCATTACCTTTATGAAGGGGAATGGGAAGATTTGGTGAAAGAGACGGATCTGCAGACGTGGAAGAAGTAGAGACCCAAGAACAATCAAAGGTTCAAAGGCAACAACTGGTAGATGTGTGGGATGGCACCATTACCTACAAATCAGAGTTAGAACTAGTTACAAATGTAGGAGGTATAGAGCCAGATGTATCAAGATGAAGAGGATCAGTTATAGAGGAAGATGAATAAGAACACCTCATCATCCACACGATGACGCATCTGAAGAGGAAGGAATAGATTCATAAAAGGTGATATCAACATTCAAACTATCGGCGAAGAGGACTGTAACACCGATATCCTTTTTGGGTACGGGAGTATCCCAAAAAGACACTTGATAGAAGGAGAATCAAGTTTATCCCCCTAAATCTAAACGATGAACAAAGCACACAACCTAAAATAAGAGGGGGAAGAGAAAATAGTGAAGTATCTGAAAGAAAATAGAGAATGGAGTCTTACTATTGATAACTGACGAAGGCATCCGGTTAATGAGATAACAAGTTGTGAGGAGATAATCACTCTAATATAGAGAGAGACCACACTAAGGCGAGAGTAAACTTCTATCAACAATGAGAGCTCTTTGCTAATAAGGATTTGAGCTCACACAGGCTCAAAATTCAACCTCTTAGGCCAGAAAGAAACTTCGTAACTTGATACTCCACTCGTTTTCTTCGTTGTATCTCCGGATCAGTAGTATTTGGCGGATACACGTTCAAATCATCAATTATTCCTCGCATACAGAAATAATATTCACGAAAACTTTTACCACCTTGTTGTAAAGTAAAAAATTCTTGAAACAATTGACACATTCTAAAAATTGTCATAAGAAATACATATCCCGAACTCTCCCATATTTCTTTTGTTGTGTCCAAAAACATCCCATTACACTTATTTGTGGATCCATACTATTCCACAACTAGATCATGATCTGAGCATTTTCTCGAGTTCACTCATCATAATTACTGGCCTCTCTCGGAGATTGTTAAGTAGTCAAATAATTGAGAGGAAAACTTGTATAGATTTCAACCAAGGTACGTAATTACTCTCATTGATTTTAATGGAAGTCATCCAAGATAGAAATATCTTAGAAGAAGATAACATACTATTTTTAGATTCCATTGCCTGTTACTAGATCACAAACACCTATGGTCAGTCTAAAAGACTGCGATTCTCCCTGATACCTACGATATACTCTAGAGATCCCGAGATAGAAATCTGAACACCTGCAATTTTCATTGGAGAGCCTGAGAGAGAAATCTAAACACGTGATTTGCTATGTAAAGTCCAAAAGAGAAACTGATACCTATGATTTACCTACAACGACCTCGAGAAATGTATCATGACCTCGGGAAACTTGTCATGTTAATCTAGGAAAACGTATCATATCAACTCTTGAGAAATGAGTTACAACAACCTCGAGAAACATGTCATAATGGACTTCAAAAACAATATCACAACAACCTTGGGAAACATGTGATGACAATAGTTGAAATGATTTCTAGGGTTAGGTTTAGGTTTAGGTTTAGGTATAGGTTTAGAGCAAAAGATAAGAGAAGGAAGAGAGAAGATAAAAGGATGTCATGCTTAGCTCACATGATTCCCAAAACTATTATTTATATGAAGGCCATTACAAAGACAAAAATACCCCTCACTATGAGGTATTTACAAAACTACGTTTACATGTAAAATACGTATAAATACATATATGATAACACTCCCCCTCAAGTTGGTGCATAGATATCTCGCATGCCCAACTTGCTAAGACACCGGTGAAGTTTCCAACTAGGGACTCCTTTGGTGAAGACATCAGCTCATATGTCTGCACAAAAGGAGTGCACACTTCCCTGGAAACAATCTTCTCCCTGATGAAGTGGCGATCCACTTCAATACGCTTGGCCCAATCATGTTGAACAGGATTGTGAGCAATGCTAATAGCAGCTTTGTTGTCACAATACAAGCTGACTGAGCCTGAGACAGGGAATCTTAGTTCGGTCACTAGAATTTTTAGCCACAGCATCTCACACAGACCATGTGCCATTGCTCTGAATTTAGCATCTGCACTTGATCTAGCAACCACATGTTGTTTCTTGCTTCGCCAGGTAACCAGATTGCCCCCAACGAAGGTACAATAGCCCGAGGTAGATCTCCTATCATCTTTGGCACCTACCCAATCGGCATCAGTATAGGATTCTATCCTCATGTGACCATTCTTCTTAAAGAGTACGCCTCTACTTGGGGCTGTCTTGAGATATCTCAAGATCCTGTGAGCTGCCTATAGGTGAATGTCCATGGATGAGTGCATTTACTGACTAATAACACTCACAGCATAGGCAATGTCTGGTCTAGTCAGGGGGAAAGACAAATCTCCCAACTAGTCTCTGAAAACTCCCTACATCCTGAAGGAGTGCACCCCCATCATCACCCAGCTTGTGATTTTGCTCTATAGGAGTCTCTACTGGCTTCGCTCCCAGCTTCTCAGAATCTCTTAGCAAGTCTAGAACGTACTTCCTCTAAGAGATGAAGATCCCTTGGCTGCATCTTGCAACCTCTATGCCCAGAAAGTACTTGAGAGGTCCTAGATCTTTGGTCTCGAATTCTTCTACTAGGTGACCCTTTAGCTTAGACACCTCTGCTGCATCATTCACTATAAGAATGATGTCATCAACATAAACAAAAAGGGCAGTAGTACTTCTCTCTTGATGCTTGACAAACAGAGTGTAATCAGCTTGGCTGAGTATTGCCCAGCTTCTTTACTTCCAAAGTGAATCTCTTAAACCAAGCTCACGGAGACTGTTTAAGACCATAAAGAGCCTTTCTCAGTCTACACACCTTTCCACCTTCCCATGGTGAGATGAAACCGGGTAGAGGATCCATGTACACTTCTTCATGTAAGTCACTATGCAGAAATGCATTCTTCACATCTAGCTGGTGCAACGGCCATGCCTGGTTTACTGCTAAGGACAACGACACCCTTATAGAGTTCATTTTTGCCACTGGTGCAAAAGTCTCTACATAATCGACCCCATAAGTCTGAGTGTACCCCTTAGCTACCAACCTAGCGTTGTAATTCTCAACTGACCCATCGGCCTTGTATTTCACAGTGAATACCCATCTACATCCAACAGTTTTTTTTACCTCTTACCAAATCGACAAGCTCCCTTGTGTGATCCTTATCCAAGGCACTCATTTCTTCTACCATAGCAGCTCTCCATCTAGGATGCCCCACAGAAGAGGGAATAGGGATAGTAGAAATAGATGTAATAAAAGCATTGTATGAGGGAGACAAAGCCTTATACGAAACGAAGTTGCGCACGAGGCGTCAAGTAGTACAACTCCTAGTGCCCTTTCTCAAAGCAATAGCAAGATTGTCAAAAGCACAAGTATGAATAAAAGGAGGAACGACAAGTATGAAAGGAGAAATATTACCTGGATCCAAGGATGGTACAACTAGAGCTAGATCAATTGTAGCCTTCCCTCTTCTGCCTTAGAATTTAAGCTCCCCCTAAGCTCTAGGACCACTATCAATCACAGTAGTAGGCTCAGTAGGAGTAGGCTGCGATAGCTCTAGAGAAGGTGGGGATAGGAACACAGCAGGAAGAGGAACATTTCACCTCTCTTCACTACTGCTCTCCCCCTGAAGAGAGGTAGGGGAAAAAAATGAGACTTCTTCACGGAAAGTGACGTCCATGGTCACAAACATCTTTCCAGACAGGAGATGATAACACCTATACCCCTTGTGAGTGGAAGAGTAGTCGAGAAACACACACTTAATTGCTTTGTACGATGGGGGCCTAAAATGTGGACATAGCAAACACACCCAAATATACGAGGAACAATAAATAGAGAAGAGTTGCGGAAAAGCACACTACTACGAGTCTACGGCTACTACTATGTGACTGCAATGCTGTGGGCTCAGACGATCGTCCATCCAGAAGGCAGAGGCCATCATCCTTACGTCCAGTGCCAATCGTCCTCTTCGTCTCTAGGTCCTGAAAAACACAAGTTGAAGGAAAGAAGGTGACACCGCAATTCAACTTTCAAGTTAAAGCACTAACATAGAGAAGATTTGAAGTAAATTTGGGTACATGTAAAACAAAAGACAAAGGAAGTTGGGAAAAGAGAATGACATTCCCCTTCCTTGACACAAGATAAAGTCGCATCAGCAATATTGACTTTATCCCTACAAGAACGAATAGAATATGTGGAAAACAAATAAGACATTCCTGTTCCGAGGCACCTGAATCAATGAACCAAGTGGGACTGGGTGAAGGAGTAGACACATGATGAGCAGTACTAGTTGTACCTGACTGCGCGAGGGAAGTAGAGGACGTGGCAGAGGGACCATCCAATTATGCAAGCAAGCGTCGAAGAGTCTCAATCTCGAATGCAGAGATAGGAGCAGGGGAGGCCACAGGAGCGGAAGCAGAACCCAGAAGAAGTTGGCCAGAAAATGTCCCAAGAGTATCCATGCTCGTAGAGTGAACCCCAGAGAAGCCAGGTAGGCTAGAGCGTGGAGGCTAGCCATATAACACCTAGCACTTTTCCCACACATGTCCCAATTTACAAAAGTGGTCACACTTGGGCCTCTCCCTGGAGGGCTTCCCAGTAGTGGAAGGAGCATACTGCTGGCTGGGCATAGGAGATGAAAGAGGCTTCAGCTTCTAGAAACGTTGAGACTGTGAGCTAGAACTAGTATTAGAGAGGTAGCAAGTGTTGATCGCTCGAGAGGAGGATGTGGTGCCATAGCACTCCGTCTGCTCTCCTCACTCTACATGTAGGAATATACCTCCTCTAGAGAGGGTAGATCCCCGCGATTGCTCAAGATCTGAACCCTAGCCAACTCATACTTAGGATTGAGCCCTGAGAGGAACTCAAAAACCCGATTCTTTTCTACATACTTCTGATAACTGGTGATGTTCTCTAAACCAGTTAGGTGGTAGGTGTGGTAGTATTCCAACTCCTCCCACATGCTTCGAAGGGTGGCAAAGTAATCGGAAAGAGACTTCTCATCCTGCTGAAGTCGAGAGAATGTCTGTTTGAATTGGAAAGTTCAACCAATATTTTGCGGTTGTGAGTATGTCTTCCGTGTAGATTCCCAAATTACGTGAGTAGTAGGCAAGAAAAGGAAGCCACGACTGATATGGGGTTGCATGGAGCTGACGAGCCAAGACATCACAGTGAGATTTAGGTTTAGGGTTAGGGTTAGAGCAAGAGAGAAGAGAAGAGGATGTCATGCCTAGCTCACATGACTCCCAAAACTATTATTTATATGAAGGCCATTACAAAGACAAAAATACCCCTCACTTTGAGGTAAAACTACCCTCTACATGCAAAATACGTATATGATAACAACAATTACATGAATCTATGATTTTCCTTGGAGACAATACACCATGTTGTAGTAACTTCTCATCTATGACATGCACATACACACATAGAGGCCAAGGTTATACCGTCAATCTACAAAAATGACCTCTTGCACATCCACACAAAGTATAGGTGGTAGGAACCGCCACAAAAGGGAAAGAAAAAATAAGATGAAAAAACCTAGGGTTTCATGACTAGGCCCTAGGTTATTATTTCTCCCCATAAAGAAGGAAAAAATATAAGGGAAGAAGAAGAAGATGAAAAAAGGAAACTCTAGTTAATGGATCATACGCTCTGATACCATGTATAGTAAATTAGGGTTTTAGATTAGAAGAGGAAGGACAGGATAGAGAGAGAGAAGAGGAAGTCGAACTAGTGTCTTGAACTTATTTTAGTCGACCCTCACAATTATTATATATACTAATCCTATCATACAAGTAAAGGAATAGAAATACCCGTGTTACATTAACACGTCGCCTTGTTTTCTTATAGTCCAAAGTGTTTGTAGAATGTAGGGGTCTCTTTTTTGAGGATTTTGTCTTCAGATGGGACTACCTTTGTATTCGGGATAGTTGATTTGGCTGCCTCCCGTTGTTCTGGGAGTTTTTTTTGGGGAGCCTAGCTTTGTGTAGGTCACCTCAAGCTCACTAGCTTTGTTGCGTATCTGTTTCTGGCTTCGTTTTCTATAAAGTTTATACTTATAAAAAAAAAAAAAATAATACAAGTGTTACATTAGCACATCTCTTAATGCGAACATCTATAACCTTAGCCTATGTTATGGTCAAACTCTCATAAAATGACCTTACAGCATTTGCATATCGCACGATCATCCTTCTAAGAAGAAAAAAGTCAAATTTTTACTCAATCCACTCTTAAACATTACTAGATGTTCGTCTAACTTCTTAAAGTACGTATTTGCTAATACCCGATCACATGGGATAACAAACTCAAGGATTTAACCCTATCTTATTTCTTTTTTGTCCAAATCCTTGTCCATTATGCATTATCTCATAACCTCTATTGTCTTTCCCTACATGCCCATTTAGGTTCCCTCCTATAAATATCCACTCTTTGTTAAGAATTCCCTAAAATAATTCATCCATCTTTTTCCCAAAATTCTCTTAATACTCTCATCTAACATTTCATTATTTTTAATTAATTAAACTAATTTTAAGAGTAAATGTATTAATAAAAATATAACCAAAGTACCAAGAAAATCTAGAAAACATGTTTTCCAAAGATTCTCTAGATAATCCACTTTAGTACTCATTACTATTGAAACGAGGGGATATATTACCTTCTTTTATAAATATTTTAGATAAATAATTAAAAATTAAATTTAGGTCTATGGAATTGATAACCTAGCCATGTGATCTTAAACATATATTTAATCTTGGCTAAAAAGCAACCAAATCCTATTTTATTTGGGATTTAGAAAATTTTATTTGAAATTTTCGAGTTTCCACTAAAGTTTCAAAAAGAAATCCATAATTTAGGTTACTGTGAAGAAAAAAACAAATAACAAGAAATCGGTGAACTTATTTGTTTAGGAAAAATCGATGTACAAACGCAAAATCCATTGTTGATTTGAGTTTTTTATACAGAATTTGTGGAATCATTGTTTCCGAGAGATCTACCATGTTGGCCTCAAAGGGAATGAAGCTTTGAGTAGGGAGCAATGATGAAAAAAAGGGGAACATATAAGCAATTCTTCATAGAAACATAAGGGTACAATTTTCAAAGAATATTATCTAATAGACGCTTACTAAAACATTCAACATCAAGGCTCAATAAATGTTGTCGCTCTTAGGCTAACTAAAATTTGGGAGAAATACTAGTAAAGAAAATAAAATAATTGGAGGAATATAACAATATTCATAATATCCAATACTATATTATAACGCATTCAAATATATACTACATATAATGCATCATGTAAAGCGTATCTATCATTGTGCCATATACACTCATCATTAATAATCCCTTATCCGAACTATTGGCAACATGAATAATGTTCCATCATATTTGAGTAGGGAGAGTTGCACTATATATGTTTAGACTTCACAAGCTTACTCATGTAGTTTCTTGGTCAACTAATAGTTTTCCACTTATAGGCAAATTAAATTAATTAATATGTACAAGTATCAAAAGCCATGAAAAAAGATGTGATCAAATAAAAATGAAACACAAGTGTTTAATGTTCCTTGTCAGAGAGATGGGTAACAAATCATCATTATCAAAAATTCAAATAGTAGATCTCACCGTTCAACATGATAGAAGGTCGTGTATTACACCACTAACCTGATTTTCCACATTTAACTGGATACTACTAAGGGCACTATGGGAATTTGTTGTAAGCTCAAGGCATGGAAGATTACTCATTCGCCGATCCCATACATTGATAACACCATACATATCAGATGCAAGCAACCTAAATAAAAGGAGGAAAAAAAATGAGAAGCCAATCAATTAGCAAAACTAACAGTAACATAAAAAGCATAGGCTCAAGATCCATAAAACATTAATAAAAAAAATCATAGAACAATGGGAGTTAGTATTGAAACAAATATTATGACAATTTTTACAATGAAAGCAATCAATGTTAGCACTGTGAAGAATACAATATTGACTCCTATAATGTGTTTTTTTTCTCGGATTGCATCCTAATTGTCATTAATATGATACTCGGGTCCTTCAATTCCCCAAGCTACATAATTGAGCTCTACCCAAATATTTTATTTCAAAAAATACTTGAAAGGAAATAAAAAGTACTTTGAGAATTATAAAAGATATTACGTAGGTATCATAAGTTATAGTAGTGGCTTTGTACCTTGAACCCCCCCCCCCCTCCCCCCCACACACACACACACAAAAAAAAAAAAACACCTTTTTCTACACTTAGGTAACATACGTCAAGAGGGTTTAGTAAACCATGATACAACAGGGTATGGGTACAAGATCCATGTTAAATATGGCTTAGCTGTATCCAAATAATTTATATTAGAAATTACAATAAAAAGTGTAAAAGATATTTTAAGACTCGGAAATATTATAAAGCCATATAATATTTAAAAAACAATATAAAATTACATATTGCAAGGTTTTTGCTAACACTAATTAGCATTCTTACATAACAATTAGTTTCCCTTGGAGCATGGACATACGTTGTCCATCCAATTTCACCAAAAGGCAGATTCGTAGGTTCAAGAAATCTTTTTTCTTCTTCTTTCGATAAGTAAGAAGCCATTGCGGTAAAGAAAGGAAACTGGAGAGATAAAAAGGCGAAGCAAAGGAGGGAGAACCTCACTCACTTCCCAAAAACAAAGGGACCACCCAAACTAAGGGTTCCTCTGTACAATACAAAATTTTAGAAAATGAATACCCTTAAAAACTTCCAAAACCAACGTCCAAAAGTATATCATGCCTTTAACCTTCAAAATAACTGCATCGAAAAATTGGCCTCCAAATCTTCAAAAATCCGCTTATTCCTTTGCAACAAATCGCAAAACAGAGCAATCTCCAAATGATACGTCTACAAGAGCTCAAGGCAAACACGTGCCATCTTAGGAGTAGCTCATAAAGACTAGAGGATACTGTTATCAGATACGCAAAAGGGAGCAATCTCTCCTCTATTTGATCCTAAACCTAACCCTAACCCTAATTATCTAATTCAACTTGGTATCAGAGCAAGGTGTCGCCGGAGAAGATTGTCGGGGAAGTGTTAATGCCTCGTTGAACCGTACGGCTAACATCATACCGTACGGACACGTTTTTCGAGGTCTGTCAAAACCTCTTCCAATAGATCTCGATTTTTCAGGGTTTTTGGTGAATTTTTGGGAATTTTTTGGGGAGTTCTTGATGGTGTTAAGACCATTCTTCTCTTGAAAATCAAAAAAATCATTTTTCAATACCAGTCCAAAACCCCTTCGATTTAGACCTTTTTGATGGGGTTTCTTGGTCACTTTTGATCCCCTATTATCATAGGGATCCATCGAATCTATGCATGGGCCCTTCCATTGAGAATTGAAGCTTTTAGCTCGATTTCTCTCCCAAAAAAGGGTACTACCAGCCCTATTTTTACCTTTTTTGGGTTGCACTTCACTTTCAGACCTGCAATATCCCCTTATTTTGGGTTGATATCACTCCTAAAATGTTTATTTAGGTATTTTGGACTGCTCTTCCCTCTTATTGCTGCTATTTGACCATGAAATAGCCTTTTTAGGGCCTTTTCTTTGTTTTTTTGTCCTTTAGTGTGCATATAACACTCTTGTTGATTTGGCCTTAGTTCTTGCTTATTGTGCATTTTATCGGCACTCCATCGACTTGGCTCATTATGGAGAAAAAGCCACCGCCTATGGAAAAACAGCCATCACCCTCGGACACTCCCTCAGAATTAGAGATGAGCACGGAAGTCCCCCCCCCCCCCCCCCAATGGAGTTGGAGGGCCTATGGTGCATCATCTGGCCTATGAGATTATAGATTACTTCGATGAAATTAGACGGCAAGAACTATCTACGGTGGGCTCAGGCTGCACGATTATTTATTAGAGGCCATAGGAAGCTAGGCCACACTATAGGGGATACAGTTGAGCCTCCCAGGAGTGATCCATTGTATCGACAGTGAGAGATAGATGACCTTATTGTCATGTCATGGCTCCTCAACTCTATGGAGCCAGATATCAACCAGAGTTTCTTATTCATGCGCACAGCTCGAGAAGTCTGGGAGATTACACAGAAGACCTATTCCAAGCAACGGAACAATGGCAGGGCATTCCAGCTGAAGCAGAATATCTCCCACTTCAGGCATGGGGAGAGGTCTCTTGCTCAGTACCATACCTCCCTTCGCACCTTGTGGCAGGAGCTCGATCATTATTACTCTTATCAGCCCCTTCAACCAGAGGAGATTGCTCCTTATCAACATGTGGAGAAGGGTCGGATATTTGAGTTCCATTTTGGGCTCAACCCGTCGTATGAGCTCGCTCATGTCCAGATCTTGAGCAGCAGAGTGGATCTTCCCTCTCTCGGTGAGGTATACGCCTATCTTCGGAGTGAGGAGAGTCGGCGGATCTCCCTTCAGGATGAGCACCTCATCCTAGAGCGATCAGCGCTAGTTGCTTCTCCTGCCTACCAGCCCCAGGGTCTTCTAGTGCTCATATAGCCAGTATGGATACTCCTGGCCCTCATCAGGGACAGTCACTGCCGAGCTCTTCTACGTTGGCTTCTCCTGGTGGTATCTTTGCTACTGAGCTTGCAGGCCTTCGATGGTTGCTCTCACAGCTGGATGGTCCTTCTGCTACACCGTCTACCTCCTTCATGTGTCCATCATGTGTCCCTTCCATCATCCAATGCCACTTGGATCATTGATTCAAGGGCTTCGGAGCACATCACGAGCATGTCCTCTTTATTTTCTAGTTATTCCATCTGTTCTGGCTGTGATAAGGTGAAGACTGCTGATGGCACCTTATCCTTTGTGTTTGGGAAATGGAATATCCTTCCCTCTCCTAAATTGTTTCTTTCTTTTGTTCTGCATGTTCCTAGATTTACTTCTAACCTATTATCTGTTAATGCTTTGACTAAATCCCTAAACCATGTCACTTTCTCTCCTACTTCTTGTGTCTTTCAGGATCTAGAGACGAGGACGATTGGCACTGGACATGAAGATAATGGCATCTACCTACTGGATGGACGCCTTCCTAAGCCCACAGCACTGCAGTCTTCTACTAGTAGTAGTAATAGGATAGATGTTGTTTTGACCTGGCATGCCCGTCTAGGGCATGTTTCTTTTCAGTATTTGAAAACTTTTATTTCCCTCTTTATTTGTTTCTATTTCTCTTTCTGCTTTACACTGTGGGACTTGTGAGCTCTCCAAGCATTGTAGATCGACCTATCCCTCCAGAGGTAATAAAAGTACTTGTTTTGATATTGTGCATTCTGATGTATGGGGTCTTTCCCCAACTACTTTTATCTTTGGCTTCCGTTATTCTGTTACATTTGTTGACGATCATACTAAGTGCACATGGGCTTATCTCATGGAAACCAAAGATGAGGTTCATTCCATCTTTCAAGGCTTTCATAAGATGATCCAGGGTGGAGAATATATGTTTGGGGGTCTTCAACACTACCTCCTTGACCATGGGATTTGTCACCAAAATTCCTGCAGCTATACCCCTCAAAAAAATGGTGTAGCTGAAAGGAAAATGAGACATTTGACTAAGAGAGCTCGATCTCTTTTGATTGACTCCCATGTCCCCAAATCCTATTGGTCGGATGTTGTGTTGACGGCTGCCTACTTGACTAACAGAATGCCATCTCGCTCGCATGTTCAATTTCCAATCTCCTATTCAGGTCCTTGCTCCTGGCTCTCTTCTATTCATTGTTCCTCCTTGCATCTTTGGGGGTGTATGCTATGTACATATCATGGGCCTCCATCACACCAAACTAGATCCCAAAGAGCTCAAGTGCGTCTTTCTCAATTACTCCTCTACCCATAAGGGGTACAAGTGCCCATAAGGGGTACAAGTGTTACCATCCTTCCTCTGGGAAGAAGTTTGTCTACATGGATGTCACCTTCCGTGAGGAGCTATCCGTTTTCTCCCCCACCTCTCTTCAAGGGGGGAGTAGTAGTAGTCGTGAAGAGATGTGGAATGTTCCTCTTCCTGCTTTGGATCCATGTAATCCTCCCTCTCTCTCTATACCTGTCATTCCCCTTTCTACTGATGATTCTGATCTTCCCATTGCTATTAGAAAAGGCACCAGAAGTTGTACTCAGCATCCATTGAGCAACTTTATTTCATACTGTTGGTTTATTATTCTCTTATGTATGGGAGGCATTTTAGTCTTTTCCTTTTTGACAAATGATAATAGGGTCTCTAGTGTATTCGACTACACTAGATTGAACTCTTCTATTTTTTCTCTCCCACTCTCTCTTCCTCTTTCTCTCCTCTCCAAAAACCCTAACTAAAGCTTCATGGTATCAGAGCCATACCTCTGATCTGATTTAGCTTTTATCCCTTCTCTTTTCCCTCTTGTTTCTCCCCTTTCTTACCTAGGGTAACAACCTCTTTTCTAACTCAGGGCTGCCATAGCCTAATGTAAAGGCTACAACAGCCCTCGTTGTTGTTTTCTCATCTGGTTGGGGATGCCGCAGGCTACTATGGACTGATTTGGGGCCTTGTTGCTGTCTCTCATCTGGTTGGGGCTGCTGCAGCATACTTCACCCTATGTTTCAGTGATCTTCATGAAGATGGTTGCTATATTTCATCTTCTTATTGCTGTATTTCATCTGGTTAGGGCTGCCGCAGGATAAATGGACTGATTTGAGGCTGTATTTCATCAGGTATTTCAGTTTGTTGATGGTTTAAAGGCTTGTTTGTGCATGCCAACTGTTTGGTGTTTGTCCTACAAATTTCTCTATGGCCTGCCACCTTTGTTACTGCCCTTAGGTGCTTCTGCACCTCATATTTTGCTCTATAGGTGCTGCAACAACTTTGTTTCTGCCCTTAGGTGATTCTGCACCTCATATTTTGCTCTATAGGTGCTGCCACACCTTTGTTTCTCCTCTTAGGTGTTTCTGCACCTCATATTTTGATGTATAGATGCTGCCACACCTTTTTGTGTTTCAGGGGCTGTCTTTCCCTTATTGCTTTGTAGTGTAGGTGCTATCGCACCCTCAGAAGTGGAGTAGTTGCAGATTTTTCCTCTTCTAGTTGTTTTAGTTGTCTATTATGGGGTCTAAATCTGGTATGACGCAGTCGGGAGATGTCTTCAATGTTCAGATGACATCCATCAAGCTCGATGCAAGCAATTTTGTTCCCTAGGCTAAATCCGTTGAGATCTTTCTACTTGCCAAAGGTAAAGCCAAGTACCTCATTGAGACTTGTCCTGCTGCGGATGCGAAGAATTACTCCGAATGGATCCAAGAAAATGCTCAGATCATGACATGGCTATGGAATAGCATGGATCCCAAAATCAGCCTTAATCTGATGTTCTTGAATACCGCAAAGGAGATCTAGGAACAAGTTGGAAAAATGTATTTCGAGAGAAAATATATTACCCGAATATATCAGTTGGTGGAAGACTATTTTTCCCTACAGCAAGGAGATAAGCTTCTAGCTGAGTACTATTCCTCCTTATAGAGTATTCGAAATGAATTGAATGTTTACCAACCTCTCACATCAGATTTAGACCAACAGCGTAAGCAGAAAGAAGATTGATGTAGCTCGGTTTCTTTCTGGACTCAAGCTGGAGTATGAGCCAGTCCGAGCTCAGATTTTAGGGAGCAAGGAACTTCCAAATATGACGGAGGTTTTTGCTCGCCTACAGCGTGCTTCCTTATCCAATACCAGTGTGGCTATTGGAGATAAATTTGCATTAACAGTCTCTGGCACAGGTAACTGGAATGGCCGAGGTCTATGTTAGCCGGATACTTCAAAATGGGTGTCGTATACGTGTCGGATACTTCAATTTTTAGTGTAAATGCCGTATCCATGCCGTGTCGGGGTCGTGTCCTTGGCGTATCTGGGTAACATAGGCCGAGGTCCTTTTGGTCATGGTAGTGGTGGAAGAGGAGGACGTGATTCAGGGGGAGGTCGTGGTCGGGGGCATGGAGAACCCCGTAAATGTACTCATTGTGGTAAAGATGGTCACACAGTGGACTATTGTTGGGCCTTACGTGGCAAACCAGCAAACTGGGCCCATTCTGTTACATATGGTGAGACTATGAGTGCTGCTCCTGGGTTGATTGCTGCTATTCCAGATCAACAGTTGTCCACCTCTTCTGATATAGTGACTTTATCGCGTGACGAATACACCAAGCTCATCAACCACAATATTATGGTACACCCCCTTCTGCTACTCTTGCTCATTCAGGTACTGCATGCCTTGCCTCTCAGGCGTCTAGGACATCCTCTCGTTGGGTCATTGACTCTGGTGCATCAGATCATATGACTGGGACCCCAGGTGTGCTTTCCTCTGTCCACTATATGTCTTCTTCATCCTCTCAGTGTGTTACCCTAGCTGATGGCACTACATCTCGAGTGTCAGGCCTTGGTTCAGCTACACTTAATTCGTTTTTAAATTTATCTTCTATGTTGTATGTTCCAAAATTTCCTTTAGTCTCATGTCTATTAGTAAACTCACCAAGTCCCTCAATTGTTCTGTTACATTTTATCCTTCTTGTGTTTTTCAGGATCTCACGACGAAGAAGATTGGTGGAGGGCGTGAGTCTGGTGGTTTATATTATCTGGATCTTGAATGCGAGACTACAGCCTTCCAGACATCGTCTCTTACACCGCATCAATGGCATTGTCGCCTTGGGCATCCTTCTTTGCAATCCCTCAAATTGATGGTTCCTTCGTTGAGTACTGTGTCTAGTTTAGATTGTGAGTCATGTCAATTGGGAAAACACAATCGTGATTCCTTCCCTTCTAGACTTGTTCCTCATGTTAAGAAGCCTTTCGATTTAGTCCATTCGGATATTTGGGGACCTATTCGTGTTACTTCAAGGAATGGTTTTAAATATTTTGTTCTCTTTGTTGATGATTTCTCTCGTATGGCGTGGCTATATTTAATGCGTGATAGATCTAAATTGTTTTCTTTCAATCATTTTATGCTGAAATTAAGACTCAATTTGATTTATCCATTAAAGTTCTTCGTTCTGATAACGCGAGAGAATATGATTCATTACCATTCCGTTCATTTCTTACTTCTCGTGGCATTGTTCATCAAACTTCTTGTTCTCACACCCCTCAACAAAATGGGGTTGCAGAAAGAAAAATTCGCCATGTTCTTGAAGTTACTCGTTCTCTCATGTTTGAACGGAAAGTTCCTAAGGTCTTTTGGAATGATGTCGTGTTTACTGCCTATTATCTTATTAATCGCATGCCTATGTCTGTCCTACAGGGTAAGTCTCCACACTTTGTTCTGTTCCCAGATAAGCCTTTGTTTCCTCTTACTCCTCATATCTTTGGATGTGTTTGTTTTGTTCAGCATTTGGGCCCAAGGGGAGACAAACTGGACCCTCGTGCCATTAAGTGTGTCTTTTTCGTACCCAAAAAGGTAATCGTTGCTTTGATCCTATCTCATCTAAACAATTTGTTTGTTCTGACGTTACATCCTTTGAGCACGTTTCCTTCTTCTCTGATGACTGTTCTATGGATTCATTTTCATTAGGTATTTCACCACCTCTTCTGCTTCCTGTTGATAGTTTTCAGGGTCTACCTACCACACCGCTTCCTGTTGATGCTCTCCAGGGTCCGCCCACGCCACCGCTTCGCACATACGCACGTCATAAACCACCCTTGTCTTCTGACTCACGTGCTCCACTATTTGATTCGACATCTCCAGATCCTCTGGTTCCATCTACTGACCATCCTATTTCCTTACGCAAAGGTACTCGTTCTTGTACACAACATCCTATTTCTAATTTTGTATCTTTCACTAATCTTTCCCCATCTTATCGTGCTTTTGCTACTTCTGTCTCCTCCGTGCATGTTCCTAATACTATTCAGGAAGCCCTTTCTTCTTCTGATTGGCGTCATTCCACGGTTGATGAGAAGGAGGCTCTTCACTCCAACGACACTTGGGATCTTGTTCCTTTACCTCCTAGTAAGAATGCAGTTGGTTGTCGTTGGGTGTACACGGTGAAGTTCCTCCCCGATGGGTCTGTTGAGTGCTTAAAGGCCCGCCTGGTTGCTAAAGGATATACTCAGTCCTACAGAATTGATTATTGTGAGACTTTCTCTCCGGTTGCTAAACTTACTTCTGTTCACGTCGTGATTGCCTTGGCTGCCTCTTTGCTTGGCCTCTCTATCAGCTTGATGTCAAGAATGCCTTCTCGCATGGTACTCACCACGAAGAAGTTTACATGGAGCAACCTCCTGGGTTTGTTGCTTAGGGGAGTGTTTGGGTACTGTGTGTCGACTCAAAAAGGCCATTTATGGACTAAAACAGTCACCGCGTGCATGGTTTGGTCGATTCAGTGAGGTGGTACTTCATTTTGGACTACGACAATGCCACTCGGATCACTCTGTTTTCACACAGAAGACGGCCAAAGGGATCATCATACTTGTTGTATATGTTGATGATATAGTAGTGACCGGGGATGATGCTGCGGGAATTCAAGCCTTACAAGATTCCTACAGACACATTTTCACAGTAAAGACCTAGGAAAAATTCGGTATTTCTTAGGGATTGAGGTGGCCAGATCAAGTAGTGGCATCAGTTTGTCCCAACGGAAGTACGTGTTGGATATTTTGGAGGAGACAGGTTTGTTGGGATCGAAACCTGTTGATACTCCTATGGATCCAAATACCAAACTAGTGATTGATCAGGGAGAACTATTTGATGATCCAAGAAGGTATCGACAGTTAGTTGGAAAGTTGAACTACTTGACTATTACGATTTACGAGACCAGATTTATCTTTTGCTGTTAGTGTAGTCAGTCAATTTCTGCAGTCCCCTCGACTTCCTCATTGGGAGGCTATGATTCGGATTCTCAGATATTTGAAGTGCTCTAGGCCGTGGTCTGCTATACAAAGATCATGGACATCTTCAAGTGTTGGGCATACAGATGCAGATTGGGCAGGATCACCATCTGATAAAAGGTCCACTACAGGATATTGTACTTTTCTTGGTGGCAATCTAGTGTCGTGGAAGAGCAAGAAGCAGTCCATTGTGGCCCGCTCAAGTGCTGAAGCCGAATACAGGGCAATGGCTCACACTGCATGTGAGCTAACATGGTTGAAGCATCTTCTTCATGAGTTGGGTTTTGATGTGAAGTCTCCGATGCACTTGTACTGTGATAATCAGGCAGCTATTCACATAGCCTCTAACCCTGTCTTTCACGAGCGTACAAAACATATTGAGGTGGATTGTCACTTTGTTAGAGACAAGGTTATATGTGGTGATGTCTCTACTCCATATGTGAAGTCTTCAGACCAACTTACAGATTTGTTCACCAAAGCACTCTTCAGAGCACGCATGGATTTTATTTGTTCCAAGTTGGAGCTTCATGATGTTTATGCTCCAACTTGAGTGTTGGTTTATTATTCTCTTATGTATGGGGGGCATTTTAGTCTTTTCCTTTTTTACTAATGATATTAGGGTCTCTAGTGTATTCGACTACACTAGATTGAACTCTTCTATTTTTTCTCTCTCACTCTCTTCCTCTTTCTCTCCTCTCCAAAAACCCTAACTAAAGCTTCACATATGATGCCTTGTCCACTTCGTACAAAGCCTCTGTCACATCAATTTCCACTATTCCCATTCCCTCTTCCGTGGCAAAAAGCATATAATGTTGCAAAGGCAAACTGGAAAGAGTTATCCCCAATTCCCCACACAAATATCATCCCAGAATTTTATCCTATCACCCCTGTTGCCTTTAATTCTAATGTCAGATTTGAATAGATCATGAACCTTAGAATCTCCTTTCCAAACTCCGCACCCACAAGATGAATCAACTCAATTGTTGTCCCATTCTTGATTCATACTACCATACTTGCTATCTATTACTCATCTCCATAGAACCTGCAACTCTTTGTCATACTCCACAACCATTTCCCTAATAAAATGCTATTCATAACTCTAAGAGGTCTGATCCCAAGGCCTCTTCGATCTGCAAATAGTCACCAATTCCACTCAATGATATTTACCTACATCATCCACACCCTTCCAAAGGAAATTCCTAATCAATCTCTCCATTCTGATGCCATAATCGACTAGGATGGTAAACAAAGACAAATAAAACGGTAGACTGGAGAACTACTTCTAATAAGAGTGATCTTTCCACCTTTGAATAAGTCCCCCTTCTTCCAAGATACCAATCTCCTTTTCAAAATTTTCCACGATCGAATCCCAAACACTTTCAACCTATATCTAACACAGATAGGAAGATCCAAATAGGAGTCAAAAGTTTGCCCACCTTGCAACCAAAACTGCAGATAACTCCCCCAGATTAACCACTTCACCCACACCAAATACCTCACTCTTTGAAAGATTAACATGTAACTCAAACTACCTCAAAACATTTGAGGACTAAAGATGAAAGACAATACGTCCATCTCTACCCCCTTTAAAGCCCTCCACAATACCCCTTTTTTGTTCTCCTAGTTAACCAACTTGTGGACACCCCATTTTTGCACACCTCTGGTCTAATCAGACTACACCCTGTTAGCTGAATCTTGATAGAACCTTTCCCAGTCATTAGGAACCCATATCCCATCAACCCAAGTCAGTAGAATATTCCTTACAAGTTAGAACCCTTAGAGCCCTAGAGTAGAGATTGGACCTGAAAATGGCAGGTATTCACAAAATGATTAGATATTCCTACTTGATTGATTTCATTGCAATTGTACATTGGATTTCAAGAACGAAATGTTTTGCGATCAAACTTCCGAAAAACCCTAATTCACTGTTTTTCACAACAAATGTCAACCTTTCTTTATCAAATGACTACAAAACTTGTTTCATTAAAAAGTACTTGTTAAGACCTTCCCAATGACACCAATTTCATACAATTCCGACATAGAAGTAATTTTTCAAAGTGAAAGGACCAAAGTACTTCTGGCTAGAACCCAGCCTTGAACTTCGTGCGTCAAATGTGACAATAAGAGAGTCACACGGCACTGATAGTGTCATTTTACAAGCCAAAAAGCTTATCTTTGCGATTTTCTCAGATCTAATCCAAGAGATACCATTCTACCTGCATTTGTCTCTAGATGCGCTCACACACGTACAGATATTATCTTTTCTCTAGATGCACTCAAACACACGAACAGACTCACACGTGCAGGGCAAGTCCATCTCTGATATAAAAGCTAGAAGAATGGAATGGCAAAGTAAGAGATAGAACTCCGATCACTTTGAGACGGGATTTCTTAAAGTGAAATCTGGGGAAAATCTCCTACAGGCTGTTAATCCAAGCAAATAAATAATTCTCAAAGGAACCTCCTACGAGATGTTAATCCAAGCAAATCAAAAGTCCTCAAAGAACTAAAAGCCTAACTCAAAATCTTCATTCAATAACGCAAAATTGTTCACGATACTCTACTAACAACTATTTTTAGGAAAATAAAAACCTTAAAAGCTAAGTTAAGGGCTTAGATTTTAATCTCATCCACCCATCTAAAGTAATCTAAATCTGTCCCATTAATGACACAACTACCCATAATCAAGTCACAAATCTTGTCACATACTAGACCACTTTTTGAGGCCCAAAACAGAAAAATATGAACATAGTGTAGACATAGTCATTGTATGGTTGGTGCTTGTATATTGGTTTTCTTGCCAATTTGAAGTCGTTTTGTATGGTGATTGGGGGAGTGATATTCTTGGTTGTGAAAGTGTGATAGTTTTGTTTGTGGAGCTCATTTCTAGCCTTGTCTTAAATCTATAAGCATTGTAAATTGTAATGGACCAACTTTTCCTATTACTGGAAGAGGGAATATTCACATTTCACCTTCTTTTTCTCTTTGTTCTGCTTTACAAGTTCATAATCTAGCTGTTAATTGCTCTTCTATCAGTTCTATCTCTAACAGTTTGAACTATAATGTCACTTTCCCATTGCATTTTTCAGGACCTGCCGACGGGCAAAACAGCTAGTTTCAAGCTGTCAGCGCCATGATCTTTACCTTCTTCAGACGCCCAGAAGTAAAGGAGCAGCATTAACTTTACAGCTGGTTTCTTCTAGAGATTCAATTATGATGTAGCATTGCCATCTTGGCCACCTACTCTTATCCAGTTTATGATTCTTAACGTTTCCTTCTGTTGAGACTTTAAACTGTGAAACTTGTTTAGAAAGTTGACAAGTTTGTACTAGTTTTCCTGTTCATGGTAATCGATCTGCTTCTCCATTTGATAATGATAGTCAAATGGGTGGGCCCAGCTCCTACTATTTCCATATTTGGCTTCGATATTTTATTAGCTTCGTTGAGGATTAATCTAAAGTTGAATGGATTTACTGGATAAGTATTGATCGTGAATTTCCTGTGATTTTTAAATCATGTCATGCCATAATTCCAACTTAGTTCAATAGAAAGATTAATATTTTGAGATCAAATAATACAGGGGTATATATGTCTTGAAAAATACAATCATTCTTGCCGTAGCAGGGGGTCATCTTTTAGACATCTTGTCCTCACAACCCTGAACAGAAGTAGTTGAAAGGAAAAATCAGCAACTTCTTAAGGTCACTCTTTTCCCTTCTTAAGCATTACTTATAGTTTACAACTTCTTCACATCATGTTATCTCATTATTACCTTCACGATTATTGAACTTCGAATTATCAATTAAATTGCTTGGACCTAACGATCTTTTGTTTTCCATTCCTCTTTAAATACCTGAGTCTACCTGTTCTGTGCATAACATTGATAATACGATGAAAAATTTTCTGATCAATATGTTAAATGCAAATCTGTTGGCTACAATAACTCCCAAAAGAGGTATAAATGCTGTCTTTTTTTCATCTCTGATCTCAGAGATGATTTTTGTCTATAGATGTTACCTTCTTTTAAGAAAATTCATGTATCTCTAATGAGGGTTGAGTTTTTTCTATGCTTCTGTTGCAGTTGAAGAAATCCCCTTACCCATTCCTTATCCATTATCTTTCTTATTATGCCCCTATCTTCCCAAAGTTATTCTATGAAGTCAATGAAGCTACTCTCAAAGAGTATGAAAGAAGACATAAGCGAGTGAACTCAGCTTCCTACCACTCACTAATTAGCTCTGCAAGGTACGAAGCCGTCTACTTCTCTCTCTATTCCAACTAATAATTCTAGGATCCCGAGTTACCTATTGCGGGCAAATGGGAATGTACAGATCATCCTATATCTCGATTTGTGTTATCATGATATTGCACCTTCCTATCAATTGCTTCTTTCAGGTACTTTTAAACATCAGATTCCTTCCAATCTAAGTGCTGCAATATTTAGGAGGAGATAAAAGATGTTCATAAAAAAAAGTACATGGGAAATCGCTTCTATTCTCGAGGGATAGAATACCTCTAGTTGCAAATGGGGTTGCACATGACAAGACAAATGGTTCCATTGAAAAATACAAAGCACATCTTCTTGCAAATATTAACTGCCATTTTATCCATGGTAAAGTTACTTCTGGTGATATCTCAATCCCTTACACAAAATCTGTTGATCAGCTTGTCGATATCCTTACCAAGGCTTTATCTTCCAAACATCATTCCATGTGCTTGGCAAAACTGAGTGTGTTTGGCATTCATGCGCCAGCTTGAAGGGAAGTGTAGTTGGATTTTAAGGAAATATCACATTTGTATAGCGACATGTTCTATGTACTTCCCAATGTTGTTCCTTATTAAGGACATTCTTTTAACTTCACAAAGATAAAATAAATACTAGTATGGGTGTGTGGACTACAGAAGACATAACTTTAATTTCTCCCCATTGTTTCTCTCTTCTCTTCTCTTCTCCTTCACATTTTTATAAGACACACATCCATAAATCTTCCAAGGACAGTCCAGCACAAAATGCCGCCTATAAACCCCCCAAACCACCCTTGTAAGTCTCTCTTTTGAGTGTACCTTTCTCGCTGCAGGAAAGAGAAGGGTGTCTGATTTAACCCCCCCACCCCCCTTTCTTCATCTCACCTGAGGAACCTCTCCATGGCAGCTGGTTTAAAAATGCTGAGTTCCACTAATTGTCCACTAAGATAGATTTTACCCTTAGAAATTACTGCACTCCTTAGAATCAGTTATCACATCCAATTGAATCCAAGTGACTCGGACATGCCCCTAAATTATTCACCGACATTCTAACATTACATGGCATAAAGTCTACTTATATAAAGAAGTGATGATACAGCTCATACAAGTTCTTTTTCATCGTATAACAGCTAATTAATTTAGAGTGCATGTGGATGGTCTTGAACAAATACTCTAATCTAAGCCTAAAGATACCAACCATGACTTTTCAATCGAAGTAAAAGCAATATCACATAAACCTCTGGGGACTTCATAGCCATGCACAGTGACGGTAGGTCTCTTCCTTAACACCTACATTATTAATAATAGAAAAATTTATCATCATCTACAATGGAATTATGCACCAAATTTTATGAACAAACTAAAAGACAGTCCTTAAGAAAGAAAATTAATAATATCATTTGAAAGCAAAGAGCATGCAAATTATATAGACACAATCGCTTTCTACTCTAGTGCATCCAATCTCCAAGAGTGTTTCTATAGTTATATTATGCCAAAAAATGTAGATACGCCCTTTAGCCTAACGTTACAGCCACCAATCAAATACAAATATAAAAGCTATTACCAAGGTCTACAAAGCATTCAATAGCAAAAGATTTCAAAGCCTCAATGGTTTAGTTCCTAATCTTCAGAAGATTAGTACATATAAGAAAAATAAAATGGGTGTTGAGGGAAATTTTAATTCCCATAAAAAGTAAAAAATACCTCAAATGGGTCATATTTTTATTTGATCGCATAAGCATTTGGGTAATTTTACCCCATAATGACTGCGCATATTAAATGAAAAGCAAGATTCTTCTTAATCCTCTAACCTTGAAATGACTTTAGAAGTTAAATGACTAAAATGCCCTGCCAAAAGTGGATTTTTTTAATTACCTACATACCCTCAATGTGAAGGGTATAATAGACCTTTAAGGTATGACAACATTAATTGCTTAAAAATTGCATTAAAATTTAAAAGCCCTTTTAAGGGCATTTCACATACAATACCCTTTGCGTGTAGGATAAAATCACTAGAATACCTACTGCGTGGAGTGGCGCTACAGGAACTGGAAGTGGAGTTTGGACGTCTGACAAGCACGGCATCTATCCACAAGCCTGTTAACATCACGTTACTAGACCAAAAGTACTTTTCTGCTACCATAGCAAACGTCTTGTCACGCCCAAAGTGTTCTAATCCACCACCATGCATATCCAAAACAATACTTTCCCACAGAGAACAAGTAGGAATGCAGAGTTGATTGCCCTCGAAGAGGAAGCCATCATGATGAACAAAGTCACTATGCTGTCCATGGGAACAATCCTCCCAAATCAGACCAAAACAAGGATCAGCTGGATACAACTCCCTAAACGATTCAAATCCAACCATCGTAGTTGCCATAGTAGTCAACAACATAGTCCTCCTACTAAGCACATCTGCTACCTTATTGTTCGTTCCTTATTTGTGCCCTAACACAAAGATGAACTGTAAATGTGAAACCCAATGAGCATGTCTCCGATTCAGTTTTTGTTAACTATTGATATGCTTCAATGCATCATGGTCTGAAAATAAAACAAACTCCCACTGAATCAAATAATGTCTCTGGTGCTGAAGAGCTTGGATGATAACATAGAACTCCTGATCATAAATACTATATCATCGACATATGTCTTTCAATTTCTCATTGAAGAAAGATATCGGACTACCCTCTTGGCTAAGAACAGTCCCAATACCAACTCCCAAAGCATCACAGTCCACCTCGAACAGCTTGTCAAAACATGGCAAAGAAAGTACAGGTGTTGTACACATTTTGTCCTTAATGAGTTGAAAGCTATTCTCAGCTTCCTCGGTCCATGCAAACTTTCCTTTCTTCATACAATTAGTGACTGGAGCAATAATAGTGCTGAAATTCTTGATAAAGCGTCTATAGAATGTCACTAAACCATGGAAACTCTGCGCTTCACCAATCGTAGTCAGTATAAGCCAACTCCAAATTGCTTCTACGTTATCTTCATCCACCCAAATATCATCTCCACTAACTACATATCCCAAAAACATCAGCTGGTCAGTTAGAAAGTGAAACTTCTTTAGAATCGCGTAAAGCTCCTCTTGTCGTAGAACTGTCAAGACTTCCCTCAAGTGTTGCATGTGAGTCTCCGTGGATGGACTGTACATGAGAATATCGTCGAAGTAGACCACTACAGACCATCCTATGAATGGTTTCAGAACTTGGTTCATTAAACACATAAAATTCAACGGTGCATTAGATATACCAGAGGGCATCACTAACCATTTTATAAGACCTTCTGCTATCTTAAAGGCAGTCTTCCACTCATCACCTTCTCTTATCCGGATCTGAGGATATCCACTTTTAAGATCTGTCATCTATCTTGATGAACACCTTTGCACAGTGCAACATGTCAAGCATATCATCTAACCGTGGTATCAGGAACCAATACTTAACAGTTATTTTGTTAATTATTCTGATGTCCACATTCTCCACTACAATCTTCCATAAGTGTTAGTAAAGTGAGCACTACACATGGGCTCATGGATTCCTATATAATTACCTTGTGCAACAACTACTCTACTTGTCATTGTAGCTCTCCATACTCCTTAGGGCTCATATGATAGTGTGGAAGGTTGGGTAGACTAGCTCCAAGCACCAAATCAATATGGTGATGGGTATCACTCATTGGTAGCTGCCCCTCAGGTAAATCATTAGGCACTACCTCTTTAAATTCTTCCAGAAGGGATGACACTTCCAAAGGAACAATTGGCTGGTCTTCAGGACTCTCCTTTACTAAAGAGAACATAAGCCACCCCACTTTCCTTGGATAAATCCAAAAATTGTTGGACAATTAAATAGCTTTGTCCCTCCTTTTTGGACTTGGGAAACTCATCATCCCTCATGGGGTGAGAACAAACTTTACTCCATCCTTAGAAAAGGATGGGTGTTCTTGTCTCCATGATGGATAGATTTTCTATCGCATTGCAAAGGTCATCCAAGCAACATATGGCAAGCTTCCATTTCCACCACATCACATAATACTTTATCAGAAAAAAAATTGCCAATTGAACCTTAATATGCATAGTCTTCAAGAAGTTGATTGATGAAGCCCTTTTGCTTCTCCGATTGGCCTCAGACTTTGCACATTAATAGTAGACCCATAGAAATTACTTCATATCCCAAGATAGACAAATCTGAAGGTCGGATGACAATATATAATAAGCTATTGTTCAAACCCCGAGTTCAGTGATTGCACATAATTGGAAAAATCAACAACTACCACCGTTTCTTCTTATTTAGTTTCTTAGGCTTAGGAGTAGTCTTGGAAATTGTATTTTCATCATATATTCATATGTAAATAGATTTTTTTTATGTTGGGACTCGCTTCTCTAAAATTGTACAGTTTCTTCTATTAGTACAATATTTACCATTAGTCATTGTGGAAATGAAAAGATTGATTTGCCCAATAATGTGGCTAGATTTTTTGTTGAGTGTTGAGTTTTGTTTCCTTTATAAGTTTTAGGATAGTACTATGAACATCATATTCTCTCTTTTAAAGCTTGCTTGAAGAAAATTTTGTTTGTCAGACATATAATAACATTGTTGTTATATTGTACTGTTTACTGAGTTTCGTAATGGAGCAAGGCAACCTGTAAAAGTCATAAAAATAGTTGTTAACTACGTAACAAGGACAATTCATTTTCTATGAATTTGTCATGTTGGACACCATGACATACTCAGGTGTTCAGCACCCTGCTAACACTTTTTCAAAGAAATCTCAATTTATTCAAAATTTTGTTTTTCAACTATTATTTATACGATTTTGATGTATGGTGGCTTATCCAAATACATTCTTTCTCTAATGTCCACTTAACATAAACTAAAGTGGTCTATATACACAACATCTTGAATAAATTACAGACTTGTATTAGTGTCAAACACCAACACACGTGTGTGTGTCTTTGTTACATAGGTTATTAATATTGTCGATTTTGTCCGGAGCCTGCCACTTGTTGGGTGGAAAGCAATGTTTTATATTTCAACTTTTGTGTATATTTTGTGCAAATAATTCAATCAGTTTAGAAATATTAGGAAACAAGCACTAATATTTTGGGGAATAAGAAAACAAGAATGAAAAACAATCATGGCTCATTACAAGACAACAAAAACCATCTAGAATAAAAAAGCAAGATCAATAGCATCAAATACATGCTAACACAAATATTAGAGAGTCAAAATTACACATGTAAATGTTCATAATCATGTTAAGTATATAAAAGAAAAAGCAGCCTTACAACCTAGGGAGCTCATAACCAAATGGAACTACAGGTCCCTAATTTTTTCTAAATTTTTTATACTTTTTAATAATAATTTTTATTACAAGTGTAACAAATTTATTTGAGTTCATATATACTGATTATTGAAAATTCTACGTAATTGGTTCCCCATTACGTATAATTTGCCTATGTTTTTTCAATTACATATAACTTGCCTACGTTTTTTCAACTGATATGTTGATACTCGATATAGAAAGATCTCCTTATTTCTTCACCGCTGGTTCTCGCATCATTTTCTTGAAAGGATATTAGATCACCGTGATTTTCGTATTTACAAATTGCATGCACTTTTACAGTAACGTAAGAAAAAAAAACATTTAAGTAAATGGAAATATTCTACTAATCTTTCCTTTCGAACTCATGGATTGATATTTTGGCATATTTTGTGGAAATTTAATCCCTCAATGGAAACCTAATGATCATTCTACACTACCAAGAAATAAACAAAATGCGACCAAGTTAGACTGACTGGACTAAAGTCAGTCAAAGGAGTCAACAAGAATTCATTTAATTGATTTACCCAAGTTACTAAATGCAAACAAGTATTGGCGTCTTTTGACTTGGGTTTGAAAAAATTAATTCCAGTCCAGAGAGTTCAACTTTCAAGTTGATTATTATTTTTGTAGCAGACTGTGAAGTTGATTGAAGTATGTGCCAAGCAGTTATACTGGATATAAATCAGCATTAGACAAGAGAATCTCATTTTGTACAGATTCCGAAAGGAGAATATCCAAATGCCCTCTACCCAATACAGTAAACAGAAACCAGATTACTCTTTAAAAACGAACAGAAAAAATTGAACTTCGTAGACACGTCAATGCTTGCAACCTATTTGAGATAAGGAACAGAATAGGCTTAAGAGCATCAACGTAATTCACAAGGTGCAAGCACATAAAATAATATGAGAGATTTACTTCAACAGGCTCGGAAGAGATATAACCAACATCAAACACAAGAACTTCATTACTCAGCATAGATGTACAAGCAACCTGCAGAATAAAATACTACGTAAGTTAAAGCTTAAAACTGAAGAAAAACAGTTAACACCCCTGTAGTCAATAACTTCCTAACCAAAACTAGTACTTCCATGCCAGAATCATCCAGTCAACCCCAAACTCAAATATACAGCAGCAATGTTCCAAAATGATGCATGCTTGATTACAAATATACATTCAAAAGAATGCTTGCATACAGTAGATAAAATTGTATAAGCGCATTCGAAGATGCATTGCGCATACAAAAAGGCTTTTACGAGTGTAAGGGTTTGCGCATTTACCTAGTCCAAGTAAGATTTGCCACTAGTTATTCATTTTTCCATTTTTGGAGTTCTATTAGAATTAAGTAAAACACTAGGTGACTAGGGGTGCCAACGGTTACCCAATTACCCACAAGACTTGAACATGGTTATCGGGTCCGGCTCCATCCTTTTGGACCCAATTAATAATTGTTGAAATATATGAAAGTTTTAGTATAGGGTTGGGACCTTTAGTCCCACATCTTTGTTATTTCGTTCTTAGTCCCTTCTATCTAAAGGGACTCAAGTCATGTAATCTATTATCCTAATCTAATAGAATTGTTTTCCAACATGGTATCAGAACATATGATCCTGTGAAGGAAACCCTAGTCCATCTTCCTTGTTTCCTCTTATCTTGTTGTCTCTTCTCTCTCCAAAGTTTGTCGTTTTGAAAACCCTTTGTTTTCAGCCTCTAGTTGGCCAGGGTTTTGATCAAGCTATAAGATTTTGATCAAAACGCTAGCCACCCAGGGGTTTGTAGTGCCGTGAAAAGTGCGTGAATAGTGTTGTGAACAGGTGTTGCTGCCTCCTTTTTTTTTATGGTGATTTACTGATGTTTGATGCTATGTGGACTGTTTAAAGGTGTTTATGCTGCTATTTTAGTGTATTGCAACCCTATTTTGAGGTTTTATGGAGTGCCGCAACCTTGGGGTTTGTGTTTTTGTGTTGATGCACCAGTGTTTTTTGTCTTTAGGGTTGTCACACCCCTTGGTTGTGTGTTTAGGTGTTGTCGTATCCCAAAGTTTGAAGGTTTGGTGCCGGCGCACCCCAAATTTTGGTGGTCCTAAGTTTTGGTGTTTAGGTGATGTCACACCCCCAAGTTTTGGAGTTTAGGTGTTGCCGCACCCCTTGGATTTGTTGTTGTTTGTTGGTGCTACACACCCAAGTGGACTGTTTGGTGGCAGTGATGATGATTCTTGTTACTGCCCACAAGGTGTTTGATATGGTGGTTGTGTGAAGGTTTTACTGCTTGGGCTTTGTTGTTGTGTGGTGTTACTACTTGGGCTTTGCTACTGTAGATTTGGCATCGAGGTTTTGTTGTTGGAGCTTCAATAAAAATTGATTCTAGGATTTCCAAGAGAAAAGAGAAAGGAAGAGAAAGGGAGAAGAAAGAGAGAAGAGAGAAAAGAAGAGCATGCGTGTCTCACATGACTCCAAACTTCTTATTTATATAAAAACTTCACATAGACAAATATGACCTTACAAACATAAAAGGTCCCTTACAACATAAAAGGTGCACCTTGACAACACTCCCTTTACTAGGAACCCCTTTAGTGAATACATCCACTACCTGCTCTTCAGTCTTCACAAAAGGAGTACAAACTTCTCCAGTAACAATATTTTCTTGTACGCAGTGTCTGTCAACATCAACGTGCTTTGCTCGATCATGCTGAACTAGATTATGAGCAATACTTATTGTTGCCTTGTTATCATAATACAAGCTCACTGAGCCAGCAACAGAGAACCCTAGTTCAGCTACTAAGATCATCAACCACAACATCTCGCACAAGCCATGAGCCATAGCTCGAAACTCATCATCTGCACTGGATCTAGCAACCATAAGTTGCTCCTCAAACAAATGTGGAGTACCTGTTAGCAGATGATGTGTTCCCGCGCACGTGTTGTGTTGGCCCGACAACCCGTTGGTATACAGTCATTTCTCATTTCCCTAACAGTCGATCTTTTGGAGCAAATGGTTGTTTGACATGGTATCAGAGCCTTAAGGCCTGGGAGGTCGTGGGTTCAAGTCTCCAGTGGAGTGTATTCCCGCTGAGGGGGAGTGTTAGCGGATGATGTGTTCCCGCACATGTGTTGTGTTGGCCCGACGACCCATTGGTATATATAGTTATTTCGCCTTTCCTTAACAGGTCGATCTTTTGGAGTAAATGGTTGTTTGACAGTACCTTGATGTGGATCTTCTGTAATCCTTGGCACCTACCCAGTCTGCATCAGTGTATGACTCCACTCTCATGTGACCATTTTTATTTAAGAGAAGTCCCCGAACAAGGAAGGATTTGAGATACCTCAAAATCATGTGTACTACCTCCAAGTGAACATCTCTAGGTTAGTGCATATACTGGCTAATCACACTGACTGCATATGTAAATTATGTAATTACATGGTCGTCCCCCTTGCTCCAGTCATTCGAGTTTCTCTAGTGCCCACTCTGCCAGCATGGATACTTGTGCACCTACTCCAGGCCAACCACTGTTAAGTTCTACTACCATGGCGTCACTTGATCCTATGTCTATAAAGACCCATTATAGCATTAATGAGACTCAATAGGACCCTAGTGCATTGATGGAGAATTTTAGAAAGTGTCTGTAACTCTATAGGACTTTACCAGGTTTTAGGTGCGTTACAAACCCTAGTGAATATGTGGGATGTGTGGAGCCAAATCTGTTAAGAATTTGACCGAACAGACTGCGTCACGATCTCCGACTCGTCGAATTACCCCAAGATAGGTATATACAATTTTTGTTAAGACTCTTAGTGGAGTTCTCTAATAAATTCTAGAAATTCAGAAATTTAGAGTCGATTAGGACAAATTAAACAATGCGTATATTTCTTGGGTTATCGCGCCAAACCTATCAACATTGAGAATGTCAAACATCGGGTTCATCGACCCGATCGAGATGACCAAATCCGATCGATCATCAGATGGGTATGGGACCCACAATAGTAACTTCATCGTATATATACAAACTATTAAAGTAGATCTGCTACACCATAACAAATTCCTGAAAATAAACTTTCAAAATTTTTGTCCCACATTGGTTGGGAGTGAGAAAATGATCTTTTCCAATACCTAATGAATTCGAGCAAGAAATTGTTTGTCTCCGACAGGGGGAGCTCAAGCTTGATACCTATTATGCTTCTCTCCAAAGCAAATGGGAAGATATGGATCATTATCAGGACTACAATCCGGTTTGTGTTGTGGATGTGAAGTCTTTCCGTGCTATGGTTGAGCAATCCCAGATATTCCAGTTCCTTTCCGGCCTTCATCCTAGCTTCGAAGTTGTCCATGTTCAGATACTTGGCAGATCTCCTCACCTTACCTCATTGGCACAGGTATATGCCAACATTCAGGGGGAAGATACTCATCGCATTGCCATGCAGCTATGCAGTGGTAGTGACACTCAGGATCGATCTGCCCTTGCCTCTGTGTCTCAAAAGGATCAGAAAACCTTCCAGAAGAAGACCGGTGACGACAGATAACGTCCCAAGTGTTATCATTGTAGCCGTCTAGGCCATGTGAAGGACACTTGTTGGGAGCTACATGGGCGTCCACCAGGTCTGGGCTAAATCCACGTCAACGACCTTCAACGAGAGAGGGACCTCCTGCGGCACTTTGTGTCTCAGGACACTGCACCCTCAACACCTCCTACCACTAAGGACCTGGATTCTTTTTCTCCCAGTGACCTAGAGCGACTTTGTCGTATGATGGCCCAACTCAATGGGCAAGCGTCCACTTCCAACGCAGGTATTGGATCTGCGTTCTCTATATCCACTGTTCCTCCTGCATCATCGATTCAGGGGCCTCAGATCATTTGACTGGTATGTCTTCAGTTTTCTCCAGTTATTCTATTTCTTCTGGTCTTGACAAGGTTAGGATAGCTGATGGCACCCTTTCTTCCGTTTCCGGGAAGGGTTCATGCCTCTTCAGCACTAACCTTGTCCTCAGTACTACATGTTCCTTAGTTTACAACTAACCTTTTATTTGTCAGTAGCCTTACAAAGAATCTTAACTGCAGTGTAACCTTTTTTCCCTCTCACTGTGTGTTTCAGGATTTGGAGTCGAGGCGGACGATTGGCAGTGGACATGAGGAAGGTGGCTTGTACCTCCTGGATCGTTCAGTATCTTCTTCAGCGCATCAGTCCAGCATCAGTAGTAGTAGTAGAGTAAATAAAGACCAGTTACTGCTTTGGCATAACCGGCTTGGTCATGTACCCGTGTCCATTTTAAAGCGTGTCTTTCCTGTTTTTTCTTCTCTTTGCGATGTTCAGTTCCATTGTGAAACTTATGAACTCGCAAAGCATTGTCGCACTGTTTTTCCTCTTAATGAAAATATAAGTAGTATTCATTTTGACAAACTCTTCTCAGCCAAGGAGAGTTGATTGGGAAATCATCAGGATGAGGGACTAGAGCTGCCTCCAAAAGGAGGCCTAAAAGGGAGTGAAGACTTAGAAGGCCCCACCCGCACATAGGGACTTCAAGAAAACCCCACACTGGGAAGATGTGCGCAAGGGAAGTGATTAGAAGACCCCATATGCACATATTGACATCAGGAAGACCCCACACCGGGAGATGTGCACATGGGGAGGGCATAACAAGGATTCCTAGCATTTATCTAGGAGCTTAAGACTTTATTTCTTGTTATTGGGCCACCTGTTTAGGCTCTTAGGCTTTATTTCTTGTTATTGGGCCACTTGTTTAGGCCCATAGTCTTATTTTAGGCCACTTTAGTTGTGTTTTAAAGTTGGACCCACACGCCTCCTCTTATAACCCAACTTAAGTGATAGGCCCATTCCTTTTAATTTCATGGGGCCCATTAGGCATTTAAGTAGGTGGACCACTATTTAATAAGTGATCCACCACTTAAACTCAGGCCCACATGCATTTAATCATAAAGGAAGGAGGCGGCACAATCTCATAACCCACCTTCTAATTTGGGATATAAGAGGGGTTGCTATTTTTGTTAACTTTCTATTCCCCTATTTATTGTAGCCTTGAAGGCATTAAACAGTAGTTTTTATGATATTGAAAGAAGAACCATGTTCTACAAAGTGTGAGGCCTATTGGAGAATGATCCTCCAGATTTATTGGTGTGAGGCCAAGGTATCTCTCTAATCTCTTATCTTCTTTAATTCTTATTGGTTATTGCTGATCCTATTTGATTTAAGTGGCTGATTTGCATCTGTTCTAAGGCCCCACATCATCAAACATATCCACCCTTCATCCCCCTTCTTATTGCATTCATCGATCTCAACCCTAAGGCATAAATCGCATACTGTTTGGGCCAAGAACTGCTGTTGATTTCTCACATCAGTTCAATCATAAAGGAGATCTATCTCCGAGCCCAGCCAAGACCTTCACTAAGGCTTAAAATACCCTGCGAACAGACCCCAAACAGATCTGACCCTCTCTTTGCCTGGTGCCCACACAGTGGACTGTGCTATCCCTTTTTTTGGTTGCAGAACCTGCAGCTAAGGCAGTCATTAAACAACCATTATCGCAGGCCACAACAGCCCCTTTCTTGTGATCCCCAATCATCCTCCTCATCACCTTGCAAGAGAACATTTACGTTCTTCACTTGATGGTCAATTTGATACCTAAGCTCCATAGTTTAGAGTTGTTTCTTACTATCTGTAGTTGAATTTTTTGCTTACACTAAGGTAGGTTTCTCTCTGTCCCCATGTTCCATGGCTTAAATTTCAAAATTATATAGTTTATGTGCACATTTTGAAGCTAAATCTAGGTTTCATCATGCTTAAAATTTGTATGTTGTAACATGACTATTTTTTTGTTTTTAAAAACATGTTAGAATATGTTAAATCATTTTATTTACTACTTGCTATTCCACATGTATTATTGGATACTTGTTTTGAATATCTTGTGCATCTCTTATTATTATTGGTTGTTGATTATTATTTCCATGGTTGAAAACTATGTTGTGAGGTGCATGGGCACACGGTAAAGAGTTCGGTACTTCGTGATTGTCTGACCCTTGGATGAGCCTAAAAATCCTAGGTTACATGCTTAAAAAACAAGAAGGGCATTGTGATTCCCTATTCAATTCCATTGACGATCTAATAAGCTTCAATTTATTAAGTGGTTTTCTACTGTAGACCATGTTACATGTGGATCATTGCTAGTTTGCGTACGTGAGTTCATCTATTTGTGGGAGTTAGTTGCTATTGATTTATGCTTTTCTTTACACTCGTTAATCCTACTTACATTTCTCAACGTTGCATCCATATAGTCATGTAGATCCTTCATCATTACAATTACACTAAAACAAAAAGTTTGATAGACACAATTCATAGGATGATCATGCCAAGTGTACCAAATTAAATGGAAGAGCAATCAAAATACAAACCTCATCTTGATTAGTGAGATTCCACCGAACAACATCGAGTTGTTGACGTGTAGAAAGGTGCAGCAAATGTTTTGTTTCATCTTCCTTTAAGCCTACAATGATCAATGTAAATCGCATCAATGCAATAAATATTTTCAAAACATGAGTTCGTTTCTTAAAAGAAACAAAAAGAATTAGTTATGTCCACACTATGGCATAATGCCTTAGAATATGAGCAAATTACAGAACTAGAGATGACAGTTAACTGTTAGAAGATTAATTTTAGGGCTTAGGCTCCAGTTACCGCCCTAAAATGACAGGCTCCAGTTACAGGACACAATATGAGCCACGTGGCACACTCTTAGAGGACTCTGACTGTATGGATGTTTGGCCAATCCCTAAGTGGACCTAAGTCCACCTAGGGATTGGCCAAACATCCATACGGTTAGAATCCTCTAAGAGTGTGCCACATGGCTCATATTGTGTCCTGTATCCGGAGCCTGTCATTTTAGGGCAATAACTGGAGCCCGACCCTAATTTTATTAGTAACAAATATAATCAAAGATCTTTAAAAATGTAGAAACTAAGTTAACAAGGTATGTCACGAATTCACAAACAGAAAAGATTAATGTGTAGCACAACACTCCAGGATGTATATGTAACATAAATTGGCAATAAAATATGCATTTATCAACCTAAATGAAAATTAAGACATGGGACCTATGTGATGAAGTGCCTGTTTATTAGTGGAGTAATGAAAACAAAAAAACCAATATTAAAACATAAAAATGATCAAGAAGTGGAAAGCGAAAACATTCAAAATAGCATCTTCATATTATGACTACCAATTGTGTCCTTAATGTGAAAACTTTCCAAAGTCGAGGTCAAATTCTCTAGAGCCCAAGGGACTAATGCAGGACCATCTCCTACTTCATCCACCAGTTCCAGCCCCTATTTGCCTCTTCAAAAGAGACCTGGTTTCAGTCCAAGAAGGAGAGTTCAATCAACATATTTCCCAAGAAGTACTTAACTTCAACTTTGCACAAATCTTTGCTCAATCAAAATTCAGAATTAATTTGAAGACGCTCAATTTGACATGGAGAAATTTTGTAAAAAATACCAACAGAAAGAAGTTTGAAGATAAGATACATTACACGTTTGTAATACTATTGTAGCTTAAATGTATGAAAGAAAGATGAAATTATAGAGATAAATTGTTTTTACGCAACCCAATGAGCATTTCATCTTGATTTCAACCCCTAAAAGTTTTTTTGACAAGAAAACTCTTTATGGAGTGATTGTTTAAGATCCTCCCAGAAGCAAGACACGTGGAAAAATGAGGATAAATGTGTTTTAACACTTATCATCTATTTTAAATTTTTGGTCATGAATGGTAAAATTCATCGAATATTACAAGTAAACTTCACTTCGACAAATCATAAATCAACAAAATTTGTCAAAACTTCGGCTAATTTTAATATCGTGCTCATAAGTTAATAAAGGAGCATCTCCTACTTCATCCACTAGTTCCACCCGTATGTGCCTCCTCAAAAGAGACCTTATTACAGTCCAAGAAGGAGAGTTCAATCAACAACTTTCCCAAGAAAATGGAAATTTCGTTTTCAACCTTCTCAATTAGATTAGGACTTCTGTTATTCGTTTAAGAGTCTTCAGGTTATTTATTTATCAAAGAAGGATATTTAGTTTGATTAGGAGTAATTAGCTTATTTGTAGTAGGATTTTATTTATTTCATAAGAGTTTGCTTAAAATTAGGAAATTAGGTTGTCTATAAATAGAATGAGGTGTAAAAGAGAGAGGGAAGATTGATTGAGTTTGAAGATTGTTTTGTGTGGTTGAACTTTGGTTTATAAGAATTAAGAGTTTTTTTGTATATGCATTGCTGTATTTTCTACTTGAGTGTGTAAATTCATGAGTGCTGAGTTGAAATGGTGATTAGGGTTAGGGTTAGGCAGACAAAGAGAGAAGAGAAAGAAGAGAGGAGAAAAGGATGTCATGTGTAGGTCACAATGACTCCATAAATCTTATTTATATAAGAGGGATATTACAAAAGACAAGTTACCCATCCCACAAATGGTCATTTATAGAATAGCAAAACTACGCTAAATACGTATCTGATAACACTCCCCCTCAAGTTGGTGCATAGATATCTCTCATGCCCAACTTGCATAACCATTTGTGAAGTTGCCAACTAGGAACGCCTTTGGTGAAGACATCTGCTAATTGCTCATTGGTCTTCACAAAGGGGTTACAAACTTCTCCAGATACGATCTTCTCCCGAATGAAGTGGCGATCCACTTCAATATGCTTGGCCCGGTCATGTTGTACTGGAATGTGAGCAATGCCGATAGAAGTCTTGTTGTCACAATACAAGCTCACGGATCCCAACACTGGAAAACCAAGCTCAGCAACCAACATCTTCAGCCAGAGCATCTCACACAAGCCATGGGCCACTGCCCTAAATTCAGCCTCTACACTGGATCTGGCAACTACAGGTTGCTTCTTGCTCCTCCAAGTAACCAAGTTGCCTCTTACAAAGGTGTAATAGCCTAAGGTAGATCTCTTGTCATCCTTGGCACCAGCCCAGTCTGCATCAGTATATAACTCTACTCTCATGTGGCCATTCTTCTTGAAGAAGAGGCCTCGGCCATGGGCAGACTTGAGATATCTCAATATCCTGTGTGCCGCCTCTAAGTGAATCTCCCTAAAAGAATGCATATACTGATTGATAATGCTGACTGCATAGGCAATGTCTGGTGAGTTAAGGAGAGGTAGATCAACCTCCCAACCAATCTCTAAAAATCCCCCCACATCCTGTAAAGGCGTACTACTCGAGTCGACCAACTGGTGGTTCTGCTCTATGGGAGTCTCTACTGGCTTAGCTCCCAGCTTGCCAGAGTCCTTCAATAGATCTAAGACGTACTTCCTTTGTGAGATGAAAATCCCTTGGCTGGATTTTGCAACCTCTATGCCGAGAAAGTACTTGAGAAGCCCCAGATCCTTGGTCTAAAATTCCCCTGCTAGGTGATTCTTTAGCTTAGTCACCTCTTCTACATCATTCCCTATCAGAATGATGTCATCCACATAGACGATGAGGGCAGTAGTGCTTTTCCCTAGATGCTTCACAAATAGGGTGTGATCAGCTTGGCTTTGAGTATAACCCGGCTTCTTCACTACTAGAGTGAACCTTTCGAACCAAACTCTAGGAGATTGCTTAAGCCCATAGAGGCTTTCCTCAGTCGACACACCTTGCTGCAATCCCCTGGGGGGTGAATCCTGGAGGAGGTACCATATAAACTTTTTCATGCAGATCACCATGAAGAAAAGCATTCTTAACATCCAACTGATGCAAAGGCCATGCTTAGTTTGCTGCCAATGACAACAATACCCTGATAGAGTTCATCTTTGCCACAGGTGCAAAGGTCTCCACACAGTCAATCCCATAGGTCTGACTATACCCCTTGGCAACCAATATAGCCTTGTACTTCTCAACCGACACATATGCCTGATACTTTACAGTAAACACCCATCTGCACCCAATCGGCTTCTTGTCTCTTAGCAAATAGCTCCCATGTCTTATTCTTATCCAAGGCACGCATCTCCTCGACCATAGCAGTTTTCCATCTAGGATGTGCCAACCCTTCTGCCACAGAAGAGGGAAGAGGGATAGTGGCCACAGAAGTGATGAACGCCTTGAAAGAAGGAGACAAGGCATCGTAGGAGACAAAGTTGCTCAAGGGATGTTGAGTACAACTTCGGGTGCCCTTTCTTAAAGCAATGGGAAGATCAATAGCACACACATCAGTGGAAGAAGAAATGACAGGTACAGAAGTGGAAGAAAGGTTACCTGGATCCGAGGATGGAACCATTGGAAGTGGATCAGCAGTGGCTTTCCCTCTTCTACGATAGACTTGAAGCTCCACCTGTGCTCCAGGAGCACTATCAAACACCATAATAAGTTGAGTAGGCCGCTCAACAACTAATGGGAAGGGAGAAGTTAGAGAAACAGTAGGAAGATAACAAATAGAGGACCTCTCTTCACTACTTCTCTCCCCCTGAAGCAAGGAAATAAATTTCGATTTCAAGGTTTATTTCGACCAGCCCGGAATTGGAAATATTTCGTGGAAATATTTCGAGCAGTGTGGAAATAATACATTTTCATGGAAATGATGGAAATAATGTGGAAATGATGGAAATATTGTGGAAATGTTTGTGGAAAGTTTGGGAAATGATAAAACAAGCATGAAAACAAACTCATAAGCTATCAAACCAAGATATACAACCATATGTAGTGTGGAAATGAATGACCATAACGATCTTTAATATGTTGAGGCAGGCATCTAATAGTCAGTCAAGGTATAATTTAATTAGATAACTATTATTCAATTATTTATTATAAAAAAGTCATAAATCATGGTATTAACGAATCTTTATTCACTTACATTAATGTCTTAATATTATGTATAATTTTAGAGAACCTATTTACTATTATCTTATTACATTTACTTAATTTTTTGAATGTTGAAATAATTTTAAGAAAAAACTTTAACCTAACCAACTTGTAGATAGGCTAAGTAATAATCAATTTATGCACAAGGATGGATGGATGTTTAGGGTAAAAACCAATGAAATTGGGGTTTCCCCTAAATTTCAAATTTTCACCCTAAATGATCTTCAATTTGTGCACAATCAAGTGTAAATGCATCATAGATTTGATGCATTTACACCTAAACTATCTATTTGTAGCAAGAAATTTTATACTTGAAGTACATTTCAAATTTAAAAAAAACTCCAAATGGGATTCGAATCATCCTCACGATCCAATCCGTGAACCAAGAAATCTACAATGGATTGATCTTTTTTATAAAATAAATATATGGAAATGGGTTAAATGGATCAAATATGGGGATTTGTGGTGGTTTTGAGCTCAAATGAGATGTTTCCTACTTTCAATAGAAATGTTTCCATAGATTTCGAAACATTTCGACTGAAATAATACCTATTTACACTGTCAATTGATTGAAATTTACTGTTTACGCAAAATATTTCAACTTGTATGGAAACATTTCGTGTATGTATTCTTTCCTTTCGGTAAACTAGAAATAGGAAATATTTCGCGAAATATTTCGATAATGTCGCGAAATTTATTTCCTTGCCCTAAAGAGAGGTAGGGGAGAAAAAGACAAACTCCTTAAATTAGGGAATCATTTTTCTCCCCTACAAGCTTCGGTAATCTCATCTACTCAAGGGGCTTTTGTGAAGGGGCGGCAAATATTGGATGGGGTTCTTATAGCTAATGAGTGCATCGATTCTAAAAAGAAATCAGGGGAGCCAGGGATTGTATGTAAGATTGATATGGAGAAGGCTTATGACCATGTGGATTGGAGGTTTCTGGACTATATGCTCTACAGGATGGGTTTCGGGGAAAAGTGGAGGATGTGGATCAAGAAATGTATATCGACTGCAGCTTTCTCAATTTTGGTGAACGGTTCTTCTGCAGGATATTTTAAAAGCTCTAGGGGATTGAGACAGGGGGTCGCTATCTCCCTTTCTATTTATCGTGGTGGTGGAAGCATTGGGGAGAATGATTTCTAGAGCTGGTGAGTATGGGAGTGCTAAAGGGTTTTGCACCGACTCAAGGAGCTTCTGCAGTTTATCATCTTCAATTTGTGGACGACACCCTTGTTTTTCTTGGTCCTTCAAGAGATCAGGTTAGATACCTTAGAGGTATTCTGATCTGGTTTGAAGCGGTGTCGGGGTTGAGGGTTAACTTTGCTAAGAGTAAAGTTTATAGCATGGGAGCAGTGGAAGATATTTCGTCTCTTGAGGAAATTTTGGGTTGCAGATAGAAAGTCTACCAGCTACATATTTGGGTCTTCCTTTACGGGCATCGTACCGGTCGAAGGTCTTGTGGGAGCCTGTTATCGAACGCTTTGCAAAGAGGTTAGCACTATGGAAGACGAGATATTTATCGAAAGGAGGAAAAGCGGTATTGATCAAAAGCATTCTGTCTAGCTTGCCCATATACTATGTCTTTATTACTATTACGAGTAGTGTGGTGCTTATGCTGGAAAGATATGAGGGATTTCTTATGGCATGATGAGGAAGGGAAACACAAATTTCACTTGGCAGAATGGAAAACAATATGTAAAACCAAGGAAAAATGGGATTTAGGGATCGAGAATTTCAAGATGATGAATCAGGCTCTGTTAGAGAAATGGCTATGGAGGTTCGGGGTGGAGACTGACAGTCAATGGAGGAGGGTCATAGCGAGCAAGTATGGGGTTTTCATGTTCGGGTGGGTAAGCGGTGAGGCTCATCTTCCGTATGGATGTGGCGTGTGGAAGAGGATATTAAAGATTTGTCTTTTTCTCTAGAGGGGTTCAGTTTGTAGTAAGGATGGGGAATAGAATCAGATTTTGGGAGGATATTTGGTGAGGGAACACATCTATCAAAATTGAATTTCCGACTCTTTTCTCACTTTCCGAGAGGAAATCTTGGACAATTCAAGAATGTGTTTGTAGTGGAGGAAAACAGTAGGGTGGAATTTTGGGTTTAGAAGGAATCTCAATGATTGGGAGATTGAACCTCTTTCTAGATTACTAACTATATTGATTGATGTACAAAGCATGACTTCGATTCAGACAAAAGGAAGTGGATATAGTCCAAGGAAGGTACATTCTCGGTTCGGTCTTTTTATGAAGGGATTGATGAAACCACGGGTACTAATTACCCATCTCTCTTGGTATGGAAATCTAAAGTTCCTACCAAAATTGCTTTTTTCACTTGGCTAGCCTCTTTGGAGAAGATTTTGACAGTGGATAAGTTGAGATCTAGAAAGGTCATTATTAATGATTACTGTGTGATGTGTAGACATCATGGGGAAAACGTTAATCATCTCTTATTACATTGTGATGTAGCAAGGGCGGTGTGGTCTTATTTCCTTGTGGAGTTCGGGATGATTTGGGTGATGCAGGATAAGTTTATGAATTTACTAATCAGTTGGCAATCCAAAGCTTTTCGCCTAGAGAAAGATTCTATGGAGGATGCTACCTTTCGCGATTATTTGGAGTCTTTGGAGGGAGAGAAATCAAAGAACATTTGAAGGAAAAGTCTAGAAACGCAAGCACTTATTCTAAACATCAAGGGATCTATGTTTTTGTGGTCAAAGATGTACCGGGAGTGCAGAGGGCTTTTCTTTGAAGACTTCGTGTTTAGATGGGATGCGGTGTGTTCCAAGGATATTTGATGCTAATTGTATTTTATTTTTTTCCCGTTAGATATTAGTCTTTAGTTGGTCACCTCGACCCCTAAAGCTTGTCTCTTTTGTATTTTGCTCGGCTTTGCCTTTTCAATACATGCTTCTACTTATCAAAAAAAAAAAAGGACTCCTCACGAAAGGTGACATCCATGGAAACAAACTTCTTGCCAGACGAAGGGTGATAACACTTGTACCCCTTGTTAGTAGAAGAGTAACCAAGGAAGACACACTTAAGAGCTTTAGGATCCAACATGTTGCGATGTGGACTCAGAATGTGCACAAAACAGACACTCCCAAAGATACGAGGTGTGATAAGAAACAAAGACGAGCTAGGAGCAAGAACCTGAACTAGAGACTAGAAGTTGAGCATACGCGAAGGCATCCGGTTAGTCAGGTGAGCAACAGTCAAAACAACATCAGACCAATAAGAGCTGGGACATGGGCACCGATCAAAAAAGAGCAAGCTACCTCTGTCAGATGACACATTTTCCTTTCAGCTACACCAGTCTACTGAGGGGTGTAGCTGCAGGAATTCTGATGGTAAATCCCATTATCAAAAAAAGACTCCTGAAGTCCTCCAAACATATACTCTCCACCTTAGTCAGACCTAAGGACCTTGATGGAGGCACCATACTGTATTTGGATCATCTTATGAAAACCCTTGAAGATAAAATGAACTTCATCTTTGATTTTTATGAGATAAACCCAGGTACACCTTGTACAGTCATCAACGAAAGTAACAAAGTAACGGAAGCCAAAAATATAAGTAACAGGGGAAGGAATACATCAGAATGCACAATATCAAAAGAAATTGAGCTTTTATTACCTCTGGATGGATAAGTGGATCTACAATGTTTGGAGATCTCACATGTCTCACAATGTAAATCAGAAAAAGAAACATAAGTAAATAAAGTGGGAAATAAATGTTTTAAGTACTGAAAAGAAACATGCCCAAGACGGGCATGCCAACATAGAACAAAAGCTAATTTACTACTACTACTATGAGACTACAGTGATGTGGGCTCAGAAATACGTCCATCCAGAAGATAGAGGCCATCAACTTCACGTCTAGTGCCAATCGTCATTGTTTCCAGATCTTGAAAGACACAGGAGAAGAAAGAAGGTCACACTACAGTTTCGCTAGCGAGTAAGGGCACTCGCAGACAACAGGTTAGAAGTAAAAGTAGGAACATGCAAAACAGAAGATAAAGGAAGCTGAGGAGAGGGAAGGATATTCGTTTCCCAAATATAGAAGATAAGGTGTCATCAGTAGTTTTAACCTTATCCCTACCTGAACAAATAGAGTATGTAGAAAACAAGGAAGACATACCCGTCATGTTTTCTGAAGCCCCTAAATCAATGATCCAGGAGGGACTAGAAGAAGGAATGGGCACATGATGGGCAGGTCTAATGTTACCTGACTGAGCAAAGGAGGTCCATGGTGTGGCAGAAGGACCATCAAGCTGACTGAGCAAGCGTCGGAATGTAGCAATCTCTGCAACAGAGATACCAGCAAGAGAAGCCGAGGTAGAAGAACTCACATGTTAACATGAATTATCGAATCGATCCTAATACTGGAGAATTTCTCAAATGATATGAGAATATGAAGGATTACTTGTAGGCTGATTTACCTTACAATTACACAGTTTTATATTGCCTATACAATTGGAGTAATAAGTCACATTGAACAAAGGCAAATCTTTGTACTGAATCAACTTATGATGCCACAAACGGGGCAACATAATCTAAACCACATGAAATGGGTGGTCAAAAGCATTGCTGGGAGACAATGAGATACAATACACTTGATATGACTATCAAGCTGCTATCTATGTATTCCTTCTGATCCAATATATCTCATAAGCAGACTAAGCATATTGCGGCTGAGTATCATTTTACAAGAAAGAAAGTTGCAGGAAAGGTCATTTTGACATCATATATAAAAATGCAATATCAACCTACAATACAATAATAATGTTATCGAAAAATGAGGATTAATTGGAACACTCAGCAAGTTGAAGGTTTATGATTTTCACACTTCACAGGAAGGGAGTGTTCATGTCACTATAAGGATTATATATCTGTTATATCTTGTGCTTATTAGTTTGGGTATCATGAACTATTGTCAAAAGCGTTAAAATATCATACAAATACAAAAAGGTATGCACATCATAGCCAAAACACATACTTGCGCACCACTAAGCCAACATTTGCTGTTGAGAAATTAACATTTTTAACATGCAGAGACATCTGACAAATATGACTGAAATTTGTCACAAATTCACAACCCACAACCATATGCAACAAACAACATAACCTAATATGGGAACTTACATGGTGATAGACCATTACTGAGGCAATAAAGAGTTTCGTAATCATGCACTGTTAAGCACCCTGATTTTGTTACTGATGCCAAGTATATTCCCTAAAAATCTCAAAGTCAGCAATTCATCAAAGAAAATAATAGGAGTCGGAATATCCAAGATATGTAAAATGAATGAAAAAGTAAAACCATAAAGGAAAATAAAGTCCAAATGTTAACTGTAGAAGCATGACAAAAGTGAAGATTCGACTTGACCCTCCGAAATGTTGTTTGCAATACAAGTGCCTAACGTGTTACTGGATGCATCGGCCCAAATATGATGCTTTGAGTAACAGTACCTTAATCCTTGTTTCATAAAAAATAAAAATAAAAGTTGACTAATGCTAAAAGAGGAAAAAGGAAATAAAACTTCTAGTAGCATTCCTATAAAACAGTTGTGCAGATATTTTCCCAATAAAATAAACTTGATAATTCATAGCAGAAATCAAGTTTCATATATTTAAAATACCATAGAACATAAGGCTGCATAATGCACAGAATAAAGAACACAGTAGTCTTTTAAATCATACAACAAGGATTATGAGGTTACATTACTCCAGTAACTTATAAATGTTCCTGATGCATCAAATTGAAAGTTTCTTTTTATGGTTACAATCATACTTCAAAATAATAAGAACAAAGTGTTATACCATGTTGTGGGAAAGAAAGAAGAAGATATGTGGTACAACCGTACAAAAGGACATAAATTCCCTTACTGGGCCCAGAGGACCCAACACACATCATTTCCCCAAATGTTGGCCCAAAAAAGGCCTAGACCCAAGAATAAAACAAAATAGAAAATACCTATTACATCCTTCTACACTCCCCCTCGACTAGAGTATGAATGTCAAACATACCTAGCTTAGACAAGTACATAGAATGACAAGCTTTGGAAAGTGCTTTCATTAGGATAACAACTTATTTACTCGATTTCGTGTATGGAGTAACAATCTCACCAAACTAGAGCTTAGCACGAATGAAATGGCAGTCCACCTCAATGTGCTTGGTGAGCCCATGAAAGACAAGGTTGGCAATTGGTAGCTTGATTGTTGCGAAATATCACCTTGGTGCCAGAGACATCAATGCCTCAATCATAAATTGTTTGAGCCACATCAATTCACGAGCAGCTACAGCCATAGATCGATACTTGGCTTTTGCACTCATCTGGCTAAAACGGGTTATTTCTTGCTTCTCCAAGTAACAAGATGTCTCCCAACATAAGTGCAATAACCCGATGTACACCATCTATTAAAAATTGACCCAACCCAGTCTGCACCATGAAAAGTGTTTGTTGTCAATCCCAGGAATGTATATTTAGTTAGTAGATAGTCGTGTGCATCTCTAGACATTTGAAGACTTGAAGCGTCAACAATACGTGGACTACAACTATTCAGAGAAGACTGAAGCTAAACAATGAAGATCAACTCAACAGACGTGTTTCAATGAAAGATAAAGCCGCATCAGCATGGATATTTGGAACTCAACTCAGCAAACGGTCTTACTCAGCAGACGTTCTCAGCGGAATCTTTTGTGTGCTTATTCTGGGTGCTTATCAGGGGGTTGACTGCATCAATCATGCGGCCGACCGGACCCCTAGAATTTTGGACTTAGGCATTTTGCAGTCAAGATTGACTGACCGACCGACTGCCTAATTGGTGCGGTCGACCGCCCAAGTCTGACCCTGAGCGGCCGACCGGCCAATAATTGCGGTCGACCGCCCCCTTGTGATGCTTCTTTTATAGAGGTCTCAGGGCCGACCGGCATCTTGTGCGGCCGATCGGCCCTCTGACATAGTTCTGTCACTGAGAGGTCGACCAGCCAAAATGAGCGGTCAACCCCCCATGAAAAACGAATCTCAGCTTGACTTTTTGACTCGCGATTTTTGGCTTGTTGGGCCCATCCCAACGAGCATATTTGAGTCTGTTTATCTTCTTTAAGAGCCTCTTATATAAAGAGGGTTAAACCCTAGTTAGATATCAATACTCTTTTGCTCCTAAACTCATTTTGATATTCGCTGAGTTTGAAAAAGAGGTTGATTCATTGAGAGCTTCACCTGAGCAGCCCTAGCTTCATCATTCTGTGAACACTCCCATGATTTGATAGGGCTCCACTCCATCATCTCAAAACTTCCTCTTCTACCAAGTGGAGGATAATCTCTGTGAGTGTTGCATTTGTGGTGAAACTTCTTTGGAAGATTCGACCTTTAGCTTGGATTAATCTAAGGTAAGTATTTCTGTCAAAACCTTAAGTTGAGTTATTTCTGTCAAAATCTGTGAGCCCTTGTTTGGTTCATGAGTGTTTACTCATTGTTATTGAGTTGTGGATCGTAGATTCGTAAGGAATAGGTATTCCGTTAATTCTACTGGCCTAGTTGACTCTCTAGGTGCAGCAAAAGTGATTCTCATGTGATTAGGTTAAGTGGATACTTAGCTAGTTTATTCTATTCAATTGAGAAATGTTGTAATGCATGATTGAAAGAACAATAAATTGCTCGTGTTGAGTGTTTGAGAGTGGATGTAGGTGCGAGTTTGTTGTAAACTAGATTGTCACCAGAAGTGTAAGATTGAGAGAGAGAGAGAGAGAGTTGAAAGATTGCAGAGAGATTTGCATATTTTTGAAGATCAGAGTCAAGAGACTGCAGAGAGATTTGCTTATTTTTGGCAGATTAATCATAGCATGGGCATCTATTTGAAGAAGTGTCGTGGAATCGAGTATGATGATTTTGTTAACAATTGGGAACTCGACATTTTTGGAAACATAGTCCATTGAGTCTTTTTGGATATATCTGCGCTATCTTATTCTCTGTTGCTATCGTTTTTGGCTTTTTAGGGAATGTTTTTCCCTTCTCTTTTACATATATGTATACTTAATACAAATCCTTTTGTTATTGATCAAAAAAAACTTAAGATAACAATTTCTGGAGTACATAGCACAAAAATAACAGCAGAAAGTTTATTTACAAAAACTAGATTCCATATCCTTTACATGAAATAGAAGAAAACATAAATTAAATACCAGAACAAAGTCCAACCGCTGCTAACAACAAATTTATTATTTTTCACTATTTCATAAATATGACACAGCAAATAAAGATCCAGAGCTCACCTTGTTGTCAAATTCTAGTCCAGAGATGCCCTCCCTAAGAAAGAATGATAAGAGGCAGTCTATTTTAGATCAAATGAATAAATATCTTGAGATTAGAAATGAAAAATGACAACCCAAGCACACACATGCACAAGCATATAGAAAATAGATTGGGAAATGGATGGATAAACACACAAAATTATCAATCACAGATTCACAATAAAAAGAAGGAAAATGGCTTCATTCCCTAAGAAATATCATAAACCCATTAAATCATAGGGATGCAAATACATAGTAAATTCATTGGTACATAACCTTTATTCCATACCATAATAATGGTAATGCAAAAAAAAAAAGTTCACAAAATAAACAAACAATGTAGGTATATAATGCAATATTAAAATTTTTTACTTCTTTTTATGGTGGGTATGTTGGGATTGAACCTGGGACCTCATGGTTGTGGTACAGAAAGTCAACCAATTGAGCTTCAGTCTCAGGCTCGATACTAAAATTGCAAATCTCAAACAAAATAAAATGTTGAGAGAGATAAATAGGAGGGAAAATCACAGTTTTAAAACTCATTTAGTTGACAAGAAAATTGATCGAGTCAACTTGACCAGGTTAAAAAATTGCCCCAAGTTTTAGTACGGATACGTCTTATACAAAACACGAAGAAATATTAATGAGCTCAAACGAGTTTGTATTGACTAGGTGACTCGCCCAAATAAAAAACTCCGACAAGTTTTGCACAGGTCACATTACTGGAATTTTATAGTAGTTTCCAATCAAAAGGCCATTATGGTGTGAGTTATAAAATCAAAATGGTTCAAAGTCTCGTACTGTCTCAACTGAGACATCTCGTTCCGGTAGAGTACTAAGACAATATGTAGGGGTATATATTGTCTTGAACCAAAACCCTAATTTAAGGACTAAAATAATTGATAACCTTGGTTATATAGTATACATTATAACAAAAAAGATTAAAACAAACTTGCAGACTAATTGACAATTAAAATAGTTTAATCCATTCAGAAGTTTTTTTTTCCCTTGTCATATTCCGTAAGAGTGAGACGAACGATAATTTGGACCTTTGATAATTATATTGAACACAATGACCCAATTTGTAACCTACACACTTTTGTAAATAAGGTTGTAACCAGTAGATGAAGGTTGTAGATAGAAGAGGGAAAAAAGTGTAATGGAGGCGGAAGGTGGAGAAGGAGATTAGGGTTAGAGAGAGAAGTTGTAGGAAGAGGAGAGAATGAATCTCACACTGTATATATATATGATGGGAAGAAACCCTACAAAGGAGAACACTATTCATGTGAAACTATTCACGTGGTACTATTCACGTGACACTATTCATGCGACACTATTCATGTGAATAGTGAAAACCCAAAAAGGCCCCACGTGGGAAGTGGGACGCAGCCCACTTGAGACACCCACGTGGGTGTATTACATAAACTCCAACACTCCCCCTCAAGCTAGTTCGAAGATATCCATCATGCCCAGCTTGCCAATCAAGGTATGAAGAATAGACTTGTTCGCCCCCTTTATGAGTATGTCGGCAACCTGTTCCTATGTTCTCACGTACGGAGTACAAATCAATCCTTGTTGAAGTTTCTCTTTGATAAAATGACGATCAACTTCAATATGCTTGGTCCTATCATGCTGGACTGAGTTGTTAGCAATGCTGATGGCAGCTTTGTTGTCACAGTAGAGGCTCATCGGCTCTGTCACCTAGAGTCCCAGTTCCTCAAGCATGGTCCTCAACCAAAGGAGTTCGCACACACCATGTGCCATAGAGCGAAATTTTGCCTCTGCACTGGATCGAGCTACAACTGGCTGTTTCTTGCTTCACCAAGAGACGAGATTTCCTCCAACAAAGGTACAGTATCCTGACATAGACCGACGATCAGTAACTGAACTTGCCCAATCTGTGTCAGTATATGCTTCCACTCTAAAGTGTCCATGTCGCCCGAACAGTATTCCACGACCTGGAGAGCCCTTGAGGTACCGAAGAACTCGGTGAACAGTATTTCAAGATGTGATGACCGTGGTGCATGCATAAACTGACTGATAGTACTAACAGCGTAAGCAATATCCGGACGGGTGTGTGCCAAGTAGATCAGCCTGCCAAGCAATCGTTGAAACATAGCGACATCCTCAAGCGTGTCACCCTCCTCAGAATTCAGCTGATGGTTCTGATCAATTGGAGTCTCTGCTGGTCGAGCTCCCAGATACCCAGTCTCATCCAGAAGGTCCAATACATACTTCCGTTGAGAGATGAAGATGCCCTTCTGAGACCGAGCAACTTCAATTCTCAAGAAGTATTTCAGTGGCCCCAAATCCTTTGTCTCAAACTCCGAGGACAAGAAGGTCTTCAGCTGCTTTATCTCTTTAGCATCATTCCCAATGATGACAATGTCATCAACATAGACGATCAGTGCCGTGGTACTAGTCTGCTGGTGCTTTACAAACACGTGTGATCGGCCTGACTCTGCTTGTAGCCCACTCGTCTGATCACACTGCTAAACTGCTCGAACCATGCCCTTGGAGATTGCTTTAGCCCATATAGGGCTTTCCTTAACTTGCACACCTTGTCGTCACTTCCAGCAAGTGTTAACCGAGGTGGTAGTTTCATGTACACCTCTTCTGTCAGATCTCCATGCAGAAAGGCATTATTACATCTACTTGATGCAATGGCCAGGACAGGTTGGCAGCTAAGGATAGAAGAACTCTGACTGAGTTCATCTTGGCCACAGGTGCAAAAGTCTCCTGATAGTCTATCCCATATGTTTGAGTGAATCCATTGGTTACAAGTCGTGCCTTGTATCGTTCGACTGACCCGTCAACTTTATGTTTCACTGTAAAGACCCATTTGCACCCCACAGGTTTCTTTCCTCTGGGTAGTTGAACAAGTTCTCATGTTTTGTTCTTCTCAAGAGCCTGCATTTCATCCATCATAACTTCTTTCAACTTTGGGTGACTACGTGCGTCTGCAATAGCAATACTAACAAAATTCTAATATGACGGAGACAGAGACTGATACGAGACAAAATGTGAGATAGGGTGTTACGTATAAGTACGTACACCCTTCCGAAGTGCAATAGGGACGTCAATATCAGTGCTCATATGATCATCAGAAGTAGGAGATGCATGTGGCTCAAGAACAAAAATAGAAACTGAGGCAATGACAGAAGCAATACCTGGAACTGGATCCGAGGGGAGACTTGCAAATGTAGGCGCAGGGACAGTGGCTTGTCCTTCTTAGTTCTGACATATACACACACATCAGCTGCAGTAGTGGAAGTGTCATTGTCACTAGACTGAGGTTCCGGCATAGGAATAGAGACAGGCAGAGGGCTGGGGACACTCTCTTCTGCAACATCATGCTCCCCTGAAGAGAGGTCTGCTCACCAAAGAAGGGGATGGACTCAGCGAATGTGACATCCATAGAGATGAAGCAACGACGAGTAGCAAGATGATAACATTTGTACCCTTTTTTATTAGAGGGGTACCCCAAGAAGATGCACTTCAAGGCCCGTGGATCTAACTTGTCCCTCGAAGAACGATGAATATGGACATAACAAACACACCCAAAGACCTTAGGAGGAACAACGAAAGTCGGGCGGTCAGGAACCAGGAGAGATAGGGAAGTCTGAAATTCGAGAACCCAAGAGGGCATACGATTGATGAGGTAAGCAGCAAGTAAGACAAACTCAGACCAATAGTGTTTAGAAACCTGCATGCCTAACCGGATAGCACGCTCAACTTCAAGAAGGTGACGATTTTTTCTCTCGGCGGTCCCATTCTGTTGAGGTGTCGAAGGGCACAAGGTCTGATGAACAATGCCATGTGAAGCAAAGTAGGATTTCAGACCCCCATCGAGGTATTCCCCCCCATTGTCAGAACGAAGAATCTTAAGAGTGGTATAGAACTGAGTGGTAACCATCTTATGAAACTCTTGGAAAATGGAGAATACAGCATCTTTAGTTCGCATAAGGTACACCCAGGTACAACCACTAAAGTCGTCTACAAAGGTAACAAAATACCGATATCCAAACAAGAGGGCCCAGAGAGGTCTCATTTTGAAAGAAAATCAAAACCCAAAAAGTAGCCGGGGATCCGGATGATTTTTGGAAACTAGGGTTCCGATGGTCAGAATTCGTTGAATCAAGTTTCGAACTATTCTACGAGTAGTACTAAAGAGGTGACAAGGTCAAAGGGGCCTATTGTTGCACGAATATCACAAAAAACCAAAAATCCTTGAAAAACGTGTTGGCCGAAAAAATGTTGGAGAAGCTTGAGAAGAAGACAAACTGGATCTCTGATGCGGCTGAGGGAAAAAACTAACCAGGAAATAAGAGCCTCTGGTGTTTTGCCTCAGGATTAATCCCCGGATAGCGCAGGAATGATCTCTTCGATTTCTTCAAAAGTTCTCCTCGGCTCCGGATGCTCACATAACCGTCTTAGATCGGAATGGAGTCTCTAGGGGACAAAGACACATGCGCTAGAGCTACTATGCTCTGATACCATGTTGTAAATAAGGTTGTAACCAGTAGATGAAGGTTGTAGATAGAAAAGGGAAAAAAGTGTAATGGAGGCGGAAGGTGGAGGAGTTAGGGTTAGAGAGAGAAGTTGATTCATTCTCCCTCACACACTGTATATATATATATATATATATATGACGGGGAGAAACCCTACAAAAGAGAACACTATTCACGTGACACTATTCACGTGGTACTATTCACTCGACACTATTCACTTGAATAGTGAAAACCCAAAAATGACCCCACGTGGGAAGTGGGACGCAACCCACTTGAGACACCCACGTGGGTGAATTACATAAACTCCAACACACACTACATTTAGATTCAAGATGCCTAAAGTTGTACCTATGATCATGTGGTCATCAATCCAGACTTTCAAAATGCTAGGAAAACCTTAGATTGGCCATTCTTAAATGATTGGGAAATTCCTTCTATGGCCGCTATTCTACAGAGGTTAGATGGGGTGGAGGTAATTAAATCTCAAAAAGATGTTATTTGGTGGTCAGGCAGGCCCGACACTCACTTCTCTGTACGCTCTTTCTATGAGATGCTAGATAGGTCTTGGAGGGCATCCCCAACTTTATCGCATTTCTCATGGAGACACTCATTTCTCTTGGTCAATATTTGGGGTCCAAAGGTTCCTTCAAAAGTAGCTTTCTTTGTTTGGTGAGTCTCTTTGGGAAAGATACTCGCGGTGAATAATCTCATCAAAAGAAATAGAGTGATAGTGAACTATTGCGTAATGTACAAGGAAGTAGGGGAATCAGTCAACCATCTTTTGTTGCATTGCAGGGCTACTTGGGAGGTGTGGGATCTTTTCTTTAACGCTTTTGGGATTTGTTGGGTCCTCCCCGAAACAGCTCGAGAGACTATTGGCAGCTGGATGTATGTTTGTTTTCCTCTTTGTGGCCGTAGACTATGGAGCATTATTCCCTTTGCGGTATGGTGGGGTCTTTGGAAAGAGAGGAACAACAGGGACTTCAAGGGCAAGGAGGCGTCTAGCTTTGATATTGTGCTATCCATCAAGGCTCTCCTATTTTATTGGACTAAGACGTACGAAGAATGCAAAGGGAGGGCTTTTGTTTGATGATTTGGTCTTTAGATGGGAGGCAATTATGCAAATGGGTAACTAGCGATTGTGATGATTTTGTTTTTTGTTTTTGAGGAGGTTATCTCGATTCTTGACATCCTGCTTCTTTCTAGTTGTATGCTACTTTTTCCTTTAATACAATTTCCCTTATTGAAAAAAGTGTTTCCCATGCTTGTTTTATCATTTCCTAAAATATCAATAATGCATATTTCCTTTAGTTTCTATAACGTTTCCATAATTTTTGAAATTTCTTTCAATATTCCCATGTGCTTCCATTGACTTCCACGACATGTTTCCACTTCCAAACGAACCAAATCTTATGACTAACAACAACATTTAAGACCTTGGGAGTGATCCCAACCCTTCAACAGGGCACATCCCAACATAGGACACTCCTTCGATAGGGCACATCCTAACCACTTGGACAATCCTATTCATTTGAACAATGATTATTTGTTGCATCGATTTTGGACCATCACTCAATACTTTTTGATGCAGGACATCTAACCAATACTCCCCAAAAGCCGCGACTGTTGGTAGCGTGAGATTAAATTCCTTTATCTCATAGCCCATGATTCAGGCCCCCGGTCGAACCCTCCTTCGTGGGTCCCATTTCACACGGGCCATCCCACCCCAAGTGTGCCCCATATACGCAGGCTGCCCCACTCGAGCCCGGTGTGAAAATGCCCCTGCATTAATCACCCCCGGTGAGGAGTCTCGAACACGAGACCTCCCGCTCTGATACCACTTTGATGCAGGACATCTAACCAATACTTCCCAAAAGCCGCGACTGTTGGTAGCGTGAGATTAAATTCCCTTATCTCATAGCCCATGATTCAGGCCCTCGGTCGAACCCTCCTTCGTGGGTCCCATTTCACACGGGCCATCCCACCCCGAGTGTGCCCTATATACGCAGGCTGCCCCACTCGAGCCCGGTGTGAAAATGCCCCTGCATTACTTTTTGTCCCCCAAAAGAAGGCTCACCATAGGACAGTTAAGATCTTATAAATAGTGCGAATTTTGAGTTGTGCCATTGACCAAAACAAACAATGGCCGACCATTTAGAATGTTAACATTGATAACCATCACGCCACACTTGTATGGCATCCACATACAACTTTTTGACATCTAAATTGAATATTATAGATTAGTATGATCAGAACTAATGCAAATGTCCTACATGCCTGTTGACAAGGGAAATTTCCCCTTCTACCAAAAGATACCCTGGAATCCCAAGGGTCGTTGTACAATGCCAAGGGCATTTTAGATAATTCGTAGCCAAAAGGCTGCCTTCATTAAATAGTGCAAAAGCACCTTTTGAAGCTTAATTGGCCTTTGACAAGGAATACCCCTCACCCATGGAGGAATGCCCCTCACGCGAGGGTGTAGTGGTAATACAGTTGAAATAGTTTCTAGGGCTAGGTTTAGGGTTTCAAAGGTTGAAGAAGAGAAGAGATGAAAAGGATGTCATGCTTAAGTCACATGACTCCATAAATCTTATTTATATGGGGAACACCTTACATGGACAAGTATACCCCTCGTACTGAGAGATGTTTACAAGACTACCCTTTACATGGTAAAATATGACTGAAAATATGTATATGATAACAAATACCGCTTCAAAAAATCAGGCATGCACCTAATTTATTAAATGCCAAAGTCAAAAGATCCTAACACCCCTCTAAAATGTGTCTTAATGCTCATAATACCTCTCACGCGGAAGGTATTGAAGTAAAAGGCACATGCCTTTCTTTTCAAGGCATTAAATGCCAAATCATTGGACCGACAGTCCCTTTTTAAACTTTCAAAAAGTCAAAGACCTTGATACCCTCAGTGCATGGGGGTAAAAATACTAATTTACACCCCCCCCCTCCCCACGCAGGGGCGATGCTGTAAAGGCATGTGCCTTTTCAAAATAGTGGCATTAATGCCAATCATTGGGGCGTCAGCCCCTTTAATCATATCAAGAGGTTAAAAGACCTCTAAATGCCCCTCGCCCATGCGAAATGGGTAATAATGACAAGAGGCTTTTGCCTCTTTAATGGCATTAAATGCTAATCATTGGGACCCCAATCACTTTAAAGCTTATTGATAGGGTCAATGACCCCATAAAAGAGGGGTACCAATATAGAAGAGGCATTTGCCTCCATCAATGGCATTTAATGCCAATCATTAAAGGCGTCAGTCCCTTCTTTTATTAAGGCTTTAAGCATTTATTAATGAACCCAATTGCCTGTACTTGGGCCATTAACAAACCCTAATAAAGGGGTAGATAGGTCTTTTGACCTTGGATAATTGTATTTATCCTCAAGGAGAAAAGCCTAGAAAAAGTCCCAAATAACCTCGTTAAAGGGGAAAATTATCTAGCAGTAAGGCCATTATGGTGGATTAACCCCATTCGATGGGGGTATTTGAGGTCTTTTGACCTCTCTTCTTATCTAAGAGTTCTAAACGAAGTCCACCCAACAGAGGGGCTTTTGCTCCACTTCTAGGCCACGTGGCCCACTCCAAAGGGCCGTTAACCCCACGATTGAGCCAAAGGCTCCCCAAAAGAAGACAAATGTCCTCTTAGAGGAGACTTCCTCCTAACAATACAAGGAGAACTCTTTACGGCAACAACCCACAGAGGGCTAAGAGGGCTTAAGCCCACTATTAGGAGTTATCCCAACGTGGGACAACTGTCAACACTTGGGAGAGCCGAACTCTCTACCTTTAGATCAAAGGCAACTCCCTTGCTTGATTTCTGCCATTTGGCACAAGAGGCAACCAGTTCAAAACACTTATAAACGTGGCACTCCGAGGACAATTTCCTCGCCTTCCAACTACAGATCGAACCTCTACTGCTTTTTAGAGAACTACTTCTCATTGTTGATGCAGAAAGCTCTACAAATAAAGAACTTGAAGAACAGGTTAGAAGGGAGAATTCCTTGAGATCCTCTCTTTTCTCTCATCTTCTCTTTCTCTCTCTCAGTCTACTTACAGAAGAGGTAAATCACCTCAAGAGGTCCAAGTGATGAAAAACACCACTTGAATTGAGAGAAATAAGCTCTCGATCTGAGTTCTTACAGAACTCGATCCCAAATGGGGCTCAAAAAGGGAAAATCCCTTCAAACTTTAATAGTCCATAACGGACTACAAACCTTGGCCGAACGGACAAAATATTTCTTTAAGGCATGTCGGCCTATCAAACAATGGCCACCTAGGCCAAAACTTCAATCTCAAGCTTGTTGGTTTTATAAACTATCTAGGGAGACCATTAAATTTTCACCTTTCATGTCTAAACCATGCTTCTGGACCTACTAGTCCTTAAATTAGTCCATTTGGACTTCAAACCTTGGTCATCCAGGTTTGAATCATGCTCCCGGGCTTCTCAGCCTCGCAAACAGTCCAATTGGACTTAAGGCCACATAGGCCAAAATCATACCTTTGGACATGTTGGCCCACCAAACAAGAAAGGAGACCTTTACGGGTCCGTAAGCAGTTCTTAGAGACTTTAAACCCGTGGCCAAATGGCCAAAATCTCAAAATCAAGCCTACTGACTCTTCAATCAGTCCAAAAGGACTCCAATGAAAATGCCCAAAGGGCAAGATCATATCCTTGGGCCTGCTAACCCATCAACATTCTAGAAGGACTCCAAGACTAAGGCCCACATGCCAAGACCTAGCTCTCAAGCATACTGGCCCATAAACAGTCCAAAAGGACTCCAATGAAAAGGCCCAAAGGTTAGGACCACATCCCTAGGCCTACTGGCCCATCAACAATCCAGAAGAAATCTAAGACTAAGGCCCACAGGCCAGGCCCTAGCTCTCAAGCCTGCTGGCCCATAAACAGTCCAAAAGAACTTCAAAGTAAGGGCCCACAAGCCAAGATCTAGCTCTTAGGCATGTTGGCCCATCAAAAGCGCCAAATGACTTTTCAATCAAGGCCAATAGGCTTGCACAACACTTAGGGGCCCAAAGGGCCCTCCTCTTATGGTTCCACGATGGATTTCATGTCCAAACAATCCTGAACCACAGAGCCTACATTCATGGGCCCAAAGGACCCTCCTCTTATGGTTCCATAATGGATTCATGCCTATACAAACCTGAACCACAAGGATTGCCCATGAGCCCACTTGATATAATCAACGTTGGCTTTCATGTTGAGGCATGCACCGTAGGCCACAGGGTCATTCCCCAAATCTCTTTGGATAGGGAATGATTACAGGCATAAGAACCCAAAAAGGGTCAACCTTCCTCAGAAAAGGCATCATCTGCCCATCAAAGGATAATCATTGTCATCTAAGATGAGGACAACATGCCCTTTAAACCTCCCTATGGTCATCCTCACATCCCCTTTTAATAAGGAATGATTACAGGAATCATACCCAGAAAGGGATCACTTGCCTTCACAGAAGGCATTATCAACTCATCATGAGTGATTACTATCACCCATGATTAAATGATGGTTGGTTGAGCCCACTTGTTGTTAAGTGAAGGTTATCTGAACTTCGGACTAACCTAAGTCCACCTGTAGTCAAGTGAAGGCTATTTGGACCTCGAGATAATCTAAGTAAGAATCAAAGGGTAGTCCATTGTATAATCAAGGGATGTAATTAAGGGTGTCCATCACCTTGAATGAGTCATCGCCACATCAACTAAGAGCCCAAAGGGACACGGGGACATCACCTACAGACGCATAATTCTCGCATGTACAATGCCTAGAAGCCCATAAGAAGTAAATGAGACAAAAAAAGGAAGCCAAAGAAAAGCTCATAAAGCATCCGGAAATTTTCTGTGATCTTATAACTAGAAAGTTATGCGATGAATCTGTAAGGAGTCCACTTTGGACTAGAATTGCTAGAGATGTGTAACCCCCCAGTGTGTAACATGCTCAAATTTTGGTTGAAAAATAAGTATGTTTCTTAGAAGTGTCGTGATTTCGGAAAGTAAATATGTATATATTGGAAATTAATTGGTTTGGTGTTTTAGGTAATAGTCAATCGAAGCATAGTTAAAGAGTCTCTGTTATAATTAAAAGATCTTGTGTTTTAGGATAGAGGTCAAAAGAGTCCATAAATACATGAATATGGCATCAATCATAGAGACAAAAGAATAGTGATGTGAATAATATTTTCCACTCAGTTTTCTAGTTATGAAACTCTATTTAAGAGTTTGTTAATGTAATAAACGTACATGGGTAAACACCAAGGGCTCAGGGCCCTTGAGGGGATCTACGTTCCCCGCCAGAGGTTCGAGGGCCGGGGGGCCTGAAGGGAGACCGAAGAAATGACAACACATGTATCTAGGACTTCGACTACAATAATTTGCTCGGACGAACCCGAATTACTATTTTGATGGCCTACCTTCTTCACTAAACGATAGAAGTTATTGTTCATCAAGTCCAGAAATTTATTGAAGAAACAAAGCAAAGATTGTGCTAGGATCTTGGTTGAGAATTAAGATACCATAGGGAGCTACTAAAATCGGAAATATTGCAACACATGTATGTAGCTAGGATCTCGGCTACAATAATTTGCTCGGACAAATCCAACTTACTATTTTAACGGCCTACCTTCTTCATTAAATGCTAGAAGTTATTGTTCATCGAGTCCAAAAATATTGAAGAAACAAAGCAAAGACCGCACCAAACATATCAGAGGAAAAAGCATACAGCATGACCTGGCCAACTACAACACTAATTTCCCCAAGGCGACACCCTTTATCGCTGAGAGTCTTACCATGGAGAATATGAACATCCACATGGATTCTGTTCAGAGGGAGTGGAAGAGAAACATACTGTTGATATATATATATATATCTGTTCAGAGGGAGTGGAAGAGAAGCCCACCACATCGGAAATCAGCCATAAAGTCTATGAATAATGAGCATTACAAATACAAATAATCATAGAGAGAATTAGAAGATGTGCAGGGGATGATAAAAGAAAGCACTAACCTTCTAAGAGGCATTTGTTGATCCCTATTTGCGACATTAATCATTCGATTAATCTGTACCAAAGATTATGTCTTACAACTGAATAAATGCATAGATCATACACAATCAAGCTAAGGAACCCTATAAAGGAAAAATGAGTAATGAACTTCATACATGAGTTGGACAGCTTGCTTCACCGATGTGGTACAAATGAGCGAAGGCTCCTATCTTTCCACAATAAAAAAAAAAATTCAAAATTCAGGACAGATAACAAAAACTATAATTAAATTGTTTGGTCACGTCCTAATCATAAAACCATAAAAGATAGATGCTCTATTCGAAGTTGAAAAGAAAAAGTTAAAAATAAACCCAGAAAGAATACCTCAGAGTACGATTCAATCAATAAACCAGAAACCTCGTGGCGATATTTCGAAGAGATCTTTCCTTCCAATTCGGCGACGCTCCTCTTCCATCGAGGCCTTGAATTGAAAACGAAACTCAGTTAATCAATTCTTCCAAATGGAGATTTACATCAATTTGTCTGTGAAATTTGTCGGAATTGAAACGATTGAGGAAAAAACAGGAGACCAAGAGTGATATTGAGGATTACCTTCGAAGGGGCTTAGGATCATCTGGAGAAGAGGCGCGAGGAACCACGTATCTATCCATGAACGAGTCTAGGGTTTAGAACTCATGTGGGAGGGGGAAAACCTACGGATAGGATGCAGGAGCAATGTGGATCAACCCTGTGGGAGTGGAGCTAGCTCCAATGGCTGGACGCTGGAATTAGGGAAGGGTATGGTTTTTTATTTTAAGCGGTTTTGATGGTTGGGATTCCCGCCTTCGCCTTGCCCGCGCTAAGTTGCTTTTTAAACAGAGTAAAACTTCTGTCACAATCAAATTGCAAATCACACAATCACAGCGAATGAGTTCTCGGCACGTACACCTCAATGCAAAAGCACATGGTATGTTGCAAAGCACTTGTGTACGTGCCGAGACCTCGTTGGCTTGTGATTGTGTGATTTACAATTTCTTGTGACAGAAGTTTTACTCCTTGTTCTACAATGGTGCTTTGTGCGCATAACATAACAGCATACGTGGCAAATGTTCACGATGGTACCCATTATTTAGGAAAAAATTTAGATGCAGAGGGTTTTGGATGCAGAGGATGAATGGTAAATCTGGACCACACATCTTGCCTTTTTCAAAATCAAAACTTAACCCGAGTTAACATTTTATATTTTTTAAAACTAATATTATATTAGTCAGTTTTTCTTTTTTAAAACAAATCATTAAAAATGTCTTTATTTCTGTTTATACTTGATACCGAACACGATCTCTTTTCCTTCTCTGTAAATATCGTTTACAGAAAAGAAGAAACAGAATTTCCTCTTGGACATCTCTAATCTATAGATGAACTAGATAAACAAACTATAGTTCATGGATTCGGGTCAGTTGCGCCAGAAAAGTAATCCCCTTTTATAAGTATTTCTTTCTATTGATAATTTTATATAAACTCTAGTTTCCTCTCATACTGCGAGAGAAGTTTGGGCTTCCTTGTGATGAACCTTTCAGGATGCAAGGTAAAATGATGTTTTGAAGGTGATGCTCAACAATAAGAATATGGTGGGCGAGTATGAGGGATCTAGGTCTTCAGATACTTCTAATTGGAATGCACGGCTCCGTCCTCCATTTTACTCAGGAAGAAGTTTCATGAAAAATCATGCTCATTTGTAATGATGGAGAAGAATCAAGTGAATTCGCGAAAATTTCATGAACTGAAAACATCAAAGCCTTTGATTGGGAAATAGAAGACCATGACATATCCTTGTCGCTGGGGTCAAAATTTTTGAGTACTTATAGTTCCAGGAAAGAGATAAGGAACAAAGGAGGAGGAACTTTGACATCCAAACTTGGATTGTCAACTAGACACAAGGATGGGAGAAATTAGGTGTGGTAGTGGCACCGAAAAGCAATCACTACGAAAACAGATAAGGGAGGTGCCTGTGAATGCAGGTTGGACAATTGATTTTATGCCTAGGAGGAACAAAAACTACCACAATGCGGTGTACATCACTCCCTCAGGAAGAGAGCACTAGTCAATCATCAAAGCTTATAACTTTATATAATTTTGTCTATATAGTCCAACCAAAAATCACCTAATTAAAAACTCAAATCCAATAGCTGGAAATCACCCATTTTAATTCGTTTTCTGGTATGTAGGTCTACCAAAAGGTGAACCATATATCCATGGTTTTGTTGATGATGGTTGTTGACTCCAATCAAATGATTTTACTAGTTTTTCGTCGAGATTCATATCACACAGATCCCAATGACGATGGAAGGTCCAAAATCTATGAAGGTCGTTAACCGAGCGTTAGAAACCTTAGTGCTGCAAGGGTCTTTAGTCCACGAAGAGACTGAGAAGAGGGCTTGATTTTGCCAACCTAGAAAGAGACTGAGAAAAGCGCTTGATTTAGCCTGAGCTCAACAACTTTTCCACCCAACCTCCAACCTCTTATGCCGTTATCTCCTCTTGTCTCCCTCTGCAAACACAATGTCAATGTTCTCCTTCCCAAACCAGACATTCTCAACGACAAACCTCTCTCGGTTGTTGGGCGGATAATTGTGGTGGAGACGTGTTTTAGTGATTTGTTTTAAAAAAGGAAAACTACTAATATAATATGGGTATAATATATCAGTTTAAAAAAATATAAAATGTTAACTCGGGTTAAGTTTTGATTTTGAAAAAGGCAAGATGCGTGGTCCAGATTTACCACTCATCCTCTACATCCAAAACCCTTTGCATCTAAAATTCTTCCCATTATTTAATGGGTCCCATGTTGGGATATCTTGGTGTGCTATGCTAATTATAGAATTGATGTCCCCAAATAGTTTATCTACAAACCAAAGTTTTTTATTGGATAAGCTTTGATTTGTTGGTCAACTATAATTGTTTCAAGGGGAGAATGAATGACTTTAATGGACTTGTTATTTAGACAATTCCAATTGTTTGTAACCTTTGTTGTAACATTAAGACTTAAATATTTTCTTGATGTGATTTAGAAAACTAAGTAAAGAATATACTTTTTCTTTACTTGTCTTAAGTAGGCATAACATTTTTCTCTTATTAGAGATTGTTCCTTCTTGTCAAATATTTTTTAGAAAAAGTATTCTAAAAAATTTATTTTCTTCTAAATTAAAATCTTTTCAAAGAAATTCTTTGTCTATTTCAAATTTATCATTTTCAAGATTTTGAATGACATTGATTTTCCCAAATTTTGATGGAGAAGGTTCCTATTCTTGTTGATAAACAAGATATGTAATTCATGTAGCTTTAATAGGGATTGAAATAGCATTACTTTGAAAAGAACTTTCTTTTGAAGTATATTCTGGATTAGATATAGAAGGAAACGTCATCGAATGTCTAGGCTAAAATTTAATAGCAACCAATACATCTGGAATTTTTTCTACTTTTGTTTGTTCAAGGGTTTAGTGGGAACTCCTTCATCGAGTTTCTATATTGAGGAAGGATAATTTATTCCACAATATTGGTTTTAGGAGTATCGTTTGATTTTTATGTTTGTTTGGAATAAAGTTGTTGTGCCTTTAATATTCCAATACATGGCTTTTGGGGCAATAGTTTTCATAACTTTATAATAGATGATATAATCAATTGCCAAGTTATGAGATCCAAGTAACATGCTATAACCTTGTGTCTTAACTTGAAGAGTTAATGATTTTAAAATGTTTACATTAATAAGTGACACTATACAATTTGGGTAACAATTAAAATATATGGGTCCTTCACTATGGCTAGATTCTACTATCCCTAGCAAAGAATCTATAAATTTTAAATGCCTTTGGTCTTTTACATAGATCAAAGAAGAAGTGTTTAAACCATGCCTATTTAAATACCTAAGCGCAACTTGGATTAAACTTATGTGTAGATATTTAAAATCTTTTTGTATTTTTCAACTTGATTTTTGCTTAAAAGAGAGAAAGATTCTAGGTTCCGAGAAATTGATAGGGTTTGTTCAACCCTTTTTATGGCATATGTAGTTATTAGGCTAAATTTTCTTGACTTATGCACATATTTAGGGTTAATCTTTGGAATTTTCCAATTTTGTATTTCTTCTTCAATATTTTTAAAATTTATTTCTTCAACATTTTTGAGATGTCTCTTACTTAAAGATTTAGATAAGTGTGCCATAATAACTAAATTTTGATTTATGCTACGAGGTAATGCTGAAGGAATAAAATGGATAACCCTTTGGTAAGACTCAAAATGGATTTAGGACTCGTACCTATGCCCAACATTACGATTATACCACCGTCCTCCAACAGACTAGCTCAAACAGAACTTACATAATATAACCATACTCTACTAGATCTAAAAAGCAGAAACACGTGCCTATCCAAGATCTATGCCATGTTTTCAAATAAAATTAATATAGATAAGATTAATAAAAGAAACTCAAAGGTATAAAATAGAAGACTCGCAAATAAGTACTAATTCAACCAATTTGGATGAATTTATAATATATAATAAAAACTTAGGGCTAAACAATTCTATTGAGAATCGTACTAATTCGACAAATTTAATAAGAATGGTATTGTTCAATCAATTATTCCGAATGGAAATGGTTCATCCATCTGATTAGAGTTTTGCAAAACGTATCACATTACTAATTGTTAAATCATTTTAATGAGAATGGTAGTATTTCTAACATTCTAATTAAAATGATATTAGTTTAACTAATTTAATGAAAATGGTAATGGTTAATATAATTTCAGATATTTTGCATAAGAAAGTTACAACTGAGTTATTCTATTGAGTCAACTAATTATCATACATTACACAATAGAGTCACATTATTGAGATTGGTAATGTTCGATTAATTTATTAAAGTAGTACTTGTTAACCAATTTAATGCAATGTTTAAAATAAAATAGCAAAAATTAAAATGATAACATTTTTATCCAATTTGTTGAAATACGCAAATCAAAATCAATTCACTCAAAATAGAAATAGAATAACTAGCTTATTGAAAATGTTACTAGTTCAACAAGCTTGTTGAGATCGTTATTTTGGTTAATGAATTTAGAGTAAGAGAGACGGTGGCCAACGATGGAGTTGATCACTGCGGTGGTTTCGGGCGAAAAAGGAAGAGTTGCGATGGAGAGAAAAGGCGATCGAACCCGGCAATGGAGAGGTGCGCAGTCTCCTGTAGGAATGAGATTTTAGGGAAAAGCTTCTCTCTCTCTCTCTCTCTGGTTTGGATTTCTGAGTTTTCTTCTCTTCAGTCATCTGTTCACTGTACGACACAACATAGAAGTGGAAGAGAAGAAAAAAAATCAAACAACCCACTTTTATTAGAGGTTGATATTGGGTTATTAGTGTAATATCTTCTTTTGTTCGTTGTTTTTGTGTGATTAACTGAGAAAACAAAGGAATAAGAGTATACCCATTTGTTGTTTTGGTTTTTTTTGGTTTTTTATAAGTAATGGGCTCTGGTTTCGAAAACCAGAGTCAAGAGAAATAGAGAACTAAGTTTTTTTCTTTGATCATCTACCTTGTTGGGTTCTTTTCCTTGAATTGCTAAGCTTTTCTCCTTTTTATGTGATTTTTCTCGTCTCCCATTCTAAGAAAAACCCAAAAATCTGCAAGAAATTGGAGAATTGTACGAAGAAATGTTGAAAAAATGAGAGATGGGAACCTGAAGAAATCCAAGGTTTTGAGAACTACCCTCATTTGTTTCTACAAATTTATTTCTTTTTTACCTTTTGAGTTTTAATAGCTTAGAAGAAAATGCCCATAAAACTGCGAGGTGGTGGTGGTAGTGGGGCCGGTGGTAGGCCCAGTAACAAATGTCAAAAGAGAGAGTTTAGGGAAGAAAATAAGGGCACTTCAGTCATTTTGACTTCATAAGTAACAGACATGTAAGTTAGACTGTGAGTCAAGATGTTGTGACTTGGTCAAAGGGGGTATTACAATAGTTTGAAAGTTTAGGGGTAATACAAATTACTTTTGAAACTCAAGGGATAATACCAATTTACCCTTAAAAGTTAAATGATCAATATCTCACAAAATACAAGTTCAACGTAGAATGTGACTTTAAATATAGAGGGTAAAAGAGAGAAATGGATTCGTACATACCTTGTGAAATAGATTAGAGAAGTGGAATTTCTTCTTCTTCACTAACGATTTATAGCGGAGGAAGGAAATGAGCAATGGAGTTAGTTTGTTTGCAATATACATGTAGGGATAAAGATGATTGAGTAGAAGGAGAGATGGAAATATATAAAGGTTATATACAAGTTTGAAGAAAATGAAGGAAATAAGAAATGGAGGGTGTGATTAGAAACGGCGGTTAAATCCGTTAAAATCGATTATTTTTCTGTTAAATTTTGTTTTTTGTTTTTTTGAAAATTTCAATTTCAAATTTTAAAATATGAATTTTGAATTTCAACGCCATTTTTTCCATTAAAATCCATTTTTGCCCTTGGCCGTTTCAATCCGTTTTAACGGTAACGTCCCTTGTCTGTTACACCGTTAAAACGGCCTCCTTTAAACCTTTTTTCAACTTTAAAACAAGCTCCTGAAGCCCTGTAAAACTACGTCAAATTGATCAAGTTATTGAACAAAATAACTTTACTAATATAAGTCTTAGACAAATTGGAAAACAAGCATAAAAAATAGAATCCTTACTAAATAATCAAGTGAATAAAGAAAAAATAATTGCCTCAACAATTTCTTCTTTTGGACCTTTAACACTCAATGATAATAATCTTTCTTCATTAAACATTATGTTATCAAAAAATAGATTTTGAATTGTTAACACAATCAAATCAATGACTTAATAACTCAAGTGTTTATGAAAAAAGATAAATCAACCTCTTATATGGAAAAAACAAAGAAAGTTTATTAATTATTGTGAATACTCTTCTTTCACACCAGGTGCATCTTCGTTGAACATTATTAGCATCAACATCTTTACTTGAACGACTAATATTTCCAATAGCTATTGTATTTGTATATATTTCATGCAAATCATAATAGTTCGATATTATTTTAGTTCTCACTGATTTTGTTTCAGGGTATGCACGTATTTATCATTTACAAGTTATTGACATAACATAGTATTATATAAAAATTCTAATTTCTAGATGAATAAAAATGCACCTTTAGATAATCATCACATATAAAGTCGTTAGCTATTACCATTTGTCGTGTATCATCCCATCCAAATCGCTTTGATCAATAAGAACCTTCATAGCTGTGTATTGAGTCCTTAATTTTTTGTGCCAATTTTTAAAACTCATTATCCAATTGTAAATCAAACTTACTATTGAGTAATGATGTCATTTGCGTCTATGCATATTTAGTAAATGATTTTCACATTTCTATCTCATACGTACTTGCTTTAAAAACATGATGTCAATGAAATAATGATCCATTGGCAGTGTTCAATTGGTCTTCAATCGATCATTGGTAGGAGGGACTTGATTATCCATTATTTATTGTACAAGAAATGAAAAATAATAAATAAGTAGTGCATAGGCATAAAAAAAATAAAGTAAGGAGTGCCTAAGCAATAGATTATTTAAATATGCATTATCAATGGATAAATCTCAACAAACGAGTTAGTTCCATTTTCCACCTCAAAGATGTTTCCTGAAGCTCATATAACATTGTAAGAAGTTCAAGAACAATTGTAAAATGTGAATTCTTATGGTAAAGGATTTCGACAAAGCTACCAAATGAATTAAACAAAAATTAACTAGGGTCCTCATCACATTGACAACTTCAAAATCACAAAATTATAAGGAAGATATTCATATTCTATTTGGCATAATTTCGTGTGACATAAAATACTATGTAACCGTTCCTACGTGTGCAAGTGAGGCTTTGAGTATGTTGTGGTACACATGACTCATTGACTGTTTGAAGACTAAAAGATGAAGACTAAAGACCCTGAAGATTAAAGAATGATTCATCTGAAGACTCATCGTTTGTTCACTTATAAATGTACGCGCACAATTAGAAGGTAAGCGACTTAGTGGCCTTAATTATAGGTGGTTTAATCGTAAAATCTACATAAACCTAAGTCACATATCAAGACTTTTGCTTAGGGGCATAGAAGTCATTAACAATTGAACATGGGGAAGTCTAATCGATTGGACTGCGCAGTAGAATCGATTAGATAATCAATTGGACAGACAAAGGAAAGATGTCGAAATTAGATCCGAAATTCGAGTTTCCACTCTCCCACCTCTTGCAAACCCAAGACTCTTAGCTCTCTCTATATAAGCCACCCCTAGCTATTAGAAAAGATACACATAACACATTCACACATCTATGGAGAGAAACTCTCTTAAGTTGTTGGAGTATTAATCCATCATTGAAAGTTGAGCCTCCGGAGAGAAAAACCCAAGTAAGTCATTCATTTTCATTTAATGTTTTTCTTCTCTCATGATTATAGTGTGAAGTATTTACTTCATCGATAAGCTTGATCAAAAACATCTCCCTAGGTAATTCTTAGTATCCGACCTAATAAGCCAGAGAGTACCACTGTGTGACTCAATCGCTATTGAGCAATGTTGAGGATTTAGGGTGTACTGAATCCTTCAGAGAGTACCACGTGTAACTCAATCGCTATTGAGCAACGTTGAGGAGTCAGTGTGTACTGAATCCTTTGCTTTCAGGGCTGGACCAGCAAGTGAGAATAAGATCGGGGTGTATCGGTCGAATTGTAGGTTTGGGGTGTGCCAAACTAAACAGTGACAAAGGGACCTTGATTGAAGGGCGCTCATGGACTCGACGTGTTGAGCCAGAGGACGTGGACACACTAGCAGTTAGCCGAGTGTTGTATGTTGTAGGTAAACAATACTGCGTAGGTAACTTCTGTAACTCAACTTTTTGATTAGTGATACTTTCCGTTTGGACGTGATTTCGTGATTTTCCTTAGCTAACTTTAGAATTTTCTAAGTTATGAAATTTGAATTTGAGATGAGCATGAAGGTGACTTGAATTTCTTTCTAGGACTTCAAGTTAAACAATTAGATAATAGAATCTTTCTTTCCCAATATAAATATTTTAAGAATAATTAAGAAATTTGGCCTAAAATAATCTAAATCTTCTCACACTCCCATGAGTACTAGCATTAAACTTACCAAGATTTAGCTGTAAAATTGGTAGATCAGACTCTCTATAAGAACATGATTGGGAGTCTTCTCTATCTTACAACGTGTAGACATGATATTGCCTTTAGTGTAGGAGCGTGTGCTAGGCATCAATCTGACTCGAAATAATCGCAACTTTCTACTATTAAGAGAATTATTAAGTATGTCTGTGGTACCATTGAATTTGGTTTCTAGTATCCTCTTGAGACTAATAGTAAAATTGCTGGTTATTCTAATGCCAACAAACATGAAATGTTGATGATCGGAAAGCACCAGTGATGGGTCTTTTTATATTAGTAATTGTTTGGTACCTTGGAATAACAAGAAACAAAATTCTATATTGTTATCTACTGCTGGAGCGGAATATATTGTCGCTGGCAGTTATTGTGCATAGTTAATTTAGATGAAACAAATGATTTTGGACTATAGAATTGATCAAGGATCTATGAAATTATTCTGTGATAATACTAGTGCAATATGCATTTCTAAAAATCCTATATAGCACTCTAAGACCAAGCATATTGATATTCAATATTAGAAAGCTGGTTGAAGAATAAATAGTTTCATTAGAGTATGTAAACACAGAAGTTCAACTTGCAGATATTTTGACCAAACCCTTAGACTCTCTCAGATTTGAATATCTGAGGAAGTCTATCGGTGTTTGTCCTATTGATTAAATTTTGTTTGATACTAACTGAATTAATTGGAGTCTTATTGAAAATCCTAACTTTAATTTTGTCAATTAGTTTAAGCAACTAATCATCTCGGTAGGTGGTTAGCTGTTAATTGTTGTTAGTGTTACAATCTTTGGGTGATTATTTGATTCGATGTTATTTGGTAACAAGTATTGATGAAGAAATGATTTTTTGGGGAGGAATTCGTGGTTATATGATTAATCTGTTTATCTTTTGGTACTGTTGGGTTTTTGGAGTTTTTGAAAATGAGTTTATGGAGTCAGGCCGACCACCAAACTTGTTGGGTTTTTCATTTTTGGTAGGCTACGGAGTCGGGTCGACAGAGGAATTTGTAATCTTCGTTGTCCGGCCGACCGCAAGTTTTATTCGATCAACTGCCGTTTGACAGAACAGACGGGTTGATTGCACAAAATGTCCGGTCGATCAGGCCTCGAACCCGAATCGCTATGCAATTTCGCGGGTAGGCTGACCCATGTCTGATCTGCCGCCCTCGTCTATAAATTTGCTCAAATTGTTTTGGATCATTTCTAACTCTTGGAAACCCTAGAAATTCTCTTAAAAGCCTCTCAATACCTTCTTGAAGAACACTTGATCTCCAAATCTTAACTCTTTCTAGAGATTTCTAATCTTCACAATTTGCCTAAATTTTTGGTGAAATCTTTTGTCTTCTACTCTTTTGCAATGGCACCTAAAGGAAAGAGAACTAGAGGTAAATCTTCTTCAAGTGCTCCTGATCCCCTCAACTTGTTCATCAATCTCATGGAGAGAGTGACTTTTATGAAGACATTTATCAAAAGAGCAATTGCAGTGGAGCGCAGAGTAATCGAGAAGGATATTGTTCTTACTGGAGTCCCAAATCTTCTATCATCAATAGGTTAGTCCAAATTACTTTCAGTATCTGGTGTGGCTTATCCTGAGTTAGTCAAGATGTTCTATGTTAATCTGAATAATCCTGACCCTGAAGAACCCTATCTTTATTTTGATGTTAGGGGAGTTCGCATTAAGATCTCACTTTATTTGATCACTGAGGTAGTGTTTGGGAACGCTTCTACAGAAGCACTTCCTTAGCACAAATTTGCATTTGGTTTACAAAAACGCTTCAGCTTCCCACGTCTAAAAGAAGCTAGAAGCGCACTTTTTGAGAAACACTTGGGAAGGTGTTTCTTAAAAAAGCGTTTCCATGCTTTTGCAGGAAGCCTATCACCATCAAAATGGCTCTTCCATTTTTTACCCTTTTATCCCTCCTTTCATAAAACCATCTTTCATTTTAGTATGCGAGGTTCTTCCCCCAACAAACGTCAACTTGGTAACCTCGCAACCCGATTAAAACAAACCCATTATTTCTCTCTACAAATATGAAACAACCCCAAACAAAGAACCAAAAAAAGTACTAGAACAATCGAATGACTCTTCTTCTTCGACCAGGCTTCGTAGATGAAGAGTGAGTTCTTCTGTTTCAAATTTGATGGTTTCAGTTTTGTGGGTGGCACAAAAGCAACAGCAGAAGAACCCATCTCAAAAACGAAGAGAAAGTAGTAAGTGAGTTCTCGAATCTCCAATAATCTTTAAGGAAGAAAGCTCGCTACCTCTTCTTTTGCTCTCGGAGCGTGTTGAATTAGTGTTGCACCTAGTAACCACGGTTGCTTGAAGTTTTTGAACTGCGTTGACACGATCGTCTTCGTAGAAGAAGAGGGAGCTTTTCTGTTCTAGGTTCTAGATTTGATGTTTTATATATTTTTTGCTGATTTTATTTGTGTGAGGAGCACGAAAGCAATTGTAGCACAAGAACCCATCTCAAAGAGTAATATTTATATTAAAAAAAATTGTTTTGGTATGTAGCATCGTATGGTCAGCATTGGCCCACTGACCGCATGGATGTTTATCCCACCCCTTGGTGATGTACACCAAAAATCACCATGATTCGTAATCTCTAGCCATTAGATTTTAGTACTTTTAGAGCATGATTCTAACTGTTGAATTCAACCATTTTTCCGAGTTATAAAATTAACGATTAAAAATTATCACACAAGCTGATTTTTTATATGAATGTCTACCAATGGTTGTTCTAAAAACATCTATGTGGTCAGTAGTAACAAATGGCAGCGGTGAGTGACAGATGGTGGTAGCTTACGAGCTTTTGGTGTGAGCTTGTTACATGGTTACCCTTTTCTTTTCTTTTTTCTTCTGATTTTCGATTAAAATCAAAGATTTGTTCACTGTAGAAAATCTGGTCCTTTCTTGAAGTTTGCAGGTATTAGTGTACGCTTTTCGTTGATTGAGACAGGAGAAGAGGAAAACTTCGGTCACAACCCATTGTGATCGAAGCCGGTCAGAACCCACACTACGAGCCACGTGGCACATTATTAGAGGGCGCTGATGTTATTGATTTTAAGCATATGAGTTTGAGCATTATTATTGAGCTTTATTTGGGTGCAAAGATCCAAGGGTTGTTAATCCCTAATCAGACTGATTTTTGGTTTGCAGGTCCACTAAGGGACTGGTCAAACATCCATATGGTCAACGCCCTCTAATAATGTGCCACTTGGCTCATATTGTGGGTTCTGACCAGCTTCGCTCACAACGGGTTGTGACTGAAGTTTTACTCGTGAGGTCCAGTTAATGTGTGAGAAGATCTTTGCTTACAGACGTACCACTGCATGAACCAAGTGGCATACTTTGGAGACCACTGACCATTGACCGTATGCAGAAATCAACCTCATTGCTGATTTCTAACCTTGGATATTTGTAACCCTGATAATGTTCAAACTCTACGATTAAAAAAAAACATGTAAATGACTCTAATCATACGCTTGTAAGTCGCTAATCAAGATGCTATTTTGTATTAGTCCAAAGGTCCGGCCAAATATTCATAAAGCCAGTAGTCTCTAAGAATGTACCACGTGGCTTACAATGTGGTGTGTCATCGACTTTGTTGAGTGATGTTGAATAGAACTGTGCTGATGGACTACAATATGAGCCACGTGGCACACTCTTAGAGATTGTTGATGGCATTGATGTTTGGTCAAGCCAAATAAAACATTAGCTTGCTTAGTGATTTCTAAACGTTAGAATATTATAGTCATTTTCATGGGTTGAATTTTAACTATGAATATAATGGTATTCTTGACATTTTGATAGAATCTAAAAGCTCAAAGCTAATTTTGCCATACAACAATATCAGCTTCTGCACACTGAACATCACTTCTCTAGAATGGTTTGCCAAACGCTATTCTAGAAAAAAAGGGCTTCTCAATAGCTACTTCTAGGACTTCTGCAGAAGTGTTTTTCCGTAATGCTTCTGTAGAAGCATTCCCAAATAGGGCCTAAGTTGTTTGATCTTCCCTGTGTCACTAATGGAGGTTTTTTCCCTCATTTGCCTCTTACCAACAAGAAGACAATTTCTGAAGCCATTTGTGGAAAGGTTGTTAATTGGAATTCTGATCTTCTTACTCGTGAATTAATTCCCAAGCATCATTTGTTAACTTTAATCTTTTCATATAATTTGGTCCCGAAGGTGGGACATCATAGTGAGGTTGGCCCTTTTGTTCCATATATTTTGTTTTTCCTTTCTAAAGGCATTCATTTGTGTGGTCCTTCCATTATCCTTCATTTGATTTTGAGCACCACGCAACTAAGAAATCGTAAGCATTCATTACCTATTGGTATTCTGGTTTCCAAAATTTTAAATCATTTCAAAGTTTCTATCTTTGATTCTGATGAGACCTTAAATCAAATTTCTCTTATCAATCAAGCCACCTATAGCAAGATGCTAGTAGGTGAATCTTCTACTTCTTCCTCAACTTCTGGCACACGTTGATCTTCAATCTCTGCATCAATTATAGCCATTTTGTTCAAGATGGATGGTCTTTGTTCGTCTGTTGACACTATTTCTTGACGACATCAGTAGATCACTACATTCTTCAGGTTTCAGTACCCCGACTTTTCCATTGTCACCACTAGAGGAGACCACAGCACCAAAAGCAACTACCGATGAAGATGAAGACGGAGACGAAGATGAAGATGAGGATGACGAAGCTGGATATGATGACGATGAGGATGAGGATGGTGATGTCGATGACTATGATGATGATGAATAGAGCACGTTTGCGCTTTTGTTCTGATCAATAGTATTTTATTTTGGGATATATTATTCGATACTTTTTGTCTATACTATTTGATACTACTATATTTTGGTATTGTGTGGTTGTGATGATCAGTGCTAGTGACCATAACTATTTGGTTATGATGGAATTGATGGTCGGCACTATTGAACATGACTATGTGAAGTGGTTGGATATTTGTCTATCTTTATATATTTATGATGGACTTGTCTGCCTATTATATTAACGATGATGATGAATTGCTTTACCTTGAACATTTTTTTATCATCTCATTCTTGGTATTCTTCTCTTTGTCAATGAATAGCAAAAATGGAGAGAAATCAATTATATTTTTGGTATACTAATGGATGATATTTGTTGGAGTATGATATATCTTTAAATGATAAATTTAATAATTGGTTTATGATGATATATCTTTTGTATGGTACAGTTGTTGTTATAACACTTGTTGCTTTATATATTTTGTCGATCTACTTGTCATAAAATTTTGATTCTTGTTATCTTTTGGTTTTATTAGACTAATGTACTAAGAATACGTTTTTAGTATTATTAGGCTAATGTACGAATGGGAAGTTTCATCAAGATTATTTTGTCAAGTTAGTTATTTTATAGCAACAGGTTGTCACTGGTTTGATATACATCGCGAGATACTCTGTGTTGCCCCCATGCCCATTTATTCTACTAGATCTTTTATTTTTGGGTGGGTTTTGTAATTAGGAGCATTGCAGAATGATTTTTGTTTGTGCACAAATTGTAATATAATTGGGTAGTTATTTTTATCTTGACATTGACAAAGGGGGAGATTGAAAAGTCTCAGTTATCAATCCCAAGAACTCTTGGTTCTTCTATAAATTATCTCGCTAGTTAGAAGTTCTATGAAGATTGAAGTGTCAATGACCAAGTAGACTTCATCAACAAATTGAAGAAGAACAAAAGTTGGAGAAAATCAACCCAAGTGTTAAAGCTCAACTGAAGACAAAGTTAAGCTCAATCATAAAAATTTAAAGTATATATTCAACATATATTCTCACTCAACGAACGTTAAGCTATCAGAATCTCATGTTGATGTTACTTGCGTACATGTAAGGGTTCACTACGTGTTTTCAGCAATTCTCCATGACCCTAGACGTCCTTTGCACTTAGTCTTATTTGTTTGGAGGATATCCTAGTCTCATAGGATGGTTTTGGTGTTTTCTGATTAATTTGGCGAAGGGGTCAGCAGACCAGCCGACCGGTCATTTTGAGCGGTCAACTGAAGTCTTCTGACCAGACAATTTGTGCGGCCGATCGCCCCCTTCACAATGGAACATATTAGATTCGACCTGATCAATTTAAATCAAAGTTGATTATTTTCAAAAGTCGATCACAAAAAATAGATTTACAATAGTATATAGGAAAAATATTTAGGGTCTTGAAGTAAAAATATTTTAACATAAAAAAATTAGATAACATTTTGTATAAGTTTTGGAAAAATAGAAACAAGAACTTGTAAAAATAAAATAAAATAATTTTAGAAAATTCTTTTTAAATCCAAATGAGATAAAATAAATGGGTTTGAAAGATTTGAAATGCCCCATAATTTTTTAATTTTTATATTAAATTAATTAAAACAATTCCGTCAAGAAAACTCAAGATTAGCAGAAGGTTTTCTATTGTTTCTAGATAAAAAAAAGTAGAAACCTATTTGGATAGTCGTTAAAATAAATTCGATAAAAGTTTAAAAAGATATTAGAATAAAACGAGGTTAGATTTGTTGAAAAGAAGATAGAAAGATACATAAGTTCACGTTTTATGATTTTATTAATTATATCATTCAAAGGCCGCAATAAAAGTCTCAAATCTGAGAATATTGTTGTAGGGTTCCTAGAACCTTACAACGGTACCCTGAGAATGGATTCAGACAATAGGGTTAGAAATCTCTTAAATGACTAAAATTATTCAAAAAATAACACTATGATTTATCTAAAAATTAAGGGACGGGATATTGGCACCCGCGATTTCTCTCAAAAAACCCAAAAAAAAGTCCCTCATTTTTCACTCATAACGCCCACCCAAGAAAACCCTAAAAAATTAGAAAAAGAAGAAGAAGAAGGAGGAGATAGGGGTGAATTTTTGGTCGGTTTTCCGAGCGAATGGGTTTATCGAGTGAAAACATGGGTGCCAATATCCCAGCCCAAAAATAACATTGGAATCAAGTTGTTTTGACTTGAGTCGAAAGTTATGGTAGTTTTACCAAAACTGGACAAAAATGTCATTAATGTAACAAAACGTCAAAGTAAACAATTTATCATAACATAATCAAATTAAAAAAATTAAAACTTGATCCAAATAATTCGAGTGTATTACATATCTCTTAAAAAGCATAAACAAAATCTAAAAGAATAACAAGATCTCCTCCGGTTACTCTCAAAATCCATCTACGCCTAATCTGAAAAAGTAATAGGGATGACATCCTAGGGATCAAGTGGGACAATTGAACATATAGGATATGATAAGCCACTGGAGGAGGAAACAAAGAGGAGATGATGGTAATCTGTCATCCGCAGGTTGGCTAGTTTCCCCTTTTTTTGGGCAAAGTTGGAATTCATGGATCTTCCTAGATGTTTATATTGATTCCATTGCCAACTTGCTATAAGATATTGTCACAAATGATTTCAAAACCTTTTGATCAACTATTTCAAATGAATGAGATATTATTTTGGGAGGGGCTTTCAAAGTGGTGGAAGTATTATTTGAGGCCGAGTATTGTGGCCTAAGGACATCGGCGAATCCAGGATTTTGTTCAAAGGGGGTATAATCAATTGAGTAGAACTGCTTACAATATAAGCCACATGGCATATTCTTAGAGATTTCTGACCTTATGGATATTTGGTTCAAACCTATATGGACATATAGACCAAAATTAGCCTGATTAGTGATTTCTAAGCGTTGGATTGGAGTCATTTTCTTGGGTTGATTTTTAACTGTGGAATTTTGAGCATTATTTGGGGGTACCAAGATCCAATGGTTTGAAACCATTAATCAGGCTGATTTTTGGTCTGTAGGACACCCTAGAGTGTCCTCTAATAGGGGGCACTAAACAAAAACTGTGTGTGTGTGTGTGTGTTTGTGCTTGTGTTTGTGGTGGTGGTGGTGGTGGTGGTGGTGGTGGTGGTTGGGGTAGAGTAGGTAACATCTGGTAGTGGAAAACAAGATATTTGGTAAGTTGGAATAGCTGAGGTGACAACTTTGATGAGGAAGAGACATGAAGGGTGGGGACCCACACCACTTTTTTTAATATTTTCTTTTCAAATCACATGGTTCCATCTCTCTAATAGCAAAGTTTGCTCTTATGGGGTTGGAGAAATACCCTGTACATATCTAACACTGAGTCTCCTGACTTGCCACAAGCTATTTTTTGGTTTTCCGTCCGCTACCCTCGTGTTAAAGAGTACATGGAAAATTAGGAGACTTGGCCCCTGTATGGAGACACAACAAAGTCTTCTAGAGTAGGATTCGGACGCCAAAAAGTGTTGATCTAGAAAACTTTATTGGACACTAAGGGGAACGTGCACCTTACAAGTGGCACACCATTAGAGACCACTGACTTATGGATGTTTGGCCCATCCCTAGGTGGACCTACATGCAAAAAATCAGCATGATTAGTGATTTATAAGCATTCGATTGGAGTCGTTTTCATGAATTGATTTTTAACTATTGAATTTGCGCATTACTATTTAGCACGCAACTCGATGAACATTTTTGGCCAATGAAAAGATGACACCACCATGCACGTCTATGGACCTTAGGCCATGTGATCATTACTCTTATAATGGGGCATGCACGTGAACTATTAAATTTTAACCATTTTTTTTTTTTTGCAAACATTGAATTTTGACACAAAATATTTGGTGCCATGTTTATGCCACGTGGCACACTCTTAGAGACCATAGACTGTATGGATGTTTGGCCCATCTCTAGGTGGACCTACATGTTAAAATTCATCATGAGTAGTAATTTCTATCCGTTGGATTAGAATCATTTTCAGGGTTTATTTTTAATTGTCGATTTCGAGCATTATGATCCAAAAGTTAGAAATCGCTAATCAGGCTACTTTTTGTTGCATAAGTCTACCTAAAGACGGGCCAAAATTCATATGGGCAGTGGCCTCTAATAGTGTGTCTTGTGGCTCACATTGTGCTCCATCATCAAAGTTAATAATGCATGTCCATAGTCAAAGTTCTATTCTATAATAATGGTGAAAACTATTGTTGAGAGGGAGAAAAGTTTGATGTTTGTTGATTTTATAGGGGCGTTAGACGTGGCACATTCTTAGAGATTTATCATACGAATGTTTGAAACATCCATTTGTGAACCTGCAGACAAAAATTCAGATAGGTGTTTTCTAGGCTGTGGATCTTAGTACCCAAAATAGTTTTTGAATCCACCATTGAAATTCAACCCATGAAAAATATTCAAATCCAATGATTAGAAACCATCAATCCGGCTGATTTTTCGTCAGAAGGGATATCTATGGATATTTCAAACTTCAGTATGGTCGTGGATCTCTAACAGTATTCTATGTGGTGTTTTTAGGTGCGGCTTGGGCGCCTATATAAAAAACGTTAGTATCAAATTTTTTCCGGTGGACAAAGCAAAATTTTTTCACACACGTGAACGCGTGTACTAAATGCGTTCACATTCTAAAAGATGTCTAAAGACTTAAAAAACTTTATCAATAGAAATAATTAAAAAAATCGAAGCAAACCAAGGACATTTTGAGAAGAATGGAGATTGTGCTTGGACAAACAAGCACTCTTCCTTCGTTAATAGGTAGAATAAATGTATTGGAAGTAATCTTTTTGACAAAATTTGTCTAACAGCAGTCATACATGGCCTTGGTATACACTTTCTTCCTCGACTGAAAAAAAAAAAAAAAGGAAGTTTTTCACGTGAGATCTTGGGCGTGGATTGGATTCTCGAAATCCACTGGGGCGGAGAGCACGAGTGAAAAGACAAGTGCAAAAAGGCAGATTCCCTGATCCCGGTCCATCTTTATATGGCATTTTTGGGGGAACTTTTCTGATTGTGTTTCCCAATTTCATAAAGTCGTGATTTTGTATTAAGAGAAACTCTGCCTTACGCCATGCTTGATCCGAAGGGTGTCCTGCAAATCATGGGGAGATGGGGCAATAGTGATTTTTACAATATTCGCCTTGAGTCGTGCTATCCAACGGATAACTGGACAGAAAAAAAATGTATTCGTGGGGTAACGTTTTCCTATTCTCCTGTCAAATCATGGGTGTTTCACCTCCTCATTTATCGGACAAATCTAGTCTACAACCATTTGCAGACTTAAAAGTATGCAAACATTGTCAGTTCGGTTGGATGTCCCTTGAAAAATGTGTTAATTCAATGTTTAAAGATGTAACAAGGTATGCGTGAAACTGTTCATTTGCGGAAGCGGCATTTTTGGTAGTCACCACTACCATCGGGGCCCACTGACCGCTTGGATGTTTATATCACCCCTTGGTGGATATACATACCAAAAATCACCTTGATTGGTAATCTATAACCATTAGATTTTAACACTTTTTAGCACCATTTAAGGCGTACTTATAGCCATTGAATACAACCATCTTTTGAGTACTAAAACCAACCACTAAAAAATAAAAATCATTAAACAAGCTGATTTTTTTTATGAATGTCTATTAAAGGGTGGGCTAAACATCCATGGGGTCAGTGGACCCAAATGGCAGTGGTGACTACCAAAAATGCCGCTTCTGCAAATGAAAAGATCTCAGGTATACCTTGTTACATCACGACCCTTTAAAAAATATATTTTATAAATTAAGAACACGTCTTTCAATGAGCATTAAATGGTGTATGCGATGTTTGCATACCTTTAAGTCTGTAAATGGTTGCAGAGTAGATTTGTCCTCATTTATCAATGGATGACCCTTGATTTGGGTGACACCCTCCCAGTCTCTTATACCGTTGTAACGGCCCCTTTTAAACCTTGAGCAAATCCCCTTTTAAAACATGTCTTTTTGAAAAATAGAAACCTTCATTTTTCTAAATTAATTTATAAAACCAATCTGTTTTCAAAACATATAAGAAAACACAAAATATTCAACAAGCTGAAATACCCCGTAATTTTAGAAATTTCATAAATAAAACTCACTTGTTTTTAAAAATTCAAGAATATCTTTATTTATAATATATGTCACATATTTTTAATTTGTTTATAAAAATACTATTAGAAAAGACTAAAAGATTCCTATGCTTTTGGAGACCTTGATAAATGAGAAATATGTTTTGGAAACAATGAGTATTGTTGCTTATATTAATAGAAAGCCTCATATATTTTTGGTACCATCATACTTATATTACTACCTAGTTTATATTACATCATGGGTGTATGCGTAATGCACGTATATGTATACTTTTTTTTTTATGAGTGCGCAGTTTTTGACTAACTTATCGATATTTTGACGTTCTAGTCTATTTGATCGTTTTTTATTTTATTTTTTTATTTGTTCTTCTTTTAACCTATATCGTTTTAAACTCGCATTTTTTAGTTAGTGAAGTTTTGATGCTTCACGATTTGCTAACTATAAGACAAATCTGATATCCTCAGGACAGTATGATCATTTCCTTCTTCTTATCTGAATACCAAGACTTAGAAAAAAAAGTGGATGTTTGCATCCAAACAGGCCCTACCGAAGTATAGAACATACATTCTTGTCGGTACAGTTAGGCCACGTTTGGTACGTTGGCAAATTAATTCCGAGAGAATATATTGTCGCATCCAATTAACTTCACAGCTAAATATTCGCGCGTCATGATATTTTATAGCATTTGGCAACCATATCATTTTCTCGTCAAAATATTTGTCCACCTAATTTTCATGGTGTTTGGATGGCATAGGCAAATTTGCAGAAAGTTATCCTGTACATTGCACAAGTACAATAGTCGATATTTGCTATAGTGAAACAGTGTCACATGACCTTAAAAATGCTTTATCACCAAGAACTCTATGTATGTACGGCTAGGGCCGTCTTGATGCAAGTTGAGGCAAGGCAAAAACTCTATTTAAGGCCTTTTTAATTTAATATATATATATATATATATATATATATATATATATATATATATATATATATATATATATATATAGGGTCAGGATTGGTGGGAAACAATTTCATACAATATTTTTTATAACAATTTTGGCGTACCCACATGGGAGATGAATCAATAGCTGATTTTTGGTGAGGACGATTTCCTCACCATATAGATCAGCCCAACAAAAAATCAGCCTATTCTGAAACTTCTAACCCCATTAAATGTGGTTTTCAAGTTAACGATAAAAATAGACGGTCCATAATTCTTCAACTTGTAAACCAATTTACGAATATCAGAATGATTTGAATTTGTGTGAGGATGATCTCCTCACCATAGAGACCGTCCTCACCAAAAATCATCCCATTTGAATACTTCTAATTTATAAATTGGCCCGCGCCAATTTTTGTTGTCAAATACGTTGTATGAGGAGATCATCTTCACAAAAATTCAAATCATTTTGATATTCATAGACTGGTTTAGAAGATGAAGAATTATGGACCATCAATTTTTATTGTGTAACTTGAAAACCACATTTAACAGGGTTAGAAATTTCAGAATGGGCTGATTTTTTGTTGGGGTTATCTATATGGAGAGGAGATCTTCCTGACCAAAAATCAGCCATTGATTCATCTTCTATGAGGGTACACCAAGGTGTTGGTCACCGGAACCCGACCCTATATATATATATAGAAATATTATTGGAAATCTTTATAGAAACTATTCTTGATAATCGAAAACTACGGAAAAAAAATTTAGATGCAGAGGACTCCCAGTGTAGTCGATGCAGAGGACTCTCGTGGCCCTACGTAGATCATTTTTTGGGCCCAATGACTGCGTGGATGTTCAGCCCACCTATTGAAGGATAAACAACCTAAAAACCAGCTTGATTGATGATTTCTAGCCATTGGATTTACTACCCAAAAAAATGCTTGAATCCAATGGCTAGAATGATGTCCTAAAAAGTACTAAAATCTATGGCTATAGATAATCAATCAGGTTGATTTTTGGTTTGTATATCCAATAAGGGGTGGGCCAAAAATCCATGTGGTTACGGGACCTGGCTGAGGGCCTTCTTTCGCTAAGGGGCCTTAGGCGACCCGCCTTAATGGCCTTAAGGTAGAGCCGGCCCTATGTATGGCTCATCGCATATTTTGGTATTTATTAAATAAAAAAGTTGTGATATCACCGGGATTAATCTTTGTGCACATGTTCATGATCTAGACCATCCAATTAATGGACCAATCGCCTAAATAGCAAAGTCTATTATTTTCGATGGTGATAATCAGCCTGATTTTTGGTAAGTACGTCCACTTGGGGATGGCCATACATTTGAAAGCACTCCATCTCATCAAACAACAAGAGAAAAATCAAAGATTAGAGTTGGATCCGCACGACCGAACTTAAAAAGGAAATGAAAAAAGAGTTGGACCCACACAAATTAGTTAACATCTCACCATTCATTCTCTTATTTCTACCAAAGACATTAGTAAAATCATAAAAGCTCGCCTACAGCTCCACACATTACACTTTATTCCTAAAGATCCAACCAGCCGCTCCGTCTACATCCCGATGTCACCTGCACCACACACAAAAAAATCACACAACCATCAATATTTTACCTGCAAAACTTAATACCATTGTTTTAAAGAGACCGTTATAACGTGACCGTTACTGTCATTTTACCAGACATTATGGCGTTTTAACGGTAAAATCAACAAAGTTTAATGATGTAGGTAAGAAATGTTTACATGGATCGAAATCGGTGCTGCATTTTGCCGGGAGCTGCATGGCCATGTTGCGATCCACACCAGATATCGGTGGGCCGTTGACGAGCACGCACAGGCATGCCTGGCCGAGTGCCTTGACGGCGTTGCAGCAGGCCTCGCTAGGAGGGATGGGGCTGAACGGGGTCACTGCGGGCCTACATGGTATCATTTGAATAAGGGATGAGAAGAAAGTGTTGCCGCAGCCCTGGCTTACCCCATGTTCCACAATGCTAGCCATGACCACAGAGAACATCAACAAAGCCACCATAACTTTCATGTTTGAATTCATAACTCTCTGCTGTAATGCTCTGTAGTATGTCGGCTTCTCTGTTCTAAGAAATGAGCTTAGAACTGGATAACTAGTATGGCTGCATTATATAGAGAGAGGGTTCATACAATTGTGCACTTCCATCCTACTACCTCCACATTACGTTGAATCATGCAATTCTTGTGCTGCATGGAATGACTACGTTGGGTGTGCTACTAAAACCGTTTTTTAACTAAAGTTTCATGACTTCTTTCCAATGAATTCCCTCCCAAGAGAAGAAAGATCATGTTTTATTGCTCGGTTTTACATAAACACAAGGAACTCTCAATCTCAGATAACCTGATACACAAGTTGGCTCTCAATGGACCTGGTCGCCCTGATACATGATCCGATCTGATTCTAAAACACCGGGCCCGGATTAATCCCGAATCTACATTGATTCGATCTGATAATGACCCGATCCAATATTATTAATTAAATGGAAAATATAATACTATATAAAAATAATGTTATTTTTCATAATTATATCAATGCAAAATTTCTTAAACCAGAAAAAAAAAAAACTTATATGTATTTACAAAAACAAAAAAAAAAAATTACTGACATTTACTAAAAAAGTAACTAAACGCCCTTTGAAAAATAAAAGCTGAAAGGGCGTTTACCCCTGACAAAAATAAAAGCTAAAAAGGCTGGCAAAGGCCCTTTAAAAGGGCATTTGCCAATAGAGAGTAAAACTTATGTCCCAATACGAGCCATGTGGCACGCTCTTAGTGGACACTGACCATATGGATGTTTGGACAGTCCGGCACTAAGTGGACCTGCAAACTAAAAATCAGCCTGATTAGTAATTTACAACCTTTGGATCTTTGCACTCAAATAATGCTCAAATTCCTACGGTTAAAATCAACCCATGAAAATAACTTCAATCCAACTCTTATAAACCACTGATCATGTTTATTTTTGGTGTGTAGATCCACCTAGTGATTGGCCAAACATCCATATGGTCAGCGTCCACTAAGGGTGTTCCACGTGGCTCGTATTGGGACAGAAGGTTTACAACTCTATGGGCCAACACCCTTTTAAAGGGCTTCTGTCAGGTATAGATGCCCTTTAAAAGGGTGTTTGTCAGCCTTTTTCAGCTTTCATTTTTGACAGAGAGAAACGCCCTTTCAACATGTGTTTAGTTACTTTTTTTTTGTAAATACCCGAAAGTTTTTTTTTATTTTCGTAACTACATTTAAGTTTTTTTTTTTTTTTTCGTTTAAGAAATTTTCTGTTATATCAATGAATGTATTTGGTGATAAAGTTTTTTACCACGTTATTTAACTTAAGAACTTGCAAATTTTTTAAAGTAAAATTTAATAGGTTTATTAATCAAATTGACGCGATGCTAGGTCTCTCCAATCTGATCTGATAAGTTCCGATAGGTTATTGGATCGAGTATGGATCTGAGAACCATGATCCGATAAATTATTGGATCAGGCTGATCTTGTAATACCCTGAACTTTCATTTAGGGGTATTAGTGTAATTTATATTTTGAAATTTTTTTAAGCATCCATTAATTCATATTATATCTTGATAATTATACTTAGATAAATATGCGAACTTAATCATAACATCTTTTCCATGTCACATACTTGACACTTAATAAACTTGGACACCTATAATAATTTAAATACTAGTGTAGGGTCACTTTTTGAACAACTGCTAACGAATTTAACTTTATAAGAGCATAATAAATTTTAGAGAATTTTTGTCATACCCCCCATGTTATCTTTGAAATTTGACATACCCCCCATAGTTTGAAAAAGCAGACATACCCCCTTATGACTCAGTCTACTGTATATGACCATTGTTGACTCGGATAGACTAACTATTTTCTTTATTTACAAACAAAAATGTCCCTTTCTTCAACCTTGGAACAAGGGTTTGGGCCAAACCTAAACCTCAAATCAATTGACGCTGGTGGACAGCTAACCATGCGATTTCAGTGGGTTGTGACCAACCTACTGGAGTCCTATGGGCGGCCGAGCATCATTACTGGAGTTTTTGGTATTAGTTTGTACAATACCTTCTTGGTTAAGGTGTCTCATTTTTTTCACTCCCAGGCGAAGAGAAGGTAGTACCTAAAAACAAATGAAAATCAAAAGCAGACGTAAAGAGCTCATTTCATCCACCTTTAAAAGCAAATGGAAATCAGAAGCAGTAATCAATGAATCAAGGTTTTTCATGCTAAATTGTTTTTCGGTTGTGATGTTTGGCCGGCCAAAAGACTCCGGTAGGTTGGTCGCCAGTGATGGGTGGCCGATTGATTTGGTGTTCGGGTTTTGGCTCAAACCCTTGTTCCAAAGTTGAAGCGAGGGACATTGTCGTCCTCAAAAAAGAAAATATTTAGTCAATTCAAGTCAACGGTGGTCATAAATGGTAAACCGAGTCATAGGGGGGTATGTCAACTTTTTCAAATTATAGGGGGGTATGTCAAATTTCAAAGATAACATGGGGGTATGTCAAAAATTTCCTAAATTTTAAGGTGGTAGGAGCCACCAAGTGCCATAGAGTTAGTGAACTACCATAAAAAACCCTAAGAAGATGATTAAGAGAAATTATCATAAATGAACCACATAATAAACCCATACTTAATCGAACCTCATGATTAATGCATAAATTAATTAATAATGAGTATAAGTTATATAATTACATAAGTATAGGGATATCCACTTTGAATAATTGGATATTTTTAGATATTTTTCTAAATCCTAGGAACACTACGGCCACTAACACCTTTAGACACATTTATGTATAAATTTAATCGGATAACTTGATAGAATAATATTTCTCTTTGTAATGCCTGATCAGTTTTAATTATTTATAAATTAATATTAAGTACTAGCGATGGATTGCATGATTGATTGTGTTATAATTGTTAGGTGGGCCTTAAGGGCCAATTTAGAGACCTTTTGAGCTTAAAAATATCTTTAAATAAAGCCTAGTTGATAACTACGGGCCTTAGGCTCATTTCTGATCCATATCTATCTTAAAATAGGGTTTAGATGGTTGAATACTCCATATAAACCTAAAAACCTTTGAAACTTAATTAGAGGAGAACAGATAGGAGGCCTGGAAACTCTCACAAACTCTAGCCACTATCTTCTTTCATTTTCTCTCTTAAAGTCCATTGAAGAACACTAAAGAAAATTGATAGCTTTGCTAGAATTTAAGCTAGGTAGGTACACCTACATATGATAAGGTAATCTCTTATATTTTGTTATTTAGATCATATTATATGTTTGTACTTAGATTGATGTTGTTATTGATATCTTTTATCTTTATGTTTTGGTCAGTGTGCCTTTGGAAAAGGATATGGAAAAATACTAGATTTTGTTTAAGAGTATGATATTGAAGTATTAGCTAGTTTTTGGATGTGAGGATTATTATCCAATAGTTATAATTAAAAAGGGCCTGGAGCCTTAGGGTGCAAGACCCCAGACCCCTTGCAAAAAGCCTATGGGTTGCTCCGCGTAGGAAGGAGAAGGAGACCAGTAGGGTTGTGGTTAAATTCATGAATATTTCAATATTACACTAAAATTGGGAATCTCAACAAGATATGTAATCTAGGGTAATTTAGTATTACCCCCATATTTTGCCAAAGTAATTTGTGGTACCCCCTACACTTTGGGAGTGCAGTCTTACCCCCCTTGACTAAGTTGGGGCGTCAATTTATAACTGGGCAATTACCTTAAGTTTTCAAATATCCAAAATGCCCTTTATTTTATTAAATTCCTAAAATAGACGCTAAACTCTTCACCACCGAAACCATCTCAACGAAAATATCAAAGTAACAAAAAAATCTGGCCCCTTCATGAGATTTGAATCCAATGGTGGAGATTCAAACTAATTGCACACGTTCAGTCGTGGGAAGGAGTAGACGTTAGTCCATCTTCTTCAATCGCATGAAGGAGCGAAGAAGAGGTTGTTATGCTGAACCTATCCTCTTCGTAGATTTCTCCTGGTTCGTCTAAATGAATTGAGGATTTTTTTCTAACCCTAGAATGTACAAGAAGGAATCACAAACCAATAGGCAATCATTTTTTTCTTATTTGGTGATTTTTTGAAGAACGTGAGGGAGGGTTTTCTACAAAAGATGAGTTTTTATCTCCATTGTGCTACTAATCATTTGCACTCACCGTTGTTACTTCCAATATAGTCGGAAAAGAACGTTTCAAACAATCACCTTGATTGCATCCTTGCCGCCAACAGAGAGGTGCACATTAATTTTCTTTTCGTGCATCTTTAGATGCCCCTCGACGTGGAGGAATTAGGTGGCATTCCTCGGGCACGTAGGGAGGGTCGGATTACGATGGGGGTTTCTTTTCTTGGGTGGTTGTGTAACTTTTGGTTTCGATTTTGCCACGAAAAGAAGACCAAACAAATGAGAAAAGATGGAAAGAGAAAATTACAAGAAAGGAACAGTAATCTAGAGAGAGAGAGGGAGCGAAGGATGGGAGAGAGAATAGACCTGGGACGCTTATTTCAGAGGAAAGTTCTTTAGCTCTGGAATGAAGCTTCAGAGAAGCCATCATCTCGTCGTTGAGCTTTATGTTCTCAAGCCTCCTTCACTTGTACTTGGTTAGAGTTTGAGTTGCCATGAGAGCAAGTTTGAGAGAGAGAGAGAGAGTCTGAGCCAACTGTTGGATTTGAGATCCAATAAGAGTGGGTTTCGTGTGAAGATGTAAAGGGTATTTTGGGAGTTTTCTAAAATAAAGGGCACGTTAGACATTTAAAAACTTTGGGTAATTATCCAGTTATAAACTGACACCCCAACTTAGTCAAGAGCGTAACACAACAGTCCCAAAGTGTAGGGGGGTACTGATATTCGCTCAAAAGTGCTATTTAAAGCAAATATTCTTTTAGTGTTATCGCGCTTTCCTACGTAAAACTGCTCTATTTATCTACTTTTCTACGTAAAAGTCTCTTCTGTTGCGTAAAGCACGCTTTTCTGGACGAAATGGTATATTTGCATGCATTAAACACATTTTCGAAAGTCTAGATATAAAGTCGTTCTGATTAAGTCTCATTACGCGCTTCTTTTGTCCAAGAAACTCGATTGGAGAATTTTAAGGATTGTGGGCCCACAACTGATTACCAGAGTCTAGGACCAAAGCACACGAGCTAATAGGCTGAGGATAAAAAGATACATGCCAAATGCTGGGAGAGCCAGAGAGTCAGAAAAAACTCGAGAGACGATTAAGAGAGAAGGAGAAACTAACCCTTAAGGAAGAGACTAAGGAGATTAAAGCTTATAAATCCATTGACGGTTGTGATGTTTGGCTGGTCAAAAGACTCCGGTAGGTTGGTCGCCAGTGATGGACAGCCGATCCACCGGAATCTCATGGTTGGCCCTCCACCACAGCCAATCGATTTGGTGTTCGGGTTTTGGCTCAAACCCTTGTTCCAAAGTTGAAGCGAATGACCTTGTCGTCCTCAAAAAAGAAAATAGTTAGTCAATTCAAGTCAACGGTGGTCATAAACGGTAGACTGAGTCATAGGGGGGTATGTCAACTTTTTCAAATTATAGGGGGGTATGTCAAATTTCAAAGATAACATGGGGGTATGTCAAAAATTTCCTAAATTTTAAGGTGGTAGGAGCCACCAAGTGCCATAGAGTTAGTGAACTGCCATAAAAACCCCTAAGAAGATGATTAAGAGAAATTATCATAAATGAACCACATAATAAACTCATACTTAATCGAACCTCATGATTAATGCATAAATTAATTAATAATGAGTATAAGTTATATAATTACATAAGTATAGGGATATCCACTTTGAATAATTGGATATTTTTAGATATTTTTCTAAATCCTAGGAACACTACGGCCACTAACACCTTTAGACACATTTATGTATAAATTTAATCGGATAACTTGATAGAATAATATTTCTCTTTGTAATGCCTAATTAGTTTTAATTATTTGTAAATTAATATTAAGTACTAGCGATGGATTGCATGATTGATTGTGTTATAATTGTTAGGTGGGCCTTAAGGGCCAATTTAGAGACCTTTTTGAGCTTAAAAATATCTTTAAACGAAGCCTAGTTGATACCTACGGGCCTTAGGCTCATTTCTGATCCATATCTATCTTAAAATAGGGTTTAGATGGTTGAATACTCTATATAAACCTAAAAACCTTTAAAACTTAATTAAAGGAGGAGAATAGATAGAGGCCTTGAAACTCTCACAAACTCTAGCCACTATCTTCTTTCATCTTCTCTCTTAAAGTCCATTGAAGAACACTAAAGAAAATTGATAGCTTTGCTAGGATTGAAGCTAGGTAGGTACACCTACATATGATAAGGTAATCTCTTATATTTTGTTATTTAGATCATATTATATGTTTGTACTTGGATTGATGTTGTTATTGATATCTTTTATCTTTATGTTTTGGTCAGTGTGCCTTTGGAAAAGGATATGGAAAAATATTAGATTTTGTTTAAGAGTATGATATTGAAGTATTAGCTAGTTTTTGGATGTGAAGATTATTATCCAATAGTTATAATTAAGAAGGGCCTGGAGCCCTAGGGTGCAAGACCCCGACCCCTTGCAGAAAGCCTACGGGTTGCTCCGCGTAGGAAGGAGAAGGAGACCAGTAGGGTTGTGGTTAAATTCATGAATATTTCGATATTACACTAAAATTGGGAATCTCAACAAGATATGTATGCCTTTCTAGTTATTTAATCTAGGGTAATTTAGTATTACCCCCCTATTTTTCCAAAGTATTTTGTGGTACCCCCTACACTTTGGGAGTGCAGTCTTACCCCTCTTGACTAAGTTGGGGCGTCAGTTTATAACTGGGCAATTACCTTAAGTTTTCAAATGTCCAAAGTGCCCTTTATTTTATTAAATTCCTAAAATAGAAGTTAAACTCTTCACCACCGAAACCATCTCAACGAAAATATCAAAGTAGCAAAAAAATATGGCCCCTTCATGAGATTTGAATCCAATGGTGGAGATTCAAACTAATTGCACACGTTCAATCGTGGGAAGGAGTAGACGTTAGTCCATCTTCTTCAATCGCGTGAAGGAGCGAAGAAGAGGTTGTTATGCTGAACCTATCCACTTCGTAGATTTCTCCTGATTCGTCTAAAGGAATTGAGGATTTTTTTTCTAACCCTAGAACGTACAAGAAGGAATCACAAACCAACAGGCAATCGTTTTTTTCTTATTTGGTGATTTTTTGAAGAACGTAAGGGAGGGTTTTCTGCAAAAGATGAGTTTTTATCTCCATTTTGCTACTAATCGTTTGCACTCACCGTTGTTACTTCCAATATAGTCGGAAAAGAACATTTCAAACAATCGCCCTGATTGCATCCTTGCCGCCAACAGAGAGGTGCACATTAATTTTCTTTTCGTGCATCTTTAGATGCCTCTCGCCGTGGAGGAATTAGGTGGCATTCCTCGGGCACATAGGGAGTGTCGGATTACGATGGGGGTTTCTTTTCTTGGGTGGTTTGGTAACTTTTGGTTTCTATTTTGCCATGAAAAAGAAGACCAAACATATGAGAAAAGATGGAAAGAGAAAATTACAGGAAAGGAATAGTAATCTAGAGAGAGAGAGGGAGCGATGGATGGGAGAGAGAATAGACCTGGGACGCTTAGTTTTAGAGGAAAGTTCTTTATCTCTGGAATGAAGCTTCAGAGAAGCCATCATCTCGACGTTGAGCTTTATGTTCTCAAGCCTCCTTCACCTGTACTTGGTTAGAGTTTGAGATGCCATGAGAGCAAGTTTGAGAGAGAGAGAGAGAGAGAGAGAGAGAGTCTGAGCCAACTGTTGGATTTGAGATCCAATAAGAGTGGGTTTCATGTGAAGATGTAAAGGGTATTTTGTGAGTTTACAAAAATAAAGGGCACGTTAGACATTTGAAAACTTTGGGTAATTATCCAGTTATAAACTAACACCCCAACTTAGTCAAGAGGGTAACACAACAGTCCTAACGTGTAGAGGGGTACCACAAAATACTTTGGCAAAACATGGGGGTAATACTAAATTACCCTTTAATTTATTATGTTATGACTATATTATGATTCATTGAAATAAAAATATTGGATACTACTTTCATCATGTAAGGTGTACTGTGGATTTTTACTGGGCTTTTAGCTCATGGCATTTACCAAAAAATATTACAGATTTGTTCAAAGATGAGTTGGAAATAGGTTCGATTCCATTAGAAGAGGAGATGAGATTGGAGATGACAGAGGAAGCTTTGGGAGAAAGTGAGGAGTTCGACGATGAAGCTTAAACACTTTTATTTTTAAATTACTTTGTTTTAAATTGTTGGATGCTTGATTTATGTTGATTGGGTTGAATATGAACCCCTAGTATTTGATTTTGAATTTAGGTGATATATTGTTAAATTCGTAGTTAGAAAATCTCAGAATCTGACCTTGTACGGTTTTAATCATATCTTAAGTTGTATATAATTTCAATGTTTCTAAAGGCATTGAAATCCTAACCCACCCTAATATTTTAGAGAATTTTTTCAGATTGTTGTGTTGTGTCCTCTCGTGGGATGTCATGAAGTCAGATTTTTTGTTGCTGTTATTTTGTGCAGTCTGCATAGTTGCTCCGCCTTTGGGTCTATTTTTGATCTACTTAAAATCAAATTCTAATTTCGATCAAACACAAAAGAAAAGTGTTGAAAATCGAGTTAGCTTTCCAACCATAGGTAGTGGATCACCTGATTCAATTGGGTATGATTTGTAGGTCTATTTTAGTGATTGGATGTCATCAGTTTAGGATTTATTATGAAAATTCATGATTTCGAAATCTTATTTTGCTTTTATCTTGAATTTTCAAACAGAACCTATATGATATTTTTACATGGAAAAATACTTGCGTTTTGAATAGATACATTTACATACCTCACATACTAAATTCCATTAAGTCTTGACCCTCGAATCGTGTGAATAAGTTAAAAAATAATTAACTATGAATTTTGTCGGTAACTGGGGTTACTGGTACACCACTAGGGGTATGTTTGGTAACCAGACATGAATTTGGAATTCAAAATAGAATTCCAGAATTTGTGATATCTCAGAATTTGAATTCCAAGAATCTTGTGTTTGGTTACACCATGGAATTTTACTTGGAATTCCCAATAAATTCTTATTTTAACTATTTAGATATCTAACATAAATTAATTTTCTATCCACATAAGAGAAATATCATCTCATGCATGTAAATAGTGTCGTAGACTCGCAAAATAATAATATGGACAAAACATATTGTACCTGCTTTAACCTCAAACCGATAAAACCTAAAGCCTACGTGGTTTTGAAAAATAATAAATAAAATTGATGTTACTAACCTTATTTTGATTAGGTTAAAATAATTAAAAAAATTGAAAAATAATAAATAAAATTATTTTGATATATTTTTTTACCATGATTAACTTGTGTCAAAATCTCAATGTCTAAGGCCTACGTGGCACATGATGCAACAAATACAGATGTCCATCATCAACATTGACGATGGACCACACTATGAGCCATGTGTCACATTATTAGAGACAACATGCTGTATTAATGTTTGTCCCATCCCTAGGTGGACCTACATACTAAAATCCAGGCTGATTATTTCTAAGTTCTAATATTTAGACTTGAGTACCCCAAATAATGCTAGATATCCCATAGTTAGAACTTAAAAATCAACTTATAAAAAGATAAATCCAACCGTTACAAATCACTAATACCGTATGGATATTTGTCCCATCTCTTGGTGGACCTATTATACATACTGAGAAAATCAGGCTGATTAATTATTTCAAAGCTTTGGATCTTCATACCCCAACTAATGCAGGATATCCCACGGTTAAAAATCAACCCATAAAAGACAACATTCCAATGGTTAGTTACATCCTAAGTGGACCTACATAAAAAAAATCAGGCTGATTGATAATTTCTAAGTTTTGGATCTTCGTACCCCCAACTAAAGCTAGATATCCCATGGTTAAAAAACAACCCATAAAGGACACCAATCCAACGGTTGCAAGTTTGTAATCCATTGATGATGGACCACAAAGTATGAGCCATGTGGCACATTATAGGAGACCATGGACTGTATGAATGTTGTCCCATCCCTAGGTGGACCTACATGCTAAAAAGCAATCTGATTAAAAATTTCCAACCTTTGGATCTGAGTACCCCAAATAATGCTAGATATCCTAGGGTTAAAAATCAACCAATAAAAAAACACCAATCTAATGGTTATAAATAACTACTCTTTCTGATTTTTCGTTTATTAGCCCACTTAGGGATGAGTGAAACATCTATAAGGTCAGTGGTATCTAACAATATGTCACGTTGCTTATAACGTGTCAGAGTTGGATCTGATAAAAGTTCTCCCCACTCGGAAATAGAAGTCTAGGAATTAAAAAACTTCTAATTCTAGGACTTGGGCTAGATTTAGAAATATAATTCTTGGAATTGGTTCCCCCAAACATAGAGAAATCCAAATCTGGCTCAATTCCGGATAACCAAATGGACACTTAAAAATAAATTAGAAAACACTATTTTTGGCTGAAGTGCCTTTGTTAAAGTTGTTTGCTATTATTTATAGAGTAAGATCATCTACGGAATAATTTTTTTTTAACATCTTTGAGATTTGACCAAAAGTTGACCGTTTTCTCTCAAATCGTGAAAATTAAATTCTAAAACCTTATCAAATAAGAGTTTTAATTAAAATTCCTTAACAAAAGTTGTTTATAATGATTTTTAGAAAAATTTAGAGCAATAAAATATGCATTTTTTCTATTAAAATTAAGATTTTGATCATTTTTTGTAGCATATTCTTAAATTGCGAAAAATTAATAAAAATGGATTGTAAGAAGAATGTTTTAATAAAAGTGCTTTTACAAAAAAAAAATTGTTTGATTTATAATAAATTTTGATAATTTTTTGGAAATTACTTCAGGTGACTTTAATGTTTTTATCACACTATGGATCTTGGGTAAATAGGTCGATCGACAGGCGGTTGGGTCAAGTTTGAGGGACCGGATCCGGGGCATGACAGACTCGATCTATTGATATCCCTACCCAAAAGGAGCTGACCCTGCAACTTGTTCAGAAATTTTGAATCAATCAACTTAAAGAGAAAACAAAGATGAATAACAGGCCGGGGATGGACAGAACAAGAAGGCACCATGTTAACAAATCTGCCACAATTGCTTCTGTACATTTTGTTATGTATGTGGATTCTTTCGACTCTTGCCGATTCAGAGTACCTTCAATGAATCAAATAAATCATTAAACTTCCTTTGGAAAAGAAGACTTCGCTTAGTCGGGTCTCAGAAAATCAATAGGTAGTGAATTGGCTCATGAACTTGGGCCAAGCAGAGAGCAAATTGCAATCTGAATCACCAAGTCTTGAACTATGGCTATGACTAATTTTGAACATGGATATTCCATTATTTGAAGAATGACTTTAGTGTTTAATTGCATTTATTCTAATTATGCTCAGGAACATTTTAAGAATTATCCTAAAATATATTCAATACAAAGACACTTCATAAAATGGTTCCATGGCGATGTTTCATTGATTGATGAACCATGAGAACAAGAACAATCCTTGCTTCCTCTCGTTCTGAGTTATCAATGTTCCTTCTTTCCTTTCAGATTGATCACTGCAAGCTCTAGCTCAACAAACTCTCCTGCACACATGGATGGGTACTTGCCAGCAAGCGGGGACTCTGCGAAGTGGCCTAAGGGCTTCAACATAGCATCAGAAGCGATATGCGCAAACAACTGTGTCCCATAAGAAACAGAAGCGAGTTGAATATAGAGAACTCTAAGGATCATAATGAGCTTTGAACACTTAAAAACATTGAGCAGATTAATGGGCTTCACTCACTGTTGAAGAAACTCTCCACAAGCTGCGATTTTGTTGCTGTGCTAGTTCTATTGCATCAGTTGTTCTATTACTCACAACAACCTCATGCATCCCGGCTAAACACTCTCCTCCTGTCAGCCATTCTAGCTGCAGACATAAGCCGAGGAGTGGTGTAATGGTTATCATAAATGTCGAAAATGTCCAAATCATAGTTGATAACTAGTCATGGAATTGGCAGATTGAAATAATTACAGGTTTTAGAAAATATGGTGAAGCCCAAGCAACTGCAAGCAACAAATGTTATAGAAAACAAAAGGAAAATAAGAAACCACCACCGACAACATAATCAAGCCAAGTATTTCTAATTAAATACATAGATGAAAATATGTGAAAGCACAACTGACAACATCAAGTCACGTCTTTCTAATAACATGCATAATGTACATACATAGATGAATATATACATGTACATATATGCATGTCCTAACTTGGTTATTTAGAAACCAACAGTGGAGGAATTTTCATCAAACTTTTTTCGAATGTGCTGCTATCACCACCCTTCTCATCTTCTGCTATGATCACCATAACTGTTATCATTCAGATAGTCCAAATCATTAAAAATTTGTACAAAGGAAGCATGTGATTCATTTGCTCATGCTTGCAAAACTTTTATGTCGTTTCATGACACATTTCCTCTGTCTTCTGCAGCCATGACATACTGCATATGGTCAATGATCTGGCCCATGATAAGAAGTGGTAGATACCCCAAAACCAACTGTGACGATCAGATGATTCTGACAATCTGAGAACATGCACTTCTTATTTTTATCATTGTTATCCAATATTGTTAAGAACAAATTTGTAACCAACTATTATGGGATGAATGGGCAGAAGATTTAGATGAGAAACAAGGATATCAGAAATACGGTTTAGCTTCATGCCAGAAAGGTCAAACATCTAAGCTATCTTCTTACTTAGACAATTGATGGAGAAGTTTTGGAGAGCTGAAGAAGAGTATCCATATTGTCTTTAATGACCCAGAGGAAGAGATATCTGGTGTCTTTTGGAGAAGAAATGAGTACCCGATGGGTATATCAATATCATTAGATACATTTATAAGGGAGTCATAACTAGCATGCAAATAATTAGTAGAGAGACGGATGAGTTGTAATTTGCAGAGGGTTTAAACTAAGGGTCGACCCTGTACTTTTTGAATTGGGTATAATGAATTAAATGTTCTTGTTCAAGTGCAAACGATCTAGTGTTGGTTGATGAGACTAGAGATGGGTACACGCAAACCAAAACTCTTGGGATGCTGGCATCCAAGGATTTTTAAATACGTACCAAGACAAAGTATGTAGAATGTTACCTTTAGTAAGGACATTCATAGAGATGAGGCGTAGTAAAGATTGATAGATAGGAGATTCCCCAAAGCGATCATTTATCTCAGCTTGATCATTCACAGTAAGAGAATGGAAAAACACAGGCCCCAATGATATTAATCCCATTCCTTTTGTCATATCTCCCTAGTCCAACTCAAAACTCCTTTCCTCTTAATACCCACACTGTCTAGAAAACTCAAAAAATGACTACTCTAGAGATTTTTGTTTCAAAAACAAAAACTACATTTTTGAGTTGACGAGAAGAACATTTAGACTCTGTTTTTTCCTACATAAGTTCATTGATTTTTAACTTTTGAGCTGTTTTTCTTCACAATAACCTTTAAAAAACAGTTGTAAAATCATAGATCCATAGAATTGCTACGGATTCTTTGGATCTATGATCTAAAATTGTGAATTAGTTCAATTGGAAATTTTAGGGATACTTAAAAAACTTGTAATACCCTTAAATTTTAAAATTAGAAGTAGGGTATTTTCGTAAACTTGAGAATTTAGAGTGTTTTAGTAATTTGTTTTGTACGGGACTTTGCATATCATGTTAGTTATAAATCTGAAATGTTAAACTATATTGGTGTGTTTTTATTATATAAACTATTGTACTAATTATGTTTTAGTGTGGGACCCACTTGGGAGCATGTGCTTTTGATAGAACAAGATTAGTAGTATTTTCTGTGATTTTAATAGGAATGGAGGGTTTTATTTTGTAAAATATATATATTATAGGGACTTTCTTACAATTTCCAAAGTTTAGTTGGCTTATTTACAAATACAAAAACTTGTAGCCATTATGTTTGGCTGAACTACCTAGAATAGAGTGTATGGATGTAATTAAATTGTTCCTTTAATTTGATTAAGTGTTAATGTTATAGAAATGAGAGATTTATTAGTGTGTGTGGCATACACACTAGCCTTATTAGTGGGAATCTATTGAATTCTCTAGAAAATTCTCTTGAGAGAGAAATCTCTAGTAGTCTCTCTCAATTCCTAAACTTCAGTAGACACCAAACCCTAATAGAATTGTTCCAGAATTTCTAAAAGTTCCAACAACTTTGTGAGAAGAGAAGAGGGAGCAAAACTTGAATAATAGAAGATTTTGACAATAGAGGTAGGTGGACTTCTATCTTTTCTATGATTTTGGATTGGACTTTACTATGTGTAATATGGTTTATCTTTTTTAGATATTATATTACTACTAAAAGAAAGAACTCTTTGTCTTTTGTTTTATGGGAAAAGAATCTGTGACAATTTTGTCATCACAAAATACGCATATATAAGACTGTTCTAGTGTAACAATCAGTCTAGAAAATGAACTGTTACACTATGACAATCAGATTCTAAATTAGGACTATTTTTACATAATAAATTTACACTTAAGGGGTTGTTTTTACTGATAATCAATCTAGAAAATGGACCGTTACACTATGACAATCAGATTCTAAATTAGAACTGTTTTGACATAATAAATTTACACTTAAGGGGTTGTTTTTACTGATAATCAGTCTAAAAATGGACTGTTATACTATGACAATCAAATTATAAATTAAGACTGTTTTGACATAATAAATTTACACTTAAGGGGTTGTTTTTATTGATAATCAATCTAGAAAATGGACTGTTACACTATGACAATCAGATTCTAAATTAGGACTGTGTTGACATAATATATTTACATTTAAGGGACTATTTTATACTTAAAATCAGTCCATATATAAGGACATGTTGTATACTGAAATTTTGATTTATGCGGAACTGTTTTATGCATTATCTTGATTATTAAATGATTGTTTTCATGGATTGCCTTATACTAATTAGTTGCATGTATGGGACTGCTTTGTATAAACTGATATCATGCATATAGATTGAGACTTACGTGATAAATTATGGTGATAAAATACCTTGTAACTTGGATAAAGGTGTTGGATTTGGTTGAAAAAGTAAATTGATACAGTGATAATCTATTATTGAATGAGAATTAAGCCTAGGTACAAGGGCACTTTGATAATAAGTAGGGTCGAGGTAGCCTTCGGTGCAAAACCGTAAACCTCCATGGATCCATGAGTGAGGGGTTGATAGTCTGGCCAACTATTGGGAAAATAGGCCAAAGAGTGTCGAGCTTGTATATTCTAGGGAACTATATGAATAAAAAATAAAGAAGACGAGTAAGATTTAACCATTCTTAAGTTCTTTTGAGATTATTATAACCTGTCATACATATTTTTATCTTGCATGTTTTGATGCTGCATCTCCATTATCATGGTGGAGATGGTCGTCATCCCTACGAGTTTGTTTGAAACTCACCCGTATTATCGCATTTTTTTCAGATCAGACTGTGGAAGATTTTGATCCGTGATAGGCTGAGGTGGACAAGTTCTGCGATAGTCTAGTTTCAGTTAAATTGTCCATCAGACTTTGTTTCTGTTGCTTTGAAGTTTTGGTTTGGAGTTTCATTTTGAGTTGTTAAACAGTTGTTGACTTTTATAGTAAGGATTTTGGTTGTGATTTTATATAATTATCCATGTCTATAAATTATCCGTTAACCTGTGTAATAAAATACCTGTAAAATGTCATTAGTGTAGTGGATTTTTTTTATATGTATTTATAATTATTATCATACCTTAACTTGATTTTAGGATCTGACTATGGAGTTATGGGTCGGATCTTGAATTCCAGATTGGGGTGTGAAAAAACTTCAATAAATCTCAAAATCAAAAAAGATCTAGTTGTTAATTTCGTTGCACTGAAAATGGCTAAATAACTTTAATATAATTGATAAATCAAATTCCGGCTTGGATGTGCGCAGAACGCTTCTTGAAGACAGTCAATGCTTCCCATGTGCAAGGGATAATGGCAATCATATCCCTAAGATTCAACTAAGCTTGGGCTTGCTTCCAGTCACTCTATGTACTTGCATTGTGTGGCAGAGATGACGTAATTGACTTCCTTACAAAATGCCTAAATATGTTAAGTAAAATTGTTAAACAACAGCCCCATGGTATTAAAAAGCGTAGAGTTTTTAAAAGTCTATCTCACCGAATTAAGAATAAATGTCTTATTTAGCCAAAACGCCCCACAAAACAATTCCAACAACAGACTCAATAAACAATCAAAATTAGTAAAACTGAGCATAAGAAGTAAAAAAGTAACATTTGACCAATAAACCAGCAAATCTACATTGTTTCTAGAGTAAGTGTAGATTTAAGAAAGGGAAGCACTCTCTCTACCTTTCCTCTTAAAGGGAACATGGAGTCCCCTTCTGTGGGTTTGTAAAGGTGGACATGCTCTGCTCTATATAGTGGGCTTTTTTGGCAAGACAACAAAGGTTTGTCACTTCTCTACTATGTCCATAAGTTAGATTATGTTCTACACAGGCTTAGTTCGAAATGGGCTTCTAAGCAATTCATCTCTCAGATGGGCTGTTGTTAACAATATCTCCGTGCACATGCTAGGCTGCTTCTTCTGGAGCAAAATGTAGTTTTGGACGACCTTAGCTCTGTTTAAACACCTTATGATGGGTCATCTCATGGTAGGTAGAGCCAATTGTTAACTCCACCTTCCTATAAACCAATAAAATTCATCCTAGACTCTTTGACCGCCATTTAAAATGGACTCCGCTCATTTCCCATGGAAGCCTAGCCCCTTTGGAACAAGGTCAAGGCCCATTGACCAAGTTGTTTATTACTGATGCCCCATCGGGAGAAATTTATGATCAGAAAATGGTGATTTCATTGTCATATGTCATGATGTAACTGCATGCAATGGTCAAAAGAGGTCAAGCATCCTTAGTGCGACTTCACGATTATGCACATGTGTAAAGTATGCCTCAAGCGCCTATGCACTCGTTCTCAATCGCAATCATGACTGTAAGTGGCCCATGCTCATGAACGAGCATGCGCACTTAGTGCTACTTGCGTAACACCTCACTAAACCAAACCGCATGTGTGTCTTTATAATTTTTAAACAACCATTTACTCCAAAAGATCGACCTGTTGGGGAAAGGTGAAACAACTATGTATACCAACGAGTCATTGAGCCAACACAACATGTGCGAGAACACACCATCCGCTAACACGCCCCCTCAGCTGGAATACACTCCGATGGAGAGTTGAACCTACGATCACCCTGCAACCACACTGGGGCTTTGTCCTTTGGAGTATGAGCCGCAAAACTTGATTAGATGGCGGCAATTCATGGTAAATGTCACTAGCACACTCAAAGAACTCATTATCCATTGTGGGCACGTCCTTGCCACCATGGTCATTTGCCCCATGATCCACTTTGTGTTCTAATTGGGAGAACGAGACACCTCATTGCGCTATTGTCTTTTTCTTTTCGGTTTGTCGTGTGTGATAATTCAAGGATCCATGTAAAAACAAAACAAATACAAAGCGTTTGAGCAAATTTACCAACTCCTTTAGAAGTGCACACACACACACACACACACATATTGTATATGGGTCATTACGGTAGTAAAATGAAAGGACACCTGGAAATATTGCCATTATAAAAAAGTTGTTCAACTTTATTGAGATGACATTTCGATTGGAGTGAAACGATGCTTTGGTTGGCATGACGACATTTGACCACTTACAACCTATCATTTCACAAATTGACATGAATCTCGATGTATAATAATTACTGACGGTTACCTTGAAGAACAAAAAGAGACTGTAATTGTCGCAATAATTACCTTGAAAAACGCGCCACTCTGCCACTTGCCTTTTAAAAGGCGCACGTAGGGACTTGTCCATAAGAGAATGCACCCCACTATTTGCTTCCCAAATGACGTACTTGGGGACTTGTTCATAAAGAACACACCTTGTTGTCTGCCTCTCGGAAGGTGCACTTGGGGACTTGTTCGTAAAGAATGGACACTGCCATCTGCCTCGTAGAAAGCGCACTTGGGACTTGTTTGAAAAGAACTCATCCCCGCCATTTGCCTTTTGGAGGCGCACTGGGTACTTGTTAGCAAAGAACACATCCTATCGTCCACCTCTCAAAAGGTGCACTTGGGGGCTCGTTCATAAACTCGCCTGCCGTTTGTCTTCTAGAAGGCACATTGGAAAATTTTTCTGTAAAACAATATATTCATAAGATGCCTAAGGTACATGCCAAAATAACTTGCTTGAAGTCCCTCCAACATGCAAGATACTAAATGTAGATGGCACACTTGTAGAGGGGTGACCTGGACTTGTGATGCCAAAATGCCTGCCTTACGTGGCAGTCATGCGATGTGGGGAGTACGAGAGACACCGGATTAGAGGCCAAGAAAGTTGAAGCCATGGGGTGAATCTAGAAGGCGTCATCACCTTGGCATCAGGAAGGACCACTAGGAAAGTTGCAAGGCTCTAGATGCCCTAAGTGCAAGTCTGATGCTTCCCATTACGTATTGGAGATGCCTTTTGGATGAAACCCCACATTTGAAGACAGTTAAGGCAATATGGGTATTTTTCAAACTTCTCTGAGTAACTCTGACATTGGGCCACTAATGAAGTGCTACCACCTCAAAAGGGTCTACCAATGCCAGCCTTGCCACGTCAGGGGAGGGGTATCTCCATCATTTGTCCCCTCTCTACATCTATAAATAGACCCGTCAACCTACGTAAGGGGGAGCTTTTCCATCAATACTCTTTCTCTCTCTCTCTCTCTCCCCCCTGTCTACCTGATCTCCTTACTCCATCATTGTTATGGTGCAAAAGTTCATGAATAGTCATCTACTTGATTTAGGTAGGATCCGAAGTCACTTCACCCTTCCTCAGTTGACCAACCTTTGCCATCAGCTAGCCTTATCTGCATACCTACACCATTCTACTTGTAATGATTGATTTTGGGGATTGGACCATGCCCTTTCCCCTTTTTGGATGCCTACGTGTGTTAGTCAACTTTTGTCCTTTACTTGCTTCTGTCAGTTCCTTTTCAATATGACGCATCTTCTATATAATTGCCTCTAAACTTGCTTTTGAAGTTGACAGTCCTCGACTTAGACTGTTATATATCCAGCTTGTTTCCTTGGTCCTTAGTGGACAAGGCCAATCTACAAAATGTTATAAAACAAGTTATCTTACTATTTTATATCGTGTTCTTGGCTGGGTCTAAGTCCCCTAAAAATACATATCAGCACCAAGAGTTTCTAAGGTAGTAAACAATGCGATATTATGATTATATGAGTTGTGTTATCATATACGTATTCCTATACGTATTTCTATGTACATCTCATGTATAACCCCTTGAGGGTATTTTTGTCTTTTTTGTATTCTCCTTTACATAAAATAAGAATTATGGAGTCATTGTGACCTAAGCACAATAGACATCCTTTCTTCTCTCTATCCAGTCTCTTCTCTCTTCTCTAAAACCTAAACCTAATCCTAATTCCTTGGATTCAACTTGGTATCAGAGCCGCATTAAAGATTTTTTAAGAGAATTCGAACCAGGGTGCAACCAGCAGATGATGACGTCATCAGAGCCGCACGGCTGACGTCATCACCCGTACGGACAGGGTACTCCTCTCACCCTGAAACTCTAGGGTTTGATAGATCTTGATTTTTAGATGTTTTTGGTGATTTTTTGAGAATTTTTGGAGTACATCTGGTTGGTCTTTTGCTCAATATTCCAAAAAAATCGGAAAAAATCATTTTTCGAACCAGCTCTTTTTTGGAACCCTTCTCAGCTTTTTTCCTTGGTTTTTTTCCATCGATTTGGTCATCTACTATCATACCTACATGCTCATACTCTTTTTTTTCCAAACCATTGAGTATTGAAGGTGTTGTGAGGGTTTTTTCACACCCTAGTTACCGCCGGCGACGTTATTAAGTCCTATAGGACTTTCGGTTGGGCTCCAAACTTCCCCAACTTGACCTCAAACCTCCACAAATGCCTTCTAATGGCTCTAGGATGCTTTTATTCATCCTTATGGTGTTGCTCCCTATCCATAATCCTATTTTTTTGATGTTCGGAGGTCTATATAGGTGTTCCTTGCTCACCGGCTCTCATTAGGAATCTGTTTTTTGCTCTTGGAAACTTTTTTTGGGTATTGTAGGTTTTGTTCTTGCCCCCTTCACCCCTTTGCTTCCTTGTTATGGCAAATCCACCTCCCTCGGGCACTCCATCTCCCTCGGATACTCCCTCAGTCTCAGTTGTTAGCACAGACTCCTCTTCCAGAGGCACTGGAGGACCTATGATGCAACAATTGATGTATGAGAACCCCGGGTTGCATATTACATCAGTTAAACTTAATGACACTAATTATCTGGAGTGGGCTAGAGCAGCACGTTTGTTTATTGGAGGTCGTGGGAAGATGGGACACTGCACGGGACGAACAAAAGAGCCTAAGGAAGATGATCCCATGTTTGATCAAATGGGAAACTAAGAACCTTTCGGTTCAATCTTGGTTGGTCAACTCCATGGAGCCTCACATTAGTCGTGGTTTCATCTTCATGCGTACAGCCCAGGATGTGTGGGAAACTGCCAAGAAGACCTCCTCACAACAGCAGAACACTGGTAGAGCATACCAGTTGAAGCAGAGCATCTCTCGTCTTCGCCAGGGTGACAAGTCCCTCTCTGATTATTTTGCGACACTTCGGAGTATGTGGGAGGAGTTAGACTATTACTATTCATACCACCCTCCTACTCCAGACGAGGCAGTCATCTACCAGAAGCACCTTGATGAAGGCAGGATATTTGAGTTCCTTTCTGGACTCAACTCCTCTTATGAGTTGGCTAGGGTTCAGATCCTCAGTAGCCGTACTCCTTTACCCTCTCTCAGCGAGGTTTATTCATATATGCAGAGTGAGGAGAGTCGCCGACTATACTCCCAGGATGAGTCCCCAGTTCACGAGCGATCAGCGCTTGTCACCTCATTGCCTATGCAGACTCATGCCCCTCATGCTCTTGCATCCGCTTCACAGCCTCAGCAGACTCAGGGGAGTCGACCCCCTCAGTTCTCTACTCCCTCAGTTGGACGACCTTCGTCCTCCAAGGAGAGGCCCAAGTGTGACTTCTGTGGTCGCCTTGGGCATGTGAGAGCAACTTGCTGGAAGTTGCATGGTCGCCCTCAGTCGTCTGCTCCTCGCTCCAGTCAATCCAGCTCTTCTGGTGCCCATTCAGCTAGTATGGATACCTCCACACCATCTCCAGGCCAGTCTCACCAGAGTTCTTCCTCACAGGCATCTGCTGGTCCTTTGGTTGCATCTGAGCTTGCCAGGCTTCGACGCTTGCTCTCTCAACTGGATGGTCCTACTGCCACATCCTCCTTTGCTCAGTCAGGTATCATCAGATCTGCCCATCATGTGTCCAGCTCCGCTCCCAGTCCTCCATGGATCATTGATTCAGGGACTTCGGAACACATGACGGGTATGTCTTCTTTATTTTCTAGCTATTCCATTTGTTCTGGCCGAGATAAGGTTAGAACTGCAGATGGCACTTTATCTTCTGTATCTGGGAAAGGGGTTGTTCTTCCCTCTCCTCAACTGCCACTTGCATCTGTTTTACATGTCCCCAATTTCACATCTAACCTATTATCTGTTAGCGCTCTTACTAAATCTTTGAATTGCAGTGTGACTTTCTTTCCTTCATACTGTGTCTTTCAGGACCTCGAGACAAGGAGGACGATTGGCACTGGACATGAAGTTGATGGACTCTACCTTCTTGATGGACGGCCTTCTGAGCTCACAGCATTGCAGTCTTCTAGTAGTAGTAGGAATAGAATAACTTGTGTTATGTTGGCATGCCCGTCTGGGGCATGTCTCTTTTCAGTACCTCAAACTGTTATTTCCCGCTTTATTTACTTCTGTCTTGTTATCTGACTTGCATTGTGAGACCTGTGAGCTCTCGAAACATTGTCGATCACTTATCCTTCAAGAGGTAATCGAACTTCTGTTTCTTTTGATCTCGTGCATTCTGATATGTGGGGTCCTTCCCCTGTGATTTCCATTTTTGGGTTCCGCTACTTTGTTATTTTTGTTGATGACTATTCTCGATGTACATGGGTTTATCTTATGAAAACCAAAGATGAGGTTCATGCCATCTTTAAGGGTTTTCATAAGATGATCCTCACTCAGTATGGTGCCTCCATCAAGGTCCTTCGTTCTGACCAGGGTGGCGAGTATATATATGGGGGGCTCCAGCAATACTTTTTAGACCATGGGATTTGTCACCAAAACTCTTGCAGTTACACCCCTCAATAAAATGGCGTAGCTGAAAGAAAGATGCGACATTTGACTGAGGTGGCTCGATCTCTTCTGATCGGCTCCAAAGTCCCCAAATCCTATTGGTCGGATGCAGTTTTAACTGCTGCTTATTTGACTAATAGAATGCCTTCTCGTGTTCTCAACTTCAAGTCTCCTCTACAGGTTCTTACTCCTGATGCTACCTTACTCACAATCCCTCATATCTTTGGGTGTGTATGTTATGTACACATCCTTGGTCCTCATCGTACCAAACTTGATCCCAAAGCACTTAAATGTGTATTTCTGGGTTACTCTCCTTCCCATAAAGGGTATAAGTGTTATCATCCTTCCACAGGAAAGAAGTTTGTGTCCATGGATGTTACCTTTAGAGAGGATCTACCTTTTTTCTCCACCTCTCTTCAGGGGGAGACTAGTAGTGAAGAGAGGTGTGAGGATGTTCCTCTTCCTACTATATTACTCTCTCCTCCCTATCTTGAGAGGTCTCAGACTACTCTACCTGCTACTGAGGCTGACAGCGCTCCTGTTGCTCAAAAGGAGCTCATCGTCTATCGCAGAAGGGAGAAAGTCACAGCTGATCCTGTTCCAGTGGTACCATCCTCGGATCGAGGTAATTCTCCTTCTCTTTCTATACCTGTCATCTCTCCTTCTACTAATACTTCTGATCTTCCAATTGCTTTAAGAAAAGGAGTCAGAAGCTGCACTCAGCATCCTCTGAGCCACTTTGTCTCCTATGATGCCTTGTCCCCTTCCTATAAAGCTTTTGTCACGTCCCTTTCCACTATTCCTATACCTTCTTCAGTGGTAGAAGGATTAGCTCAACCAAGATGGAAAGCGGCTATGATAGAGGAAATGAGAGCTCTGGACAAGAATAGGACATGGGAGCTTGTTGACTTGCCAAGAGGCAAGAAACCTGTGGGTTGCAGATGGGTATTCACAGTCAAGTACAAGGCAGACGGGTCAGTTGAGAAGTACGAGGCGAGATTAGTAGCCAAGGGGTACACCCAGACCTATGGGATTGACTATGTGGAGACCTTTGCACCTGTGGCAAAGATGAACTCCATCAGGGTGTTGTTGTCATTGGCAGCAAACCAAGAGTGGCCTTTGCATCAGCTGGACGTGAAGAATGCTTTTCTTCATGGAGACCTACATGAAGAAGTGTACATGGTTCCTCCTCCTGGATTCACTCCACCGGGAAATAGTAGCAAGGTGTGTCGACTGAAGAAAGCCCTATATGGGCTTAAACAATCTCCAAGGGCATGGTTCGAGAGATTTACCCTAGCTGTAAAGAAGCTAGGTTATACTCAAAGTCAGGCCGATCACACCCTCTTTGTGAAGCATCAAGGGAAGAACACCACTGCCCTCATCGTTTATGTTGATGACATCATTCTCACAGGGAATGATGCAGAAGAGGTGGCTAAGCTGAAGCGTCAGTTAGCAGAGGAATTTGAAACGAAAGATCTAGGACCTCTCAAGTACTTCCTAAGCATCGAAGTTGCAAGATCTAGTCAGGGGATCTTCATCTCTCAGAGGAAGTATGTCTTAGATTTGTTGCAAGACTCAGGCAGGTTGGGTACCAAACCAGTGGATACTCCTATAGAGCAGAATCACCAGTTAGCAGATGCCAGTGGTGAGCTACTACAAGATGTAGGGAGCTTTCAGAGACTAGTTGGGCGTTTGATCTATCTCTCTCTGACTCGACCCGACATTGCCTATGCGGTGAGTGTGATCAGTCAGTATATGCACTCACCCAGAGGTGTTCATCTAGAGGCAGCACATCGGATCTTGAGATATCTCAAGTCAGCTCCTGGTAGGGGTCTTCTGTTTGAGAAGAATGGCCACATGCGTGTAGAGGCGTATACCGATGCAGATTGGGCAGGAGCCAAAGATGATCGGAGATCTACTTCTGGATATTACACCTTTGTTGGAGGCAATTTGGTCACTTGGAGAAGCAAGAAACAGCCAGTAGTTGCCAGATCTAGTGCAGAAGCCGAATTTAGAGCAATGGCTCATGGTTTGTGTGAGATGCTATGGTTGAAAGTGTTGGTTGCTGAACTTGGTTTCCCCGTCTCAGGGTCTGTGAGCTTGTACTGTGACAACAAGGCCGCTATCAGCATTGCTCACAATCCTGTTCAGCATGATCGTGCCAAACATATTGAGGTGGATCGACACTTCATTAGAGAGAAGATTGTCTCTGGGGCAGTGTGCACCCCATTTGTGAAGACGAATGAGCAGGTTGCAGATGTTTTCACAAAAGGAGTTCCTAGCTGGCAACTCCATAAGTGTTTATGCAAGTTGGGCATGAGAGATATCTATGCACCAACTTGAGGGGGAGTGTTATCATATACGTATTCCTATACGTATTTCTATGTACATCTCATGTATAACCCCTTGAGGGTATTTTTGTCTTTTTGTATTCTCCTTTACATAAAATAAGAATTATGGAGTCATTGTGACCTAAGCACAATAGACATCCTTTCTTCTCGCTATCCAGTCTCTTCTCTCTTCTCTAAAACCTAAACCTAATCCTAATTCCTTGGATTCAACTAGTTGGGCCGATTATTGCAACCACATCCACAAACATGCCACCTCGGAGACAAAAAAGATGATACTAACTACTGCAAAACTCACACAAATTGACGATGTATTGATAGATATATCACATCATTATGCTTGCTCCTTGATGTGTTTACTACCTTATAATTAGGGCTTTAAATGGATTGCGTCCACTGGAACGTTTGGGAACCATGATCTATCAATTTGGTTCTGGCTTGGCCTTGGTATGACTAGATCCAATATATATTTAGATATTATTAATATCATAATATGATGTTAAATCAATGAAATGTATGTCAGAATCTTTTCTAATTTGTTATTTCACTTGACATTTTGCTAGTTTTGTTTCCTCTACATCAAAATTTAACAGGTTCATAGATCAAATTGACTCAATGTTGGGTCATTCTGATCCCATCTGCTATCCTTTGGATCGGGTCTAAATTCCATCATTGAAAACTTACCAGGTTCGGGTTTGGATAGACTAGTTTTACTATTGAATCGACCATGGACCAATCCTGATCCGATCCACTATTACCCTACTTAAAATGTGTGTACTTATTTATATTTAGCACATAATGGCATTAAATAAGCTTTGTAGTGTGTTTTAGTGTATTATGGTGTATCAATGAGGAAAAGTGATAAATTGTTATAAGGCTTAATTAAATTAATTTAGATATGTTTCTTTTAGCATTTTTATGCATAAAATTCATTGTCTCAGTTTGTCGTGGTTTCTTTCAGCTAAGTATAATATTGTCTTGCTGGCACATCTCGGTTTTCCAGTTGACTGAGATGCATCCTAAGACAGGGATTTTAAACCTTATCTAGGAGTAGCCCTAACATGTGATAAATTAGGAAAAGGTCTCCTAGAGTAACACTATAGGTAACATTGCAAACCTCTTCACTAGAGTGGTATGCTTTTGGCTAAGTAACATATTGTTTTTCTTGTTGGTATGTCTCGGTTTTCCAATTGACTGATATGCACCCAGAGGCCGGGATTTTAAACCTTAACTACAAGTAGCCCCAGCAAGTGATAAATTAGGGTAAGGGTCTTCTAGAGCAATGCTCCAAAACTCTTCACTAGAGTGATGGGATTTTCTTGCCGTGTGGAGAGATGACATGGCCAATACAAATTGACCATCTGATAGGTCACCCTCTAGATTGGTCACATGGATAGTGCCCTTGTCCATGTTATCCTATATCTTAACATGTAGTGTACTTTCCCCAACGATTTCAGCCATTGACTTTTTAATTTTCCTTAAGTAGAACAAAAGAAAAAAAGAAACATGTGTGTTTTGTTGCATTTTGGAGTGTTATTGGGCTGAAAATTGCTACATGGTGAGATTTTGAGGCAACAAAATGCCTAAGCCCCTTTGGGCCCACCATTTAGCTGCCACGTGTAAAGAAAACCCCTCCACTCCTCTAAAGTGTTTCTCTAGGAAACCCATCCCTGATAAATAAAGGAGATGGGTTGGTCATGTACAGAAGACCATTGACGAAAAAAAATCTTTTACCGATAAAAAAAAATAATACAATTGACGAAATTGGTGGGAAAGAGTGCTCTAGCGCAGGTTTAAGAATCTAAAAGGACAAGGGAAGACTGAAAAAGATGTGGATTGAGGTAGTGAGACAGATTCGAAGACACATGCTTTCGTAGAAGAAATGACCCTAGATAGAATGGAATGACCCTGCAGCTGACCCAAAAAGTAGGGTGAAGGCAATAATAGCGACGATGACGATGACAACAGTGATCCAAATTTGTTTGAACACATTGAAGAATGGATTAGGAGGATGGTTAGAATCATCAGGTCATCGTTATTTGGAGTCAGAGATCTCTAATGTGGTCTTGATGGTGATCCTGTATCAAATAGAACATATCAATTGTGGTAAAAATGCTTTTCTTACTCGAGTTGAGCCTAAGAAATCATTTCACACATATATATGTACTAATTACTTTTTCTTTCTTTTTTCTTTCCACTAGTTGTAATGCTATCCTGCAGATTTTGATTGTCATTCTGTTTTTTTATTTTATTTTATTAGTATACTCGATTGCCATTCTGCTCTTGAACTACAACAATAGTGTCCTTGAGACTAAGTACCAACCAACAGTTCTAACTCATTTGCACATACCTGCTTTCCTGTCTGAATGAGGAGACAACCGATGGGAACCTTCACTTCTACCTTTTGCCCATTTCTCAACCAAATGTTCAGACCAGGGAATCTGCTCCTGCCATGGATCGTTAGGAAGTTGAGGTCATAGTGATAACCAGCAAACACAGTGCCCTCCTGGCCATATCGTTGAAGGTCACTTCCTGTCGGAGCAAGCAGATGAGGTCCCTGGTATTTGAGAAAAAGAAAAAACTTGTCAAAAAGAAACCATAACTTGGTTTCCAAAATGAGCTGTTCATCTCACTTAGGAACATGGAAGAAACAGTTTTTCCACCATGTCCTGGAACCAAGTAGATTGATACCACAAGATTTTTTTTTTTAGAGATTAACGTATTTCAATAGGATTGCATGATGCCAGCAACATTCCTTTCTCAATCTTACATGCATAGACACAGCAAGTTTGCAATCCCTTTATTGCCAAATGAACAGTGGATAAGAAATTAGCAAAGAGTTCTACTCAATTTCATCAAATCGTTGCAGAACTATTTAACATTCTAAATTATACAAGAGTGGCCCTAGTCTGTCAAAGAAAGAGACACATTCTGCTATTTGTGTTTCCAGGTTCTAAGAGATATGATCTGAACCAATGTTGTCTTACTGATGCTTCCATGAAGCATTAGTGCAGAAATAAAGTCCCTTGGGATCCTGCAAATGAAGTGTTCTATTTGGGATGTTAACATGTAGCATGACCTTCCAGTCACTACAATTGGCATGTTATACTAAGCTGTATGTGTGCCAGTCAAAAGTTGCATAGAATAGAAATTTTAAAAATACAGAACTGTAGTTCCTGAATAAGAAAGCAGTTAAGAAGCGAAGAAGACATTCCAAATTTTTGTTTCAGGTACAATGTGAAGGAAAATAAATAAGATAAGATAAGAGAACTGGTTACCCATGGAAGGTCAGATCAATACTGCAGGACCTCAATTAAGTGTTACTTCCTTCAAAGAATTTTATACTAATACCCTACCATGAAGAAAATAATGGTCCGGATATTCTGGCTGAAACCATGAAATTTTTTTGAACTGTAAATGCAGTTGGGAGAATGCACATCAACAATAATCTCATTACTTTCAAATAAGAGAGAGAGAGTGACAAACTTAAAAGTGTGATCCACACCTTGCAGCTTTGATGTCGTTTTCTAAATTCTCATTCCATTTGTTAAAAAAATTCAACTCACAAAAGGGGTGGAGCTCTACATAAATAGATTAGCCGAGCATTAACAATCTATACACTTGAAAGAAAAAGGAAAATTCAACCAAGGAGTGTAAATAAACAACTAATAAATACAATATTCCCCTTTCACACAGAGTATATGGATAAAGAGGAACCTTTTTAGATTTTATTGATAAAACATAACAGACTTATCCATAGATGTATCATTTGAGTTTATGTAAACCTCCCACCAATAATATAAAGAAGAACTAAATTATGAGGTAATTGATTACCTGCTTCATAAGAGAAGTAAATGCATCCCTCGTCAAACCAAATCCAATTGCTGCCATTTCAGCAACAGCCTGCACAGCAGTTAACAGGTAAAGCATAGTCAATGATTTGATAATGCTGCAAATTCAACAATTAACCAAACAAGAGAAGTTAAAGGAAACAATAGATCAAGTATTAGGTGTACAAAGTAACAATACAGTGAAGGAGCAAAAGCAAATTCCAATAACACTTCACCTCAATTGCAGAAATCATCTTGTATCCCCATGTGTCCATGGTTTCTTTCCATTCAGGGAAATCTTCAGGTATTACAGGTTCAGAATTCAACTCCTACGTAAGACACATGACCACATTGGTCAAACTACATAAAAACGAAGCTTTGGCAGGCATGCGAGAGGAAATGATATGGGACCTGAAAGCGGGTGCTTGATGGCCGTGGGCCCACTCTCCACATGTACCGCCACTTTGGGTCTGGTCCCGCAGGAGTTGATGGTTGAAACTCCTTCGGCATTGCTCTTAACTTCTGTTGCATTTCCTCATCTACTAGACTGCGTGGAACCTCAATTCCTTCCGGGGTTACACCGACCTGTTACTTCCACATCGAAAATTAGTTAGTAATCTAGAGGTGCATTCTAACGAGTAAAGTTGCTGCTAACTAGCTCTCCACCAGAAACCCCCACCTTAAAACCTTGTTTTTAGTTTTTGAAACTTGATTTCGAATTTTTTAAATTTAAATTCTTTATGAAAACAGGTTTCTCGGGGGTACATGTTGGGTGGAGAGATTCTTAGCTGCGAATCGCTTAGCAGCAAAAGTTTATTCCATTCTAAAGCTAAGCAGGAAAAAAAGACACATGACACACAACACAATCAGATCCTCCATGGATGATGAATACCCATGATTCATATAACAAAAAGAGCCGAACAATTAACAAACCAGTAGTGGGGCACTCCTAGTGAAAAGACAAAGTTACCTTTATTGCATTCACAAGAAAATTGAAAAAAAAATATATGGCATTTAATAAGGACAAATTTGTCTCTCCACTGGAAGGAGAGCCCCATTAATCAAACTAAGGTGTGCCCAATTCACTTCACCTGACAAAAAAATAAATGTATGTGCCTATGTTCATAATATTTCTTCTTTAATTCCATGAAGTTCAGGCTCACATTAATCAAATCCAATAAACACAAAACCCTAACTCACTACGAAATCGAAGTTAAAAAAAAATGCCCCAATTAAAAGGAGAAACCAAGCAATGTAGATAAGATAAACCGCAAAACCAAAAGCAAGAATCTCTTAGGGAAGGAGAGACCTGGTAATGCAGATGAGAGCGTTCTTGGAGGCGCTTGAATTCTTCGGGTTTCGCGAAGTAATTCTCCATCATGTCGAGGAACCGATCGTTGTCGTATGCAGAGCATCTCGGATCCTTCACAAGCAGCGCTCCGGTTTCTCTCAAGGTCCGACTGACCTCCGAGCAGAGGTTCTTCAGTTGGGGATCCAGTTCCTTTTGTAGGTTTAGCTGATCGCCGCTAAATTTAGTCGAGATCTCTAAATACGGGGAAAGATCAATCACGGGGAGCTCCATTGTTTGCAAAGGAAGACAATACCAAATCAAAATCTGTTGACTTGATTCGTAGTACAGTGATGTCGAATGGAGAAAAAATTTCTCAGACGGATCGTGGCGGGCGGATGTAAGTAGAAATTGAATTATTAAGCTTCGCCAATCAGTGGAATGCTTTTAAACTTTTCCGCTTTTTAATATTCTTGCTCTTGTACGGGTAAAGTGGACTCTCACATGATCTAATGAGTCTTCGTTAAGTTCATCCTCCGGGCGCGGGATTTTGTCAAGGCCACGCTGCGTGTTTTTTCTGCTTTTATATATTCTTGCTCTTGTACCGGGAAATTGCGCTAATCTCTAATGCGCCTTCCTTTGGGCGGGATTTTGTGAAGCCCACGCGATCCGATAGCTTATCATGAGTCCGTGCTTGATGGCCCCGGGGGACTTCAAAGTTTGATGGTCTCCTCTCCAAAACACCACGTGTAGTATACTTTAGGGCCCACTTACCTTTTGGATATTGTGTCCACCTCTTGATGAACCTATAGATCAAAAATCAGTATAATTAGTGATTTATAACTGTTGGATTTAGTATTTCTTTTTTTGTAATCAAAATATTTTATTAAAGATAAAAGACCAGCAACAAGCAACTACCAACCAAAATCAGACCCCACCTACCCATGATCGACGTGGCCCTCCTGGACGGACAAACTTAGAAGTATGCAAATGTTCCATCCAGTGTTGAATGTGTTGGGAAAAATCTCCTTCTCCTATGTGCAAATCACAATAACAAACAACACACCACAATACAAGTAACAAAGAAATAAAATAACAAGAGAGAAACAACACATCAAGGCTGCGTTTAGTTCAGTACTTTTCCGGGAAAAGAAAATCAAAACCCGAAAAAGTGTCTTTTCAATGTGTTTGGTTTGAGTAGAAAAGTGGGCCCCACGGAAAAACGATTTCCTTAACGGCCTTTTTGAAGGAAACCAACTTCCGCTCCTCACAAGCGGAAGTCGATTTTCCAGCCTCTTCTCTCGCGCGCACCTCTTGCTCTCCCCCAAATCTCAAGGAATCCATCTCAACCCAGGTACGGCCTTCTTCTTCTTCTTCTTCTTCTTCTTCTTCTTCTTCTTCTTCTCCTCTTTCCCTATTTTTTTGTCCTCTCTTCTCATCTTCAAATCTAACTCTCAAAAAATCTAACTCTCTCTCATAAATTTCCACTCTCTCTCTCTCTCTCTCTCTCTCTCTCTCTCTCTCTCTCTCTCTCTCTCTCTCTCTCTCTAGGGATTTTGGTGGATCAAACTTCTTCACTTTAGTTTCTTCTTTGGGAGATAATGGGAAGGAGAGAACGCAAGAAATGAGTAGAATCAAAGAAGAACTCGTCAAAGATTGAAGATAGATCTAGTTTCTAGGCGAAAGAGAATACCACCCCGTCCGATTGGAGAGTACTAGCAGTAATGGAAGAGGTTTCTCGATCTGTCACATTGCTTTACTAATGTTTGCTTTTACCGATCCCTCAATTTGTGTCTGTGTCAAATCTACAGTTTGAAGAGTTTTTTCTGGGTAAGTTGGAAGAAATCTTTGAAAGGAGATAGGGATATTGCAGAATCTTATGGCAATGGAGTCTTTGAAGTGGAGATTCCCTCTTGTCTTCTTTTATGCTTCTTCTATTGGACTCCTCTCCTTCGACTTCTGTTTTTTGAGGTGTTAGGTTATGGATTGATGTTCAGTAAGGGTACCACTCTCTAACCAAATAGCCTAAAAACAGATTTTAGGAAGTGGGTTTCCTGGAAATAGCACTTCATGGAAAACCCACTTCTTGGAAAACTAATTCCAACTAACTAAACGCAGCTCAAGTTTGTACGTGGAAAACCCTTTCAATGAGAATGGTAAGAACCACGGGACCTAGTCCGATAAACTTCCACTATAAAGATAATGAGGTTACAACTTCTCTTTAGATAACACTAGAGGATATCAACATCAAGAGACAAACAACTTCTCTTGGATTACAAGATCTTTATCCAAACAATGAAAGAAAATAATCAACAATGGGAAATGAGAAACGTATTAACTAGGGTTTGTAAGAAAACCCTAAATCAACACTTGAAGAAGGAGGAGGTTGACGAACTCGGCGTTGTGTGGATGGACCTTCACAAATCTGGATATAAAACCCGCTTGAAAGCCCAATGGAATCAAGGTATAAACTCCTTTGAAATTACACCGGTCCATTCTCTTTAATCCAATATACCTAAAAGGGGGGTTGATTAAATATTTAAAATTAATTATACCTACACAATTTTACTAGTCAATGGTAGGGAAACAAAATCGTATGCCTTAGTTGTTTGATAAAAGATTATTACAACCGACTCAAATCGAATATACCTCCATGGTATATATTTTTTTTGTCGTTTGGTCTAATCAGGATAGATAGCGGAATACAAACAAACAATCACACAAGATAATAGATTTTTACGTGGAAACCTTAGCCAAGGAAAAACCACGGGACCACGTCCAGACTGAAAGTATTACTAACTGAAAAGTTAAACGAAACAAAGGTTACCTACGCAGCACTGTTGCAAATATAGCTTCCAACCTTAGCCAAGGCCTACTGCCGATGCGTCTTCGTCCTCTGAATCAACGCTATGAATCCACGCGTGCCCTTCCAGCCAAGAAGCTTTGTCCACTTGTTTAGTTTGGTACACCCCAAACCTACCGTCGATCGGCTCTTCCGATCTTAATTCTCAGCACTCCCGCCTTTGCAGAAGGTGAATGATTCAGTATACCTTTGAACCCTAAGTTGTTCAAAAGGTGTTGAGTCACACTGGTACACTCATGCTACTAGGTCGAATATATGAGTGGAAGACCTAAGCTGAGGGATGGATCAAGTACTTGGCTTTGATCAAGAAGAGGAACAAGCTCACAAGATGTGAATGAAAAATAAGCTTATTGCTTTTCGAATGGACACTCTAATAAATAAACATTTTCTTCTATCTCTTGAAAGATTGAGTCACTCTGTGTCTCTGTATGTGTCTAGAGAAGGTATAGAAGGGTTGTATTTATAGAATTTTGTGACTTTAAGTCGTGTAGAACGTGGGATAATGGAACCAAGAAATTCAGATATGAGAAAGACTAAGTTCGTGCAAGGTCCAATCGATTGTACTCTGGGTCTAATTGATTGGCCTCAACAAGTTTCTTGTTCCGTAGGATCCAATCGATTACACAGAGGTCTCCAATCGATTGGAACTTGTCCAATCGATTGGACATAGCCCAATCTTTCCAATCGATTGGACTCTCCCATTGGTCAATATCTTTGACTCAAACTTGGGTCTGTCCAATAACTAGGTTTGATTATTATATTTTATTCATTTTAAACATATTACTATAGCCACTAAGTCACTTACCTTCCTAATCGAGCGTACACGATCTTTAACTGACAAATGAGCAGTTACTCAAATGACTCATGTCGTCAACCATCTGATTCTTGTTGTCTGTCTTCTAATCTTCAAGTAGTCGACGAAGTATGCGTACCACGACATCTCCACACTACACTGGTGCTCGTAGGAACGGTTATAATAATGTTTTTATGTCAAACAGAATCTTTGCCAAATTGAATATGAAAATATTTCTTACATCCTTTTCTTTCTTCTTGCAAGAGCTCTAAACCCTTTTTTCTTTTCTGAAGAGATTTTTCTTACAAGAATGACCGTACCTTTCATTCTTCTTCACTTTTCTTTTTTTCAAGGCATGGGGAAAAGACAAAAAAGCCCCTTCTTTTTTAATGGGACAAAAGAAGTGGGTCACACCTCAAATGAGGAGGGACACCCAACAATCTCCCCCTCCCGACTCATGAAGAGAACTCGTGTTTACCCTTAGACAAAGCCTTTGTCATCATATCCGGCCCATTCTTGTTGGTATGGATTTTTTCTAACTGTAACTTTTGTTCAAGAACATCCCTGATCCAATGGTACCTCACATCAACGTTCTTTGACCGACAATGCAAACTTGGATTCTTATTGAGATGGATGTCACTCTGACTATTGCAATGAAGTAAATACTTTTCTTGTTTGAAACCCAGTTCTTGTGAGAACTTCAACTACAACATCTCTTTGCAAGCTTCTGTAACTGTAATATACTCGACCCTGTGGTAGATAATGCCACACTTTTGCAACTTAGACTACTATGATATTGCTCCACTTGCAAATGTAAAAAGATAACCTGATGTAGACTTTCTAGAGTCAACATCTCCTGCCTTGTTTGCATCTGTGAAACCTTTAGGCTTCGTTGATTTTTTACAAATGTGCGTGCATTGGTGCTGTTGTGCGCAACTCAGCCAAAAAATGTGTGTTTGTTTGCACCAATGTGCTTGATTTACAATGTGCATCAGGGCCCTCAATGTGCACCAATGCGCGTGTTGCAACACACACACCCCCCTGAGAATCGGAACACGCACGAAATTGCGTGTTACAACACGCGCCGTTGTACCATAAGACATACTTATGGTGCATCACACTATATTTAAATAAATTTTTTTACTATATTGTATATTACATAAAATAATATATATATATATATATATATAATATTATAATATTATATTATACTATAATAATATAATAATAATATTATATAATATAATAAAATATTATTAATATTATATAATATATTATAATATTAATATAATATATTATAATAATATCATTATAATTATTAATATAATTCATTATAATAATAGTGTCATAATATAATATTAATATGAATAATATTGATATTATAATAATATTATATATGATTATTATATAATAATATATTATTATAATATATATAATACTATGTAATATATAACATATAATAAAAATTTATTATATAATATATTATATGTATATCTAAACCTTATAAAAATATTCAAATACACGCGGCAGTCTAGAAACGTGTATGTATAATTTTATACAATTCAACGCTGTACAGCGAATCAGATGCAACATCTACCATCATTTGCACAAACAAATACACATAATCAATTTTCGCTCGTGATTTATTGAGTTCATCCAAACATCATACATTAGAACTCGCGCGCATTAAATGTGCGTGTATTCAAAGTGCGCACGACCAAAAACACACGTGAAAAAAAAAATAAACGCAGCAGCACAGATTACCATTTCCAAAACACAGACTCATCTTGGATGACCCCTTGAGATACATGAGTATCCCTTGACCGATACCCAATGCTCTTTGCTAGGATTGGCAAGAAATCTACTAACAACACCAACTGCATGGGCAATGTTGGGCCTCATGCACACCATTGCATACATCAAACTTCCCACGAGCGATGCATATAAAATTTTCTTCATTTCTTATTTTTTTCCTTGTTTGAAGGACTTTGATCACTACTTAATTTGAAATGACATGCAAGTGGACAAGCAACTGATTTTGCCTAATTCATGTTGAATCTTTCAAGCACTTTCTCAATGTATCTTTCTTGTGATAGCCATAGCTTGCCAACATTCCTATCACGAGAAATCTTTATGTCCAAAATTTGTTGTGCCGATCACAAGTCCTTCATGGCAGAGGACTTGTTCAACTCTTGCTTCAACCTGACAATTTTGTTAATATCTTCAACATATAGCAAAAGAATAATAAAATCACAATCTATAAATTTCTTGATAAACACACAATGGTCTGAAACTGTTCTTGTGTAATCATGATGCATCATGAATTAATCAAAATTCTTGTACCATTGCCTTGGGGCTTGTTTCAACCCATATAAGCTTTTCCTTAGCTTGCAAACCATGTGCTCATTGCCTTTAGCTTCAAACCCTTCAGGTTGCTCCATGTATATTTCTTCCTCCAAAACACCATGAAAGAAAGCTATTTTGACATCCAACTATTCAATTTTTAAATTCATGCTGGCAACCGAACTCAATACAACTCAAATAGATGACATCTTCACCACATGTGAGAAAATCTCATCAGAGTCAATATCATTTTTTCGCCTAAAAACCCTTCACAACCAACCTTACCTTGTACATAGGCTGTAAGCTCTTATCTTGTCTTTCTCTTGGACAACTTTACTAATTTATAAGTGTGGTTTTTACACGAAGAATCCATCTCTTCTTGCATAGCTTTCAACCACACCCATTTGTCTTTATGAGCCTTAACTTCTTGATAACATTCAGGTTCACCTTCATCTGTGAGCATGACATATTCATGAGGTAAATATCTTATGAAAGGTTGATGCTCCCTTGCAGATCTTCTCAACTGAGGTTCTGGTAATGGTTCTTGAAGGAGTTGCTCCCCTTGTTCAACATCATTAGTAGGCACATCATCACTAATGACCTCTTCATAGCCTTGCACATCTTCTCCATCTTCATTATGCACCATAGGTGGAGGAATTGAATCTATGTCAACAAGATCATCAACATGGGGCTCAAGTTTCTTAATCTTCTCAAAATCTTCAATAGTTTGGTCTTCAAAGACCACATCCATGCTTCTAATAACCTTTTTTTCAACTGGATCCCATAACATGTAGCCAAATTTCTCATCTGCATAACCCAAGAAAATACATTGCTTGGCCTTATAATCAAGCTTGGACCACTCATCTTTAGGTACATGTATAAATGCCCGGCAACCAAACACTTTCAAGTGTCCATAGAAAATATCTTTTCCAGTCTACACTCTTTCTGCAACATCTACATTCAAAAGTGTCGAAGGAGATAAATTTATAAGATAGCATGCAGTACACATTGCCTCCCCCCAAAAAGATTTTAGCAATTTAGCCTGTGAAAGCATAAAATTGATTCTCGCCACAATGGTTCGATTCATCATTTATGCTACACCGTTGTGCTGTGGAGTCTTGGGAATACTCATTTCATGTCTAATGCCATGATCTTTGTAATACTGATCAAATGGTCTTCCCACACTTTTCTAGAAATATCATCTATTAAAGTAACAAAATAAGATGCATCACCAAGTGTTTTGACTTTCATAGGACCACAAACATCAGACTAAACCAATTTTAGAAAATTTGTCTTTCTTTTATGAGAGTATTTATAAAATGAAACTCTACGTTGTTTACCAACCAAACAATAAACACAACTATTCAAAGGCGCTTCTTTCATGCTGAGTAGGACTTATTTCTTGAAAAGAATTTGTAAGCCTTTCTTGCTTATATGACCCAAGTGCTTATGCCATAAGTTGGTAGATAACTCTTCTGCTGCATTGACATTTCCCTTGCACAAGTGAGCTTGAGTTTTGTAGAGAGTGTAACACTTTTTTCCTTTTACCTTTGGTAAGCTTCCAACACCCATTACTAAAAATACTTGAGTATTATTCTTCATCCAATTTTCCCGCAGAAATCAAATTAGACGAAGAACAGGAACATGTCTTACATCTTTGAGAATTAATTTGCAACCAACATTGGTCTCAACATGCACGTCACCTACCCCCATAATTTTTGAAGTACCACTATTTCTCATATCACAAAACCAAAGTCTCCCAACTATATATCGGATAAAGAACTGAGTAGCAATAGGGTCTGCAACTAGTCATCTAACACCATCTTCATAGAGGAGAGTTGATTCACAATGCTTTGAATCTCATTCAAGTGTTCTGAAATTGAGCCACTTTCTTTGAACTTTAAGTTCACAAGCTTCCTCATTAAGAAAGCCTTGTTGCATGCAGTCTTTCTCTCATACAACCCTTCAACTTTTTCTAAAGTGAATATGCTGAGGTTTTCGTAGACACATGGTGAAAAACACTATCATCCAACTATATTGTCGAATAAATCCAAGTACTTTCCGAGCAAGTTTCTTCAATTCATCATCGAATAATTTTTCCGATTTCTTTGGGTTTCGAAAGATCCTTGCAATACAACAAGTCTTCCATCTTTGCTTTCTAAGTCATCCAATTATTCCCATTGAGGTTCACCATTCGATTTGTGGTCGTCTCTATGATTTACATACAAACCCCAAGCCCTAACATGTTGGCTCTGATACCACTTGTTGGGAAATCGAGAACACACCAAGTTCTTATGTAGAAAACCCCTTCAATGAGAAGGGTAAAAACCACGGGACCTAGTCCGATAAACTTCCACTATAAAGATAATGGGGTTACAACTTCTTTCTGGATAACACTAGGGGATGCCAACATCAAGAGACAAACAACTTCTCTTGGATTACAAGATCTTTATCCAAACAAGGAGAAATAACAATCAACAATAGGGAAGGAGAAACTTATCAACTAGGGTTTGTAAGAAAATCTTAAATCAACACTTGAAGAATGAGGAGATTGACGAACCCGGCATTGTGGATGACCTTCACAAACTCGGAGATAAAACCCCCTTGAAAGCCCAATGGAATTAAGGTATAAACTCTTTCTCCTTCGTCGGCTCTAAAACCCATTTTTCTTCTTTCTTCTTGCAAGAGCTCCAAACCCTTTTTTTTTCTCAAGAGATTTCTCTCACAAGAATGACCATACCTTTCATTTCTTCACTTTTTTTTCCAAAGCATGGGAAAAAGACAAAAAAGCCCCTTCTTTTTGAATGGGACAAAATAAGTGGGTCCCACCTCAAATGAGGAGGGACACCCAACAGAATGCTCCATGAAAAATGTGTTTTTAAATTTATAAAATAATTATTATGAGAACATTAAAATAACACATTTTTAAATGCACATCCAACAGGATTGACCATGTTTGCATACTTCTAAGTCTGCAAACGTATGCAGACTAGATTTGTCCTTCCCATACCACAATGGATTTCAACCATGGTGGGATGTCTGAAGTCTACATAGTAGCACACAAAAATTGAGATACATGATCGGCTATAGTATGAGCTGCACCATTTGCAGCCATTTGCAGCCCGAGGAGTAAAAAGCAAATGATACATAAGAAAAAAGAGAAACCAAGTCCAAAATATCTACCGCCAGCGCAATAAAGTACTTCCAAAGAGATGAGGAACCGCAGCATAGCCAAAACCATCTATCAAGCTCCACCTATACTTTGCCCCTACAAAATTGAGCCACCATTTGCATACTCCATCTTACCGCTCTCGTACTTCTGCTTCTTCTGTTGATTTATTGAGTCTTAAAAAATCATGAGGGGGCGGTTCCGGGTGACCTTTTTGTGGGGCAAAGAAGTGTTTTTCAGGAAGGCTACCAATGTACGATGGGATAGTTTTGATGATCTCAAGGGGTTGGGTTTTTACAGTTGAATTTGAGCCTTTTTTATCTTAAAATATAACTGTTATAAATCACCGAGCAAGCTGATCTTTGGTATGCAGGTCCACCAAGAGGTGGTCCAAACATCTATAATGTCAGTAGGCCCTAAACTTGGCCGACAAATATTTTCTGAGCTTATCATATCATGATTTCAGATTCGGATCCGACCAATGGACGCAATACCTCAATCCAAATCCTATTTAGTTGTCAGATCGTTGGGTCCCTCAACACCTTAGAGTTCCTCTTAGGTATATCTATTCTACTATATAATGAGAGAATGCCCTTCTTGCGTTAAAAACGGATGAAATGTCAAAATTGTCCCTACTTTGCCCAAAATGCCTTTCTTATATTTCGTTAACATTTTTAAAGTCTTTTACTTTTTTAAGGGTGCTTTAGACTTTACACCTTTTTTTTTCCTCTTCTGGTCTTTATCAGCTGTTGACGTAAGCATACTCAATTGCAGCTCATTCAATATTAGAAAAAGACAAAAAATCATTCTTCCTAATGAACTTCTAAGTTTTTAAATTGACAAACATTGCTTCTTTCCTTTCTAAAAATTTCTTAATTTATAAGGGTGCTTTGGTCATTCAACTTCTTCACATTTAACCACCTTTAAAGCATTTATGAGCCCCCACGTGGCACCTAACTCTGTCTCTGGAAAAAATTAGATGGTGATATCCATCATCAAAGTTGATGATGGACCCACTATTTGAGACACGTGGCACACTATTAGAGGCTACTGACCGTATGAATGTTTGACCATCCCTAGATAGACATACATGACAAAAATAGGCCCGATTAGTGATTTATAACCTTTGAATCTGAGTAACCTAGAAAATGCTAGAAATCCACGATTGTAAATAAGCCATGAAAAGGCCTCTAATCCAACGGATATAAATTACTAATCAAGATGAATTTTGGTTTGTAGGTCTAGCTAGGAATGGGCAAAACATCTATACAATCAGTGGTCTCTAAGAGTGTGTCACGTGGCTCATAGTAGGGTCCATCATCCACGTACATGTTTTGAAAAAAAAAGTTAATTAAGTTACCAGTACATACCTCACTATTAAAATACTAATGAGCAAATGGTTCAAGAACCATGGATGTTCATGTTGCATAGTTGTGTCGTTTTGTCATTAGCCAAATAATACTCAAAATCCACGGTTAAAAACAAACCATCAAAAGACTCCAATCCAACAAATAGAAATAAATTATCAGGATGAATTTTTGTATGTAGGTCCACCTAGGGATGGTTAACATCTATACAATCATTAATCTCTAACAGTATGCCAAGTGTCAGGTGCACGTGCATCCACGTGGCGGTCCCCCTAGTACAATATAAAGAGTGAGATAAAAGGGTCTCGGGTATGGTCATTTGTGACTAACAAAGGTGACAACTATTATGGTCATTTCTTGCTTGGGATAGAATTTTATACTACCATCCTTTGATCTTATCTTTGATTTAGCTAACGATGGATTTTTGAAGGCCTTAGTTTTCCGCCCAGGCTTGGAAAAGAGGTGCATCAAGTATTTGTTAGCACAACTGATTTTTTGGACTATGAAAACTTTTGTGAGGATGCAATAGTGCTTCCTTTGAGTATTTGAGCTAAACCAAACTTCTTATTTCTATAAATTTACTAATTTTCAGATAAATCTCAAAAACTTGAAAAATTCTTTTTAGGATCCTAGCTTCTTCTTTTTTGAAACCGAGGGTATCTGAACCTCTTAGAGCACCCAACTAGTCTGCCGGGACACGATAGTCACTCCTCCACAGGTGCCAAGTGTTCTGGGAGAGTTTTGATGTGGACTGAGCCATTTATTGTTACTCTTTCAAGGGGTGACCCCAATGAGAGTTGAACTCAGAACCTCTGACTTTCTAGAGCGGAGTCCTGGCCATCAACACTCAACCCTTGATAAATTTGCTATGGTGAATAGGAAGCAATCATCTGCAGACAATAGATGAGAGATAGGAGATCATGGTTGAGAGGCTTCAACGTGATGACTTTTATTATTCTTTCCTTTTCATTTAAAATTTGTGTGATGAGACCCTCCATACCAATTTGTATGGGGAAAGAGGGTGTCCCTGTCTAAGACCCCCTTTTAGTTTATAGAAACTAGTCATGAGGCCACTGAGAGAAATGGAGAAGGATGGTGTAAGATGCATTGAGGAATCATATTTCACTAGACATTATCAAAATGCATAGCTTCTGTGAAGTTGCACATGGTTTTGGTATTTGTGTACCTCAATTGAGGAGAACACAACTCTTGGTTGTATTTATAGACAAAAGATATGTACAAAAAGGAAAGACTTCATCCTAAAGAATAGGAAAGACTTTCTATACAAGGAATGAAGATACAAAGAAATAAAATACGACTTCAGAATCCTATAAGGATGGTATAAGATCAAATTATGCCCAAGATAGTAACTCGTGCCCGAGATAGTAACGTTGACATGGAGCAAATTGTGCCCAAGATAGTAATTCGTGCTCGAGATTGTAACATTGACATGGAGCAAATCGTGCCCAAGATAGTAAGAGCAAATCGTGCCCAAGATGGTAGCTTGTGCCTAAGATAGTAACGTTAACATTCCCCCTCAAGTTGGAGCGTGTATGAAAATAACGCCCAACTTGCAGATCAAATCATGAAACGGATCTTTACCCAACAGTTGAGTGAAGACATCCGCGAGTTGATAAAAAGTACCAGGATCGCCTATCAAGTATTTGAACCACTGAAGTTCACATGTTAAAGTAGCCATAGCACGGTATTTGGCCTCAGCGGAAGAGCGAGAAACCGTTGTTATTTTCTTTCTTTTTGGTTTTCCAAGAAATGAGGTTGGAACAGAGAAAAGTGCAATATCCAGTGGTCGATCGTCGAGTGACAGGGCAGCCTGCCCAATCTGACTCACAATAACCTCGAAAATGAAGACTGCTAGATGATAATAAAAAGATTCTCTTACCGACGAACCCTTTAAATAGCGAACCACATTGTGCGCGACATCCAAAAGAGCACTATGAGGAGAGTGCATAAATTGGCTTAAAACATGTACCAAATAATTCATATATATCCGGTCTTATAACAGTGAGGTATATATATAAGATGTCCCATTATTCGGCGATACGGAGTGGGATTAGGAAGTAAAGTCCCATCATCAGGTGATTAGTGAACAATGAGTAATCAGACTTTGATTGGCAAACCACTATCACGCTGCATCCTTCAACCCATAGATGAATTTGTTCAGTTTACAAATTCACGTCTCACCTGTTGGTCAAACCCAGGTGGAAGTGCCATATAGACTTCTTCCAAGATCACCTTGCAAAAGGCGTTATTAACGTCAAGCTGGTGAAGAGACCATTGCTTGACAGAGGCAATGAAAGTAAAGCACACACTTACTAATTTCGCAATAGGTGCAAAATTGTCATGATAGTTCGCGAAATTGATATATTGTTGCCCAACGATTTGGAAGAATCGCAAGAGTATGGTGGGAAAATGAGAAGAGACGATAGTTCGTCCCAAATGGTCTTCAATTTATTTGGTAAAGTATGCAATAACAGATTGCTTGTCTTGAGCACATAACGCTATAACGTGTTGAATTTGATAAATTCGATGAGCGTTTCTTTGTGCAAAACGTTCAAGGAGAGTGGCGACAAGAGTCAATCCAAGGCTATCTGACGAATGCAGATGGTATAGCATTGCACGAGCAATTAGTGCAGGCAGAGATAACACACAAAGGGAGTGGTGACAAGAGTCGATCCAAGGCTATTTGACGAATGCAGATAGTATAGCGTTCCACGAGCAATTAGCGCGGGCAAAGATAACAAACAAAGGGCAAGGTTCCCGATTGACGATGAATACTAGTACTGCCAAAGTCGCTGGAGGTTGTCGGAGTTAGCCAGAATCTGGCAAAAAAGGTGAAATAAATTGATTTCAGGGTTAACCATATAAACAATATCAGGCCCAACAGATGGCACCTTTGCCGCCCGTCGGAAGGACAATGTGCCAAGAGGAAATCAATCGAGCACATGTCGGATGACCCGCTTTGATACCATGTGAAGTTGCACACGGTATTGGTATTATTTTGTGTACCTCAATTGAGGAGAACACAACTCTTGGTTGTATTTATAGACAAAAGAAATGTACAAAAAAGAAATACTTCATCCTAAAGAATAAGAAAGACTTTCTCTACAATGCATAAAAAATATAGCTTCAGAATCCTATAAAGATGGTAAGATCAAACCATGCCCAAGATAGTAACTCGTGCCCGAGATAGTAACCTTGAGATGGAGCAAATCGTGCCCGAGATAGTAAGAGCAAATCATACCCAAGATGGTAGCTCGTGCCCAAGATAGTAATGCCCCTTCCACATGATCATATGCCTTTTGATATGAACATGGGATTTGCTTCTTTTTTGTTTGGTTGTTGGAAGTAATGTGTGGCTATGACGATGTAATTAGATATTTGGATTTGAGAACAAAGCCACTGTAAAGGGGGAGATGATTTTAGGCTCAGGTTCGGAGGGCTTGTCTTTTCTGACTCGTCCCTTTACTCTCATGTCCTCGCTGTGGATTTCACGAATCCAACGATGGTTTTGCTTAGGCAAAAAGTAATGTCAGCTCAGCATTATCAACCACTGTTGGCTTCTTGGAATCCACGGCCGAGAACACGAGTCCCCTTAGCCCGACCCATGATTTTAAATCACCTTCTATAGTACAGTAGTGAGCTGTTGAGTGGGGTGTTCGATTTTTCGGACTGAGGATGAGGTTTGTGTGATTGATTTGTTTGAGGAGCTGGCAGTTTATCCTATGTGCACTATCATCACTACAAAAGACCAGAAAGATTGACAAAATAATGTGGACGGGCGCCATTATGCATGGGTTCATTCTCTCAGTCAATTGCTTCACCTTCTGTTGGAGATGAGGTTTGCCAATTGGATTCTACAAGTAGGTCTGCAAGATTCAATTTTGAGCCACGTGGCTTGGAAATAGATTTTACGTTTTTTTGCAATTTTTTCTCTTATGGGTTGGTATGGAGGAGAGTCGCATGATTATATCCTATAGCGAGAAGATGAGTAAACTTGGTTAGGAAGCCATCCTCAAGTGTTTCATGAACTTTGGCAAATATTAGTTCAGGATGTCACCCTGGGGACTTCAAAGTTTGAACTTGAAGGCCCCCTCCAAAATGCCAGGTGGAGTACGCTTTAGGGCCCACTGACCTTTTGGATGTTTGGTTCACTTCTTGATGAATATACACATCAAAAATCAGTTTAATCCGTGATTTCTAGACGTTTGGCCCGAGATTTGGCTCGAAATCCCGTTCTGTTTTGGGCTGTGGGCCTTCTTCTAACCCTGGTATGAGTCCAGCTTGAAATCAGGCCTGAGGACCCAGCACACCCCCCCATCTTGCCATGACTCCCTACCTGCTCCCTCTAGTCCCCCCACCAAGGCTCGAAATAGGCCCAGCCTGAAGCCCGTCCATAGGTCAGGCTTCTGGCTAGGCCTTGGGTCTCCCTTTAAACATCGACCCGGCCCAACCCCACCCCAAGGCCCAAAAAAGCCTGAGGTTTTGGGCCCGGGCTGGCTTGATTTACAATCCCTATTCATAATATGAACTGCTATGGGTTAGTCCCCCTATTGTACTGCAGACGAACACATGTCAATCCATGGTTGGTCCTTTTTCACGAGGATTGATCCCAACCAACAAATACAATAATTAAACACGTGTCAACCCATCATTCGTTGAATTCAGCTTGTGGTATGAGCTTATTGCAGGTGACATCAACAGGTAATATGGTTCCCGGCCACGGTACCCTCATATTGTAGGTCGACCGTGTTAGGCCATGTTTGGCATTATATGCGGGCTATTTGAACTCAAATCGTTTTAAACTGGCATTTTTCAATAGGCGAATTTTTGCCGCTTCACGATTTGCTTAACTATGGTCACAACATGATAGGGGCTTGAGGTATCTCCTCAACCAAACGGGCGAGGAAAGCTTTTTCGTATACGACTTTAAAAAAAAATGAATAAAGGGAAAATGATGCTGTCAACCTCAATAGAATGTCCTTCCTAAAATCCAAACCGTTGGATGATCGATCTCCAAAATTCATGCATTATGAATACCAAAGAGGCATCAAATGATGTAGAGAGAGGGAGGAAGTCCTCCTAAGGCTGATGGCAACACTGCTCATAAAATACAAATTTAGAAAAGGAGGGAGATACCACTCTGCCGACCTCCATGGTATAAAATACCAACCAATTGAATACTTCTTTGATCGCCGTACACTTGCATGAAATTACATAAACATCTAAAAGCATCCTCCAAGTAGTTCATTCCATGGTTTTAAAAACGGCCGTTATAACGGATTCGGACCTCCACCGTTACGTTATGTACCTTTAAAATGCCCAGAAAAAAATGGCAATTATTTCCGTTATTTTCCGTATTTTTTCGTTATTTTCTGCTTTTGAAAATTTGAAATTTCAAATTTTGAATTCCAGCGCCATTTTTCCATTATTTTCCATTTTTGCCCCTGAGCGTTACAATTTGTTATAACGGAAAAAAATGGTAACACCCCCAGTCCGTTATACCGTTATAGCAGCCCCTTTTAAACCTTAGTTCATTTCATAGTTAGAAACGACCGTTATAACGGCCGATATAACAAAAATAACAGTCATTATTTTTTTATTTTTTTTAATATTATCAAGGTTATTTTGAAAAAATAATAAAAATTAATTTTTGATCGTTTTTCTAACTCAAATGTAACTGATGCGACTCGTTATAATGTCGTATCGGTAACGTTAAGGGACTGTTATAATGTCATGGTATCGAAACAAATGGATGCAATACAAAAATAAAAATAAAAAAAATAAAAGAAAGGGACGCTTAACAAAAAGAAATTAAAGAAAGAAAGAAAAATAAAGAGAAAGGGACAACATGGAGAAGGGGCGGATCAAGGAGAAAAAAAATAGCCTGATCTAAGAAGGTTTCAATATGAAGAATGATGTAGTACATCACATAGTATTTGCCACCAGTGGATGTGGACCTAAGAGTCCAAAAATAATCTGATGGATGATTTTTAACTGTGGGATTTTAGTTTATTTCATTAGTTGATTTTCAACCCTAGTATTTGAGTATTATTTAGTGTACTCAGATCCAACAGCTAGAAATGGCCTATCAGGCTGATTTTGGTTTGTAACTAAAGGATCAAACATCCATAGGGATAGGGTCAGTGGTCTCTAAGATTGTACCACATGGCTCTATACACGTCCTTGCCCACCGTAATATCAGAACATAGATCAGATTTTGACATTCCTACAGTGATCAGATCCCAATGTACGGTAGAAAACATCGATGTGTATACAATGCACATCAAATGGAGCATACATTCACTCTATTAAAAAAAATTGAAGTATCACTGTCTCCGAACTCCAATTTGCTTTGACCATTGACCATACGGATGTTTTGAGTCACCATAGATACCAAACATAGCCCGATTCATGATTTTTAGCTGTTGGATTTTAGTCTTTTCGGGGGTTGATGATTTTTAGCCGTTGAATTCTAGCATTATTTTGGATACTAAAATCCAACAGCTAGAAATCATAGATCGGACTGAATTTTGTAATTTGTTCCGTGGGTCCACCAAAGACTGGGAAAAGCATCCCTACGGTCAATGGTCCGTGGTATAAACATTGGGTCGGGCTCGGGGGGCCCATTTTTAACCCCCATTTTGGCGTACCCAGGTAGAAGATGAATCAATGGCTGATTTTTGGTGGGTGAGGACGATCTCCTCACCATATAGATCACGCCAACAAAAAATCAGCCTATTCTAAAATTTCTAACCCCATCGAATGTGGTTTTCAACTTACACTGTAAAAATCAACGGTCCATAATTTCTAAACCAGTCTACGAATATCAGAATGATTTGAATTTTTGTGAGGAGGATCTCCTCACCATAGAGATCATCCTCACCAAAAATCAGCCATTGATTCATCTTCTACTTGGGTACGCCAAAATAGGTGTCAAAAATGGGGTCCCCTGAGCCCGACCCATAAACATTTCCCATGATCTATTTATACTCGTAAGAAGTTTCGAACTTTACAAGCCTAAAACCATGGCTGCCACCATTGATGATTTCCAAAATTACTGCCTCTTGTTCATCCTTTGCATCATCTCCTATCTCATACTTCGATCCTTCGTAAGATGTTCGCCGCCAACCCTCGTGTTATGGTGCGACACCCACCGAGCCCACCAGCTCTACCGATCATCGGACACCTCCACTACCTCAGTCCGATACTACACAAGTCTTTACAAAAGCTAGCTTGGCGATTCGGTCCATTGATCCGCCTACATATCGGTGCATCAACCTGTATTGTTGCATCTTCAGCTGCCATGGCGAAAGAAATCTTGAAAACCCATGACCTCACTTTTTGTTCCCGCCCTGAGTTTGGATCATCAGATTCCAACATATATAAAGGTTCAAGATTTGTCACAGCACAGTATGGACCGTATTGGCGGTTCATGAAGAAGCTCTGCATGACAGAACTCCTCAACGGTTCACAACTCAATCGATTCCTACATGTTCGACAAGAAGAGATTCGAAAACTCTTGGAATCTCTTCTCAAGATCTCTGGAGAAGGTAAACTTGTCGACATGGGTGTTCAGCTAACAACAATGTCGAACAACATGATTTGCAGGATGGCGATGAGCACGCGATGCTCGGTGAGCGATAACGAGGCCGAGGAGTGTAGGAAATTGGTTAATGAAGCTTTAGAACTAGCAGGGAAATTGAGTGTAGGAGATGTTTTGGGTCCTTTAAAGAAGTTTGATTTGTTTGGGTATGGGAAAAGATTAGGAAAGGTGTTGGGAAGGTTTGATCGACTGGTGGAAGGGATTATGTTGGAACATGAAGAGAAGAGAAATGATGGCGGGAAAGAAGGAAAGGATCTGATGGATATTCTACTTGAGATTCACCAAGATCTAAATGCTGAAGTGAAGTTAAGAAGAAATGACATCAAGTCCTTTATGTTTGTGAGTATATATCTATACTTCCATTTATATGGTGAACATACTCCATCATGTCATCCATCCCCATGCATCGATCGATCTCGACCCTAGGTAGTAAATTCGCGAACTATTCGCGAAGAATTATTTAAAAAAACAAACCGAAAAATGCCATATTTAAATGTTTAGAAAAATTCCTATTTTAGGAACTTTTCTGAATTATTTTTTGATTATTCAGTTTTAAAATTGAAAAATCATTTTATAAGATAAAAAGATGTCAATATTTTACTTTTAAATTATTTTTGCTGAATTTGTGAACGCGTTTTTAACGATAAATCTGAATTATACTCGAACATTTCCTGTACCGTGTTTTTGCCTTGCGTCGAATTGCTAACTAGGATCTGGACCCTAGTTAGTAAATTCTTGTAATAACGGTGAACCGTACGAATTAATTAAAAACAACGTCCTATTCGAAGGTTTCGAAAAATTCGTTTATTTTTTAAACATGATCGAATTATTCTCGAATATATAATACACAAACTTTTCCGAATTATTTCTCGATTATATTATTTAGTTTTGAACATGAAAAATCATTTTATAAGACAAAAAATTATCAATATTTTAATTTTTAATTTTTTTAAAATTATTTTTGCCAAAATTTTGAGCACATTTTTAGTAACAAATCCAAATTGTACTGGAACACATTTCCCACAGTATTTTTGCCGCACTCCGAATTGCTAACTAGGATCTATATGGTGCACTTTGTTTTGATTATTTTCTTACTATTTCGACTCTAGAACACTTAACCATGGTGATACTAAATGGCTTTTAATCTACCATGTGCTAGGATATTTTCATCGCGGGCACCGAAACATCGTCTTCAGCCATGCAGTGGGCACTAGCAGAGCTCATGAACCATCCAAACGTGTTCAAGAAGCTCAGAGACGAGATCGATTCGGTCATTGGGAGAAGTCGGCTAGTCGAGGAATCCGACATCCCAAACCTCCCTTACTTACAAGCAGTCATAAAGGAAACGCTAAGGCTACACCCACCGGCGCCGTTGATCATTAGAGAATGCACCGAAGATTGCAAGATCAATGGCTTCGATGTAACCCAAGAGACTAGGATGCTAATCAACGTCTTCGCCATCATGAGAGACCCTGATTCCTGGAACGAACCAGATGAGTTTGTGCCAGAGAGGTTCCTTGTGAACTCCAAAGAGAACCTTGGGACGCACCAGATGGAAATGAAGGGCCAGAATTTCCATTACCTACCGTTCGGGAGTGGAAGGAGAGTGTGCCCCGGAGCATCGCTTGTTCTGAATCTGATGCATGCGACAATTGGAGCCGTGGTCCAATGCTTTGACTGGAAACTCAACAATGAAGCACTTGATAATAAGGTGAATATAGAGGAAGGGTCAGGATTTACCAAAACCATGGCACACCCACTTATGTGCTATCCTGTTGCCCGCTTCAATCCATTTTCTTCTTCTCTGTAGAACAAGGGTCGGGGTTTCTTTGTAGGTTTTTTCTTTTGCAGCTTCACGATACTACAACTCATTCACGTATTATCAGTCAAGCGACATAATATTGTATGGGTTCACGTTATCGATGAGTTGGTGGGCCATGTCTATGGCATGCACCTATAGCACTTCAGATGCATTCTAGTGGATGTTCATGATGTACCCTAGGTTTATCATATCTTAGATGAGTGCCACGATCATATGGTGAAATGGGAAAGGAAAGAATTAAGTAGTTATGACTTGTGTAAGTAGGAATATTCAATGGACGGAAAAAATTTAGATACAGAGGACTTTGGATGCGGTGGATGCAGAGGGGTCTCGTGGCCATACATAGCTCATTTTTTTCGGCCCCCTAACTGCATGGATGTTTACCCCACCCCTTGCTGGATTTGCATACAAAAAATCAGCTTGATTGATAGTTTCTATCCATTGGATTAAGAGCCCAAAAAATATGATTGAATACAACGGCTACAGTCAATCCTAAAAAAAGTGCTAAAATCTATGGCTCGAGAAAATCAATGAGACTGATTTTTGGTATATATATCCACCAAGGGGTGAGGTAAACATCCATGCGGTATAGTGGGGCCCCAAAAAATGAGCTATGTAGGGCCACGAGACCCCTCTGCATCGACTGCATCCAAAATCGTCTGCATCTAAATTTTAGGGCGCATGTTTGGAAACCCAAAACATATATTGGGGCAGTGGTTACCAGGCGTTTGGGGGAACAGGTACGGTACGATTTCCCTGAAAATGCACGCGGAAACGTCAAACGAAACACCGAGGAAATGACGTGGAAACGCCAAAGAAATGGTGCGGAAACGTCAAGGAAATGAGTTTATTTTGGCCATAAATTGGAGACTTCTAAACATATTGAATTTTTAAAACGTTGAATGCACACATTAACTCAATTAAAACAATTGCTGTTTGGCCCTTAATGGACATTACTAAGGGCCAAACCACTCTCTGGTCCAAGCTCTATGAATTACAGAACAAAGCTAGTTTCTGTAGAAATTCTCTCTTCCCATCATCTTCACTGTATTTCTGTAACCTTAATTAACCTACAAACATACAACGTACACAGTTCATCTGTAATACCCTAGTTCATCTTTAAGGGGAATTTTAGTTATTTTTCTTAATAAGGGTATTTTAGTCTTTCACACATGAGAGTGGGTTCCATTTGTGTGGGAGCATTTATTTCCTTATATGATTGACCATATATGTTGTTTAAATTTAATTTACTATATAATGTTGTGCATGTGTGTATCAAATTACATTAAATTGGACCGTACCTTGTGTATCCGACTGCACCCACATCACACCGTGCTCCAACAAAACCTAGACCTAGACTATGACTTGAACCTATCGAGTTTCTCATGTAGTTTCCTACAGGCATTTCTATTAACGTTTCTATTAGAGTATGTAAGGTACACGAGATGTGCCGTATCTTTACTAAAGTTGATAAGTATCAATTATGATTAGATTTGAATTAGATTTGATTAGATTAAATCTAATTAAGATTTTCTTCTTTCTTGGATTCTTGTAATACTCTATATATGAGCTTTGAGTAGGTCAATGTAATCACTCAAGTTTATTAGTAAACTAAAACTTCAACATGGTATCACAGCAAGATATATCCTAGTAGGTCGCAGGTTCGAGTCTCGGCAAAGTGCTGAGGGGGCATGTTGTTGGAGTGTGTTGTTTGGCTGTGTAGGCAGCACTCCGCCTCAGTTAGATTCGTGGATCCTTTGATATACATTGTTACACCTCTCTCTAAGGTTCGAGTCTCGGCAAACTACTGAGGGGGCATGTTGTTAGAGTGTGTTGTTTGGCACGGCCGCTGTGCAGCCAACACTGAGATTTGTGGATCCTTTGATATATATTGTTACACCTCTCTCTAAGGTTCGAGTCTCAGCAAAGTGTTGAGGGGGCATGTTGTTGGAGTGTATTGTTTGGTTGTGCTGTTAAGATCTTTACCAGGCCTCAAGCCGTCATTCCTTCCTAAAAGATATCTTTTCGGGAGGAATGGCGGCTTGAGGCCTAGTAAAGATCATAACAAATGGTATTACAGCTAGGGTCAAGGGATCGAGTCAAGAAGCGCATTGTTGAGGGGGGTATTGTTGGGGTTAAATAATGCCCCTCTCTAAGGGCGCAGTACATGTCTGTAGGTGCGAGGTCAATCACAGTTAGAGTTAAAGGCTCACGGGATCGAATCGCGGAATGGGCCTGCGGGTGTAAGGTCGATCGCCGTTGGGTGTCACAGGATTAAATCGTGGAGCCCTGCAGGATGTGACGTCGATCGTGGTATAAAGGCTAAAGTTTGCCCTCTCCTAACAAGATATCTTTTCGAGAGGAATGGCAGGCTTGAGGCCTAGTAAAGATCCCAACATGTGCAGCCAACACTCCGTCTCTGTTAGAACCATGGATCGATCCTTTGATATATATTCTTACACCTCTCTCTAATTGTTTCCTCAGCATTTTTTCGACATTTCTGTAGAAGCCGTATCATACCCGTTTCCCAGACGTACTTCCCTAAAAAAATGCCCATCTACATAGGAAACATATTTCCTAGAACTATGCTCCCAATTAACCCAAATATAACCTGCTTAAGCCATCCAATGAATGGACTTTCTCTTTTTAAACCAGTAACCATGATCACCCAAAGATAGGTAATTGATTTAACAGCTAGACTGGTCAACTCAAGTTGGATTTTCAGCTAGGAGACATTGATATCTAGGTGGAGACCATGGTCAATCTAGATCAATGAGTATGGATTACACTTAGCACTAATTAATATTAGAATCCCATCATTCTACCATTAGAGAAAGCCAATACAAATCTCTAGAAATTCTTTCCATCAACAATTACGAGTCTAAAACCAAATCCCAATCAATATTATAATGATAAGGAATCACTTTTACAAGGATGGAACAATCGAATCTGGACAAACATCGATCAATCTACGAGGAAACGAGCCAAGGAGAAGGTGACTTTCTTGGGAGCAAAAAAAAAAATTTTAAATTAGACGGGTGGTAATACTAAATTACTAATATCTAGCCGTTAAGGAATAGGGGTGTAATGGTTATTTCACCATAAAAGGGGATTCGTTACTTTGTAAATGGTATTGTCCTTACGTTCGTCCCTGTTTTATTCGCTGTTGTACAGAGATGGAGCAGAGATGGAGACCCCTGCGGCATCTCTTTTGTTTCCTTTACCTAAAGCTGACTTCAAACGACAGCGATCTCACCTTCTTCATCAACACAACACTACAAATAAATACTTCTTACATATGTTACAAACCGTTCAAATCATTTTACAGCCTTCTCTCTCTCTCTCTCTCTCTCTCTCATGTAATAAAGATGTAGCTTTGATGGCTCAGATAATTGGATTTTGACTTAAGAAATCTCCTTGATGGAAAAATAAAAGTGTTTCTATGTGAAGTGTCTTCCATGATGTTGTGCTTACCCTGTTTATATTACTGTGAATTCAGCCATGCCAAAAAAGAAAAAAAGTAAACAGTACTGTCTGAGTTCAGGATTGCACCAAGTACAAATAATTAACCAACATGACATGGGTGCAACCCTATATATATATATAGGGTTAGGATTAAATGAAGGTTTAAAAAGTGACCGTTATAACGAAAATAACGGCCGTTACCATTAAAACGCCCAAAAAATAACAGCCGTTATTTTCATTTTTTTCCATTATTTTCTTAAACACAACATAATGATCTAGAAAAAAGTATGTTGCTTTGACGGCTCTGATTATTGGATTTGACTTTACCATCCATCCAGGATCTAATAGCTGAGAGCACATGATAGGATCCGAGTGAGATGAGAGACGAGTCAGACTTTTTAATCTGTAACCAACCAGCAATATTAAAACCAGATGTCATGCATCCAAGTAATCAAAACCTTTTTTTTTTTTACTTTGAAGACCCATGTTGTGGAGTAACCTGTACACCATCTTAAGAGAAAAGGAGTACCCCGGTACATTTAGGTTCACTTGGTGATAACCATGTGCCTGCCCATCTCTCTTTCTGTGTGGTTAAAGTTTTTTATTTATAGGCAAGTGGATTCCCTATAACGAGAACAAAAAAACAAGAACTTCGACCAAGGTTTAAAGCAGGCCGTTTTAACGGTTTAAAGGACTGGGGGCGTTACCGTTTAAACTGATTGAAACGGCCAGGGGCAAAAGTGGAAAAAATGGTTTTAACGGAAAAAATGGCACTGAAATTCAAATTTTGAAATTTGAAAATTGAAATTTTCAAAAAAAAAAAAATGGAATTATACGGATTTTAACAGCCTTTTTTTTTCAAATTTTGTTTAGAATTTAATGGCTGTTAAAACGGTTTTAACAGCCGCTAAAACCAAATAATGGCCGTTTAATTTAAAGCGTCAAAACGCATTTTTTAACGGAAACAGGCTTGGGGCGTTACATTTAAAAGGCCGTTAAAAGTGTTTAAACGGCCGCTTTTAAAACCATGACTTCAACTACACACGAGTAGGTAGGACCATGGTTTTAAAAAACGGCTGTTATAACAGAAAATAATGGCCGTTAAAACGCCCAGAAAATAACGGACACTTTTTCGTTACGATGGCCATTATTTTCCGTTATAACGACCATTATTTTCTGGAAAATTTTATGAAAAAACTGGCCGTTATTTTTCCCTTTTTTCCGTTATTGAAAATTTCAATTTCAAATTTCAAAATTTGAATTCCAGCCCCATTTTTTCTGTTTTTTCCATTATTTTCTGTTTTTGCCTTCTGAGCGTTACAATTCGTTATAACAGCCGTTATTAACGGAAAAAACGGTAACGCCTCCCCGTCCGTTATAACAGCCCCGTTTAAACCTTGAGGTGTGGCATGTGGGAAGGAGAATCCACGTTAGAAATATCATCAATAGATTTTGAGTCAACGTTCTTAGGCACCACACCCAACATGGCAGCTCAAATGGTTGGTGTGTATCCTCCTCTTTCGAGAGGTCATGGGGTCAAACCCACACAGGTAGATTTCCTCCTTTCAGCAGTGTGCCAGGAGTAGAAATCCCCTTGACCGGGTCCGTACAGGTTTCACCTGTTAATCTGTGGGGCCCTCCCACGATGGTGATTACAAAAAAAAAAAAAAAAACGTTCTTAGGTGCCATCGCTTGGGAGGTTGACAACCAACTTCCCTCAATTATTTATCTAATATGGTGGAAAATTGTGAGAGTAGTTGGTCATTGCAAACTTGGACTAGCTATATATCTCCCAATCTAATTGACGTTAGCATGCATATATTTTCTATTCTCTTCTATATTGAGGCCCTGCTTGGTATCGCCGCAAATATTTGCAACATGTTTTTTGCATTTTTAGGTGCTCGGTTGCACCCCACAATTATTTACCTGGGCAAATATTTACCATGAGTCCATACTTTCTACGATTTGAACTGCTAATCACTTTTTTACTCGAGTTCCCTTAAATACATATAATATTGACCCCTAGATGGAGAGTAAAATTTTGCTCAACGCCCCATGATGACTGCCCACAATCTGTGCCACATGGTACACTTTTAGAAGACGCTAACCGTATGGATGTTTGGTCAATCCCTAGATGGGCATATATTATTTGGGGTACAAAGATCCAAAGGTTTGAAATCACTAATCAAGCTGATTTTTAGTTTGTAGGTCTACTTAGGGATTGGCCAAACATCCACTAAGTCAGTGTCCCTCTAAAGTATTCCACCTGACTCAAATTGTGGGTGGTCAACAAAGTTCTACTCGGACCAACCGATCACTGGGTCCCACCCAAAAATCAACTTGCTTGGACTATTTCATGATTCTCATCCATTTGTTCTGTTGTTTGATTGGTTGTGATCATTCAATTCCACTGACCTTGTGAGTAGGTGATCTCCATCTCTTATTTTGGATTCATCAAAGACTCAAAAAATATGAAAATATATATTTGCATTACATCATCCACCCAAGCGGTGGAAAGTATTTTCAACAGATTTTACAGGTTAATACCAAGCAACCAAAAATATTTGAAGCTGCAAATATTTGTAGATGTAAGGATACCAAGCAGGGCCTGAGCCACTAATGTACCCGGCCTCCAATCGATACGAAACCCTAGATTATCCATGCTCCCTTGATTCAAAAGGAAACTCAAGGCTTCTACACTAAATGAAGAGAGTGAATAGGCTCTAAGTGGATCTACTGAGCTAAAGAGAGTGATTAGGTTACCTACTAAAAATCCTAACCAAACTCTAACAAATAAAGCTAACGTACCCGACCTCTATTGATATATGGAAGGACCCATGGGTCCCAAACCAACCCAACTGTAGGGTTGATTTACCAAAATTTCCTAACTGCCCTTACCATAGAGTTTGGGAGTTGATAGATGGGACAAATAATCTTTGGAGAGCTGACAGACTGAGTTGCATCTTCCCCAACCATATTTCGGAGAATATCATGAAAATTCCTCTTAGACATCCCTTAGCCGAGGACTCTGTAGCATGGACTCAAACAAAGATTGAAATTCACATAGGAAAATCCGCATATAGAAGTCTTATGCCATCTGCCCCAAACCCCTGATCAAAGATCTGGGACAAGGTTTGGAAGATGAGAACCATCCCAAGAGTTAAGACCTTCATATGGAAATGTCTCCAAAATGGGATCCTCATGCTGTGCTTCGAATCCCTTCGATATGACCCCTGAAACAATTACCCATATCCTCTTCTACTGCCCTCTATCATCCCGAATTTGGTTTGGGTCCAGTGGGTACCATAATTTTCACATGAATCTCAAGGACCAATGTGCACATATCTCGAGGTGTGCATCCCTTGAGAAATATTTCAAATTGAGCATTATTTCTAACGTACACTCATCCCGGCAACTCAAGCATCTCATCCCGGCAACTCCAACATCTCATCCCAGGAATTCATCCTAGCAACTCCAACATCTCATCCCGAGAACTCATCTTGACAACTCAAGCATCTCATCCCGGGAACTCATCCCGACAACTCAAGCATCTCATCCCGGAACTCATCTTGGCAACTCAAGCATCTCATCCCGACAACTCAAGCATCTCATCCCGGCAACTCATCCTGGCAACTCCAACATCTCATCCCGAGAACTCATCTTGACAACTCAAGCATCTCATCCCAAGAACTCATCTCGGCAACTCAAACATCTCATCCCAGGAACTTATTCCGGCAACTCCAACATCTCATCCCGGGAACTCATCTTGGCAACTCAAGCATCTCATCCTGGGAACTCATCTTGGCAACTCAAGCATCTCATCTCGGGAACTCATCCCGGCGACTCAAGCATCTCATCCCAACAACTCCAACATCTCATCCCGGGAACTCATATTGGCAACTCAAGCATCTCATCCCAGAAACTCATCCCGACAACTCAACCCGGCAATTCTCAGCATCTCATCCCGGCAACTCCAAGCATCTCATCTCGACGGGATCGACATTCAACTCATCCCAACAGGTTTAGTTATCATACTTAGCGGGAATGACATTCAACACATCCTTATAAGATCAGACAGCCTAATTGACGGGAGTAACGTTTATCTCATCCTGACAAGATCAGCAGCATACTTGGCGGGAATGGACTTCTATCCATCCCGAGAAGTATACAGAATTCTACAAACGAGATAACTATTCTAAACTATAATACAGTTAATTGCTTACCTATCCATTGAATGTTAGCCACGTGGCAGTTAGTTTGACTATTACGCAGCTCCCACGTTTTCCTATTCAAATATCTGCCACGAGGAATGCCACCTCAGTCGTTTCAGATATAACTGAATAAGGACAGTTAGGATCTAATAGGAAGAGACAGTTTCATAACAGAATCTCTTCAAATCATAATTAACTAACAAGGAGTAGACATGTGGAAAGTGAGTCACACCAGTTCTGGGGGTATAAATACATGACCCTCAGAACTGAGAAATGGATCTTACTCTCCAGATCCAGATAGCCTAAACTCTGAAATATTTTACTATTTTCCTGAACCCTATTACAAATCCTAAACTGACTTGAGCGTCGGAGTATTGTCAACAGGTACAACCACATCTTATCTAGAGATCATCCTATCATTCGCGGAGGAGTAAGTAATTTTTATCTTGAAGCATCGGAGTCGTCCGATCATCACCAAGATACGAATCGTCTGACCTCGAAGATTATGTGGGTTAGATCAGATATTTTTCCCCCACATCTTTTGGCGTCGTCCCCGAGAAGAGAGCAAAAAACTACAATGTGTTCTTTTTCCTCTTCAAATTATATTGTGAATTCAACTTCAAGGTCTCGGGGGCTTTTTGTTGGATTTTGGCCACCTACAAGCTACCCTCCGGTGACCATCAGCTTACCAACGTATTTCTCATGCTCTGGGGATCCTAGATCTTAAATTTGGTGTTTATTGGAGGTCTGTGGAGTGCGCAATACCCATCCAAATTTCAGCCAACTCTGGTCACCTCTGGTGGTGGTGGCGGCACAAATGTGTTCCTCGTTCACCTAGCAACATCCCACTAAAGTTTCATGATGATCCAACGGTGGGAGAGCCAACAACACTCCGATAAAGTGGGTATTGTTACAAGAAATTTCAGCAACATTCTATGGCATTCTTTTGCAGATTTGATCTATAGGGAATGGCAAATGAGTCTTTTCTATCCCAAAATATCTTTGCCATGTCAGCAAAGATCCATATGCAACCCATGTGCTTCAGCCCCACATCAACAGAAAATAAGAAATTGAGGAAAAAATTTTGCCCGAAACTTGTTCCCAGGTGAAACACAAATAGAGCATGTGCCAGAAACTCAATCACACAACTCTAGCATCTCATCTCGGGAACTCATGCCGGCAACCTAGCATCTCACCCCAGGAACTCATCTTGGCGACTCTAGCATCTCATCCCGGAAACTCATCTTGGCAATTCCGACGCCTCATTTCGGGAACTCATCCCAGTCATCCCAATAGTTCATCCAATGATGAATACACTTACTGGATACAACCTCAACAACCTATAAGCTGCATTGTGCACCAGTTGGCAACACACTTGATGGCCGACAACACCTGGGGGCTTCATATATGATCAAGGCTTCATATACGATCATGGTTTCATCTAGAACCATCCAATAATGCAACCAGAACAATCCAATCATGGTCCAATCTCACGACAAGACGCCAATAATTCAAACATACGGAACATCGAGTAGACGTCCAAGAGGCCAGAAAATCTTAAAGCTCTCGGCATTCAACCCTTGATTACGAGAACCCTGACACAAGTCCCCCTGAGGGTGCAAGACCTTCTACAGGAGGCCGGAGATACCTAAAAGCTTGCAGTTGAAAAGCCCTAACTAACGGACACCTTGACATTGTTACGGAAGTCCTACTGCAGTAGGCCAGGGAAACCTAAAGTTCTCGGCATTCAAGACTACATGAACCCTCCTGACATGAGAATCATCATAATCATCATTCATTATCATCATCATCATCATCATATTCATTATTCATCATCATTATCATCAAAGAGCCCTAGAGCTCTTAGCCATGCTCCCTAGAGCTCACATTCATGCTCCTTATAGCTCACAACCGTGCTCCCTAGAGCTTGCGGTCATACTCCCGAGAGCTCACAGTCATGCTCTCTAGAGCTCACAGTTATTCACCCTAGAGCTCGCAGATATGCTAATAAAAACACATGGATCAACCACCAGATCAGTTACATTATTTCTTTATTACTGCAAGTTATTCTTACATTTCTCGAAAGCAAACTATCTCTACCGTCGAGCTCCACCTTCGAGAAGGAGCTAATATGGGTACCATAATTTTCACACGAATCTCAAGGACCGATGTGCACATATCTCGAGGTGTGCATCCCTCGAGGATATTTCAAATGGTGCATTATTTCTAACGTACACTCATCCTGGCAACTCCTGCATCTCATCCCGGGAACTCATCCCGACAACTCAAGCATCTCATCCCGGCAACTCCAACATCTCATCCCGGGAACTCATCCTGGCAACTCCAATATTCCCGAGAACTCATCTTGACAACTCAAGCATCTCATCCCGGGAACTCATCCCGACAACTCAAGCATCTCATCCCGGGAACTCCAACATCTCATCCTAGGAACGCATCTTGGCAACTCAAGCATCTCATCCCGGGAACTCAACCCGGCAACTCCCAGCATCTCATCCCGGCATCTCAACCCGGCAACTCCAAGCATCTCATCCCGACATTATCGACGGGATCGACACTCAACTCATCCCAACAGGTTTAGTTATCATACTTAGCGGGAATGACGTTCAACACATCCGTATAAGGTCAGACAGCCTAATTGACGGGAGTAACATTTATCTCATCCGGACAAGATCAGCAGCATACTTTGCGGGAATGGACTTCTATCCATCTCGAGAAGTATACAAAATTCTACAAATGAGATAACTATTCTAAACTTTAATACAGTTAGTTGCTTACCTATCCATTGAATGTTAGCCACGTGGCGGTTAGTTTGACTATTACGCAGCTCCCACGTTTTCCTATTCAAATATCTTCCACGAGGAATGCCACCTCAGTCGTTTCAGATATAACTGAATAGGGGTAGTTAGGATCTAACAAGAAGAGACAGTTTCATAACAGAATCTCTTCCGATCATAACTGACTAACAAGGAGTAGACACGTGGAATGTGAGTCACGCCAGTTTTGGGGGTATAAATACATGACCCTCAGAACTGGGAAAGGGATCTTGCTCTCCAGATCTAGATAGCCTAAACTCTGAAATATTTTACTATTTTTCTGAACCCTGTTACAAATCCTAAACTGACTTGAGTGTCGGAGTATTGTCAACAGGTACAACCACATCTTATCTGGAGATCATTCTATCCTTCGCGGATGAGAAATCAATTTTCATCCTGAATCATTCATCCTGAAGGCGACTCCGGTCATCACCAAGATACAAATCGTCTGACCTCGAAAATTGTGTGGGTTAGATCAGATATTTTTCCCCCACAGGTACCATCTAACAATTACAGTCGATAATAACACAAAACTATCATTCGTTTAGTGGTTTGAAAATTTGACCCGAAAATTAACTAGAAATTTGAAGCAAAAGGGGACAACTAGTTGCTTTTTGTTGCACCCTCTGCTAGAAAAATTACAAAACATATCATTCTGATGAAATAACCTGAAGTGTTCTCAAAGATGTAATTTGACACTTGTCTCATGAATTATTGTTAGTTGACAATTATCATTTATTCATAACTAGTGGGTGGGGCCGTGCCCACGACACTCCTTGACAAAGCGTTTGTCAAAATTGGGTGTGAGTGGCTCAGATCCACTGTTCGGTTGAGGGATAAGATCTCGACCCTTCTTTATGAAGCTTATAAGAGGGGGAGACAACTTCCCTGTTTGTTATATAGACTAGTATATGGCCCGTGCCCACGACACTTTCCGACAAAAGCGTTTGCAAAAATTGGGTGCCTTTGGCACTCAAACGGTATAACGGACTAGGGCGTTACCTTTTTTCCATTATAACCGATGTTATAACGGATTGTAACGCACATAGGGAAAAAATAGAAAAATAACAAAAAATAATGGTGTTAAAATTAAAATTTTAATAAATTGAGGTCAAATGAGTGGGAGTGAATGAATAAATGAGGGGGATTGAGTTGCTGAAATCTAATCGTCCACATTAGATGGATGGATTTGATCTCAACCACTCTTTATCTTATGAAGCAGGACAAGATAAAAGAATACAACTGAATTATTTTGTTATATGTGTGGGTGGCCCCGTACCTGCGACACTCTCGGACAAAGTGTTTGTCAAAATCAGGTGGAAATTACTCAGCCATTGATATGAAGCATAGTGGATCTCAGCAACTCATTATTTAAGTCATATAAGATAAGAGGGGGGTATAAGACAACCACTGTCACTTGTTATATAGATAGTGGGTGGCCTGTGCCCACGTCACTTTCCAACAAAGCATTTGCCAAAATCAGGTGTGAGTGGCTGAGATCCACCGGCTATTTGGGGGATAAGATCTCAGCCCTTTTTTGTTGAAACATATAAGAGGGGGTACATGTGGGGAGACAACTTCCTTGTTCTGTTATATAGATAGAAGGTGAAATCATGAAATTACTAATCCTAGGTTGTAAAATTACCAAAACACCATTTAAATTAAAAAAAATAAAAATTTATGGGTGCGACAAACACGGGTCTACACTAAGGTCCATACGAATCTCAATCTAAAAAAAATCCGGGATATTACTTGCTTTGTTACAATGCTTCTCTCCCATTCTAATCCAAGCCAGGCGTACAATATATAGATTAATTATGAGACCCGTTCTTGCTTGGAGGTCGATCCTCGAAAATCGTGTAAGATATCTTGTTACTCACAGTAGGTTAGTGGTGATGAGTGAGTTCTACATTTGCTAGATTGGCCAGCTATCGCTAGAGAACTAAGTGGTTCACAATATCATTGTCGACCCAAGGTTTATTATGGTCTTCTCCGACAATCAGTGGCGGAGCCAGGATTTTGTTTCAGGGGGCAAAACAAACTGAAGGTATTTTAGGGGGGTAAAACAAATTAAGAGAGTATTTCATGTGGGGGGTGGGGGGGGGGGGGGGGGGGGCAAAATAAACTAAAAGGAATATTTTAGAAAAGTAAAAAAATAAAAATTTATATAGTTTTCAAAGTTGAGGGGCGGGCAACTCCCGGCCCCTTCTTGGATCCGCCATTGCCGACACTGTAGTAGTAGATTCAATTCTTATAAACAACATGGAAGAATGTAAGCACAAATTTCTCCTTCACATACCCAATGTTTTCATACCCAGGCCGATCAAGGGACCGGTTCACTGTGTCACCAGTTCAACCGTCGGGTCAATTAGGTCAACCTGTCAGATTGCAACTCCTTGGGGCCCACTGACCAATGAATGTTTTACTCGCCTTTTGGTGAACCACTCCAGGTCATCGGTTCAACCGGCCAGGTCAAGCAGGTTACAAGAATGCGAACGATTTTTTCACAGATTGCTGGGTCGGGATCAACCCAACCTGATTTTGTGACCGAGTCACCGATTCGACTCGACGGGCCAGACCTCAATCATAGATTGTATCTCGAACTAAATTTGAACTTGAAAAAAAAATTCAAAAGGGCCCTTTGATGATCAAGTCATCTTAGTTAAGTTAAAGAGAAATTAATAAGACTTGATCTATTACCTTTTGCTTGAACAATTATGTTGGTTTTTGGAAAGTTTCATTACTTTTCATGGAACTATGATATGACCTGATAGCCTCCACTGTAGCTTTTTGATTTTAATCCAATGACATGATTATTGACACATCTTAGGTTTAGGTTGCATTTGGCGGCTCCCTTTTGGCTGACATGCCTTTCTTGGGCGGAGCGTTGGTCGGCATGCTCTACGAATGCGTCAAGCTCTCACGCGGCATGGGCCATTCGAGTAAAACTTCTGTCCCAAGATGTTGTGACCGATACGAGCCACGTGGCACATTATTAGAGGGCGCTGACCGTAAGGATGTTTGGCTAGTCTCTCGGTGGACCTGCAAACCAAAAATCAGCCTGATTAGTGATTTACAACCTGTGGATCTTTGCACCCGAATAAGGCTCAAATTCCTACAGTTAAAATCAAGCCATGAAAATAACTTCAATCCAATGCGTAGAAATCACTAATCGGGCTGTTTTTTAATTTGCAGGTCTACCGAGCGCTCTTTAATAGTGTGCCACGTGGCTGGTATTGTGGATCACAACATCTTGTGACAGAAGTTTTACTTGGGCCACTGGGTTTTCCTGATTTCCCTAAAGTGTGGGGTTGTGTGAAGTCGTTTAATATGCTTGGTCATGAACTTTCTTCGCTGAGTAAAACTTCGCTGACTGTCGACGATTGAAGCCCATGACCGCCCATAATATGAGCCACATGGTTTTTTTTTGAAAGCGACATGGCACATTTTTAGAAGACACTAACTGTATGGATGTTTGGCCAATCCCTAGGTGGACCTATAAAGCAGAAATCAACCTGATTAGTGATTTCGAAGAGTTGGATTGCAGTCGTTTTCATGGGTTTATTTTAACATTGAGTAGTTGAGCATTATTGACCATTATTTGGCATACAGGGATCCAAAGGTTTGAAATAACTAATCAGGCTGATTTAATGGTTTGTAGGTCCACCTAGGAATTATCCAGGGCCCTCTAAAAATGTGCCATCTGGCTTATTTTGGGCTGTCAGCAGCTTTGCTGACCATCAAAGTTTTACCCTCGTTGCCCTTGCTTCTTGAGGTAACGTGGTCATGAATCATGATCTAGCTTGAGGTGGGGCATGAAGCTCGCTACACCTGCCAATGCATTGGCCATATTTAACTGCACAAGGACCAAAATGCTCATGAATTAAGTCTTAAGAACATTATATCAAGGGTATATTAGTCCAGACCTATTAAAAAAAAAAAAAGGTATTATAGTCCCACATGGGCCTGAAAATATCACTTCACAAATAATTAACATAAAAAAGACTGGGTCTTCTCCTTTCAATTCTTGGACTTTTTTTTCTTCCACTGATTGAACTTGCGACCTAATCCTCGACCAGTTGAGCTACTACCTATTGGAGCATTGAGACCCATCTCAGACAAGGCCAACACGTGTCATGCATCCATCAAAAAATGCAACTAATAAGCAGCTTAGATTTAAAACATTTTCTAGCTTGGATGAGAGTAGCTTTATGTTTAGAAACAAATAGACTAACCACTTACCACTAGGGGTGTCAATTTGTCTCCATTTAACCATAAACCAATTGGAACCAGAACCGGAAACTCCAATTCCAGCTCCACATTTATCAGAATCGACTAAACAAGAACAAAAAAACTGAAACTGAACTAGGGCTGGCAATGGATCTGGTTCGAATTCGCTAAACCCAGGATCAAGGACGTGGATATGGAGTCTGAGGTGATGGATTGGTAGTGATTTGGTACTAATCCGATAAGAAATCCAATTGATCTGGACCCGACTGGGTCAATAAAATCAGTTATGGAATCGATCCGATATGACTAGATTGGTTCCGGGTCTGATCTGATCCAATATGATATGTATATATATCGGGTCAGTATCGGATCGGAACATGGTCAGTCTGGTACCGATTCAATAAGATTTCTTTCTTCACGGTCCCTATTCCATTGCATCAATCCAAGAAGGCGCGCAAAAAGCGGCTGGCATTAGGGCGCACAGAGCTGCTGGCTTTAGGGCTGGCGCGGCTAGAGGGCGCAGCTAGAAGGCGCGGCTGGCTGGCTAGCTTTTTAAGCTGGCACGACTGACCGGCTGAGGACAGCTTTTGCATGGCCCGACTAGCTAGCGCAGAACAACGCTTTGCGTGGCGCGCAAGGATTGGTGCAAACGGAACGCGCTTGCTTAAAGGCTGGCGTGAAAGGCTAAAGCGCTATATGCCGAAAAAAAGGAAGAAAATAAATTAGGTAATATTCCCTTTTTTCGGGAAGGGAACTGGAGGGTGAAGGGAAGCAGAGTTTGAGCGAGCAAGGGGGTCTAAGGCGGAAGGAACGGAAGTCGTTTTGGACTTTAGGTTCTCTACCAGATCGACAATCTGTGATCTGGTACCGATCCGATAACAAAAAATAAGGATCCAGACCCAAGTCTTTCGAATTAGATCTCCCAGTCGATCCAATCCATTGCCAGCCCTAAACCAAACTAATAATAAAAGTTTCAGTTCTTGGTGGTTTGATATTAGAACCAAATCAAAAGAAATTAGAACCGATATAATAAATATAATGTTAAAATTATCATATTATCAAAATTGAAACTGATGCACTCACAACCGGAATCAGAACCAACCAAAACCAAATAATTGATTTCAGTTCCAGATCCATCATTTTGAGAACCAAAACCGATAAGAACCGACAATATTGATTCCGATTCTAAGTACCTTAGGAACCCAACTGGAACCAACCCGTTAACGCCCCCATCCATCTAAATTAGAATCGATGCACTCATAACCAAAACCAAATATAGGTTTCAGTTCCAGATCCATCATTTTGAGAACCGGAGCTGAGAAAGAACCGAAAATATTGATTCCAGTTCAATATTGGAACCAACCCATTGACACCTCTAATTATAACCCTAAAGAAAGTAGGGCTAATTTAGTCCCTTAAATCACTAATTATTTTTTATATGTTTAGGCAAACAACTGTTATTAAAAAAAAAAAAGCAAAAGCGCTTTTTATGCATGTGGAGGTTGACAAACCCTCACCGGCTTTTGGAGTGGTTGGTTTAAGAAAGTTCAAAATTAAGGTAAAAAGTAGTTATGGGAAACAACGAAACGCCATCATTAACATTCTCATCGCTGAGATGGAATTCCATTTCTGCTGGAGAATGGAATATATTAAAAATCCATTATCTCCAAAATACCCCTGTTTACTTGATATTTTCCTTCTATGATAGGGTACCTGTTTGGTACAAATCAGGGGTAATCTTGTAAGTTTAGTTTTTTTTTTTTGGTCCCCCACAATTTCGCAATATTCATTACTATGAGAAAAGAGACGACAGCCACTGTTCGGAAGCTCTTGGATTTTTCCGTCCCCACTTCTCACTACAAAATAAACATAGACAGCTCGTATTTTTTTTAATGGACGGAAATACCCTCGCTTTTTCTTATAATTAGTTATTTTTTGCTTGCTTTTTACGTTTTATATAGAAAATGATTGATGTCGTCCTGAGTTGGATGTCATCTCTAGGGTTTAAAATGAACCTAAGGAGGACGTCCTCTTAAAGATTTCAGATAGACTGGTTAATGAACAAATGTTTAATTCCAAGATTGTCACAGTGTTTAACAAAGTGGTCGGGTCTCGGGGGACCCCCATTTTTTACACCCATTTTGGAGTACCCACATAGGAGATGGATCAATTGCTCATTTTTTTTGGGGCGATGATGATCTCTATGGTGAGGAAATCATCCTCACAAAAATTCAAATCATTCTAATGTTCATAGACTGGTTTAAAAGTTGAAGAATTATGGACCGTCGATTTTTACAGTGTAACTTGAAAATTACATTTGATGGGGTTAGAAATTTCAGAATGGGTTGATTTTTTGTCGGGGTGATCTATATGGTGAGGAGATCATCCCCACCAAAAATCAGCCATTGATTCATCTTCTATTTGGTTGCGCCAAAATGGGTGTCAAAAATAGGGGTCAAAATGGGTGTCCCCCGAGCCCGACCCTTAACGTTGTTAAACAAATCCTTTTTTTTATTTATTTTGAAGAAAAAAATGGTTTTATGACCGTCCAGATTTATACCCTAGGGATGACCTTCTCCTGAGGCTGATAGCATCATTTTCCTTTAATCTCATCATACCACGTGCATCTCACATGCTATCCACTCGGAATGATACATATTGAGTAGAACTTTGCTGACGAGATCCGTCATCAATGTTGATGACGAACCATAGAATGAGCCACGTGGCATATTTTTAGAGACCATATGGATGTTTTGCCCATCATAGGTAGACCTATTTGCCGAAACTCATCCTGATTAGTGATTTAAAACCTTTGGATCTTTGCACCCGAATTCCACGGTTAAAAATCGACACATAAAAAGGACTCCAATCCAATGCTTAGAAATCACTAATCAGGATAATTTTTGGTCTCTAGGTCCAAAAAATTTTAAGCAATGGATTTTTGAAAAAGCTAAGCAGTGGCCAACCACATTGCGCCACAATCTATTGACGCTTTTGAACAAACCCATAAATACTTTTGAACAACGGATTGTGGGGCCATGTGATTGGCCACTGTTTCACTGCTTCAAAAATTTTCTCGACCATCTAGGATTGGGCCAAACATCCATACGATCAGTGATCTCTAAGTATATGCCACATGGCTCGCACGGTTAAGTCAACAAAGTTATATGATTCTTTTATTGCTTTATTATTATTTGGTTATTTCAGTAACAACCCCTAAAATTTGAAAGTAATTAGTGATACCCCCTTATGCTTCCACGTCGTTAACATGAACAGTCGCAAGATGCACGTCACATTTCAACGTTAGTCAAGTGATGATTAAACTAGGTCAAGGGTAATCATAAAGTTTGAAAGTATAAGGGGGTAATACTAATTACTTTCAAAATTTAGGGGGGTGTACCCTTACTATTTTAACGACATATATCAATCTAATAAAATGTAACTTTGCTGACAGACGTCCGTCATCAACATTGACAATGGAGGTCTATGAGCCACGTGGCACACTCTTAGAGATCAGTTGGTGTTTAGTTATTTTAAGAAATGAAGGGTATTTTGGTAAAATTGCCCCCACTAACGCCTACATGGAGTAAAAACTACTACTGCTCTGCCTCTTCTTCACATGCTTTCTCTCTCTCTCTCTCTCTCGTCCTGTTTATCCTCCACTGAGAGAGGAGAACAAAGACAAACTCATTAGATTTTAGAATCCCCAAACAATTCTTTTTTCTCTTTTTTCCTGGTTCCCTAAATTCTCCACTGGATATGATCGTCCTCTCTGCAAATCAAATCCAACCGTTGGATACCCATCTTTCATTCTTTCTTCTTTCTTCTTCTTAGAATCTCTCTAACTATTATCTGATTTTTCTCTTTTGTGGGTTCTTATGTTCTGTTACTGTTCTCTTCTCTTCATTCATGGCTGCTGCTACCACTCAAATCTTTCAGAACAACAACAACAATAATGAAGTTAGCAGGCAAGAAATCCAGGCCGCCATTTCCAAAGCTGTGGAACTTAGAGCTCTTCATTCTGCTTTGATCAAAGGAAACAGCCCTGCAAATATCAGATTGCCCAGCTATGTTTCTCCTTCTCTTTCTCACTCTACTTCTCAGTTCTCTGCTCAAGACTACCCTGTTTTTACTCCGGTGAGTTCCATCTTTTTAACCTTTTTTTTTCTGGAATTTTTTGTCTCAATTTGATTTTTCCATGAATTTCTCTAGATGGGTTTCTGTAATTTATCAATTTAACATAGAACTTTCTCCATGGGTACTGTTCTGTTCTGTACTGTACTGTACTGTACTGTACTGTTACTGTAATGTAGTAGTTGAATTTTGCCATTGATGGAAGCTTTTAAGGTTTAAAATTTTATAGAACCCAGAAATTTAATTTCATTTATTGTGATCATGACCCCTGCCTTCTTCATCTTTTGCATGGTTTAATGAGTTGGGAAAGTTGTTTAAGTTGTAAAGAACCCAGGAATTTAATCTCATTTATTGTGATCAAGAACCCTGGCTTCTTCATCTTTTAAATAGTTTACTGAGTTGGGAAAGTTTGAACAGAGTTATGAAGAGGAACCGTTGCCTGGATATCAACATATCCGATTGGAGAATCAAACTTTTTCAGGAAATTGGGATGGGTTTGGACTTGAAGGAGACGACGATGAAACCGATCTCTCTGATAATAAAACTAAGACTCCGTCCTCGATGAAGAGGCTACCTTCTAGTTTGTTTAGCAGAGAACCACATATCTGTTCAGCTGAAGATCATAAAACCATCACAAGTTCTTGCACAAACCACATTACTGTTCTTCAAACATCTCCAGGGACAGACATGTTCAAGTCAAGCCACAGAACCACTTCGGGGGACTTCAAATCCGTTACGACTTGCAATAGATGCAAGCCTGCAACCATTAGTACTGAAACTGATAATGGTAATAAGAGCAGCAAGAATTCAAATATCATGCTTCCTGTAACGGATCCCCACACATCGGTTCAATTGCAACAAAAGAACAGACCGATCCTTTCATGGTTGTTTCCTCGGCTAAAGAAGAAGCACAAAAATGAAACATCACCCAACCGAACAGAATCCGAAGAAGTGTCCCAAATTTTCAAGGATTTGGGGATAATGTCGCTTGAGTCCTTGAAGAAAGAGTTGATCGAGGCCAATGAAAACAGAGATGCAGCTTTAATGGAGGTGGCAGAGATGAAATCCTCCTTAGGGGATCTGAAACATAAGCTGGAGCACTTGGAGACATACTGTGAAGATCTGAAGAAGGCTTTGAAACAAACAGTACAAGGAAGGGATGCCCAAGTACCAGAAAGACCGGGTAATCTGCTCAAGAGAGGGAAATCGATTGATGGGAACAGAGACAATTTCATGCCAGTCAGCCATGAGGTAATGGTGGAAGGTTTCTTGCAGATAGTATCAGAAGCAAGGTTGTCAGTTAAGCAATTCTGCAAGACTCTTGTCGGTCAGATTGAAGAAACTGATAGTAATTTGATGGAGAAGCTAAATTTGCTTCTTCAACCTTACAAACTGACTTTGAATTCGAAGTACTCGAAGGCAGTACTTTACCACCTTGAAGCTCTTATAAACCAATCGCTCTACCAAGACTTTGAGAACAGTGTTTTCCAGAAAAATGGATCGCCAAAAATCTTAGATCCTGAGCAAGATCGCCAGGCTCAGTTTTCATCGTTCGTCGCACTAAGAAACCTAAGCTGGAATGAAGTACTGAGGAAGGGTACCAAGTACTACAGTGAAGAATTCAGTAGGTTCTGTGATCAGAAGATGAGTTGCATCATTTCCACATTAAATTGGACGAGACCATGGCCTGAACAGCTCCTCCAGTCATTCTTTGTCACCGCCAAGTGCATCTGGTTGCTGCATTTGCTAGCTTTCTCATTCAATCCACCTGTGGGGATTTTGCGAGTTGAAGAAAATAGAATCGTTGATCCCCTCTACATGGAAGATATTTTTGTAGAACGACAGAGATCACAAGCTCCGACCCGAGTTAAAATCATGGTGATGCCAGGGTTTTATGTTCAAGATAGGATTCTTAGGTGTAAGATTCTGTGCAGGTATAAAACTGTATCCTAAACAATTCATTTGTATGTCCCTATGTTTGTTTATTGGTTGGACCATAATCGATTCTTGAGCAGTCATAACCAGAGAAGTTTAGTACTCCAACTGCCTGGGATTTAAACACATGGCTTACATAAGTATTTGTGTTCTTTCGTTAATCCTTAGGCTCTATATGGTTGCCCAAATAAATTTTCTAGAAATGATTTTTGCATATAAGGCTCTGTATGGTGACCGACAAAAACTTTTACAGAAAAAAGATTTATATGTTAGAATGTGTTGATACAGAAAAAGTTTTATGACATTTAGGCTCAACAAAAAGTTTTACAGATTTAGGCTCTGTATGGTTGCCCTGAATAAGTTTTCTAGAAATGATTTTTGCAAATAAATGTAATAAAACTTTTTCTGTATCAACATTTTCTAACAAACAAATCCTTTTTCTGTAAAACTTTTTGTTGGATCACCATACAGAGCCTTATATGCAAAAATCATTTCTAGAAAACTTATTCAGGGCAACCATACAGAGCCTCGAGGGTCCTCTGCTTTGACTGCATCCAAGGTCCTCTGCATCTAAATTTTTTCTGTTAATCTGTAATTTCAAAATTTCAATAGTGTTTCAGGTTTTGTCATTATTACCAATGTTTCTCCAATTCACTAATGTTCCATTATACTCATTGCTTTTTAACACAAACCCTGTAAAAAGTAGGAAAATATGAGAAAACGTGCTTTTAGTCGACTGTAAAGAGAAAGAGTTGTCAAAATGGTGGAGCTAGGTTTCCCAACATTATCATATTAATGTTTGGAGAACGATCAGATGATCCCATATTTACTTGCAGAGGTCTTGCGATGCAGTCGATGCAGAGGACTCTCGTGGCCCTACTTTTGAGCCCACCCATTGATGGATATACAAACTAAAAATCAGCTTGATTGATGATTTCTAGCAGTTGGATTTTTTTATGCTAAAAAATGCTTGAATCCAACAGCTAGAATCAATCCTGAAAAAAGTGCTAAAATCTATGTTTAGAGATAACCAATCCGGCTGATTTTTGGTATGTATATCCACCAAGGGGTGGGCTAAACATCCATGTGGTTAGTGGGTTTAAAAAAAAATTAACTATGTAGGGCCACGATGATCCTCTGCTTTGATTGCATCCAAAGTCCTCTGCATCTAAATGTTTTCCGATAATTTCAAATTTTCAATAGTATTTGAGGATTTGCCATTATTACAAATGTTTCCCCAATCACTAACGTTCCATTATACTCATTGCTTTTTAAAACCAACCCTGTAAAAAGTAGGTAAATATGAGAAAACGTGTTTTTAGTTGACTGTAAAGAGAGAGTGTGATCAAAGCACCCTTCTTTGCATAAAAGCTTTCTCTATAGTTGTAGTAGCAGCATCTTCCCCGATGTGAGAGGCATTTTCTTCGGTGATATGGTGTTTAGGTTTGATGTACTCATGGAGTGAGAGCAGAGTATTTTAGTGTACATATACTTGCATCAGGCGATCTCCGCTTATCCTTGTTTTTTCGAGATCTTCTCGATCTCTCTTATTTATATACTAGTGAGTGGCCCATGCCCATGGTACTTCCTGACAAATCATTTGCCCAAATCGGGTGTGAATGGCTGAGATCCACCGTCCTATTGCGGATAAGATCTCAGCCATCTATATATGAAGCCTATAAGATGGGGAGACAACTGAGCTGATTTGTTATATAGACTAGTAGGTGGCCCATGCCCACGGCACTCTCAGACAAAGCGTTTGCCAAAATCGGGTGTGAGTGGCTTAGATCCACCATCTATTTGGGGTGATAAGATCTTGACCATCCTTTGTGAAGCTGATAGGAGGGGGGATAAGTGACTTCTCTGCTTTGTTATATAGACGTATAGTGGGTGGCCCCTTCCCTCAGCATTTTTCAAAATCTGGTGTGAGTGGTTGAGATCCATAATCCATTTGAGGGATAAGATCTCGGCCATCCTTTGTGAAGCCGATAAGAGGGGTATAAGTGGGGAGACAATTTCCCTGTTTAATTAATCCAACCGTCTAAATTTTATTTTATGTAAGTGTTGATATGAGCCCTTGGATATATGAAGCCTATAAGAGGGGGAGACAACTTCCCTGTTTTGTTATATAGATATTTTGCTTGGATTTATCAAAAAAATAAAAAATAAAAACATGGTGGAGCTAGGTTCCCAACATTATCAGAGAATAATCTTTGGAGCAATGTTTTAAAACTTGGAACTTGGACTTGACTCAAAAGTCCATCGGATCGAGTCACCTCGATGACTCGGGAGTGTACTCAGCGAGTCATTAAATTAATTATTAAATATTTAACTATATAAAAAAGAATATTTATTAAAAAAAAACTTTGAAAAATCATAGAATATAAAAAAGTACAAAAACCATTTAGAAATTCATGAAAAAACATTGAGTTTCAAGTTGACTCGGTCTTTAAACAGTTGACTCGATTGAGTTTCGAGTCGAGTTTGAGTCAACTCGGCAAAGCTTGTAAATCCGAGTTTGTACATCGAGTCGATTCGAAATACGATCGAGTTGAGTCGACTCGTCCGAGTCCCGAGTCGACTCGACGAGGTTTAAAACATAGGTTCAGAGAACCATCAGATACCATATTGTCGAATCAAGTTTGTTGCGCGGGAGCCGACTCTCCTATAGGAGGTTCTGGGCATAGAGATTTGGATGTGGCGATACCTCTATCTCAATAGACTACATCCAAGATGAGAGCTTATTTGGGGAAATCATACAAATCTCGTGGCCCTATGTAGTTCATTTTTTTGGGCCTACCAATCACATTGATGTTTAGCCCATCCCTTGGTGGACAAAAGTACAAAAATACACACCCAAAATTAGCCTGAATGGTTGTCTCTAGCCAGTAGATTTAGCACTTTTCAAAGACTGATTTTAACTAATAGAAATCATCAATCAAGCTGATTTCTTGGGCCCACTAATCACCTGGATGTTTAGCCCACCCCTTGGTGGACAAAAGTACAAAAATACAAACCAAAAATTAGCCTGATTGGTTATCTCTAGCTAGTAGATTTAGCACTTTCTAAGAGTGATTGTAATACAATCACTTTTTTTTCTTCTTTTGGGTACTAAATCCAACAGATAGAAATCATCAATCAAGCTGATTTTTGGTGTGTATATCCACCAAGGGGTTGGCTAAACATCCATGCTTTTAGTGGGACAAAAATTGCATTATGTAGGGCCATAAGATTCCTTTGCATTGACTGCATTCAAAGTCCTCTACATGGTTTCTAGGGCTGTGTAATATTAGTGAGGGTCTTAGTTCACACCTCTTGATCGTATATCAAGGGTTGTGATCTTTTCAATTTGAAATGAGCATCTTGGGGACTTAAAACCCAATAGAGTTTATCTAAGGATCTCATGGTCCTAAGGTCTATTATTATTATTTTCCTATTATGTTCTATATTGCAATTAAAAAAATGTTAAATGATTTACCAAAAAAAAATCAAGAGGGTTATTGTGGATACCATATATAAACATCTAATCTCGGTCATACATGTGTCACCACACCTATTAAAGCACACACGCGTGGGACATCACATGACACCTAGGCCCCTGCCTAATACCCAGGGACCCAATTAATATAACGTTTTAATTTTTTTTAATAATATCTAGAAAGATTCCTAGACTTGCCAACGTTGTAAGAATCTCGCTAAGCACAAAAGTGCACTCATATATAAAAGAGAACTCTTAATTGTCAGTTAAGGTCAATAATAGAAAAAGTCCAAAGAAAGCCCAGATCCTCCCAAAATTTGACTCCCTACGAATTGCATGAGAGAAATGAGACTTTCCTGGTCTACCAAGAAATAGAAAGTCTCCTAACTCAACCAACTCCTTCCAAAGATAGAAGCCTCTTAGCACTAGAAAACAAGAATGAATACTTTCTTGGATACAAATCTAAGGAATAGAAAACCTCCATTTGAATCTTAATCCTTATAAGAATGGATTTCCCTTAAAATCTATAAATAAGGGTCATTAACGAAGGTATGATCATCTCATCTCATCTCATTAGAGCTCCAATTAATAGACTTGTAATTTTCTCTTCTCATCATCTTACTTGAGCGTTGAGGTATATTTTGCAGGTCTCCCAATGTCCAGTTAGCACAGAAAGCAAGATCTCATCTCATCTTGTCGAAACTAATCATTGAAGATTGTGTGGTGAAGAAATTCTCACCTTTTGGCCATGTCTATGGGAATTCTACATCCCAAAACCCCAACCTTTCAAACAATCATGGTACAAATAAGGAAAAAACGCAGAGACACCTCTACAGCAACCAACACGGTCATGTCCAACCCTAGCGTCCAAGACCATTAAAGGTTATAGACGAATTGAGGAGGGAACTTGTCGAGTAGAATAAATATGCATGTGAGTCTCAGAAGAATGATTCCCTTTGACAGCTCCTTGAGAAGAGGCCCCTTTTAGAGGAGTCTACCATAGGTCAAAACATAGATGACTTTGCTAACTTTGATCACAGCAGACTCCCAAGGCATGCAAAAACACAGAAAAAGAAGTAGTCGTAGAATTTTCATGCTGATTAAAAAAAGGATGCTCCCCCGATCCCTTCCAAGTACACCATAATTGATTCAAGGGAAAATCTTCATGGGATGACCCATAAAAATAATTGGCATCATGAAAAATATATAAAAAGGAGATGGTTGCGATCATAGCCAATGAGAGACAAAAAGCTACTGAAAAGATGACGCTCATAGACACCCAAGTCACAAGATTCTCCCTTCACCAACATCTAGAATATCGAAGTATCCAAGAAGTTTAGGGTACCTTGGTTCTCCTCCTACGATGTGACTAATGATCCCATCGACCATATTGTCCATTACCCAAAGGTAATGGTACTATAAGAAAATGACGACTCATTTTTGTGCAATTTGTTTTGTCCAATCTCTAGAGGGAAGTCATCATTTGGTTCCACCAGCTCCCACCTAGGACTATTAGTAGCCTTCCTATCCTCGACAAACTCTTCATCAACCATTACTCCTACAACAAAAAGCAAAAGAAAAACATTGATGTCCTCTTCAATATGAAGAATGCAGGAGGAGTCTATTCGAACTTCTCGAAATGATTCAAAGCAGAGATGTGTCACGCCCTAAAACCTAGGGAATCGACCTACTATCCATTGGTCATTTGACCCACAATCTATTGGTCAACTAAAAAACCCAAGGTCAAGACATGAGGAATAAAAAGATAAAATGGATCAAAAACACAAAACATCAAACACTAATCAAATAAAGTCCAATTATTATGAATAATACACTTAAGATCAAAAGTGAACAAGTCAAATATGGTTTATAGGGTCCATCTTACCATAAACAAGCATAAAACAAAAGAAAATTTTTAGAATATTTGCAAATAGAAAACAAAACAGATTAACTTGTAAAAATTAGAATCAATTTTTTAAGTTGAAAGTAAGTGATTCTAAAGGCTACAAACAATTAGATTTTCTGAAAACATAAGCTCTAAAGTTAGCACTACAAGTTTCCCTTTTAAAAATGCTCAAATCGCTCTACTCATCTTTCGAGTAGTTATGATGCCGGCATTGGTAACTACCTCTGTAGGTAGCTCCATCACTCTTCAACCACTTCTCAAATCTTCTTATCAAGAAACCTTAGGAAAACTCTCTTCCTAACCTTCTACTAAGCATAGTTTTAGCCATTAAAAAGCAGTGGTCTAGACACGAAATTACCTTCATCTCGTATACTAGAGTTGTTAAACTGGAACAAGTGACTGGACTCTAAAAGCAACTGAACTTCTCCTAGTACACTATGCCAAAAGTTCTTCCGATCTAATCCAAAGACACCTAAAGGGGAGTGGAAATGTATTTTAAAATTAAAATAAGAATTAATTCTAATTACTGGTCTCGGTAAGGGATATTAATCGCATGCGTATAATCCTAATATGATTGATTTAATTATCAAAGAGATTATCTCAACCAAGTCAGATCAGATATATCAAGGATATATTCTCTCTGATCTGTTTGATCTAATATGAACAATAAATGTAGAAAATAAATCAATCAAATAGACACGATATTTTACGTGGAAACCTTTCTCAAGGAAAAATCATGGGACCACGTCTATATATAAAAGTATTATTAAAGAAGTTATCGAAGACAGACGTTACTCACGCCACATCATTGACACAATATACACTCGAACTACTCAAGCAACTGCCGATGCTTTCATGCCCTTTGACCTTTCACGAACGAATTACTCGAATGCCCTCATTACACAATACCCTTTACACGATTCAGTTTGGTCTAGCTCTAAACCTACCCTTCTTCAATCACTCCATTATTGACCTTTCTTTAGCAAATTCGATCCAGTCTCAAATTGCAAAGATCCAGTACAACCCCGAATCACGCTTAGAAACTCAAGAAGATGGGTTTTTACAAACCTTGTGGTCTTTCTAACTCATTTAGGTCAAGAATTAACATTTTGGTACTATGGGTACCATATTGTTAACACAAATCCTAAAGATCGATGGGCACATATCTCAAGGCATTCTAGACTGATAGAAGATGGATCTTATTTTCTCAAGCAATGTAACAAAAGAGATGGAGGATTGTAAAGAAGGGTGAGATAGTGAATTGCCTCCATCGATGAGGTCGAGGATGTAGTCGACCGACATTCAACCCAGCGATGAACCTCGTAAAAGGCTTGTATCTCTTTCGTATTATTTTTCTCTCTTCTTTGCTTCTTGATTGTTCTATTCTTCTTTGTTGATGTATATGTGAATCTCGAGGATAATTGACGACTACTTCCCAGATTTTTGCACCCATAGTAACCTAGACGGAGATTGGTCAAGCTTAGATCATATTAACCATGAGAATCTAAACCTCAAGCTTAAAATATTAAGATAAAACCTTAAGAATTGAAAACTAAAGTCTAAGGTTTTTCTCTCTTAAAGAGGAAGTCTCTTATTCTCTCTTAGATTCTTGAATCATTAGGTTTTTTTACTTAAATCTCATGTATATAAACGGAGCAAGCCTTCCATCAAATTTGGCAAGAGTTGGAGTCGAAACGGAAACTTACGAAGTTTCTAAAAATAGTTCTTGAGTCAGTGCAATCAATTAGGGGTCAACTCCAATCGATTGGGCTCCTCCAATTGATTGGACAATGTCCCCAATCATTAGGCACTTTTGAACAAAAATCCAAAATCTTGTTTTCATAGTCCAATCAATTGGGGGGTTGCACCAATCAACTGGGCAAATCCCTCTAATCGATGAGCTTTATAGACATTGCGAATTACTAGGGAATTTAGTTCGTTTTTCTTCATCCATATGGACTTTACCTTAAGTGGCATAAGTTGTTTTATTTTTATCTTCAGGGGTGAGACTGATTCTTTTTTTTTTGTTTGGTCTCCATCTTTCTCCCAAGTTGAGTGATTTAAGGTTGAATACCTTGGAGTTTCTTTAATTTAGTTATTTTATTATTCACTTTTTGGGACTCTTGACTTAGAGCCTTGACCCTATGATGAATTTACTTTTGTTTCTAAAAAAATCTAATTTTTGAAGGAGCCTTAAGATATTTTATCTTTTCAAGGCATTTGGTAATCACATGACCCTTAATCCTACAATAATAACACATATGCATGTTTTTAGTTGTGTAACATAACTTCAATAGACTTTCCCTTCCCTAGAAAATTATAAAATTTACATTCAGTTAAAATTAATTTATCATAGAGGTCAGTCTTTCTTTTTTCATCTTTTTCATAAGAGTGCATGATGATTTAATTAACTTCTGCCTTAAGTTTAGAATTTTTAAGTAAAATAAATTTATTATGTATAGTTAATCTCTTATTGGTGTAGTGAAATTATTGACTTTCGTTGAAGTATCTGATATGCATCTAAACTATTAACATTATCAGAATATGTAGAATATATATCAAACCACTAAGGCTGAATGGTGGAAACATCATCTTCATGCGAATCCATCTAGACTTGGATAAAAATAAGTAGGATCACACTCAAGATGTTAAACCCAATAGAATGACTTAGGATCTTAGGATTCTCAAGACCTAAAGGGGGAGTGAATAAGTTTAATTTAAATTATATACATTAATTAACATACTTAAAATATATTCAGTCAATGATCAGGGTTTTTATCGCATGTTTATGACTAGTGGAAGCAACATTAAAGCAAATAAAATAATCATACAAGGCACATAATTTTTATGAGAAAAATCCAAACGTAAAAAACCTCAAGACCGCGTTCAGTCAAAATCACAATACTAATAGCAGACAAAGATATAGACTATTACTCACGCAATTGACTTCACTAACTGGATCCAACTCCACACGAGCTATAACCATTGTTTTACCGCGTTGTCTTATATCTTCACGTCTTGAAACACACAAAATGCTTCTAAGATATGATTTTGAATATGATCCGAACCATACCGAATTGAGCCTACTGGCCACTATAAGTACACAATCAAGCACAGGGTGGGGCACACAAAAAGAGAAATTAAACTCTCCCAACACAAAGATGTTTACCACTTCATGGAAGATGAGAAATCAACCATGTAGAAACACTAAAGATCAATAGTATAAACGTTTGATCACTGGATCTTGAGCATACCAAGAACTCACTTAAAAATTGGATTAAAAATTTTTAGCTTAGGTTTTCTTCAAAAATTTTCTTAATTAGTACTCTTTCCTTTATTCAAGGCTTGTCAAAACTTATGAAAATTAAGTTTATACATACTTGAAAATTCGTGAAGAGAGTCCTAGACTCATTAGAAACAAAACATTGCTAATATAAATTTTTTACAAGTTTTTGTAATGAAAATCGCAAGGTCGTTCGAACTACTTTTACATTTAGTTTGAACCACTTTCCTAATAGTATAATGCAATTCGAGTTGAGGTCGTTCGAATGAGTTACACATTTCGTTCGAACGACTTTGAGTTCGTTCCAACGACTTGGTACTCATTTGAATGACTTTAACAAACTCAAGACTTATATTCAAAGGTCCATTTTTAACTTGTTAACTCCATCCTAAGTCTCTACAAGTCAAGTTAAAATCAATTTAACACAACCTAGTGAGTTCGAATTAATCAACCTAAAGTCTATTCAATATCTAAGTCAATCTACATATGGTCAACCAACAAACATGTAAAAATCAACTAACATTGCCTATGTTCAAACTAAGTCACTTACCATCCTAAATGTACTCTGTGGTGACTTTAAGAGGTGTCTACATCACTGGATCTTCATTATAGCTTCAGTCTTTAGTCTATTCGTGAGTTACTTCATCATTAGAACAACTAGACTCTTAAGACTTTATAACCATACACACACAATACTTTATAACCTTTGGACTTGTAACACATTTGTTTATGAAATTAGTCAATCATAAAAGTGGACTTTACAAACCTAAGGATCCCAAAGGAATGTCTACTCATTAACAAGAGATCAATATGATAGAACATGCAAAAAAAATTTAACAAGAAATATTCAACATACTATTGAAATAAAACATAGGTCTCAAATTGATTTATAAAGAAATACATTAACAAACACATCGAAATCAATTTTTTAAACCCTAGCATGCGTACTATATCAAAAATCATTTTCATAGAATAACATGTATAAAAAAGCTTTACTCATGAAGAAAGAATCATGAAAAAATATCATAAAGAATATGAAAATATCATATGTTAAAAGTATATAAAAAATAAAAACTATGAAAAAGATGAGGAACCTACATTTTCTCTTGAGTTTTTTCTGAGTCTTGTTATTTGCTTTTGTTCTTCTTTATTTTTCTACCTTTTTTTTCTCTTTTATATCCTCTCGTAAAAGTTATTGGATTTTGTTCTCTTTAAGTGTTTGCAAAAGTCTAATTTTAAGAGAGAAAATGTGTTTATATAAGGGTCTAGGGAAAGGTTCGCCCTTAGCCAATAATTTTAGCATGTGGGGCCGGAGGTCCCCATCTCTCTCTCTCTCTCTCTCAAAGTGTTGCTCAATTGGAATAGGGTCCAGTACCACCCCTTCAAACAATTTTTTGATTAAAAGAAAGAAAGAGTCTCTCTTTTTCTTTTCTAAATCAGATTGGGTTTTTAAAGTCTCTTATTTTTCAAATTCAAATAGGTTTCTAAAAATGTATTATTAGCTTTCTTTTTTAACGTTTAGATTATCGTTTGTATACAAATCTCCAATTAATTTTAATACTTATCATGTCAAGCTACTAAATGAAGATTTAAATTATCTTAGGTTTACAAATCTCTAATTAATGTCAATACTTACCATTTAAAGTTGCTAAAAGAAGAAATCTCTATAATAATTAAGCACCCAATGTTTTTGCCTAAGGTGGGGTCCACCAAACCCTAATCAATCTTTCCAAAAATAAATATTAAGAGATCAAATTACTTTTTAAATTTGTTCTTTATGATTTTGTCAAAAATGCCAAATGAAAAATTACTTAATTTATTCTCCTATGTTACATTACTAATTTACTCCGATAAGGTGAAATTACCAAAATATTTTGGTGGTAAGATTACCAAAATACCCTTATATAGGAAAATTATTAAAACACCCTTATACATTGAAATTACTAAAATACAATTATGTAGCATAATTACCAAAATACACTTCTATAGTAAAATTATTAAAATATGTTTCTATAGTAAAATTATTAAAATATGTTTCTATAGTAAAATTATTAAAATACGTATTTATAGTAAAATTATTAAAATACCCTTTATAGTATAAATACTAAAACCTACTCTATAGTGAAATTATTAAAATACACCTTAATAATAAAATTATTAAAACACCTTTTATAGTAAATTACTAAAATAGCCCTCAATGAAATTATTGAAATATTCACTTATAGTAAAATGACTAAAATACCCTTATGGAAAATTTTAGTCACACCCCAAGAATTGTGAAGGCACTTCGCTTGTTGAAAGCACCCCACGAATTATGCTTCAATTTACTTAATTTACAAAATTCCTTTCACAAGTTAGATTCGAGATCACCGTGTGCAACTTCATGCAAGCGTTCAGGTGACAAAGCCATGATTTTGTTTAAGGGAAGGGAAATTGCAAAAGTTTGATCAAGAGGGAGCAAAATCACGAAAAAGAAAAAAATCAGGGGGGAGGGGGGCAAACCAAAGGAGAAGGGTAGATTAGGAAGTAATTTTTTTAAAGAGTTTTCAAAAGTTGAGAGGGCAACTGTCCCCCGACCCCTTCCTGGATTCACCACTATGTTCAGGAACCCATGTGGCACAATCTTAGAGGACTCTGACTGTATAGATGATTGGCCAATCCCTATAGGTCGATCTGCAAACCAAAACTCACCTTGATTAGTGATTTTTAGGCGTTGGATTTGAGTTATTTTCATGGGTTGATTTTAACCGTGGAAATTTGAGCATTATTGACAATTATTTGAGGTATCCAAAGGTTTGAAATCACTAATCAAACTAATTTTTGGTTTGTAGGTCCACCTAAATATTGGAAAAACATCCAACGGTCATAGTCTACTAAGGGTGTGCCACATGGCTCATATTGCACCTTGTCATCAAAGTTCTACTCTAACAAAATCACATATGTTATTTGTCAACATAAATGTCAGATGGATTAAAAAAAATTGTTTAGTGATTTTTTAGTTTGGGTGCCCTCACGATTCAAGGTGCCTTCACAATTTAAGGGGCGCGATTAAAATTTTCCTACCCTTATATAGTAAAATTATTAGAAGACCCTGCTCATGTAACAAAATTACCTAAATACCCTTCATTATTTGATGTTAATACCTTTAAAAGTTGTTAAATCATCCTTACCATTATCATTTAATGTCAATGAAATAGTGAATTTACTAGATTACCCCTATATAGTAAAATTTATCAAAATATCCCTACATGTAAAATTACCATTTTGCCCATATATGTAAAATTATCATCAAACAAATAAGCAGGCTCATAATATTTTAATTCATCCATAAATTTAGTTCATAATTGTGGGTACCATATTTTTCAGCATATAATATGATGACAGGTGTTACTGGCAACACACGTGCGCGGTATTAAAGGTCGACGCGTGGTGTCGTCCAACATGTGTGAATAAATGCGCCGAAGAAATCGTCAGAGGCCATAACCAGTCCACTCCTATCATACGTCTTCCATTAATGGAAACAACACGTGTCAGGTACAGTTATCAGAAGAGAGCATCTCGGGGTAAGGTCAGTAACGGAACGCATTGAAGCTTCAGCCATTAATATGTCGGAAAAGCATTCAATCTTTTCTGACACATTAATAAGTGGCTTACTTGACGGGAATGACATTTATCTCATCCCAGGATTGACATTCAACTCATCTCAACATTCTTGACGGGATTGATATTTCACTCATCCCGACAAGTTCAAACGATGTATATGATGGGATCGACATTCAATTCATCCCAACAGGTTTAAGTTATCATCCTTAACGGGAATAACGTTCAACACATCCCTACAAGGTCAGACGGCCTACTTGACGGGAGTGACATTTATCTCATTCCAACAAGATCAAACGGCCTACTTGACGGAAGTAACGTATATCTCGTCCCGACAAGATCAGCAGCTTACTTGATGAAAATGGACTTCTATCTATTCCGAGAAGTATACAGAATTCTACAAACGAGACGAGTATTCTAAACTATAATACAGTTAATTGCTTACCTATCAATTGAATGTTGGCCATGTGGCAATTAGTTTGACTATTACGCAGCTTCGACGTTCTCTTATTTAAATATCTGTCACGAGGAATGCCATCTCAATCGTTTCAGATATAACTAAAAAGGAGCAGTTAGGATTTAACAAAAAGAGGCAGTTTCATAACAGAATCTCTTCAGATCATAACTGCTAACGAGAATTGGACACGTAGGTGAGTCACGCCAATTCTGGGGGTATAAATACATGATCCTTATAACTGAAAAGAGGGGCTGGCTCTCTAGATCCAGATAGCCTAAACTCTAAAATATTTTACTAGATTTCTTAAACCCTGTTAACACATCCTATACTCACTTGAGCGTCGTAGTGTTGTCAACGGTTACAATTACAATTCATCTGGAGATTATCCTATCATCCGCAGCAGAGAGAGGAGTTCTGTCCTGAAGTATCAAAGTTGTCAGATCATCATCGAGTTACGAATCATCTGACCTCGAAGATTGTGTCAGATAGATCAGATATTTTTCCCCCATAATAACCCTAATGGTCTCTAAACAAGATAACAAAATGAGCCTATATTAAAGTGCATATCAATTTGGGTATAGAAAAATCTACGGTGTTACATGTCACTTGTAATGAAAAGAAAATGAAATTGTTCAAGTTGTGATTTTGACATTATTATGCTCCGTTTATGTTTATTCATTAAAATATGAATATGAGATGAGGAAAGTTAATATATTATATTCATGACACTACTAAAATTTAAAAGTATTGTAGAAAATAAGAAATTTTAAATTTGCATGACAAAGTCCAATAGCCCATGACTTATTAACAGGAGCAATGGGAAGAGTTCAAACTTGATATAGGTCGATCGTATATTCGCGGCATCGAGAAGTGGTACAATGAGAGAGTTCTCGATAATCCTAAGCCCTAACTTTAATAGAAGTGAAACAATGTGATATTTTTAGGTGCTTAACAAGAGAGGTGAACTGGAGTGTTAATTAGGTATGGGACCTTAACAAGAGAGGTAAATCATATGTAAATTAGTTATGGGCCACTAACAATGAAGGTGTCACGCCCCAAATTTTGGCACTCGAACCCGACCCGAATGCCCGTGGATTAGACGTTTACCCGAAATCCAAGGTGTGATAAAAATAAAAAATATTAAAGGCACTCAAAATAATTTTTAAAAATTACTATAATTTTTTATAAATCAAAATAGGAAATTTTTGTAAAGATAATTTTGTTAATTCATCCGTTTGATGTATTTTTGAAATTAAATTTTTGCGATTTAACGGCACGGTACCAAAAATAAAATAAAATTTATTTTTCACCAAAACTATTGGTTATGATCTCTATAGTTACATAGAATTTATATTAAGCAACTTTTGTTAAAGCACTTAAACCAAAATATTTATTTGATAGTGTTTTGAGAAATATTTTTCACAATCCGACAGAGAGCGATTATTTTTTTTTTGTCAAAATTAAATAATGTCGAAAAATTATTTTATTCAGGGGTTTTGTTTTATAAATAAAGATAAACAATTTTAATAGATGAAATTTTGTTAAAATATGATGTTTTATAATTATTTTGATTATTTTATAACTATTCACAGTTCTTAAAAGTGATCGACAAAACTCAATTGGTTAATTATTTTCTGACTTAATCGCATGATTCGGGAGTTAATTCAAAATTAATCTAATAAATGATATATGTATTTCATAGTACTCAAAATTTATGATTTTGCTATCAAGTAATATAATATAAGTTTTATTTGAAAAATTGAAGAGAAAATTGAAACAAAATCATAAATTATTAAAAATTTGTAACTAATAACCAGTTAGTAAAATGGGTCTATAAGATAGCTCTGATTGAATTAACTGACCAACCATATATTTCTGAAAAACTAACTCAAAGCCCTACGTGTTTTGTATTTGGCCAAAAGATAGATCTCCATTATATATTGGTCAAAACTCAATCGAAGTTGATTAATATGTGCTGTTTATATATGACAACAACTATAATATTAACTTTGCAGAGTTTCAAAAAATATAAAATACAACATTAAATTCTTAAATTTTTTTGTAAATACTAGAATCAGTTATAAAACAGACTCCTTTGGAATCGTATTATTTTAATATTAATAGAATATTTAATGAATATTCCTGTATAGGACGTTGGGTAAATCTCAATAACCAATTTTTTCCAAAAGTACCAAAACGTGAATTAAACTATTTCCATTAATCTCAATATGAACAATTAGTTTAAAACTCTATATTACAATCAATTAATTTAAAATAAAATACTAGATTCATTTCTTCAAGTTTTTTCTATTATTCGGCTCCACTTTATCTAATGTGTTCTTCTTACCAAGATCAACAAAACTTGAAATTGTGGTTGTAGGAGTGAGCCAAACGCTAATTATATTTTTCACCCAAAAATATAATTCAAATAATACAGTATATACAGACATGTTCGTATAAATTAAATTGTTAAATATTAATATTATGATTATAATGAATGCATGAACAATTAATAAAAAAATTCACGCAGGGAGTCTCCTTCTTCACCCACACAGGGGGTCTTCCCGGGGTTTTCGGGTCTTTCACCTTGGAGAACTCACTCCTAACTTGCTTTATCACTTCTGAATCGAAAATATAATACATGCTTTAATAATTAAATAATTATTCACTGAAACGATAATATCTACACAGGGGATCTGCAACACGAAATAAATAGAATCTATATAAGGGATCTCTTATATAAAATCGACTATCAATTATAGTTTAACAATAAATACATGCTCATGAATCAATGAGTTGTTGATCCTCTAGAAGTGTTCACCAAATTCAAGATTGATTAATAAATGAGATAAGAGAAATTTGATGTGAAAATTTCTTTAACAAGTGAGGTGGCTAAATTTTGGTGTGGGTGCCTTTTAAATAAATTATACGAGTAGATTTAAAATTATGGTTTTTGTATAAATTTTTGGGAAATCAATTCTTAGCCATTAAATCTAAAGTTGGTAAAGGGTTGAGATCTTTTAGTTCATAATAGAGTTTATAGTTTTTGTTGAAAGAGTCTCCCCCATCTTTATTTTATGAAAATAAATAATAATTTCTATTTTATTTCAAATTAAAAGTGATTTTCGTAACTCTAAAATAAATAAATTTTAAAACTCACTAAAAAGTTAATTTTAAGTTGGATATGAGCTAGAAATTGGCCCAAAGCCTATATATATATATATATCAATCGTGCTTTAATTTAAGTTATGTTTAAGTCTACGAGGCCTCTAAATTGACTGAAAGGCCTACCATACTAATTTTTATTTAAACAACATGCAACCAATCATTAATATTTAATATTTATTAACAAAATATCATTACTATAATTAAAAATAATAATTTAAATTTATAAGGAGGTGAACCAAAGTGAGATAGGGCCCACAACTCAAAATGGGAGCAATAGGAAGATGGTCTTGTGCTCGTGGAATTGAGACATAGTTTGATAAAATGGGACCTTCAGGATACAGTCTACTAATGATTTATAAACTAAAATGAAAAATGTTTAAAAAATAAATGAAATCTTGTTCATTATATTCAGCCACAAAGAAACAAAAGGCTAGACATTCTAAATTGTTGTCTTTTATAGGTACAACTGGGATAAAAGAGAGACATAAGATAACAAATTAGGTATGAAATTTATATTTACTCTTTTTTGCTTTCTTATTCTTGTCACTTTGATCCATTATCTCTTCCTCTAGCCCTTTTGATTTTTTTTTGTCCAAATTCTATGTGAACATCTAGTATAACTCTAGTGTCTCCAAAGTTTGATTCAAGAAAATAGAATTGTCATTCCTTTATATGTACCTTTTAAGTTCTAGGACCTTCAAAATATTTAACTCATCCTCTCCTAAATTTTGAAATAAAATAGATTTGCTTTAGTTTCTTACTTCTCGCATAATTGAAAGGTTATATGTATTTTCCACAATATGAAGTTAGACATTTGTTTTTGAGCTGATACTTAGTGTTTTGTGTGGCATATAATTGCATGAGATTTTATTGTTATATAATTTTAATACTTTTGCTTGTTATCATTTTTTCACCAAGAGCCTAATATCTTAGAGCTAAAAAGAGATTTTGTCATCATGTACTCGTTGGTAGCATTTACGAGAACTAATTTGTACCTCAATCTGTTCAAAGTTATGATCAAAGTATGACATGTGTCATGCCTCTCACTTGGCATTCTCACGACGTTGATGCTTTTCCAATATTGGCCACACATTCTCATATTTGGACATATGAGATTAAGGCAATTTTGAAAAACAATGCTGATAAAATGAATCCAACTACATTTAAGTCCTACTTATATGGATGTTTGGAGTGGGTGCATATGCATTGCTCTTTGTATCTATATGGGAGAATGTCTATTAAAAAGCACAACTCCCCCATCTGTCCTTATTCTGTTCAAAATCACTCATAACAACCCAGGAAACCTTTTCTGATCCGATAAGTTTTGAGATTGGGTTTGGAACAAAGAATCATGATATGATAAACTATTGGGTTGGGGCTTGGATCATCCTTGATCCGATCCAAACCCAATCCATTGACATCCCTAGTTCCTCCTAGGACACGACTTGTATCCGTTTTACTGATACCCAATAGGAACTAGTCTCGATTATCTTGGTTTCAAGTCTAGCTATTGTAGAACGAAACCCAAAAGACCTGAATTTGATAGTATCCAGAACTGAAGTATGTAATAGGTTTTAGTTCTTGGTACACTGGTATCCCAACCAAATCAATAGGACTCAATAGAACAGATTTTATTATACACAGATGTCAAGTTTTTTTTTCCTAAATGAACGGGTTATGAGGACCCCCTTTTCTGACCCCCCTCTGGAGTCGGACTTGGCACCGTGGATTTTGAGAATCCAAGCTCTGAGCTGGCATTCACTTAATGCAAAAAGTGAATGCCAGCTTAGTGCTATCAACCACCGTTGGATTCTCGGAATCCACAGCACCGAATCCGACTGTCGAGGGGGGTCAGAAAAAAGGGGGGCTCTTGAGCCCGACCCTTATGGGAAGCGTTACACCGGAACATAATAGGTTACGGTTTTGGGTACATTGATACCGAACCGGAACCGACCCGTTAACAGCCCTAGTTCCTTCCCTTAAAACTTGAAACCCGCCGTTCTCACGTTCCAGAGTTCGAACTTCAAAACTCTCTCCACTGTCAAAACCGCAAAACTCTGTTCCTACCAGCAACAATGAGGAAAGCAGCCCAAGACATGGACGCGATGGAAGTGAAAACGGAAGAAGTAGAAGAAGAAGTACTGGAAGTTGCAGACAACCCCTTCGATGAAAACTCAGACCTCTGCCAGAAATTAATGGAGCGGTACGGTAAATCCTCTGCTGCTCAGCACCGCCATCTCTGCGCTTCCGCTGCCGCCATGAGAACAATACTCCAAGAAGAAGGTCTCCCACTCACGCCACCAGCCTACTTTGCTGCAACGATCTCCGCCATCAACGATGCCGCAGAGTCTCTAGCCTCCAACGCTATCGACGCTCTCTCTTCGTTCCTATCCATATTGCTTCCTCTCGTTCCTTTGAAATCGCTGCCTCCGTCGAAGGCCATGGATGCTGTGTCAGTTCTCATTGCAGTGCTGCAGAGGCCGCCCGAAGCTGTCTCAACCGCAACTGTGCGATCTGTTATAAAATCGGTAGAGAATTTGATGCGGTTCTGTGATTTGGAGGATTGGAGTGTGGTTAAATTGCCGTTCCAGACGATTATTCAGTTCTCAATTGACAAGCGCCCGAAGGTATGGAGTTACGTGGTTTGGTTTCTTTGATTGATTTTACTATGGAAATTAGTACAGAAAACACTGTGTTGACGGAGAAACATGGAGCTATTTTAGAGTGCAATAGAAGCTTTTGATATAATTTCAATAATGTTTGAAAGCTTAAAACCTCGGATGAAAACAGTATGGAAGAAATCATTGACAGTCTACAAGTTAAGTTGTTACACTATATGGCTAGGAGAACCCAGTGACAATTAATTGGAAACTCTGATAGTAGTGCTTTTACCCAACCGTAGGTGTAGAGCTTGAAATTCAACTCACAGTTTTTCTTTTTCTAGGATAATGTTCATTTTTCTTTGTTAGTCGCTGTCTGTTGGATGCCTTTGTTTTTTTCAATGTTGGGAAGTCGGTGTGGCGATATCTCTTTTGTGGAGATTAGGAGTTTTAAATTTTTGAGTTAAACGAGTTTGATACCAATAAGGGAGTGCAAGTCCATTGTGAAGAGAATTAATCCATAAGTTGTGGGGATTGAGATTCGGAGGCTGGTTCTTGACCTCATTTAGAAACCATAATCCTAGTTATGACTTCTAAATTGAACACTGAAGTTATACGACACTGTTACCAATAAATTTGTGTTCAAGATCTAAGGTCATGTCTGGTTTATTTGTCCGTTTTTTTTTCCTCACTTGCATGCAAGTTACAACCACGATGTCTTGGAAACCAAATACCGGCGCAACCAAAAAGAAATGGTCACACCAATTTTGGTGCACCCTCTAGGGAAATAATGTCAGGTGTACATGTACCCAACCTATTAGTGGCTGTCATGAAGGGCGGTTGCTGCAAAACAATTCACCACACTAGCGGTGGAACCAATCCATGGCCACCAGGTCAAACGACCGTGATGAAATATTATACCGTGCTTATAAAGGCCATGTTGAAACTAAGTGCCACCGCATGGCAGCCCGCGGTGAAAATCCCCGGGTTAAGAAAGAGATAGACCTTTCTTTAATTATTGGAAATAATTAGGGGTTATACCCTTGCTTAAACCTGATTATCTCAAAAGATAATCAGAGACAATCTACACCTCGGAAAGGGTATTTGTCACCTATTAACAAGAGATAATGACGTCATTTAATTAAAGCTTCACCAAGCAGAATACTAATAATGCACTAAGAGCCATAGAATTATAAGTAAGTGAACTTTTGTTGAATTTTGTCGATTATGATATGACCTGATGAAGTGAAGTTCACTTTAAATATTTTGATGAATTTTACGCCTCAAAACTGAAACTTGAAAACAGATGAGAAGTGTGTAAATCAAAGGAATTTGATGCAGACAGATAGCAAGCAATGCAGTACACAATCAAGAATACAAATCTGATCTAACTCAAGAGATGCAACACACAAGGGTGCGGAGATTAATAAACTGGTGCGTCTAAGCTCTTCGGGTCTGTTTGTTTTCTTTAGAGAAAACCCAAAATGCAGCAACAGCTGTACTCAATATTTGAAATTTGAAAAGAAAAATTCCCTTCTCTCCTTACAGCTGTGGTAAGCAGTTCAACAAATTGGACTCTTTAGCTTAGTTGTTTTACAACTTTAAAGATTTCAAAAATAGTAAACTTCGTAAGGTAGCTGTTCTAATTACTTAAGCCAAATAAAGGTGTGGGCCATCCTTAACTGACTTATATCATTAATTGTTCTCCTATTATACCCACAACCCTAAGTAACCCAAAACGGCAAGACAACAAGATAAAAATTAACTCATTCCTTTTTTAGTCTACTCGCTAGTCACGTGAGGTCCCTTGGTCTTAGTAAAATGTTTTAAGTTGTCCATTTGACTTAGCATCAAATGAGACCCAATCAATAATCAGATTTCACAAATGCTCATGGATAATCTCTAATTGCTAATGAGTGTTATCTAATGCTGAGATTTGATCTTTCCGGATATAGTCTGTTCATTATTTATTCCTTGATCTCTTTGATCCAACGATAGATCTTCCCGGGGAAACGTGCTGGTCTTCTTTGAGCCTTGGAGACCTCTAATCAGCTCGGATGTCCTTAGATGACGTCAGTTGCTCCATATCAGACCTCCGGGGAGTAACATCCTTTATTGCCTCAATCAGCTAAAATTTGATGCCACTACCAAGTGATCTTCAGTTAGTTGGCCAGTCCCCTGTGTCTAGGAGCTTTGAGGTTCTGTGATTGATGGTTGTTATATCCTCCCTTTTTCTCACTGTGTAAAAGGAGTATTTTAGTTACTCTAAAAATAAATAGAAGCAAAATGACTTGCTTTATGAATTTTTTTTGTCTCTTGCCTGAGGTTCTGTGATTGATGGTTGTTATATCCTCCCTTTTTCTCACTGTGTAAAAGGAGTATTTTAGTTACTCTAAAAATAAATTGAAGCAAAATGACTTGCTTTATGAATTTTTTTTGTCTCTTGCCTATTCTTATGAAATGAACTTCATTTAGTTGGTTGTGTGTTAAAATTAACAATTAGCGGTAGTTAAATTTTATTAGCTAAAGGGACACTGTTTTATTTATTTGATTCTCCTGGCTCTGTACACATGTTTATGATATCAGATTATAGAAAAAATCAATAGGTATTGATGATCGTAGTCTTCTTTAGATTTTCATATTCCTCTACTTTCCATGTTGCAGGTTCGGAGATGTGCACAAGTGTGTGTTGAGAATGTCTTCAAGTCTTTTCAATGTTCAATTGTTATTAAGGAGGCAAGCAAAGTAGTACTGTCTTTATTCAAAAGTTACATGCCTTTGGCAATTGAGTTAAGTGCTGCACGGATTGTAGATGGATCCAAAAGTGAAATGCTGTCAAAACCTAAACATTTGGAGGTCCTCCATATGCTAAATGTGCTGAAACTTATTGTCCCACATGTATCGAACAAAATCAGTTTGAAAATATTGTCGGAACTATATAAGCTCTTGACTTGCCACTTCTCACCACTGACAAGGGTCAATCTTAATATTCTTGAAGCATTTTTTAAATCTTCAAGAGCAGAAGTTATTATTGTTCCAGAAGTAGAGAACATTATGGTTTCACTTGCATCATATGTATCTTCTGGTGAAAAGAATCCCATGGACACAGTCATGTCTGCTTCAACCTTGTTAAGAAGTGGTCTGGATAAACTTCATGCTGCAGAACCCAGCACATGGATCAGGAATCTTCCTCTTGTATTTGGTTCTATAGCAGGTATATGCTGTTTGGTGTGTTTGAAGAAGTCTTTGTTCCTTTGTAGTATATAGTGATTGTAACTACTCTTGTATTTTCATGTATCCCTTTTTATATTTTATGCCGAAGTGGCATTCCTCTATATGCATCTTTTCAGCATGTTATTTTAATTTTCAATTCTCATACTAAGGTACATAGAACCAGTTGACATCTCGTAGAGCTATGCTTTGCTTCTCACTATTTAGAATCCCGTTGTGTGAAGTAAACCTTCTTTTTGTTCAAGTAAACAGTTTTTCAAAGCCAAAGCCTAATTGTCTCGAATGTCTGTCTAGTTAGAATCACCATTGTTATAGAATGTCAGTTTTTTTTTTCATTTTCTCTTTTGTCATGGATGCCTGACAACTTTACATGGCAAACGTGACATTGATGCCATCGCCCATGCATCAACAACTTAGACACAAGTGTTTGTGTCATAAACTGATAAGATGTGTCATAACTCAAATAGTACCAGTACCAGCACATGTAGTTTCAGCACCAACAGTACCATAGGTTTCTAGTGGCTAAGTTTTTACATTAGTGTTTGTTGTTTCTTACTGCTAGGACAGTTCAGTCCTGACTCCTGACTGAAATGATTTTTATGCATGACTAAAAGTGTGGGTTTGAGTCGCATTGCCAACTGTAGATGTTTCCAAGACAGCGTTCTAAGTTAATGTAATCATTATTTTTTGCACTGCCTCTAACACCCTTGGTTGTTACATTCTATGATACTCTTTTTTTTAGCTAAATGCCTCGAGTATAGAAAAGAAGGAATGTACAAAGAAGAGTAAGTGATGCTAAGGGGCACCACTTATCAAAAAAAAATTACATGAAAGAGGAATCAAAGAGAAAAACGATAGTAAATCTTAAATGGAGCTTCCAAAGAGGTAAGGAAGTCCGGTTTAGCATCCAAATGTTGACGAAACCCTCTAGGGAGATTAGCCCCAAGCTTAGCCCAGTGATCAGCTCCAAAGTTCTATTCCCTCCACATTCTATGATACTCGGATACTTCATCATGACTGCTATACCCATATTGTATCATGTCGATACCGATACTGGTTCCAGATACTGCATGGATTCTATGCCACCGATTTCTTATTTTCTATTGTGCTTTTATGCATTTTCTCAACTCGTAAGAGTTTCCTTATTCCTTACGTCAATAAGAAGATATAAATAATGTATTATAACAAATTAACTTTTTTTTTTGATAAGTATAATCTTCATTAAAGAGGCAAATGCCAAACAAAACAAAAATCAGCTAAGGAGGTTGAGGTGACCTACAATATATTTGCTATGACGTGAATATTAAATAAAGATACTTTGCTTGAAAAACTAAAATTTAAAGCATGGTATGAATATATTGGATGTGATGCCTATAGCCGTTTCCGTGTCTTGGATTTTGGGAAATGTGGAGTCGAATACCCATATCACACCGGTGTCTGAATCCATATCCTGATCTGTGTCCGTATCTAGGCATCTTAGGCTACGATACCTGGACCCTTCTATTTACCCACCATACCTGTGTTGAGACGACACGGTATGGGTATGGGTACAAGATCTGTGTCGGATCCACCAAATAAGTTTCCAATTTTCCAAGCTCATTTTTTCTATGTTGGGTACGTATCCAATGAATCAGACACACACCCATGCGTCAAGAGAAGAAAGAGAAGAAGAATATCCACTCTATAATAAGTTACAACCCTAACCTAAAAAGATAACTAGTTTGTACTACTCATATGATTCACTATTGCATGGTACAACTGCAGTTATAATTACAATAAAATATTAAAGTATCATCGAAGTATTAGAAAAAATTGTTACCATAATAAAAATATTTAAATATTAACTATTTAGCCATTTCAAGTACCCCAAAATTTGGGATTTGAGCAAGTCTGACACTTGGACACGTGCTTGTATCCGACACCTGTATCCATATCTGGGTAACATCAATCTTAGGTTACATTAACGGAAGCATTCATTTTTGTTTAACTTTGACCACTTACCATCAACAGACATTATATGCTATAACTTTTCTGGTTTGGTGTTGAATGGTTACATCAACTCTGATTTCAGAAAGAAGTTGTTTGTTTGCATTCTTCTAGGATAGAATCTTCTGTTTCAAGTGCATCTTGTTTCAAATAAGAGTAGATGACAATAGCTTCGTCCTATACATGATGTAAGATATTTACGTAGACAAGTTGAGTATCAAATGGAGAATAAAATTACTGGGCACAGAGAAGCTAAGCAGAGCATTCAGATTGTCAAGTACTTAACAATCAATTTTTTGTATGATTGTGAGTACATTTGAACACTGTCTGCAGCACTGTTTTGGTTCAATTGGATATTATGCTATCTTTAGGTTTACTTTTCTGAATGGCAGTCAGTTATCATTTCTTTACTTGTCTCTTTTTGTTGCATCCCTTAGAATTATATCTTGCCAATACTGACGACTGATCCATCCTACTTCATATTGGTAGGTCTTTTAGTTTCTGACGTTAATACTTCTTCAAAAGCTGCGGGTATCTTGAAAGAGTTGATCAACCACCATTTGGATTGGAGGACTTTTCTGGCCAGTGAAAATCAACTATATGATGAAGATACTGAAGAATCAAGAGCAATTAAATCTACTTGTGCTGTACTTGAGAATATGCTCAATGCCTTTGATGGAGTCCCTAATGAGCATGCCTTGGCAGTCATATCAGATTTGTTCCTCAAGCTTGGTTTGTCTTCTCATCACTTAAATTGGAAACATGGTTATTATTGAGTTGCTACAGAGTTTAAGATATACTAAAATCATTTTTGAGTTCCATGTGGTAATGGATGTTGCTTCCCCATTCATCAAATTTATCCTTGTCTTTTTAATCATATCTAGTTGTGGTTGTCATTAGAATGGAAAGATCACACATTACACTTAGTATTGCACGAATGAACTGATTGGATTTTTTTGAGGTTTGTCCCATTCAATATTGATTTACTACTTGTTTTATAAACTTGGGGCGGTAAAAGAATTGCATTACCAGCTTTATGTAAGAAAGGGATTGGGGATCACATTTTCGTATTCCACTTTTTTTGGTTACCAGCTTTTTCTTCTTGCCCCTTTCCAACGTTAGTCATCTTCCTTACCTACCTTTTAGCATGTCTTCTCACTGGCACATTTAAGGTTCTTATCACCCGAGTCTAAAAATGGTCAATGAGCGTCAAAGTGGTACAAATGAAGCACAGGAAAGAAAGTGGGTACCATAATTCCACTGGTTCTACTCCAAAAATCTTCCCGACTGAGTTATATTAAACATCTGATCGATGGGCATTTTTTGGATTTATCATGATTCATGTATGAGATGGGCAGATGGTTTTTGGCATAAGAGGGAACAATGGGAAAGGAAAAAGAGAAGGTAAATAGAGAAAGGAAATGACTAGGATGTTCTCTAAACAATTATGGGTAGTCTTGTAAACCACTTTAATTTAGTGAAAATCATTTTTGCATGAAGAGAAGCTTCTTGAATTTTAAAACCAATATATGACATGAAATATCATAAACATGATGCTTTTTTTTCTTCAAAAATTATAAAAAACCATAGGATTTTATGTGAGATCCCAAATCTTAATTGTGGATCATCTTCATAGGGAGCACTCTACCTTAAATAGGCACTCTATGTGCAAAGAACATGAGGAAAATGTCATATTATCCATTGTACCATTGTGAGAGAGTTTTGAATTTTTTTTATCCCCTTTGTACTTGTCTATGGTCTACTCTAAAGATAGGAGATATTTTTTGGAGTGCCTAACTAGCCTTTTGGACGAAGGGACAAGATTCTTTGGTTGTCGTAGAAGGCTAGTCTCAAGGAGCCTTCGTGAAAGGAAGACAATTGGTGGATGGGGTGTTGATTGCTAATGAATGTATTGATTCCAAGTTGAGGGAAGGGATGGGTGTTATCTTGTGTAAGGTTGACATGGAAAAGGCATACGACCATGTTAGTTGGGCTTTTTTGGATCACATGCTAGAGAGGATGGGCTTTGGGACTAGATGGAGAGCTTGGATCAGAGTGTGTATTTCATCGGCGTCCTCTATTCTAGTAAATGGCTCTCCAACTTGGTTCTTCACTAGTTTGAGGGGTTTAAGACAAGGTGTTGGTGGCCTCGATGAGGGACTCTCGAAAGGGGAGAGGGTACTCCAGTAAACGGGGGAGCCGTTGGATGGGGGAGGGATCAAGGAGGGACAATAGAGATTTGGTAAGGGAGAAACACCTAATCGAAACCTATAATAGGCTTTCAAATTTAAGGGGGTATTTTCGAGATTGTCAAGATTTTCGAAATGAGGGCATTAAAAAGCGACACATAGAGGATGTTTGTAGACATATTGAGAAGGTTATTATTATTCAAAGTGATGTAGGGGTGAGGGAGAATTATAAGGGAGGGCCTTGCCTGCAATTTACAGTGGACCACTTAATCAGTAGGGGTATGCTGATGTGAAATAGGTGTATTCTGTGCAAGTTTGAAGTCGAGACAGTGGATCATGTGCTACACTGTAGATTTACTTATGATGTTAGCAGACTTTTCTCGCTTTATTTGGTTTATATTTCATAGTTCCTCATCATGTGAGTGGTTTCTTTCAAGCGAGAGCGGAGGACTCTTTTTCTGGAAGAGGTCATTTTCTTTGGCGCATTCTCCCATTTGCTGTTACGTGGGCTATATGGAAGGAAAGGAACCTCAAGATTTTTGGAGGTAAAGAGGAAGGAGTTCATGAGGGTGTCTTGAAAGTGAAATCTCTTATTTTTCTTTGGTCATCCTCTTCCCTCCTTTTCAGTGGAAGTTTTTTGGAGTCCTTTGTATTTAGATGGGATGAGCTGTTAGGGGTAACTTCTAAGGAGTTAGATATGCCTTTTCTAGTCAGTTGCCTCATGTACTTAACAATCATTTGGCCAGACCGGTTGGAATTGTCAGTAGTTATTACATGCTCCTATATGGAGGCCGTTTGTCGTATTCTCCAGTACATTAAGTTTGCATTAAGAAGACTTTTACTCTATTGTTTTACTGGCCACTTTTTATAATTCTGCCTACTTCGAAGCAGGCTGGGCTAGGTTTCTGATAGACGATCAACATTGGGTTACTGCACTTATGTTGGGGGAAATCTTGTTCCTTGGAGGAGCAAGAAACAGTCAGTTGTAGCTAGATTGAGTGCAGAAGCTGAATATCGATCTATGGCTCTAACTGATTGTGAGTTAACATGGCATTAACAAGATGATTGAGTTAGACATTGATTTTTTAGCCCTATCGAGATGTTTTGCGACAATCAAGCTGCCATTCACATCGTTGTCAACCCTGTCTTCCATGAGTGCACGTAGCACATTAAGGTGGACTGCCATTTTATTTGTGTTTAAGTCCAGTTTGGTGAGATTATTACTTCGTACATCAAATCCAGTTAACAAGGTGCTGATATCCTAAAGGAATCTATTTTCAAAGATAATCATTCTATGTACTTGTCCAAGTTGGGTGTGTTTGACATTCATAATCCAGTTTGAGGGGGAGTGTAGAACTATGTGTTAAGTGTTTTCTATTTTGTTTTATTCTTGGGTTTGGGCCCACATTTGGGTACATGATGTTTGTTAAATCCTCTTGGCTCATTAAGGGCATATATGTACTTTTATCTACATGTATATATAACAAACTTAGGGTAGAGATAACACACTTTTTCTCTCCCTTTTCTCCCATCTTCCTTTCCCACATTTTATGTAGATTTTATACTTACTGTTAATATGGAACAATATTACTTTTGGAACACGTCTATATTAGGACATTCTTCCCAATTCCTTTGTATTTTCGAATCTTTGTTTTTAGGGAAATTTATTCCTCATCTTTTGTTATTGTTTTATAATTAATAGAATTCTTAAACATAAAAAAAAAAATACAATATTGCAATGATTTATCTAAATGCCAAGCAACAATACCTATGAACAAATTAATATTCTTGAGTGTAGCATTTTTTTTTACATTTTTTAAAAATAAATTATTATTTTTACCAATGGGCAAACTGGGCCCAGTTGCAGGAGTCTCAATGGGTCGGTTCTGGTTCAGGTATCAAGGTACCCAGAATCAGAACCTATTATGTTCGGGTGTGACGGTTATGGTTCCTAAACAAATGGATCTAGAACATGGACCAATAAATATCTGACTCTCCGGTATCTGGTAACCGTGTGCTTCATAAATGTGAAAAACATTTAATTAAAATAATTTTCATACTAAACTTTTGAATAAACAATATAGAGAAACATACATCATACAACTTGGTAGAAAAGCGATCCTCTAACTGAAGGGCCTTTTTCTTCTTTAGGGAAGCTGCGTCTAGAGGAAGGATGGCCCCTTAGATTAGGGCTCGGACGTGCTTGCAGTTACTTAGGTCCACTAATCGGTCAGACATTCAACTTATTAGTGGGGGCTTGGAATTGAGGGCACCATATTTGGGGAGCAACATTCTTTCTCTATCGGCTGCTTTTGCGTGATGACTGACCATGACCCCTTGGCCACAGACTTCTGTTTTTTAGTTTGAGAGCCCTAACAAATCTATGATCGGGGTCTCGGCCGTGGCCTTTTGCTTTTCTGCAACACGTGGAGTGAGGATGAACTCGACACGGCTAAGGAAATTGACTGGGGCTTGGCTTGGGACGATCCTCTTTGGGTGTCATCATCGTCAAATTGGACTTGAAAATTGTCCACAATATATATATATATATATATATATATATATATATATATTATTAATTTACTTATTTTTTGATACCATGAGTATGCACAAAATATCATTTAGATTGGAGTTATCGGAAGAGGCAGACATCTCTACTTTGTTAAGCTTGGGATCAAACTCCTCAACAGATTGAGGCACAAATTGTTCGCCAAAACCAGGGACGGGCACTTTAGTATGTTTGGGATCGGGACTTTTGGCTGGATCAATAAGAAGGCTTTCAATAGGTTCAACCTTGGGAGGATCAGGCTGGTCACTCTCTCGACCTGAGCTAGAAGCCAAATGTGGGAAGAATAAAGCTAAATTTTGATGGAAGTGCCTTTGGCTCACTCGGTTTGGCGGAATAGGAGGTGTTTTCCAAAATAATTGGGGAGATGTTGTCAAATCCTACTTTGGACTTTTATGTCTCACAAGCTGGCTGAAAATTTTCAAAGAATTGTTTGAGCACATTGGTGGTTGAAGGTGGTGGAATGAATGTGTGAAGAATACGAATATAGGGTTAGAGAGGGGAAGAGAAGAGGAGATAGAGAGAGAGAGACGAACTAGGGTAGTTTGGCCTCCTCATTATGTCTTCCACTCAAGTGGTGTGGGCCCACTTATAATAGTAGAGCTTTGGGCCCAACACTTTACATAAAGCCCATTCTAGATAACATAAACATAACAAAATAAATTAAGAACTCTAACACTCCCCCTCAAGTTGAAGCATACAAATCAAACATGCCTAGCTTTGTACATAGAGTAGAAAATGAACTCATAGGCAAGGCCTTTATAAGAACTTCTCTCAACGGATTCGCTGACCTGATGTAAGGAGTGGTTATCCGCTTGTTCAACACTATGTCATGAATAAAATGAAAACCAACCTCAATGTGCTTTGTCCACTCATGAAACGTTGGACTGCTAGTCATATAGCTGGCAGCCTGATTGTCACAATACATAGGCATAGGAGAAGGAACCACAAATCCCATCTCCTTAAAAAGTGACTGAACCCATAACATCTCACATGTAGTGTGAGCCATAGCCCTGTATTCCGCTTTGGCACTGGAGCGAGTGGCAACATTATGTTTCTTACTACGCCAGGTCACCAAATTACCATCAACAAATGTACAATAACCTGAAGTAGACCGACGATCTGTACGAGTGCCAACCCAATCATCGTAAGAGAAACTAGTAATAGCTAAAGTCTGTCATGGTCGATACAACAACCCCTTGCCTGGTGACCCCTTCAGATATCGCAGAATCCGGAAAACTGCATCCCAATGTGTCTGTTGTGGTGCATGCATAAACTGACTAGCTATGCCAACAACAAAGGTGATGTCTAGACGAGTAACAATAAGATAAGTTAGCTTCCTAACTAATTGACTGCAACGACCAACATCATCATAAACCTCCCCCTGTCCAGCATCAAGCTTAATAGTGGGATCCATAGGAGTATCAACAGGCTTGGACCCTAGCGTGCTTGTCTCAAATAAGAGGTCCAACACATACTTGCGCTAAGAAAGGCTAATATCGGTTTTGGAACGAGCAACCTCGATACCAAGAAAAGTAGCAGAGGAGACCCAAATCCTTTGTACGAAACTGCTTAGATAAATGGGCCTTCAAGTTTGAAATACCACTGGAGTCATTTATGTGATAATGTTGTCATCCACATACACAATCAGAACAATAATGTCGGCGGAAGACCATTTGACAATAATCGAATGATCAGAAGTGGAACGTATAAAACCATAACCCAACACGACAGAACTGCACTTATTTTTTTGATAAGTGAAATATTATTAAGAAAGAGGCCAAAGACAATTACAAAAGCCAAGCTATTGAGGTCGAGATGACCAACACAAAACTAGGCTCCCTCGCAATAGCTAAAGCTACAACTATAAAGCATGCTCGAGGTGACTACTTCAAACCAAAAATAGCTTTCTGACCAGAAGGAACATACCCAGGTGGTTCTCCATATAAAGCTCTTCTTGTAAGTCCCTATGCAGAAGGCAATCTTTGTATCCACCTGATATAAAGGCTAATCACAACATACTGCCATAGATAGTAGAACTCTAACAGAATTCAGCCGAGCCTCAAAATAATCCACTCAAAATGTTTGAGTATACCCTTTGGCGATTAAGTGCGCTTTTAAGCACTCAATAGATCCATCAGGAATACTTGGCTTACACCCATCGACAACCAATAGTCTGCTTCCCCGGAGGAAGTGGAGTAAGATCCCAAGTACGATTATGACGAAGAGCAGCCATATCCTCATCCATAGCCAATTTCAACTAGGAGAAGACAGTATAAGAAGTTCGGACAGAAACAACATACAAAGATAAGAGTAAAACTTTGAAAGGTAGGAGACACATTATGAAGTGAAACAAAATCAGCAATATAATTTTTAATGCACGTGCAAGTACTTTTCCTTAAGGTGATCGGTAAGTCAACAATGGAAACAAGAGAGGGATCAGGAGAAAGAACCTTAGGAGAAGATGATGATCGGTCAAGGACTGGAGTAGCATGAGGTAGACCCTGTCCATAAGGCACAACTACACGCGATCTAGTACGCTCATAAACGTTGAACGGAGCATCTGTGGAAACATCTGGGGGAACAATTGGTGTAACATGAGTTATGATTGAACTGGATAACTCCCCTTGACGGAGAGACAAGATTCGAATCATAGGACTCTCCAAGAGATGAAAAAAGTAGACTAAAAAAGGTGACATCAACATTGACATAATAATGACGAAATGCAGGACAATAAAAACGGTACCCTTTGAGAACGAAAGTAGCCCACTAGAAAGATACACATAACAGACCGAAGAGAAAGCTTGTCAGACCAGACCAAGCACATAAACAAAAGAGACAACCAAACACTCGAGGAGGCACATTAAAAGGATTGACATTTGGATATAGCAAAGTGGAATGACCATGTAGAACTAAAGATGTCGTACGATTAATAAGGTGACAAACAATGAGGACAACATCACCCTAATAAGGCTTTGGGACATGCATATGAAACATAAGGGTATAGGCAACATCCAAGAGATGACGGTGCTTATGCTCCACAACACCATTTTGTTGGGAGGTATGAGCACAAGAAGTTTGATGGATTTTTCTGCGATAAGAATAAAAGGTTTGGATAGAGGCTTGCATGTATTCAAGAGCATTATCAAGACAAATGATTTTAATAGGCTTGCCAAACTGAACAAATATCTCATTATAAAACATGGTAAAAACATGGGGGCAATTCGAAATGATATTTTTTTTTAAATAGCCTTGTTATTCTAGAAAATCATCTACAAGCACAACAAAATAATGAAAACCAAATAAAATTTATTCTTGAACCCCCAAATGTTCATGTGGATTACATCAAAAGGACAGGACTTACAACTCTCAATACAACGTGGAAAAGAACTATGGTGATGCTTGTTTAATTGACAAGCTTCAATCTAAAAAAAGAAAAGAAACTGGACTCAACTTAGATATGACATGTCGTAAATTAGACAATGAAAGACAACTCAAACAAAAATGCCATTGAAGTGGTGACATGGTTGCACTCATCGCAGATGCAGGTGTACTAGGAGCCAGATAATATAAACCTTCTTCATGCTCCAAAGCAATTACCTTTGTCTTGAGATCCTAAAAGATGCAAGTAGGAGAAAAGGTTATAGAGCACTGTAATGATTTAGTGAGTTGACTAACAGATAACAAATTAAATGGAAAGTCATGAACAAATAAAGTGGAGGACAAAGAAACAGATGGAGTAGGGTGAATATCACATTTCCCCAAAACTTTATGAGTGGACCTATCAGCTAAAACAATATTTTTTTGATAAATGTGTTTGTATTATAAACAGGGAAAAACCCAAATATGTACATGAAAACGAAACCACAACCACCTCGAGTACCACGGCTACCACGGCCACTAGAACCACTACGACTACTACCACCATGATCCTCATGACCACGAGAAGGATCAGAAACACCACCTGAAACCAATGCTGAAGATTCCTTGGGAGAAGAAGCAGTCACATTCTCAAGGGAGGCACGAGAAGGCATTGGCTGCAGTTGGAAGAGGCTTACCGGCCAAAATCTGTCCTTTAATCGAATTGTACTCAGGATTCAAGTTGGACAAGAACAAGGCAACTCGAAATTCTTTATTTTGTCGTTTCTACTACTCTGGATCAGCAGTGGCCAGGGGCTGATACTGCTGAAGTTCTTCCCACATACCCCGGAGTGAACCATAATACTCACTGAGGGATTTATCTCCCTACTTTGTAGTGAACATAGACTCAAACAAGTCATAAATTTGGGAGACATTCCTCTTCTGAGAGTACATCTCCTGAACCATGGCTAGATCTGTTTGGCAGTATCAAGATAGATGACGTTAGATGAAACTGATGGCTCCATGCTGTTCCTAAACCACGTCATAACCATGGAGTTCTCATTTTGCCAATCTTCATACTTATCATCTACCGGTGATGGATCTTCATTGAGAAATTTTGATTTCTTCTTGGCACACAAAAACCTTAATATAGTGAGACCATGGAAGGTAATTGGTGCCATTCAACTTTACAGACGTAATCTGAGCACCAATACCATCCCAAGTAGGAGACTTTCCATCACCAGATACATCCTAAGTGCTCGAACTGGCCATTTGGAGGATGGAAAAATGCAACTTTCACATGAGATATCAGAAAATCCCCAAACCAACTTCAAACAACCCCTAAAAACAAGAACCAACGAAGGTTAGGGAGAGAGATATGGTGTGAAAAGATCAACTTTTGCTCGTAGTGTCAAAAAATTCCCAAAACAACTTCAAACAACCCCTAAAATCAAGTTAGGTGGGGCGGCTATGGTAGGAGAATACTTCACCTTCAAATCTTGGAGAAACACAAAAACCTAAGAAATTTCTCTAGACGAGCGAAAAACTGAAACCTGCACCTTAGGGTTTAAAAAACTCACACGGAAGCTCCTCAACCTTTAGAAACACCAACAACAAACACCAACACACCCTAGATACACATCTAGGTGTAAACAAACCTCAAACAAATGTTTTCTAGAGTTCTGTTTGTATCAAAACCTTAGAAACTTTACAACAACTTGGAAAAGATGAAGAAGAAGAAGAAGAAAGGATGTGAAAGAAGAAATAACTAGGATCATAAATGCTTTGATACCATGTGAAGAATATGAATCTAGGGTTAGAGAGGAGAAGAGATAGAGAGAAAGAGAAAGAGAATGAGAGAGATAGATGAACTAGGGTAGTTCTGCCTCCTCATTATGTTACACACACACACACGCACACACACACACACACATATATATATATCTTCGCTACCCGTCACTTCTCATAGAACTGAAAGAAGTTATCAAATCACGTATCTCTTGATAGCCTAGCCCTTCCTATACTATATTCCTCCTTTGGATCCTAGGCGCAAGGATTGGATAGTCGATCAACTTGCTATCGGACATTTTTTTGTATTCGGTTTGCAAAAAATTTGGACATATTTCACTTTATTATTATTATTATTATATTATGAGAACAAATCCCTTGTTCCCTCCTACGTATATATGATATTTTAAGAAGTGAACGTCTTTCTTAGTAGCGGGGGGTCCAGGGAAAGGATAGGAAAGGTGATTTCGCTATATTTCTGACCAGGAACATGGTGAAAATTTCTTTTACCTATTTCTCTAGGTAATCTATTATTGACAACTTCTTCCCAACTCCTCTCACTGTAAAGGCATATGATATTCTAGATTCATAACTTATTTCAATCAAGAGAAAGAAATATCAAATTAGGGTTTAGGGTATAATCATGTATGTAGGGGATAATCGGTGATTTGACAGCATAAGCAATAAGAAATCCGAAATAGAATATTATTTCCAAGGGTCCAATGGGAGCAAGAATTTCCAGGAACATTTGGAACATTTCGTTTATGAGTAGAAGAGCCGTTTTCAAGTAGTGTTCGATTGATATATATATCTTCCACTTAAGTGGTGTGGGCCCACTTACATTAATAGAGGATATGAGCCCAACACTCTACACAAAGCTCATTCAACGTAACATAAACATAACAAAATAAACTAAGAACTCTAACAAAATGCATTTAAATGGGCAAGTGGTGATGGGCTTGGAGGTTTGCTAATGCCATAAATCACAGCCATTATACTCTCCCTTACGTTGAGGAGTATGAGTCATGCCATAGACTCCTTAGCTCGAAACAATGTGAATAGGAATGTTTTGTATACTAGGTATTTTCTTCCCTAAATTCTTTTATCTTCTTGTCTTAATATGATCATGTCTGTGTCTATATTTAAGAGTGTTGTTTTGGTAACTAGCAAAATTCCATTTTTCTTATTTACATTTAATGAAGTAGTTGTGTCTGAGATTCTGAAAGTTGTTTCACATGTGTTGTTAATGTCAGTGTTTTTCTAATGTATGAATGCAAGTTGTTCCTGTGTACTGTATTTTCCAAATGAGACTACATGTTTGACTGATCAATGTTACACTTTGTTTGTAGGCGAGGTCTCATTCTTCTTTATGAAGGGCATTGTACTTAAACTTGCAGAATTGGTAACGCTTGCAAAGGGAGACATGACTGACACGAAGCATGTAATATGTTCTAATGCCCATTAATACTTGAGATGAAATGATAACTGAAGTTCTTTAATCTGAGTTCTGTTTGCTTCTTCGCTTATCATGTATAACTGGCTCACTTTCATGAGGGAATTGGTATAGCATCATTGATTATCATATTATTATTGTTCAGATTTGTACTGCAGTGCGTGATCCTTACTAATAATGACACTAGTTTAGATGCAGTAGCTATGGATCTATTGGTGACTTGGTGGTATATGTAGGCATAATACATGCCATTTGCTCGGCATTTTGTTACTCTTCCAAACACTATCCTAAGTTACTTTTGAAATTGGTGATGAAATAAGAGTCAACACTATGTTCTTCTCATGCAATTTAATTTTCATGCATGTCTTTAAGTAATGGGGCTGGTTATCGCTTCAGAAGCAGAATGATGTTCTATGTAAACCAATGGTGGAAATTTAATGAACAAGTTATATTTTGGCGATACACTTGCTGGAATTAAATTAGGAAATGTTATGATAGCAAAAGTTAGACGAACTTTGTATCCTTATGCAATCTAGCAGAAATCGTTGACGATGAGAGTGCATGTGAGCTTCTTGTGATGAGTGGACAATGTTGATTTATCAGTTGGGAATGCATTCTCTGAAGTTAGGTACTAAACTTCGACTTTGGGTAACTTAAGTTAGGCTGTGTTTCTTTACTGAAAACCCTAGTCACAAGTTCGGGATTTGGCAATAAATCGGCAAGTGGTCAAGTCGGAACAATTCGGTAAAAATCAGCAAAAATTGTCAAGAATAAAAAAAAAATTGTCAAGAATAAAAAAAAATCGATAAGAAATATATAATGACATATTTCAAGTTAGTAATGTTGTTTTTTACAAAACACATTTATATGATGAAAAGAAAATCACACCTATAATTCCTTAATAAGTCATAACTCATAAGCATGGTTTGTCATTCATAATCAAAATTCCAGAAGGCAATATCCAATAGTATTCACTTCAAGACACCCATATTTCAAGTTTGAACAAAAATCAACTAAAAACATGTCAATAAAATCCACTCTTAAATCAAGTCCCACAGTCCCATTCTCAAATCTCAACCAATCATCAAAGATTTCATAATCACGTGCAATGTCGTCATAATTTAAATCAACATTGTCTCCATCGTCATCCTCATCCTCATCCTCATCATCATCTTCCTCATCAACATCAACTTGTGGTGGCATTGTAGCAGCTGCTACTCTTGGTGTAGAAGGCAATTCAGGGAATGCAAGAAACTTCTCCACATAAATTGGTTCTGATTTCCCATCACTTTGTTCCTTGATCTTCTTCATGTGCAAATTCATTCTTACATACACCAAATCATGCAATGTCTTTAGCTCCAATCTATTACACTTCTTTGTATGTGCAGCTTCAAACGCACTCCAATTTCGTTCATAAGTCAATGAACTGCATGTTTGACTCAACACTCTAATTGCCATCTTTTGAAGTTGAGCAAATTTAAGATTCATAACTTTCCACCAATCACCTGAACATGGTATAATTCCCAATTTAATTATGCATATAGAGATATAAACTATAAAGTAAGTATAATTTAAGACTAACACTTAGTCAACAGTCACTTGGATGCTTTTTATGAAGGATGCTAAATGAAAATGGTGTAAAGATAGTAGGCGGCCTAGCAATGTAATCTACAAGTTGATCACTAAATGCTTCTTTATCCCAGGAGAAACCATCATTTCAAGAACTTCTGTCATTCATTTGTCAGTTTCTTCATCATGTTTTACCAACTTATCATAATACAAATGAGGATTCAAGAGGGCTGCTGCTGCTTGGAGAGGGTTGTGAAGCCGCTGGTTCTACCTTTTATCAATAATATCCTAATACACTTGATATATTGCCCTCTTTATTGTAGAACTTAGCAATTGCCTTTTTCACTCTATCCATAGTTTCGTATATGTATCCAAGGGTAACTCCTTTTTCATATATCATTCTCAAAACTTTGATAAGTTGTTCCACTGTAGTGATCATTTCTTTTGCATCTTTCCAGAATTCATTAAGGATCACATTTTTCACTTCTTTCCCCTATGATACTGTAGTCCTAGTAGACTTAGTCAAATCTTTCTATTCTTGCGATACAACCATAAACCACAATGCTTATTCTACATGTAACATGAATTGTGCCATCAAATTTTTTTTAGCAAACCGAGTAACAACAGATCTTTTTATTTCTCTTCTACTTGTATGCACCATCATGAGAGCTAATACATGTTGTTCGCTATACAAATTCCGAACAGTATTTATTGCATCATCTATGACCTTTTACTTCAGTAATTTATCAAAATCTTCTAACATAAGATCTATGCAATGAGCCGCACAATTTATCTTGAACACGCGAGGCATCTCGATTTCTAAATGAACTCTTGCAGTTGTATAATTTGAGGCATTGTCTGCAATGATTTTGCACGACATTTTCTCTACCCACATGCTCATCAATTCATTTATTTATAAATTCATAAATGAATTTTTCATCCTTAACCTTCCCCTCTGTAGATTCAGAATACAAAAATACTGTACCCATGGGGGAAGTCGCCAACCAATTTTTGTGGTTTCAATGTCTGTTGTCCTGCCAACAATCAAACATTATAGAACACCTTATCTCTTCCCAAGATTTCCTAACCTCACTAACAAATTCTGATGCTTTTTGTTTTAATGCAGTCAACCATTTAGTCCTCACTGTTTCACTGCTTGGAAGCACATAACTAGGACCATGGCTTGAAACTGCTTGCATAACACATAAAAATTCTGGATATCTCAAAACATTGAATGCTATGTTGTTGGCAACAAACATTCTAGAGATTTCAAGATCTGCCGTCTCTTTCTCATTTTTCCTAAGCACTACATTCAATGTTCGTTGTTGACCAGCCCTCCCCATGACCCCAATGGCTTGAGATTGTGAACTTGAACTGTTGGAGTTTACGCCCCACTTCCGACGTGGGTGTCTCAAGTGGGCTACGTCCCACTTCCCATGTGGGTGTTCTTTTTGGGTTATCACTATTCACGTGAATAGTGGTGTGTGAATAATGTCACGTGAATAGTGCTACTCTTTCGTAAGGGTTCTCCCCATCATATATATACAGTGTGTGAGAGAATGAATTAACAATTCATTATTTCCTCTTCCCACAACCTCTCTCTAACCCTAATCTCCTTCACCACCTTCCGCTTCCATTACACTTTTTCTCACTTCTCTCTATAACCTTCATTTATTGGTTACAACCTTATTTACAACATGGTAGCTCTAGGGCATGTTTCTTTGTCCTCTAGAGCCTCCATTTCAATTTATGATTGTTATGTGAGCATCTGGAGCCGTAAGAACTTTTTGGAGAAATCTTAGAGAGCTTTCCTACGCGATTTGTGGATATATCTGGAGGCAAAACACCAGAGGATCTTATTTCCTGGCTTGTTTTTTTCCCCTCAGTTGTATCAGAGATCCAGTCGCAGTCCTCTTCTCAAGCTTCTGCAATAGTTTTTCGGTCAACACGCTTCTCGAGGTTTTTTTTTGTCTTTTATTTCCTCGAGATCCGCACCACAGTAGGACTCCTTGTCCTAGCCGCCCTCTCTAGTATCCTCCCAAGGACTGTCAGACGATCGTTTCACATATTTCTGACCATCGGAGCTCTTGTTTCCAAAAAATCAACCCGATCTCAGATATTGAGTTTTTTATTTTTTCGTGATTCGTGCAACGGGAGGTCTCTCTGACCTAGACGCCCCTTCTAGATTACTTATCCGGACATTCAGAAACTTGGTTCGGATGATTCCGATCATCCGAACCCTAGTTTCCAAAAATCGCCGGATCTTTATCTAATTTTGGGTTTTGATTTTCTTCCAAAATCAGACCTCTCTGGGCCCTCCTGCCCTAGGTGCACCACTCCTTGGGCCTAAGGGAGCCTCTAGACCTCGCTTCGGATTTTTGGAAGCCTCCGGTACACTACCTGCTATTTGGTGGTCCTGCTCCTATGAGTTCCACCGAGGCCACATCTGAGATATCTGACTCTTCCTTTGATGGTCGTTCATTGACTCATGGCTCTCATGGAGATCACAACTCTTATCTCTGCATCACCACAGTGAAACACGATCGCACCACAAATCACCATGAAGGAACACATTCTTCACATCCAGCTGATGCAAAGGCCATTCTTGGTTTGCTTCTACAGACAACAAAACCCTAATGGAGTTCATCTTTGCCATAGGTGCAAAGGTCTCCACATAGTCAATCCCGTAGGTTTGAGTGTATTCTTTGGCTACCAGTCTGGCCTTATACTTCTCTACTGACCCATCGGCCTTGTACTTCACTGTGAACACCTATCTGCATCCAACCGGCTTCTTGCCTCTTGGCAAGTCAACAAGCTCCCAGGTTTTGTTCTTATCCCAAGTACTTGAGAAGCCCCAGATCTTTGGTCTCAAACTCCCTTGCTAGATGATTCTTTAGCTTGATCACCTCCTCTGCATCATTTCCTGTCATAATGATGCCATCAACATAGACGATGAGGGCCGTAGTGCTCTTCCCTAGGTGCTTCACAAATAGGGTGTGATCGGCTTGGCTTTGAGTATATCCCAGCTTCTTCACTGCTAGAGTGAACCTCTCAAACCAAACTCTAGGGGATTGCTTAAGCCCATAGAGGGCTTTCCTCAATTGACATACCTTGTTGCTGTCCCCTGGGGGAGTGAACCCTAGAGGAGGTACCATATAGACCTCTTTATGCAGATCACCATGAAAGAACGCATTCTTCACATCCAGCTGATGCAAAGGCTATGCTTGGTTTGCTGCTACAGACAACAAAACCCTGAAGGAGTTCATCTTTGCCACAGGTGCAAAGGTCTCCACATAGTCAATCCCGTAGGTCTGAGTGTACCCTTTAGCTATCAGTCTGGCCTTGTACTTCTTTACTGACACATCGGCCTTGTACTTCACTGTGAACACCTATCTGCATCCGATCGGTTTCTTGCCTCTTGCCAAGTCAACAAGCTCCCATGTTTTGTTCTTATCCAGTGCCTTCATTTCTTCTACCATATCAGCTTTCCATCTACGATGTGCTATCCCTTCTGCCACGGAAGAGTGAGTGGGATTGGTGGAAACTGATGTGATAAAGGCTCCGTATGAAGGTGACAAGGCATCGTAGGAAAAGAAGTTGCTCAAAGGATGTTGAGTACAACTTCTGATGCCTTTTCTAATAGCAATAGGAAGATCAGAATCATCGGTAGACAAGGGAATGACAGGTATAGGGAGAGATGGAGGATTACTTGGATCCGAGGAAGGAACCACTGGTCTTGGATTAGCTGTGACTGTCGCCTTTCTGCTATAAACTTTGAGCTCCTTCTGAGTTCCAGGACCACTATCAATCACACTAGTAGTATGAGTGGGTGGAGGCCTCTCAAACTTTAGAGGAGGAGATAGGGATATAATAGGAAGATGAACATTCCACCTCTCTTCATTACTACTCTCCCCCTGAAGAGAGGTGGGAGAGAAAAAAGAAAGATCCTCGCGGAAGGTGACATCCATGCATACAAACTTCTTCCCAGAGGATGGATGGTAACACTTGTACCCTTTATGGGTAGAGGAGTAACCGAGAAAGACGCACTATAGTGTTTGGGATCTAGTTTGGTGCGATGAGGACCAAGGATATGTACATAACATACACACCCAAAGATGCGAGGTGGAACATAGAAAAGAGGAGAATCAGGGGAAAGAACCTGAAGATGAGATTTAAAATTGAGAACACGAGAGGGTATTCTGTTGCTCAAGTAGGCAGTCGTCAACACAACATCTGACCAATAGGTCTTGGGGACATGAGAGCCAATCAAAAGAGATCTAGCTATCTCAGTCAAATGTCGCATTTTTCTCTCAGCTACACCATTCTGTTGAGGGGTGTAGCTGCAAGAATTTTGATGACAAATCCCATGGTCAAGAATGTAGTGTTGAAGCCCCCCAAACATGTATTCTCCACCTTGGTCAGTACGAAGAACCTTGATGGAGATACCGTACTGAGTTTGGATTATCTTATGAAAACCCTGAAAGATGGAATGAGCTTCATCGTTGGTTTTCATGAGATAAACCCATGTACACCTAGTATGATCATCCAAAGGAAACGAAGTAGCGGAAGCCAAAGATAAAAGTAGTGGGGAAGGTCCCCATACATCAGAATGCTCAATATCAAAACAAGTAGAACTTCGATTACCTCTAGAGGGATAAGTGGATCTACAATGCTTAGAGAGCTCACAGGTCTCACAGTGTTAAGCAGAAAAAGAAACAGAAGTAAACAAACTAGGAAATAAAAGTTTCAAATATTGAAAAGAGACATGCCCCAGCCGGGCATGCTAGTTCAAGACAACATCTATCCTACTACTACTACTAGCAGAAGACTGTAGTGCTGTGGGCTCTGAAAGGTGTCCATCCAGAAGGTAGAGGCCGTTAGCTTCATGTCCAGTGCCAATCGTCCAAATCGTCTCTAGGTCCTGAAAGACACAAGAAGTAGGGGAAAAAGTGACACTACAGTTTAGGTTTTTTGTCAAAGCACTAACAGAAAGTAGGTTTGAAGTAAATCTAGGAACATGCAAAACAGATGTAAGAATTAATTGAGGAGAGGGAATGATATTCCCTTTCCCAGACACAAAAGATAAGGTGCCATCTGCTGTTCTCACCTTGTCTCGGTCAGAACAGATAGAATAATTAAAAAATAAAGAAGACAAGCCCGTCATGTGTTCCGAAGCCCTTGAATCGATAATCCAAGTGGGGTTGGATGATGGGAGAGACACATGATGAGCAGGTCTAGTGTTACCTGACTAGGCAAAAGAGGTGGATGATGTGGCAGAAGGACCATCAAGCTGTTGAAGCAGTCGTCGAAGGGCCTGCATACTCAGTGGCTGAAAAACTACTAGGAGGAGCTGAAGGAAGAGGACTCGCCAGAGACTGTCCTGGAGTAGGAACAGAAGAATCAACACTGACTGTATGAGCGTTGGATGAGGCTGGCTGGCTAGGACCCCCATGCAGCTTCCAACATTTGTCACGCACATGCCCTAACTTGCTGCAAAAATCACACTTGGGCCTCTCTCTAGTCAAAGACTTCTCAGAAAAAGGTCCAGTAGGAGCATAAGATGGAGCTGAGATAGTCGGACAAGATGGGCCCCCTCGAAGGCTGCTGTAACTGCTGAGGCTGATAAGCAGGAGAAGCTGCTAGCGCTGATCGCTCTAGAAGGGGATGCTTACTCTGAAGAGAGATCCGCTTACTCTCCTCACTCTGAAGATAGGCGTACACCTCATTGAGAGAGGGAAGATCCATCCTACTACTAAAGATCTGAACACGGGCAAGCTCATAAGACGGATTGAGCCTAGCAAGGAAGTCGAAGATCCGACCCTTCTCTATATAACGGCGAAAGGGAGCAATCTTTGATGGATTAAGAGGCTGATACGAGTAGTAATGATCAAGCCCCTGCCACAAGGTACGAAGAGCGGTATAGTATTGAGAGAGGGACTTCTCTCTCTGTCGAAAGTGGGAGATAATCTGTCACAGTTGAAATGCCCGGCCTATGTTCTACTGTTGTGAGTAAGTCTTCTCAGTGATCTCCCAGACCTCTTGCGCTGTGCGCATAAAGAGGAAACTCTCACTGATATCAGACTCCCTGGAGTTGAGGGGCCATGACATGACAGTAAGATCATCTGTCTGCCATTGTCGGTAAGAGGGATCGGTCTTGGGAGGCTCAACTGTATCCCCTATAGCGTGACCCAACTTCCCACGGCCTCCAATAAACAACCGTGCTGCCCGAGCCCAGCGCAAATAGTTTTTGCCGTTTAGCTTCACTGATGTGATCTGTAAGCTAGGGTTCTCATAGGCCAAGTGATGCACCATAGGGCCTCCAATACCAGTGGAGGGAACATCCGTGCTCACATTTGACCCTGATGGAGAAGCCAAGGAGGGTGGAGTCACCAAGGGAGGCGGTGGATCTGCCATGAGGAATTACGGCCAAAGAAATTATCGAAGTACCAGATTAAAGATCAAATCGAGATTTGGATAAGGCTTAATTACCACAGAAAGAGCCAAGAAACATCTGAATAGGTCATAATAGGCATTTTAAGACTCAAGAAGTCTCCCAAGTAAGAACTAAGAAGAAGGAAGGGAGTCAATAAACACCCAAATTAACCTCAAATTTGAGAAATAAGGGGTCGAATGAGGAGGATATGTAGCGTGGAGATGCAAGGGACCTTACCATGGCTAACAAACTGCTGAAGAAGAAGTTTAGAGGTGATTGGAGGGATTGTTGGACCAAACCGAAGGTCGTCGAAGCGGAATAAGTCGCCGGCGGTAACTTAGGGAAAGAAAAGTTCCCACAGATTTCAATACTCAGTGAAAGTTCGAAAATGAACTATCCACATGTTCCACAGATTGGGGAGGACTAGATCGAAGCAACAAACGCCCCGAAAAAGTTCATTTTTGGTTCGGAAATCTAGTTGGTTTACAAACTGATTTTTCCGAAAAATTCACGAATATCAACCAAAAAACAACCCAAATGAATCCAAAAAATTCCCAAAAAATAGGAAAAAAAAACTCTATCAAGTGGTGAAGTTTCAGTTGACCTCGATTTTTGTGTCCATATGGCTGATGCCGTCAGCCGTATGGTCAGATGACGTCAACGGACGTCAGATTGCTCCTGGTTTGTCTTCAAGAATGCTCCGGTAAGCCTCGGCGGCGGATGACTCTGATACCAAGTTGAATTTGAGGAATTTGGGTTATGGTTAGGTTTGGAGAAGAGAGAAGAGAGAGTAGAGAAGAGAGGGAGAAAGGATGTCAATTGTGCTTAGGTCACAATGACTCCATAAATCTTATTTATATGAAAGGAATTACAGAAAGGACAAGTATACCCCTTTTGGGGGGTATTTACATAACTACCCCTATTACATGAAAAATATGTATTTCTACGTATCTGATAACAACTCCCAAGTGGAAAATTTCATCGAGCTTTATGAACTAGAGCAAGAGATATCTTGTTTTTGTTAGGGGAGGTGAAGCTTGGTACATATTATGCTTCACTTCGAAGCAAATGGAGGAGATCGATCACTACTAGAGTTACTCCCCCAAGTGCCCAGATGACGTCAAGTCCTTCAAGGCTATAGTTGAACGTTTCCGGATCTTCCAGTTTCTCTCCGGTCTTCATCCTAGCTTTGAGGGAGCTCGTGTTCGGATCCTTGGCAGGGATCCTGCCCCCACCTCTCTAGCACAGGCGTATGCTTACATTCAGGGGGAGGACAGTCGCCACTCAGCTATGGAACTCTGCAGTGGGAGTGATACTGTGGACCGATCTGCCCTGGCTGCTGCCAATCAAAAGGGCCAGAAATCCAGTTCAAAGGAGTTTGGGGCCATTTGGAGCCATTTTCATGGGTATCAATGCTAAAAAAGATGACTGTAAACCATCTCATTCATAGCATCCATTTCATCCATGGTTCAAAGTCTTGTTCCTTCCATCTCATTCCGTCGTTGTTGAGATTTCTTGTTCCAGTAAGTTATCGAGGTGGTACTAAAAAACCCCAATATAAGTAATTTAAAACTTGTTTTATTGTCTTTGTAACACATGTAGAAGATAACACATTTTTAGCTTCATAAAGCAATTAAAAATCAGATAATGTAATGTAAATTCGTATCTTTGCATATTGAGAGACATCAAGTTTTATTTCAACGTCTTATTATGTCTCAGTCTAGACGTCTCGTTCCATAAGCTTATTGAGAAGCTGAACGAGACCAAGATTTTAAACCTTGATTTCATCCCAGTTAGGTGCATTATGTGTAAAAAAGAAGTGTGGATTTTGGTACGCTGCGAGATGGTGAGAGAAGTTTGGTGTTTGTTTCTAAGCTACTTCAATTATAATGGGTTATCCTCAAAGGATTCACAGATTTCATCCTCGGTTGGAACTTTGGTCGATTTGGAGCAGGTGGAAAAATTCTATGAATAGTCCTACCTATGCCATTAGCTGGAGGTTATGAAAGGAGTGGAATAGAAGAGTTCTTGAAGGTGTAACTTGGAACCCTTTGGAAATATGCAATGCACTTTGGAAGATGTGGGTGGAGTGGTGCCTAGTATTGAAGGAGGTTTAGTGAATCCAAGTGATGGATCTTTTATTAAATTGGCAGCAAGTTCTATATAACAGAGCCATCAAAGAGAAGAGAACAGTGGAAAAAGCCTCCAGAGGGTTGCTTAAAAATGTATATGGATGGTATTCCGTTAGTAGGTCCAAGGCTTGCTGGTATTGGTGGTGTATTCCGAGACAAGAGGTGAAAAAAAGTCAATGCATTATCTAGTTCCATTTGCTTGGCAGAATTTAGTGTATCTGAAATTTTGACAATGCTTTAGGGACTCAACATTTCAACCATAATTGTGTTCGTCTCTAATAGTTGAAGGAGACTCCTTCAATGCTATAAAGTGGGAAAGTGGCACAGACCAATCTCCCAGGATATTTGTGAATATTATAGAAAATATTAGAGAATTGGTTGGAGTATGGATCATTATATTTCACATACACGCCGTAGTGTCAACGATGTGGCGATTCTGGCTAAAAATGGTGTACGTAGAAATACTGTTTATTGGAGACATTATTCTCTAGGTTCCTGTAATTTTTGTTTCTTTGCATGATGCCTTGTCCCTTCTTTTTTATATTTTCTTAATCAGTAAACGAATTTCGTTAATTATTGAAAAAATGTATGCTGACGTTATTTTTAACAGAGAAAAAGAGAGATAACCAAGGGATTGGAATGCAATACTATGAATATTTTGCACGAGTTTTACTTTTTGTTCTTTTTACATACAAGTAAATAAATAAAGACAATGTAGTATGTGTATTATATGCATTAGTGAGATTTTATTTGGTCAATGTGGCAAGGTCCAGCATGGTGCTGTTTTTGCTGGTTCTTCTGTGCATGGTTATACTCAATTTATCTGGATCTAATGGCTGGTATGGGTGTAACTGTGTGGTTGTCCTCAAAATTATTAATATTTCTTTTTTATTATCATCTGCAGCTTCAAGAATGCATAGGGTCTGCTGTCACTGCTATGGGACCAGAGAAGATACTTACTTTGATGCCTGTCTCTCTTCATGCAGAAAAGCTCATTTGTTCAAACATTTGGTTGGTACCAATTTTGAAGAAATATGTCATTGGAGCATCACTAAAATATTTTATGGAGCATGTTGTGCCCCTTGTGGACTCTCTCCAGCGAGCTTGGAAGAAAGGTATCCGTGCTAATTTTCAAAAGAACATTTTCTTCTGCGAGTTGGGTAATTTTTACCCGAACTCTTCTTCATCATCTTCCTCTATCCGTGGTGCAAATTTTTGCTGTCTTGGAATGTATGTCTTGAGATTTGACTTGGACGGAACAAAACTATTGGTCTGTATCAAAAATATGGAATGTCTCAGTTTGTCTCGTCCATACAAACCGAGTCCAACCTCGATACAAACCGAGACGAACTGAGACTTTCAGAGTGTGGAATGTCTCAGGTATCCGTGCTGACTTATTGAAAAATTCAAAATAAACTTCTGTCAGAAAAGGAAAAACATTCATGTGGATGCAAGCATGCTTGTGGTTTTACAACCACTTTATCCGAAAAAAATTAATAAGAAAGCTATCATTCCTTACAATTCACAGCTCATTCCTTACTGTATGTATAAGCTTACAAAAAAAGAGAGAGAATCAACCCCAAGCTTCAGAGCCTTAGATTTTCTGGTTCCCACTTCCACGAAAGCCCTTAACTTTACTCTTTTGTTCCTTTATAATGTTTAGGTAGTTTGGTACTACCATAATATGGTACTACTAGGTATCATCTAGCACTATGATGTGATAAGGATACGGACACAGGAAGCAGAGATACGATTCGACATTTTTCAAAATCAGGGACACATATGAACACAAGTATCCTATTTTGTAGTCTAAAATTTTTATTTTTTCAAATTTTTTCAACTTTTTATGAAGGATAGGTGGGGATACATGTCGATACCGTGTCTAGTGTCTGTATCCGTGTCGACACGACATGACACTGGTACGAGGCACAGGTACAAGTGTCTGGGTATCAGGTCTAGCATTTGGAAAATCAGAAGCTGCGCCAATTGATTCATTAAATGAAACCCACAGTTAATTTTTTTGTAGATTTATGTCTATACGTATACATGTTTTAAGATGCACGTACAACTCTAATCATTCATTGGCGTGTATCGGTGAGAAGATGTGTCTTTTTAGTATAAATGGTTTTTAAGGTCATTTAATTGCTTTAAAAACTCTTCTTATGCTTATTTATGCATAAAATGCATTGTTTCGAGCTTGTTTCGAAATATCTCAGAATGTTTCAATTTATCTCGCGATTTTTTCATTTGTTTTGGAGTGTTTGCTCCCTCTTGGGGTTTGTCTCGGTTTTTCATTTGGATGAGATAAATCTTTGGAACGGGAATCGATCTTTATACTTAAGTTGCTGAGAATCTCTATACCTTGTTTGTCGGAAAGGTACCTGTGCTAATTATGCATGGAACATCTACTGTTCGGAGTTGGGTGTAATAAACCTATCCCACCTTTTCTTTTCTTCTCTTTTATCTTTTTATAATTATTTTTTCAATCTTTACAGTTAATCCTTCTTATGAGAACCAGATGATGGAGATCATAAGTAGATCACCAGTATAAGTGTTTCTTGGATCCAACATCTCATATTATTGTGGATGTCAGCGGTCACAAAGTTGAATAAGCACCATCAAGGTTTTGAATTTCATTTTCAGTATATATTTTGGTTAGCTTAGAAATGGAAATATTTCGATCAATATGGAATATACTGTAAATTTTGAAATTCTGGCTATATGATGGAGATGATGGAAAAACATAGGAAATATGCAATGAAATTTTAGAAAATGATAAAATAAGCATGACAACACACTCATAAGAGTCATAACCTAGTATTCTACAACAACAATGTCAAGCCCTGACATCCAGATTTCTAAATCTAGGGTCCAATGTTGTAGATCACATGTGGTATACATTAAGTAAAACGTGGTTTAATTTTATTATTATTATTATTATTATTATTATTTAAAATTCTTACAACCATACAATCACATCAGTACTAAAACTAAATTACATTCCAAGTTTGAATAAACAAGTGAAAAGATCAAACTAGTACATATAAAGATGTGTAACATAAGGAAAATATGTGGGCCCTCTCACCAATATGAAAACAAAATGAAACTCATCCAAAGAAGCTCCTTTAACAGTAGTATCATTCTACAAATCAACACAATAGGTTGAGTGAGCTAGAAAGCTCAATAACTAATCACATAGTAATAATAGTAGTGTTATTATTGGGAGAGACTGGAAAGAGCACTGCAGGCAAGTTTGGGGTTTCCTCCTTTGATCGGGAGAGCTGAGAGGTTAGAAGCACGTATTGGTACAGTGTGTGGAGAGGGATTTTAAAGATTACTAAGAATTTTGCAAGAGGGGTCCGGTTTGAGGTAGGGTCAGGAAGTAGAATCAGATTCTGGGAGGATACCTGGTGCGGAGACAATTCCTTCCACGTCGATTTTCCTGAGTTGTACTCTATTTCTGAGCGGAAAAATCGGTCCATACAGGATTGCGCTCAAAATGAAGGGGAGGCAGAGGGGTGGAATCTGGGATTCAGAAGAAACCTTACTGATTGGGAAATCGAACCTCTTTCGAGATTATTATCCCTGTTGTAGGATGTCCACCTTCGGCCCTTAGTCTTGGATAGGAGGGTTTGGATTTGGACCAATGAAGGGTCTTTCTCGGTCTGTTCTTTTTATGAGGCGTTACAAGCTCAAGAAGGCTCCCCTTTTCCGATGGCTCTGATTTGGAAAACCAAGATTCCCTTTAAGGTGGCTTTCTTTGCATGGGAGGCTTCCTTAGGCAAGATTTTAACAGTAAATCATTGATCTCTAGAGGGTTCATTTTGGTTGATTATAACTGGATGTGTAAGCACAATGAAGAATCTGTGGACCATATTTTGTTACACTGTGAGGTGGCTAGGGAGACATGGTCTTCGTTTCTAGCGGAGTTTGGGATGAGCTAGGTGGTGCCAAAATCCATATTGGTATTCTTTCTCTGTTGGAAGACCAAAGCTTTTGCCACCCGAGGTAGTGTTTTGCGGAGGATGTTACTTCTTGCTATCATTTGGGGTATTTGGAAAGAGAGAAATGAAAGGGTCTTTCAAGGCTAGCATGTAGACCTGAATGGCATCATTCTCAACATCAAGGGGTTGATGTACTTATGGTTGAAGGTGTTATTGGAATGTAGGGGCCTATTCTTCGAAGACTTCGTGTTCCGATGGAATATTCTATGTACGAGGGATGCAGCTTGAGTGGACGTTTGTATTTTTTCTTTTTGTTAGCTTAGCCTATGCATCTTGTAGGTCATCTCGACCTCTCTTGCTAAGGCCTCCTTGTTTCGGTAGTCTACCATCAATAAAGCTTATATTTATCAAAAATAATAGTTTTTCCCTTTTTAAATATAATAATAGAAAATCGATGACAAATAAAATAAGGGAATTTAAAAATTGATAAAAAAATCAGTCTTTCTAAAACGCATACTAAATAGGTCAGACTATCAGAATACTGTGACCCATTTGATCACGTAGCAAGGTTAGACTCTCGCATGTTGATTTTACTATATGCTGGCGAAACACTATCGATGGGTTTTGGGTCTTGCACCCTAGGGCTACTCTCGAGATCCCTTATTGCTCTTTAAGGTGATCAACCTAGGGGTCCTGAAGGAAAATGCCCACATTTAGGATCTTTTACCCAAGGACATAAACCACATTCGGATTTTCTCACATACAATTCAAACAACTGAACTATAACATAATAATGTCATCGTGTTTTGAAAGTAATACCATATTCAAAACTGATTCCAAAACAACTCAGTTACAAAAGTCTCTTTCTTATTTTCCAAAATTGAAAATTCTTAACTTATTATATCTTGGAAACAAAATTCTAAAATTCTAAACTTTTTGATAAGTGTAAGCTTTATTAAAGGCAAACGCCAAAAAAAGCCGATGCTAAGGAAGTCGAGATGACCTCTTAAAAGCAAGGACTAAACAAAGCAAACCCAAGGGAAGGAAGGATATCTCTAACTTCCATCCCTAGTACATAAAAGATCCCAATGAAAAACAAAATCTTCATAAAAAGACCCCTACATTCCAGATACATCTTAGACCATAAATACATCAATCCCCTGATGTTAAGGATGATAGTGGTCAAGTCTGCGCTCTTCCCATCAAACACTCTTTGATTTCCCTCCCTTCAAAGACCCCACATAACCGCGATGGAAGCATCCTCCATAAAGTTCTCCCTCTGGACGAGAATGCATGGGATATACAACCGTGAAAGAGAGCCGAAATGGAACTCGGCATCACCCAACTCATCCCAAACTCTTGGAGAAACGACAACTAAACCTTTCTAGCCATATCACAATGTAAAATCAATTTCATGTCATATATCCAATTGATAGACTTAAATCATAACAACTTGATTATCTCATAAATTAAAATTTATAAAGATTTAGGGGTAGCTAGTGGTCCTTCTCTTTTGTTCGGTGGTCATCGAGACCCCCTCCCCTTGTTTTTCCTATTTCAATAAAGATTTACCTTACCAAATTTTTTTTTATAAAGAAGCTTCCAACAGTTGAGTTGGTCAGGGTGTGGGGCTTGTATCCACAGACCTGGGATCGAGTCTATGGTAATTCCCAAAGACCTGGGTTTGGTCCTGTACATACCTTAGGGTTAGGGGGGAATAATAAATATTTACCTATCAAAATAAATTATAACTTATACAAAATCAAAATAAACTGAAATATGCATGTATTGATGAACATATATTTTCTTTACTAAAATTAGAAGGTAACAAGAATATCATTTTCATAATTTTTTTCCACAATATAATTTTTTAGAATTTTCTACAATGTTCTATGAATTTTCTACTATCTTAAAATAAAAATAACATTTAAAAATAAAAAATAAATAATAAATAAATAAAGCACAAATAAATAATTATTTACTTAACTGGAAAAACGCTAAAACCAAAATCCTCGAACTTTGTGCCACACGTAGTAACGTATATCAAGGAAGTGGCCCCACCAAATACTAAATTTTTCAAGAGACCTTAATATTTTCTGGAATTTTCAAGACTTTTCTAGAATTTCTTCTAGTAGAAAGGTGTTTTTACAATTATATCTCATTTTAGGGGCTAGATAGCAAATACCGAAAAGTAACATATTTGTTTAGGGTATTAGGGTGGAATTATTGATGTTTGAAAACCAACAATTTTCATCCACAACTGATATGGGACTAAATTTTTACAAAAATAATTGTTAATATACATCAGAAGCGTCATAATAAGTTGTTTTGTTGACTTAATGTGCGGTCCAGATTTAAAACGCAATATCTTTCAATCTGCAAGTCCGATTTGGTCAAACTTGATCTCTTTGGAAAGCTATCGTCGAAATCATTAAAAAGACACATTTTGAACATAAAAAACTTATAAAAATAATATGAAAATTATACTATAATGCCCCTAGAAGTTGGGTTATTACAAACAACCATTTGAAGTAAGAAAAGCAAGGACAATATCATTAGTTGAATTTGAAGAATTAGGGTTAGGGTTAGGTTTGGAGAAGAGAGAATAGAGAGTAGAAAAGAGAGAGAGAAAGGATGTCTATTGTGCTTAATTCATAATGACTCCATAAATCTTATTTATATAAAAGGTTACAGAAAAAGACAAGTATACCCCTCATATGAGGTATTTACAGATTACCCCCATACAGGACAAATATGTATTTCTACGTATCTGATAACACTTCTCCTCAAGTTGGTGCATAGATATCGTTCATGCGCCCAACTTGCATAAACATCTATGAAGTTGCCAACCGGGAACTCCTTTGGTGAAGACAATTGCTACTTGCTCATTTGTTTTCACAAAGGGGCTACAAACTTCCCCAGATTAGGGGTGTCAATTTTACCCGTTTAACCAGAACTGAATCGGAACTGGAACAGAAAACACCGGTTTTGGTTTCACATTTTTGGGAACCGATTAAAAGGATCCGGAATCGAACCGAAAATAATGGTCGGTACCAGGTAGTCAATATGGAACCGAAACCGATAAGAACCAGAACCGAACCGATAAGAACCGGTACCAATGTATAAATATAGTGTAAAAATTATCATATTCTCAAGATTTGGCCCATTATACCCGGAACCGGAATCGGAACCGATAGAAATGCAGAATCGGTTCTGGTTTCGGATCCATCACTTTGGGAACCGAAATCGTTAAAGAACCGAACCGATAAGAACCGGAACTGATTGTTCCGGTTCTGGCCACCTTAAGAATCGAACCAGAACCGACCCATCGACACCCCTACCCTAGATACGATCTTCTCCCGGATGAAGTGACGATCCACTTCAATGTGCTTAGCCCGATCATGTTGCATCGGATTGTGAGTAATGCTGATAACCGCCTTGTTGTCACAGTACAAGCTCATAGATCCCAAGACTGGAAAGCCAAGTTCAGCAACCAACATCTTTTGCCAGAGTATCTCACACAAGCCATATTGCCCTAAATTCTGCATCTGCACTGGATCTGACAACTACTGGTTGCTTTTTGCTCCTCCAGGTAACCAGATTGCCTCCCACAAAGGTACAATAGCCTGATGTAGATCTCCTGTCATCCTTGGCGTCAGCCCAGTCTGCATCAGTTTATGACTCTACTCTTATGTGACTATTCTTCTGAAAGAGGTGGCACGCCCAGGGGTAGACTTGAGATATCTCAATATCTTGTGTGCCGCCTCTAAGTGAATCTCCTTAGTAGAATGCATATACTGATTGATAACATTGACTGCATAGGCAATGTCTGGGGGTGTTAAGGAGAGATAGATCAATCTCCCAACCAGTCTCTGAAAGCTCCCCACATCCTGTAATGGCGTACTACTCGAGTCGGCCAGCTGGTGGTTCTGTTCTATGGGAGTCTCTACTAGCTTAGCTCCCAGCTTTCCAGAGTCCTTCAATAGATCTAGAACATACTTCCTTTGTGAGATGAAGATCCCTTGGCTGGATCTTGCAACCTCTATGCTGAGAAAGTACTTGAGAAGCCCCAGATCTTTGGTCTCAAACTCCCCTGCTAGATGATTCTTTAGCTTGATCACCTCCTCTGTATCATTTCTTGTCATAACGATGTCATCAATATAGACGATGAGGGCCGTAGTGCTCTTCCCTAGGTGCTTCACAAATAGGGCGTGATCGGCTTGGCTTTGAGTATATCCCAGCTTCTTCATTGCTAGAGTGAACCTCTCAAACCAAGCTCTGGGGGATTACTTAAGCCCATAGATGGCTTTCCTCAGTCGACACACCTTGCTGCTGTCCCCTGGGGGAGTGAACCCTGGAGGAGGTACCATATAGACCTCTTCATGCAGATCACCATGAAAGAACGCATTCTTCACATCCAACTGATGCAAAGGCATTGTTTGGTTTGCTGTTAGAGACAACAAAACCCTGACAGAGTTCATCTTTGCCACAGGTGCAAAGGTCTCCACATAGTCAATCCCGTAGGTCTGAGTGTACCCTTTGGCTATCAGTCTGGCCTTGTATTTCTCTACTGACCCATCGGCCTTGTACTTCACTGTGAACACCTATCTGCATTCGACTGGCTTCTTGCCTCTTGGCAAGTCAACAAGCTCCCATGTTTTGTTCTTATCCAGTGCTTTCATTTCTTCTACTATAACAGCTTTCCATCTACGATGTGTTAACCCTTCTGCCACGAAAGATTGAGTGGGAATGGTGGAAACTAATGTGATAAAGGCTTTGTATGAAGGTGACAAGACATCGTAGGAAACAAAGTTGCTCAATGGATGTTGAGTACAACTTTTGATGCCTTTTCTAACAGCAATAGGAAGATAAGAATCATAAGTAGACAAGGGAATGGTAGGATTAGAGAGGGATGGGGGATTACTTGGATCCAAGGAAGGAACAGCTGGTTCTGGATCAGTTGTGACTTTTGCCCTTCTGTTATAGACTTTGAGCTCCTTCTGAGCTCCAGGAGCACTATCAAGCACACTAGTAGTATGAGTGGGCGGAGACCTTTCAAACTGTTGAGGAGGAGATAGAGATATCGCAGGAAGAGGAACAATCCACCTTTCTTCATTATTACGCTCCCCTGAAGTGAGGTGGGGGAGAAAAAAGATAGCCCCTCACGGAAGGTGACATCAATGCAAACAAACTTCTTCCCAGACGAAGGATGGTAACACTTGTACCCTTTGTGGGTAGAAGAGTAACCGAGAAAGACACTTGAGCGCTTTGGGATCTAGTCTGGTGCAATGAGGACCCAGGATATGTACATAGCATACACACCCAAAGATGTGAGGAGGAACTGTTAAAAGATGAGAATCAGGAGAGAGAACTTGAATATGAGATTTAAAGTTGAGTACACGAGAGGGAATTCTGTTAGTCAAGTAGGCAGCCGTCAACCCAGCGTCTGACCAATAGGTCTTGGGGACATGAGAGCCAATCAAAAGAGATCTAGCTACCTCAGTCAAGTGTCGTATGTTTCTCTCAGCTACACCATTCTGTTGAGGGGTGTAGCTGCAAGAATTTTGATGACAAATCCTATGGTTAAGAAGATAGTGTTGAAGACCCTCAAACATATATTCTCCACCCTGGTCAGTACGAAGAACCTTGATGGAGACATAATACTGGGTTTGTATCTGTTGTAAATAAGGTTGTAACCAGTAAATAAAGGTTGTAGATAGAAGAGAGAAAGTGTAATGTAGGCGGAAGGCGGAGAAGGAGATTAGGGTTAGAGAGAGAAGTTGTGGGAAAATGAGAGAATGAATTGTTAATTCATTCTCTCTCACACACTGTATATATATATGATGGGGAGAAACCCTACAAAAGAGAACACTATTCACGTGACAATATTCACGTGACACTATTCACATGAATAGTGAAAACCAAAAACGCCCCACGTGGGAAGTGGGACGCAGCCCACTTGAGACACTCACGTGGGTGTATTACATAAACTCCAACAGTATCATCTTATGAAAACCTTGAAAGATGGAATGAATTTCATCTTTGGTTTTCATGAGATAAACCCATGTACACCTAGTATGATCATCAACAAAAGAAACAAAGTAGCTGAAGCCAAAGATAGAAGTAGTTGGGGAAAGACCCCATACATCAGAATGCACAATGTCAAAACAAGTAGAACTTTTATTACCTCGGTAGGGATAATTCGACCTACAATGCTTCGAGAGCTCACAGGTCTCATAGTGTAAAGCAGAAAAAGAAACAGAAGTAAACAAACTAGGAAATAAAAGTTTCAAATACTGAAAATAGACATGCCCCAGACGGGCATGCCAACTTAAAACAACATCTATCGTACTACTACTAGCAGAAGACTGTAGTGTTGTGGGCTCAGGAAGGTGTCCATCCAGAAGGTAGAGGCCATTAGCTTCATGTCCAGTGCCAATTGTCCTCGTCTCTATGTCCTGAAAGACACAAGAAGTAGGGGAAAAAGTGACACTACAGTTTAGGGTTTTAGTCAAAGCACTAACAGAAAGTATGCTAGAAGTAAATCGGGAAACATGCAAAACAGATGAAAAAAACAATTGAGGAGAGGGAAGGATATTCCCTTTCCCAGACATAAGATAAGGTGCCATCAGCTGTCTTCACCTTATCATGGCCAGAGTAGATGGAATAACTGGAAAATAAAGAAGACAAGCCCATCATGTGTTCCGAAGCCTCTGAATCAATGATCCAAATTGGGCTGGATGATGGGAGAGACACATGATGAGCAGGTCTAGTGTTACCTGACTGGGCAAAGGAGGTGGATGATGTGGAAGAAGGCCATCAACCTATTGAAGCAATCGTCGAAGCCTGCATACTCTGTGGCTGAAAAACCACTAGGAGGAGCTGAAGTAAGAGGACTCACCAGAGATTGTCTCGGAGGAGGAACAAAAGAATCCACACTGGCTGTATGAGCACTGGAGGAGGTTGGCTGGCTAGGGCGCTAATGTAGCTTCCAACATTTGGCACGCACATGCCTAACTTGCTGCAGAAATCACACTTGGGTCTCTCTTTAGTCAAGGACTTCCCAGAAGAAGGTCCAGTAGGAGCATAGGATGGAGCTGAGACAGGAGTTTGATAAGATGGGTCTCTCTGAGGCTGCTGTGACTACTGTGGTTGATAAGCAGGAGAAGCAGCTAGCGTTGATCGCTTTGGGAGGAGATGTTCACTCTAAAGAGAGATCCGCCTACCCTCCTCACTCTGAAGATAGGCGTACACCTCACTGAGAGAGATAATATCCACCCTGCTACTCAAGATTTGAACACGGGCAAACTCATAAGAAAGATTGAGTCCAGCAAGGAAATCAAAGATCCGGCCCTTCTCTATATATCGGCGAAAGTGAGCAATCTCTTTTTGATTAAGAGGCTGGTAAGAGTAATAATGATCAAGCTCCTGCCATAAGGTACGAAGAATAGTATAGTACTGAGAGGGACTTCTCCTCCTACCGGAAGTGGGAGATATTCTGTCGCAGCTGAAATGCCTGTCCAGTGTTCTGCTGCTGTGAGTAAGTCTTCTCCGTGATCTCCTAGACCTCTTGTGCTGTGTGCATAAATAAGAAACTCTCGCTAATATCAGGCTCCACAGAGTTGAGGAGCCATTACATGACAGTAAGATCATCTGTCTGCCACTGTCGATAAGAGGGATCGATCTTGGGGGCTCAACTGTATCCCCTGTAGTGTGACCAAGCTTCCCACGGCCTCCAATAAACAACTGTGCTGCCTGAGCCCAATGTAAGTAGTTCTTGCCGTCTAACTTCACTGAGGCGATCTGTAAATTGGGGTTCTCATAAGCCAAGTGATGCACCATCGGGCCTCCAATACTAGTGGAGGGAGTTTCTGTGCCCACTTCTAACTCTGAAGGAGAAGCCAAGGAAGGTGGAGTAACCACGGGAGGTGGAGGATCTACCATGAAGAACTATGACCAAGAACAACTATATCGGAGCACCGGAAAGTCACAAATAATCACTCGAGGACTAGAACAAGGCTAAAGAGCCACATACAGACCATAAGAACATCAAAGCAGGGCATATAGGACCCACAAACCCTCAAGTAACCAAAGAAAGTAACTAGATGGAGAATGAGACTCAATACACACCCATACGAACCTCAAAATTGGGTATAAGTAGCTGGTATAAGAATATAATAGGTATAGAGATGCAAGAAAGCATCCTAGAACCAGAAAAAACCCTGAATAAAAGTGTTTAGAGTCGATTGGATGGGCTATTGGAGCAAACAGATGGTCATAGGGGACAATATAGCCACCGGCGACAACTACTTGGGGAAGAAAACTTCCCACAAGTCTCAAATCTTAATGGAACCTTTCAAATAAGGTATCCATATGTCGGTTAGATAGGGGGGGGGGGGGGGGGGGGGGGACTAGATCGAAGCAATAAACCCCCCAAAAAAGTTCATATAGGGGTCGAAAATCAAGCTGGTTGACAAACTGGTTTGTGTGAAAATTTCGAGAATAATGGCCAAAAAACACCCCAAATAGATAAAAAAAAACCCAAAAAAATAAGAAAAAACGATCTCTATCAAGTGGTGAGGGTTTCAGCAAATCTCGATTTGTGTGCCCATAGAGCTGACGACGTCAGCCGTACGGTCAGATGACGTCAGATTGCTCTTGGTTCGTCTTCAAGAAAGCTCTGGCAAGCCTCGGCGGCGGATGGCTCTGATACCAAGTTGAATATGAAGAATTAGGGTTAGGTTTGGAGAAGAGAGAATAGAGAGTAGAGAAGAGAGAGAGAAATGATATCTATTGTGCTTAATTCACAATGACTCCATAAATCTTATTTATATAAAGGTTACAGAAAAAGACAAGTATACCCCTCACAAGTGGTATTTACAGAACTATCCCTATACAAGACAAATACGTATTTCTACGTATCTGATAACAACATTCACTACATGTTGAAGCAGTTGTTTGTTCAAGTGTTGTTCCAAAAAATGAAAAATTGCAAAATTTTGTTCTAGCTTAGATCTCCATCTTGTGGGCACTTAATCTTTGTTGTGTAATGCGTTTTTAGGGGCATTTGCTTTTGCTTCCAACACATACAAAGTATCATTATGACATGTTAAAATGTTAAGTAAATATTGTTGAGTTGGTTCCCAACATTTGTCCCTTCCAATCCAAGCAGTTCAAGTTGAATTACCTTGGATATATTAAGGCAGATGGTATGTTTGATTATCATTGGTTTTATTTGGCGTTAGTTGAAGATGGATTAGTTGAATGGTGAAATTTTGGAAAACAAAATTAGATGACCCTGTAATGAAAATTTCAAGGTGGAATTTTTTTTTTATATATAATGGTTGCTGTACTCTGTGTAGAACAATAATGTTATAGAAAAGATAAAATGCTAGGACAGAGTATGACAATGAAGCAAGCATATAGTCCTGTGTTCCATGGGAGGTTGAAAGACATTGTTATTACATCTTGCATGAGAGGACCAATTTGAAGCGAGTTGTGACCCTCTTCATGTGATCAGAAGATATAAGCTCATAGTACAATCCTTGAGATTCTAGCATGTGCATTATTTATATTTTTGCTCCAGCTTTAAAGGGATTGCTTGTAGAGAACATTTGCACAGTCATTTGATTTGTTTAGAGATCGCCCTTTCATATTTTGATTGTTTCATTATTTGTCTTTGTTGGGACCCTCTTACAAAGCTAGTTGGTGTAATCATCTCTTTTTTGGGAGTGATACCTTATCACACCTCTTTATCTTCCTCTTTTTTTTTCCCCTTCTCTCTTCCTTTTTTTTTAATAAATTTTTTCCTCTTTAATGTTTACAATTCAAGTCTAATTGCTAAAATCATATTTCCGCCTCTCAGGCTTGCCATACATGTCAATTATAATTTATGAAATTTGCATTTGTGCTATTTTCAGTTAAAAAGTCATCACTTGGACAAGATCTGCAGACTTGTATACGTGACCTTTGGGATTTGCTGCCCGCATTCTGTCGCTATCCAACTGATACTCAAAAAAATTTTGAACCTTTGGCCAAACTTCTTACAGCTTTTCTCAAGAAGGACTGTTTTATGCATGAAAACATAGCCCTAGCTTTGCAGGTATTGATTGGCTTAGACAAATAAATTGGAGAAACTCTTGTATATTGCCTTAATTATGGTCAAAATTACTATTTTTTACTTCTTCTGTCTTATTAATGTTTTGTTATCTTTATTTCATATTTCATTTGCCTGTTCTATGACACTGTTGTTTCATGTAGGAACTTGTGAATCAAAATAAAAGTATAGTTAGATCTACTCACAGCGCAAGTGAGTTTGCAAGAAACTCGGCTGTCTGCACTATAGAAGAGTCCAACACAGAATCCATAAATGTACCTTCCCACTACTCGAAGAAAATAGCGACCAGGAACATCAAGGCTTTGGCTTCATGTTCTTTTGAGCTGCTTCAGGCTCTTACTGATCTTTTCTTTTCTTCACCTGCAGAGAAGCGGACATTTTTAAAGGTATCCATCCTCTGTTATTATTTAGAAGCTCATTTGAAGTGGTTGATTAGCAGAGAGATCACGCTCTGCTCTTTTTATCTTACTTTATAACTTTAAAGTTCTTGTAATAATCTGAGTTTTTTCTTCTGTTGGTGCCAGTTAACCAGTTAAACATGCGTTCTGTTATGAGATGCTTTTGGTTGTCATAGAATTAGATACAGCAGCCACCAATGATTTAATTGTATTTTCATATCTTGGCAGTTAGTTGAGAATTATGTCTTCAGCTACTCCTTTCTATGCTGTTCTGTCATTTATCATCTGAGAATACTCAGCTTCTTTTCTTGGGTGTGAGATTAGTTGAACTGATATGATTGTCTGTTTAAGTTGTGCAGTCTTTTGCTATGTAGAATCTTTAAGGGCATTGTAAGACATTAATCACTAAAAGACAATTACAAAAAAATCATATGGATTTCCTCTATTTTTCCAGGGGGCTATTGGATGTCTGGCATCTATTACTGAGACTTCAAAAGTAAAAACTGTCTTCATTTCATCATTGGAAAAGTTTCAGTTCATAAATGGAGGAGGTGAATCTGAAATGATGGAGAGTCATAGCTGCACATCTGTTGATAAAGGCCAAGGAGGAAACACAAAGAATGAACATCAGAAAGAAGAACAGAGGTAGTGAGTTCGTTTTCTTTTGCAGTCTTGAACTTGTTGAATCTGAGCTTTTCACCTATGCCAAATTTCTCGTAATCCTAAATTAGTTTATAGTACTGATTTGTATTATTCATCTAGTGATGGCTGTGTTAGTGGTTCACTCATAGTTTGCTCGATAAAGGGTAGGACTAGAGTGCTGGTTTTGAAATGTTCAATATTTCTACAATTAGTCATCAAAAACTAAATTAGTTGGTCAGATATTTAGCTCCTCTTTTTGAACTCCCATATCCATGACTAAATCGAAATTTTGCGTGTGAAGATCTATGAACACTAAATTTGCTTTTCATCAAGGTATTTTATTGGTCTTCCGTTATATTGTTTTCATGCTTGTTGATATAGATAGACTGCTGAATTTTGTAATATAATATTTCAGGTTTAAAACTAGAATGTTTAGTATCTTTTCCTTGCCATAAGAGGACAAGACTTGTCAGGGTCAGGTATTTCAACCCTTAATCATTCATGTTAATGAATTAATGCGGGAGCATTCTGTGATAGTTCGCAGCTACAGCGGATCAGTGAAGAGAGTTTTGTTTTGCTTTCTAGTGTTAGTTTTTATTTTTTTTAGTGTTTTGGGTGTCTAAGCAAATAGCCAAAGTTATGGAGCTCATTGTAATTTTGCTTAATTGGTTTAAGTTGTATTATCTTTTAGACCATTGGATCTTATTAGTTTATTTGGATGGCTAAGATTAGATTAGGGTTATTTGAGTTAGTATTTAAGCCATCTGTATGTAATTCTCTCATTATGATACAAGAAATAGAAAAACTCTTTTGAGAAGTTTCTTGTGAGGGGAAATTTGCTGTGAAGCCATCCTCTCTTGGTGTAAAAGCCAAGCTAATCTTCCGATTGCAGAACGGGGTTCCCCTTGTCCTTCATCAATTTTGGTATCTGAGCCGAATCCTACCATCTCTTCTCTCTTTTCTTCTTAATTTCTTCTCCTTTGTTTTTATTTTATTTTTTTGGTCAGTTTTACTATTCACGGCAAGATGATGAAGAAGAAGAAGAAGAAGAAGAAGAAGAAGAAGAAGAAGAAGAAGAAGATCAAGGAGACGGGTGGTGCCGTCGTGAGTCGTCCTCACTACCTAAATCTCCTCTTTTTTATGGTTTAGGTTTCAAAACCTAAATGTGTTTCCGAGGTTTTTCTATGGGTTAATAAGTGTTGCAAGCTTGAGGATGGTTCCCAACACACAATATGATGATCCAGTTTAAAAAGAAGATGTGCAAGTCCAAATATAGTTGGAAGAGTACGAAGAAATTCGTTTCTTTTTTCGGAGTGATTTCCGAACAAGGTTGCATGGTGAAATGCATTTCAAGAATTCTTCCTTCGAAGATCAACAACTACTCAAGTATTTCCAAGATGGTGATTGATTGAAAATCGGTGATACTGCTCTTGCAAAAAAGGGCTTGGTGCTGAAGTCAATGGAGTGATTCCTAACTATCGAAAGGTCCATATCAGTTTTCCTACTTGCCTCCTACATCCGAATTCGAGGTCAAATTCTTTTCATCCAGGAGGGTTTGATGCAGGAGCATTCTACGTGATAGTGCACAGCTACACCAAATCAGTGAAGAGAGTTTTTATTCACTTTCTAGTGTTAGTTTTTATTTTTTTAGTGCTTTGGGTGTCTAAGCAAATAGCCAAAGTTATGGAGCTCATTGTAATTTTTCTTAGTTCATTTAAGTTGTATTTTTTTAGACCGTTGGATCTTATTAGTTTATTTGAATGCCTAAGATTAGATTATGGTTATTTGAGTTGGTATTTAAGCCATCTTTATGTAATTATTTCATTGCGATACAAGAAATAGAAAAACTCTTTGAGAAATCTCTTGTAAAGGGAAATTTGGTGCGAAGCCATCCTCCTCAATCACTCCTTATGAATAATAGAACCAAGATAACGAAATCGATTACTTAGAGGTTTCATGTGATTGTCAATTTTAATTGGTGGATCATCTCTATATGCATCCTAACTAAAATTGCATTCCATATACTCTATCTTGGTTTGCCTTATTTGAAAGCCTTTACATTCCAAAGCATTCCTCTAGAGTTCTAGTTTTGCATTTACCTTATCCTTAGTCTCGTTTATTAGGACTGTCATTTGCAAATAACATACACCAAGGTACCTCATCTTGATATAAGCAATTACTTCATCTATTACTGAAGCAAATAGGTATGTACTTGGGGTTGATTCTTGGTGTAATCCCATTGTTATTGGAAACTCACTTGTCTCACCACCAGTTGTGCTAACACTAGTAATTGCTCACTTATTCATATCATTAATGACATTAATATATCCATTTTGGGCTTCCTTCTTTCCCAATACCCACCAAATTAATTCTCTAGGGATTCTATCGTATGCTTTTTCTAAGTCAATAAAGACCATGTGGAGATTCTTTCTCTTTTCTCTAAACTTTTCCATCATTTTTCATAGTAAGAAGATTGCCTCGATGGTCGACCTTCCTGGCATAAATCCAAATTGGTTTCAGATACCTTGTATTTTGCCTTAATCTTTGCTCCATCACTCTTTCCCATAATTTCATAGCGCGGCTCATAAATTTGATGCCATGATAGTTTTGCAGTTTTGTACGTCTTCTTTGTTTTTATATATATTTTTTTTTGATCGGTAAAGGCGTTTTTTTTTTGATCGGTAGGTCCATTACAATATTTTTTCTCCATTCATCTAGCATTTTTCTTGTCTTCAAGATATTGTTAAATGACATAGTAAGCTTGGACAATCCAATTCCTCCCATGCATTTCCACACCTCTGTTGGTAGGGCTGCAACTTGGGCGGGCTAAACCCGACATCAGGCTCGGGTTGGGTTGGACCCTTCACTGTTCGGGCTCGGGCTCGGGCCTAATAATAGAAAACCCGACGAAAATCGGGTTGGGCTCGGGCTGAGGCCAAACCCAACCCGAGCCCGACTCTCTCTTGCTTACATGATTTATTAGGGTTTTGCAATCTCTCACTCTCATTTTCCCCCTCTCCGTCCCTCTCTCTCTACCCTCACTCCTCTCTCTCCATCAAGGAAGTACATATTTTTCGTTGGCGATTGCCGCTTTTGCCTCCTTATAAGACGTTATTGCCATCATAGCTTCGAAATCAGAGAAGCACAGATAGCACAAGTGAAAAGTTCTTTTCTTCTAGTAAGTTCAGTGTGGAAAGAAAACCCAATCTTTCCCCTAGATTTTTTTTCTCCCTTTTTGATATTCAAAAGCTCAACAAGAATCAACAAAGATTATGAAGTTTTTGTCTCAAACTTCGATTTTCCTACTTTAAAAATCTTGAAAGAGTCAAAATGTCTTTGTCCTTTTCTCACTATGAGGCAACGGCAGACTCAAGAAATTTAGATCCTTCAAGATCGAAGCTGTAAACCACCTCAAACGCTGGTTGAAGAGATTATCGATTGAAGAGATTAAGGAATGCATGCCTGATACGGCACAATCAGTGATTCTCTTCCTCTTTTAAACCACAAAACAAAGCTGAAAAAGCAATCGCAGAGGAACAAAAGAGTAGGGTTTACACATTAGATCTTTCTCAAGATTTTTAATCTTGTTATTTCCATGCCCAACACGGACGAGTTGACGATTCGAATCGGTTGATCCTCCACCACCTCATGGATTTTTTTTTTTTTTTTTTTTTTCATTTTTTTGGCAAGGATAAAAGAAAGGGCTCCAACTCGACCAACCCGATCAGGTTGGGCTCGGGCTGGGATTCTTAGGCTCGACCTCGGGTTGGGTTTGGGCTCAGGCTACGAGAGTTGAAGGTCGGGTTGGGCTTGTTGTAAATAAGGTTGTAACCAGTAGATGAAGGTTGGAGATAGAAGAGGGAAAAAAGTGTAATGGAGGCGGAAGGTGGAGAAGGAGATTGGGGTTAAAGAGAGAAGTTGTGGGAAGAGAGAATGAATTGTTTTTTCATTCTCTCGCACTCACTGTATATATATATATATGATGGGGAGAAACCCTACAAAGGAGAACACTATTCACATGACACTATTCACGCGACACTATTCACGTGAATAGTGAAAATCCAAAAAAGGCCCCACGTGGGAAGTGGGACGCAGCCCACTTGAGACACCCACGTGGGTGTATTACATAAACTCCAACACTCCCCCTCAAGCTGGTGCGAAGATATCCATCATGCCCAGCTTGCCAGTCAAGGTATGAAGAATAGACTTGTTCACCCCCTTTGTGAGTATGTCGGCAACCTGTTCCTGTGTTCTAACATACGGAGTACAAATCAATTTTTGTTGAAGTTTCTCTTTGATGAAGTGACGATCAACTTCAATATGCTTAGTCCTATCATGCTGGACTGGGTTGTGAGCAATGCTGATGGCAGCTTTGTTGTTACAGTAGAGGCTCATCGGCTCTGTCACCTGGAGTCCCAGTTCCTCAAGCATGGTCCTCAACCAAAGGAGTTCGCACACACCATGTGCCATAGAGCGAAATTCTGCCTCTGCACTGGATCGAGCTACAACTGGCTATTTCTTGCTTCGCCAAGAGACAAAATTTCCTCCAACAAGGGTACAGTATCCTGACGTAGATCGACGATCAGTAACTGAACCTTCCCAATCTGCATCAGTATATGCTTCCACTCTAAAGTGTCCATGTCGCCCGAACAGTATTTTACGACCTGGAGAGCCCTTGAGGTACCGAAGAACTCGGTGAACTGCCTCAAGATGTGATGACCGTGGTGCATGCATAAACTGATTGATAACACTAACAGCGTAAGCAATATCCGGACGGGTGTGTGCTAAGTAGATCAGCCTGCCAACCAATCACTGAAACATAGCGACATCCTCATGGGTGTCACCCTCCTCAGAATTCAGCCGATGGTTCTGATCAATTGGAGTCTCTGCTGGTCGAGCTCCCAAATACCCAGTCTCATCCAGAAGGTCCAATATATACTTCCGTTGAGAGATGAAGATGTCCTTCTGAGACCGAGCAACTTCAATTCCCAAAAAGTATTTCAGTGGCCCCAAATCCTTTGTCTCAAACTCCGAGGACAAGAATGTCTTCAGCTGCTTTATCTCTTTAGGATCATTCCCAGTGATGACAATGTCATCAACATAGACGATCAGTGCCGTGGTACTAGTCTGCTGGTGCTTCACAAACAACGTGTGATCGGCTTGACTCTGCTTGTAGCCCACTCGTCTGATCGCACTGCTAAACTGCTCGAACCATGCCCTTGGAGATTGTTTTAGCCCATACAGGGCTTTCCTTAACTTGCACACCTTGTCGTCACTTCCAGCAAGTGTCAACCCAGGTGGTAGTTTCATGTACACCTCTTCTGTCAAATCTCCATGCAGAAAGGCATTCTTCACATCTAGTTGATGCAATGGCCAGGACAGGTTGGCAGCTAAGGATAGAAGAACTCTGACTGAGTTCATCTTGGCCACAGGTGCAAAAGTCTCCTGATAGTCTATCCCATATGTCTGAGTGAATCCCTTGGCTATGAGTCATGCCTTGTATCGTTCGACTGACCCGTCTGCTTTATGTTTCACTGTAAAGACCCATTTGCACCCCACAGGTTTCTTTCCTCTGGGTAGTTGAACAAGTTCCCATGTTTTGTTCTTCTCAAGAGCCTGCATTTCATCCATCATAGCTTCTTTCCACTTTGGGTGACTAAGTGCGTCTGTAACACTGGAAGGCAAAGAAACAGAGGAGGCAATACTGACAAAATTCTGATATGACGGATACAGAGACTGATACGAGACAAAATGTGAGATAGGGTGTTCCGTACAAGTACGTACAAGTGCAATAGGGAGGTCAATATTAGTGCTCATATGATCGTCAGAAGTAGGAGATGCATGTGGCTCAAGAAGAGAAATAGGAACTGAGGCAGGGACTGAAGCAATACCTGGAACTGGATCCGAGGGGAGACATGCAGATGTAGGCGCAGGGACAGTGGCTTGTCCTTTCTTCTTGGTTCTGACATTTACACGCACATCAGCTGCAGTAGTAGAAGTGTCATTGTCACTAGACTGAGGTCCCGGCATAGGAATAGTGACAGGTAGAGGGCTGGGGACACTCTCTTCTGCAACATCATGCTCCCCCTGAAGAGAGGTCTGCTCAGCAAAGAAGGGGATGGACTCAGCGAATGTGACATCCATAGAGATGAAGCGACGACGGGTAGCAGGATGATAACATTTGTACCATTTTTTATTAGAGGGGTACCCCAAGAAGATGCACTTTAAGGCCCGCGGATCTAACTTGTCCCTCGAAGAACGATGAATATGGACATAACAAACACACCCAAAGACCTTTGGAGGAACAACGAAAGCCGGGCGGTCAAGAACCAGGAGAGATAGGGGAGTCTGAAATCTGAGAACCCAAGAGGGCATACGATTGATGAGGTAAGCAGCAAGAAGATAGACTCAGACTAATAGTGTTTTGGAACCTGCATGCCAAACTGGAGAGCACGCTCAACTTCAAGAAGGTGACGATTTTTTCTCTCAGCAGTCCCATTTTGTTGAGGTGTCGAAGGGCACGAGGTTTGATGAACAATGCCATATGAAGCAAAGTAGGATTTCAGACCCCCATCGAGGTATTCCCCCCCATTGTCAGAGCGAAGAATCTTAAGAGTGGTATGGAACTGAGTGGTAACCATCTTATGGAACTCTTGGAAAATGGAGAATACAGCATCTTTGGTTCGCATAAGGTACACCCAGGTGCAACCACTAAAGTCATCTACAAAGGTAACAAAGTACCGATATCCAAACAAAGAAGTCACAGGCGCGGGGCCCCACACATCAGAATGCTCAATAGAAAAAAGAGTAGTACTTTTATTCTCACTAATGGGAAAAACAGAACGACAATGTTTGGCCAGTTCACATGTTTCACAATGAAATGAAACTGCAGAAACAGAAGAGAAAGTAGGAAAGACACGCTTTAAGACTGACACGGGTACATAACCTAGCCGGTTATGCCAAAGCATTAACTGGTCTTTATTGACTCTACTACTAGTACTGATGCTAGACTGGTGTGCAGATGCAGAAATCGAAGAATCTAGGATGTATAAGCCACCGTCCTCACGTCCACTGCCAATCGTCCGCCTCGACTCCAGATCTTGAAACACACAGTGAGAATGAAAAAACGTTATACTGCAGTTAAGACTTTTGGTAAGACTACTGACGGATAGTAAATTAGCGATGAATTGCGGAACATGCAAAACAGAAGACAAAGAGAGAGCTGGTGTGGCATGAACATCCCCTTTTCTAGAGATAGAGGAATAGGTGCCATCAGCTATCTGAACTTTGTCACGACCAGAGCAAATACCATAACTAGAGAAAACGGAGGACATACCAGTCATGTGATCAGACGCCCCTGAATCAATGATCCAAGAAGGGCTGGAAGGTACAGTAGAGGCGGAAAAAGCAGTCCTTGTACCTGTGTGAGCAAATGCAGATGTGGAAGTGATGGCCAAAGTCGCTCAAGATCTACAGGAGAGAACGAGTCTGTGTCCCTAGAGGAGGAAGACACTGAAGGGAAGTCGGGGCCTGTCCGGGGGGACGTCCATGGCGCTTCCAGCAAGTGGCCTGGATATGACCCATGCGACCGCAGTGATCACACTTGGGTCTGGGTCGGTCTCCAGACTCCTTCGGACTGGATGTCTGGCCCTTCTGATTGGTAGCAGCCAGGACAGAGCGGTCCTGAGTATCACTCCCACTGCGGAGTTGCATGGTAGAGCGGCGGCTGTCCTCCCCCTTAATGTAATTATAGACCTGTGCTAGAGAGGTAGGAGCAGGATCCCTACCAAGGATCTGAACACGAGCTCCCTCAAAGCTCGGATGAAGGCCGGAGAGAAACTGGAAGATCCGGGAACGTTCAACCATCGCCTTAAAGGACTTGACGTCATCTGCGCACTTGGGGGAGTAACTCTGGTAGTGATCGATCTCCTCCCATTTGCTTCGAAGGGAAGCATAATATGTACCAAGCTTCATCTCCCCCTGACGAAGACGAGATATCTCTTGTTCTAGTTCATAGAGCTTGGCGAAATTGCCCACCTGGGAGTATGTCTGAGATACGGCATCCCAAACATCTTTGGCCGTTGGTAGGATCATAAACCCTTTGCTGATTTGGGTTTGCATCGAGTGAAGAAGCCAGGACATGACAGTCAGGTTCTCCATAACCCAAATCCGATGAGATTTGTCCTTCGGATCTGGTTCTTTAGTAGCACCTGTTAGATACTCACTGTAGCCATGGCCCCCAATGTACATGAGAGTGGAAGTCTTCCATTCCAAGAAAATAGCAGGTAGTGTACCAGAGGCTCCCAGAAAACCGAAGCGAGGTCTAGAGGATCCCTAAAGGCCCAATGAGTGGTGCGCCTAGGACATGAGGGCCTAAAGAGGTCTGATTTTGAAAGAAAATCAAAACCCAAAAAGTAGAGGGGGATCCGGGTGATTTTTGGAAACTAGGGTTTCGACGGTTAGAATTCGTCGAATCAAGTTTCGAACTGTTCCACGAGTAGTATTGAAGAGGGCGGCAAGGTCAGAGGGGCTTGCTGTTGCATGAATATCATAAAAAACCAAAACCCAAAAATCCTCGAAAAACGTGTTGGCCGGAAAAACGCTGGAGAAGTTTGAGAAGAAGATAAACTAGATCTCTGATGCGGCTGAGGGAAAAAACTAACCAGGAAATAAGAGCCTCTGGTGTTTTGCCTCAAGATTAAATCCCGGATAGCGTAGGAATGATCTCTGCGATTTCTTCAAAAGCTCTCATCGGCTCTGGATGCTTACATAAACGTCTTAGATCGGAATGGAGTCTCTAGGGGACAAAGACACATGCCCTAGAGCTACCATGCTCTGATACCATGTTGTAAATAAAGTTGTAACCAGTAGATGAAGGTTGTAGATAGAAGAGGGAAAAAAGTGTAATGGAGGCGGAAGGTGGAGAAGGAGATTAGGGTTAAAGAGAGAAGTTGTGGGAAGAGGAGAGAATGAATTGTTTTTTCATTCTCCCGCACTCACTGTATATATATATATATATATATATATGATGGGGAGAAACCCTACAAAGGAGAACACTATTCACGTGACACTATTCACGTGTTACTATTCACGTGACACTATTCACGTGAATAGTGAAAATCCAAAAAAGGCCCCACGTGGGAAGTGGGATGCAGCCCACTTGAGACACCCACGTGGGTGTATTACATAAACTCCAACAGGGCTTGGGTTGACCACCAACCTGACCCAACCCGCCCGAGTTGCATCCCTATCAGTTGAGATACCATCTGGTCCTAAGGCCCTCCCTATCTTCATCTTGGCTAAAGTTGCGTTCATCTCTGATACCCCAATTCTACAAAAGTATGTATGTTCTATATTCCCCTTAGTATTTCCATCTATTTTGTGACCTTATGTGTAATGTAAAGTTCTATTTTGATATGTGAGATGATTGAACGAGATGAGTCCTGCTTGCCCCTAGTGAACTGTGCGGGACGACCATGAAGATTCCAGCAGGTCATCCGTGTGGGGGGACGTTTGTCACGATGATCACATTGAAATCTCTCTCGTTCATCAGAATCCTCATCCTTCTTGGATGCAGGTTTGTTCCATTTTTGAGTGGCCAAGGCCGACTTCTCAGATAAAGGAGCGTTAATATCTATCTTGGAGCTCATGGCTCTCCTCCTACTGTCCTCACTCTAGATGTAGGAATATCGATGGTGGCGGATCTCTGCCCAAGATGTTAGCTCGAACCTGCTCGTAACTCTGGTTCAAGCCACCAAGATACTCGAATACGCGAGTGCGCACAATCATTTTCAGGAACTTCGTAGCGTCAATGGTGCATGCAGGGGTTTGGTAGTGATCTACCTCTTCCCACTTGCTGCGCAAAGCAGGATAATATGATCCCAAAGGGGAGATCTCCTTGCTTCAAATGTGCTATATCCTATTGAAGCTCATACATCTGAGCAAAATTCCCAGCTTGAGAATAGGTCTGAGAGACAGCTTCCCATATATCCTTGGCAGACGGGAGGAAGAGGAAGCCTTTCCAGATCGATGGATGCATGGAGTGGAGTAGCTATGACATGACATTGAGTTTTCTACTTCCCATTTGTTAAACGTGGCTTAGGATACATTAGGTGTGGGGACACGTCCGGTGATATAGCCAACTTTGCCTCGTCCGGTGATGTACATTTTGGCAGATTGAGACCACTGAAGATAGTTGGTCCTGTCGAGTTTCACCGTGGTGATCTGTAGGCCTAGACTGTGATCACCATGGCTTCCCAGACTGGGTGGGTAACAACAATCTCTGACTTGGCAGAGGATGATTCTTCAGATACACTCATGGCAGCAGAACAATGTACCACAAGGGAAAAACAGCCTATCTGAAGGATCGGTATCGGTGAGCAGCTTACAGATGTGCACCAGATGTGATGGATGAAGCCCGAAGATGTCCGGAGTAACCCCAAACTTCCTCACCGAAGAGCAATTCCGGGGGTCCTGTAGGAGCCTTGGATAGGTGCGATAAGGGCTGGGGGATGTATTGGCTTTTGGAGGGTTCGGTTGCACCGGGGGGGGGGGGATGGATTTCTCCAGGTCTGACGGGTGCGATACCTCCTGGGAGGTCTTCTCTAGCCTTCTGGAGGGTGCGGTTGCACCCGGGTGGATAGCTTCCGGTCTCTGAGGGGTGCGGCACCTCTTGGGAGGTCTTTTGACCTTCTGGAGGGGGGGGGTTTGGCAGGTGTGGCACCTCCTGGAAGGTTTTCTCTAGCCTTCTGGTGGGTGCGGTTTGCTCTGGGGGGCAACTCCACCCTCTTGACAGGTGCGGTTGGCTCTAGGGGCTCTTCTTCAGGCTTCTAGAGTGGCCAGTTAGGTCCGGAGTCACTTATCCAACCTTCTGGAGTGGGCGGCTAGGCCTGGGGGCTCTTCTCCAGTCTTCTGGAGAGGGCGGCTAGGGTTTCGGGACCCTCGGAAGCATGTGGCTGCCTATGGGAGATGATCTCCTTCTTTGGAAAGCCTGTCGCTACGGGTTTCACAATCCCTAGGGTTTCTTCTGACCACTAGGATTGAGTCATGGTTACATACCGGGCCTCAAACCACCATTCCTCTCGGAAAGATATCTTGTCAAGAGGGGAGCAAACTTTAGCCTCTTTATCACGATCAATATTGCACCCGCAAGCCTGTTCTGCGATTCGATCTCGTGACCCTTGGCTCTAGCGATGATCGACCTTGCACCAACATCCCCCTACGACACCTTTTATTAGGGAGTGGCATCATCCCCCCCCCCCAATGCGCTTCCCGCGACTTGATCTTGTGACCTTGGCTTTGATACCATTAAGATCGTAACCAGAACAAGAGATTAGGGATAGAGAGATGTAAGAGAAGAAAAAGATTGGGGGAAGATGAGAAATCGTGTAGAGTTTAGAATAGCCTACATGATTTCATCTAATATATATATTAAGTAAACTATTCACTAATTACAAAGACCCCCTTGTAGAATACAACTTATTACAAGTAAGTCCCTGACAACAAACAATATCTATGCATTTCCTCCGATGGATTTACACCCTACAAGATTCATGTGATCTGCACAAGCATTCTGTTGTTCTAAAGGACCAAGAACACTCACAAAATCCGAAATAGCTCCAAACCGGGAAGCCACATCCTCATGAGAGCTGACATGAGGATGGGGAACATGCTCACCTGGGTGACCATGGCCGACCAGATGCAGAGAGCACAAAACCCTAGCTAGCTCCACAAAGAAACCCGGGCTAGAAGAGACACTCAAAGGTGAAGGTGGGTTTTGAACCCAGGACTATGATAGCAACACTCACAAACTTTACGAACTTAGCAAGCTGGCACCTTCCTTTAAATTGTTTGGTTTTGTGATTGCTAAGTTTGTTTTTAATGAGATCAGTAAACAAGATAAAGGCGGGTTTTGAACCTAGGTCTATGATATCAACACTCACAAACTTAACCAACTTGTCATGCTAGCCCCTTTGAAAATTTGGTGTTGCCAACGGGTAAGCCTGTTTTTAATGAGATCAGTAACTCAAGGGTGAAGTCAGGCTTTCAATCCAGTAAGGTATCAACACTCACATTACATGTAATTATCCAATTAATTAATCCTTAATCTGATCTTGGGCTAGTGCTGGATTCCACGGTGTATTTATAGTGCTTGAAAATCCAACAACTCCAGCAGGACAGCGGGTGCTAATCGCTTCCCAGGCGGTGAAAATACCTCCCTGATAAGACTAATCAATCATGCACTAGTAGACATATCACATATACCAACTAGTGAATGATCGGATGAAACTGAAAAGACTAATCAATCATGCACTAAGTAGATTTCCATGTCGGGTCTCACTGAAGCTGAAATATTTCTCGAAATTTTGGAAATTTATATGCAAGGAGAATTTTGTGAACAATCTAGAAAAATTGATGTGACATGGAGTATTCCTCTTCTTGAATGATTCTGATATGAAATGCTTTTGAATATTGGAAATTTGCTTGTTAGTTGGACTTTTTGAGACATGACTATAATATCTGAATGAGCTGAACTGATGTTTATTTAACTAGAGCATAATAAGAATGACTAAGGGCAGACTGTAAAGCAATGTTTTCACTTATGCAGGTGTATGATAATGGAGTTTGCTTCCTCTCTTGTTGAAGGAGCTAATGAAGATCTCATTCATTTAATTTTTGATTATATTAGGCCCACTTTGCAGGTATGATGTTGATCCTGAAACTGCATTTATTCTACCTCATGTGAAGTATTGAAACATATTTTTTTTCCTTTTGTGGAGAGAAGCAAGAACTGACAGTTTAGTTAAGCTAAAACCATTAATGTTCATTTGGTTTTTAGGTTACTGAAGGAAATGGTCGGCCCGAAGCGTACTATACTTTGAGCAGAATTTTCGAGGTTTGTATGCATGTTGGATTTACATACCTGTATTGTTAGGATAGTTGACACTGTTATGGTATTTTGCAGGAGCATACTTGGTTTTATTCTTCACGATTTGATGAGATGATGGATCTATTGCTTGGTATAAAGACTCCTGTTGATATTATGTCACTAAGAAGTCGCTTCACATGTTTCCACACTTTACTGGTTTATATATTGAAGGTCAGAGTGCTTCTCATTTTTATATTGGCATCCATCCTTGGAGGAGCAAATTATGAGCTTATTTAGAGCTCTAAAATGGTTAATGTCTTGGGATTTGGCCTGTTCAAATAGATTTTGGAACACGGAAAATTTAACTCCTTCATGCACTTTGTTTTAATTCTTTATTTGTTTAATGAAAATGACGATATTGAAAGCTTTTTGGCTTACAAGCAGCTTAACAGAGGAAAATGACCACTACTCTTCATACATGCATACAAATTTTGGAAAGAGATGACAACCTAACTAATCTACGACAAACAGATTCAACTAGCTGCTATTAATAACAAAATTAATTACGAAAGAATTTATTATTAGAAGCCCATCATTATTTACAGACCAAAAAAAAAAAGCCCATCATCATAATTAATAGTACCTTATCCCAATTCTTTGGGGTTGGCAACATCATTCAATCCTATCTAGAAACATATCATTTGTTAAAGCTTGTGGCCTTGAATCTTTTCTTACTGCCTCAGCGCCCACATCCTTCTTGGCCTTCCTGTCGCCCTTTCAAAGGTTTCAACCTGCACCAAAGCACTCCTTTTCATTGGTGTGGTTATTGGTCTTTGTTGATCTTGCTAAAATCATCTCAATTGACTTTATTTTATCCCTTCTTGGTACTATTCCTAGACTCCCTTTGAGGCACTCTCATTTTTTATTTTTGTCGTCTTCTACTTATCTATCTCAACATCCTCGTCTCTGCTACATCCATTGCCATGAACATGTTTTTTGATTGCTTAAGATTCCCTTCTCGTTCCATCTTGATCAAGACGTCTTGCTGCGTCAACATACCAAGATGCTGAACGAGACCGAGTTTGTGTACATAAATTACATTATTATGTATATTTAAATCTGTAAATCTAACTCCTAAAGTTTATATCTTAGATACCTGTGTTAGCACATACAGAACACTATTGATCTTGTTTTTCTTATTCCAATGGTTGTTTATTGTATTATGATGAGCTATGGATGCTTTTTCATGCTTATTTTTATCATTTCCTCAAATTTCACTTGGTATTTCCTTTTTTTTTTTTTTTTTTAATATTTCTATCAATTTTTAATTTAATTTTTTGATCTTTATAGTATTTTGACTTACTGAAATAGTTGAAGTTCAGGGCTAACAGATATATACATTGAAATCAAAACTTAACTTTTGCATTTTGTAACATTTGCATTTTGATGCAAACTTTTGCAGCTAGAATCTTCTTCATCATTGATTCATTGCAACCATTTTCAAAGAGAACCCTTTAGTATATTTAGATGATTTCTGAACCTTTTTGTTGAAACTTTTTTATGCATGTGCAGAGTGATTCAGAGGAGAAGAACACAAAAGCTTTTCTTATTCTCAACGAGATTATACTCACGCTGAAGGATGTAAGAGCTTCTTAAAATAAATTTTGATTCTCTCTCTCTCTCTCTCTCTCTCTCTCTCTCTCTCCTACACATTCACTAATAAGAAAGATAATCGAGTATAGGTTTTGCACCACAAAAAATGGGCAAATTGCCCTCAATGTTTTAAAACATATTGGCTTAATTCATGTGGGACCCCCATTATTAGTTGTAAAACGAGGGTAATCTGCACAGATTTGGTGAATACATTGGCTGCTTTAGCAAACATGTTGTTTTGATTTTCTTTTACACGTTCTAGGATGTTGGTTATGTTATAAAATAGGGAATTGGATGTTGTTTATGTTAAAATAGGGAATTTATAGGTGAACAGTTAACAATTTTGAAGTGTAGGGATAAGTTTAATTAGCTTTTCTCTTTATGCAAATAACTCCATAATTTTTTATGAAACTATTTTCAAATAATATTGTTTTCTAGTTTGTAGTTCGTATGTGAAAGAAAAAGTTACATAATTAGGTATTTTTTGGCAAGGCCTCAAAATTTTAAACACTTTTTTTGAGGTCCTTTGAATACCATTAGATGGCTGAATGGCGTTGATACTTAAAGCAATACAACTACTCAAATTACTCCTAAACCCTAAGAAGCGAAATGTGAAGAAAAAGAGGATAGTTGACTGCTTGCTAGTCACGTGCAGTTTCAGAAATTGGGGTCTGATCAGAAGCAAATAACTTGATATCTGATCGTTGGATTGACCTATTTTTTGTTTATGTGGTTGTCTTATGGGTTTACTGATGATGTTCAAAATTTTTGATCAATCGGAAAAACGGAAGGGTGCCATCTATTAGCCATATGAAAACTGATTCTTGCAGACTGGTTTTTAGGTTTTTGGTCACAAGTCAAAGTGCTGACTTGGACCAAGAGTATCCACAGAAAGTCGCCTAAGTGTAGTGGTTACATCATTATTGTTTTTCGTTAGTTTTAGTTATGTATTGGTGAGTTAAGTAAGGTATGGGATCCATTTAGGGTACAATGTAGTGAACAAGATGATCCATGTAGGGTATAACTTAGGTCCTTGTTATGGGATCCATGTTCTGGATCGTATCTCTCCTGATTAGTGTGATTTGTTTGAGAGGTTGTTTGATGAGAAGGAAATCCTCCTCGTGTTGCACCCCTCGAAACCTTTGAATGTCTGAGAAGTTTTAATAAGGGTTTTTATGGAGCCAGAAATGGAGGTTCGAGTGGAAGTTAAACGTTTTGTTATCCGTGAAGTGAGGCGTCGGAACATCCTTACACCATGTTTAACGGAAGTGACCAGGAGGAAGACCATGGAGATGATAATGCCAGAGGAGGTGATGCGCTGGTTCGGTAGAGTGCTTTCAGATGTGTCTTCAGCTAAGAAAGAATTCTGGAGGCGGTTTGATTTTAAGGGGAAAACATACATAACAGATGTGAAATCTAATGCTCAAGGGAAATTCTTGAGACTCATGGAGTTCTCGGACATAATACGTAACGAATCGATGTTCTTTCCAAAGGGCAATCAGAGCAAAGGCTGGGAATCGATTAAGTTTTTGATCAACGACTATATGAGGAACAAGCATTCTCTGATGCCGGTGAAGCACTATCCGGTAAACACGCTAGCTATAGGGCAGGTGGTACAGTAAACGGAGACACGAGGATTGTCACGGAATATCATGAATCCAAGGGAGGTTTCTTTGGCCACTGGAGTAGAGCCCTAGTTTGCGAATCCCAGGAGATTGATACTCCATGGGAAGATGTTGGGATCGCTATAGCTGAGATATCGGGGCAACCGCATTCTTTTAAACTCATCCCTTGCGGAGATAAGCAAGGAAACCCATGGTACCTTAAAGAAAACTTCCTTGTCACAAGAATGTTCATGGTCCAAGTTTAGGGTATGCCCTAGAGCTTGCATTTCTTAGTTTTTGAACATCTAAGCAACTATACCATTGTATTGTATTTATTCACCCCAAAAAAATTGTCATTTATTTTATTTGTGTTGCTAAATTGGCCTCTGATCTTTATTTAGGTTGTGCTTCTATTGAAGTGGGATTGAGGTTTGTCTTTTGTTGGTTGTTTGTAATAAGCTTTTGCAATTGACATTTCCTTAACAATTCTTTCCTTATTTTGAAGTGTGATAGGTGCATAACATTCATGATTTAAGGACATTGAATTCGTTCTCACTTCATTTAGGGAAACTTTGCTAATCTCAATTTGTGTGATGATCCAAAAGATATCTTTGACATGCAAGTCTACCTGCTAATTTACTTGATGACCTCAGATGCTTCTCTTGCCACGTGTATTTATGTTTTTCTTGCGAAAGAAAATTATTTGGATCTATTTTCATTTTCTATTTGAAGCTCTGCATTAGCAACAACATCATACTTAATGTTGGGTTATTAAGATACGTTGGATTGTGATTATGCAGTCTAAGGAAGAAACTAGAAAAGAAGCTTACGATATACTACTCAGGATAGGTTGCAGCTTGAAGAAGTCAACCTTTGCGAATTCTGATGCACCTCATCAACGACTGATTAATATGGTAGCTATATTATTGCTCCTATATGTAGCGACATTTAGTTTCACATCTCCATCTGTTGGGAATATTTTTCCTTATCATGCGCTCACAATTATCTTTGATGTTATTGCTATTGTGAATTCCACTTTGTCGTCAAATATTCATTGATTATGTTGAATGCATGGAGCACAAAGTGCACAAGAGGCAACTCTAGGCAAATATTTGAAAAAGTAACCTAAGGACTTACGTTGACTCAAAAACTTTTGCATAATTAACCCCCTAGGCTTCTTGTGAATTTTTGGTTAACTAGGCCTCATCCATTGAAAAAACAATATGGAAAAACAATACATACAAACATTAGATTTAAGATATTTAATTTTATTTAAAATGATCTCCTATGTATAAAATCTTTTAATCATCAGGTAACATTGGGTTTTGTTCTATTGTTGCTGATTAGAAATTCAACATCTGTAAAATATTCGTTTGACACATCATATAGTATTTGTTGCTGCTAAGCCATTTCTTGTTTATAGTAGATGAATGATGGATTTTGGATCTCTTATTGGCGAAGAGAGTTAAGCTTGTTCTCTGCTCAGAATTAGTATTACTTCATTATCTTGAGCCTTCACATTTTGATATAGATTTTCTAATTCAGTTCTTAGTGAAGTATTTTCAAAGCTTAGTTCATTTCTTTCCTTTTTCAGAATATTACAAGATTTTGCCAAATTTAAGCTTTCTTCATACAGATTGTTAAAGGCTTTCTGAATATTTTCTTTACCCTCATCATCACTTATATCAGTTTCAAGTCCGATTTCATTACGGCTTGAGTGATGACTCTTTAATATTAGCAATGGTCGTTAATGCTTTAACATTAGACGAAGATTTGTCATGACCAGATGTGTTCATTTCTGTATCGGATTCCTCAGTGGTCCATATCCCAAACTGCAACCTTCATGGCTTTAGATTTTCCTTTCTCAATTCTATTGGGATAATCAGTAGAGATATGACTATAACCTCTGCATTTATAACACTGAATTTCATCTTTAGTGTTGTTTTCCTTTTTGTATTTGTCCATTCTTTCAAAAGGTTTTTATTCCTTTGCACAAAGTTTCTCTTATCTTTGTTTTTAAATAATTTCCTAAATTTTTTAGCAAAAAGGGAAACTTTTTTAATGTTACTAGACTTGTCAGACTTAGCTTCTTCTCTCATTTTCTTCTTAGAGGTTTTAATGCCAATCCTCTTTTATTAAGTGTTGAAAGTTTAAGTTCAAATGTTTGAATATATCTTGTTAGCTCTTCCAATTTGATTAAGTCAACCTTTTTACTTTCTTCAATAGTAGTGTTCTTAGGGTGAAACCTATCAGGTAAGGATTGGCTCTGGGATGGCTTCACCAAGACCCCACATGGAATTAATTTATTTTTTATGAGTATAAAATTTTATTAAAAAAGACAAAAGCCAAAATCGAACTACAAGAGACCCTCCTTTAGAGGTCGAGGTGACCTACTAAAGAATTAGTCTAAAAGAAATGAAAAACTCCTAGATCATAACTGCAATATTCTAACATCATACATCCCCAGAGCACATCATATCCCATCTAAAAACAAAGTCTTCAAAGAAAAGTCCTCTACACTCCCGGAACACCTTTGACCACAGAAACATTGTACCCTTAATGCTAAGGATAATATATTGCATATCTTGAGTCTTTCCTTCGAATGCTCTCCGATTCCTCTCTTTCCATAATCGCAAAAGGTAGCATCTTCCAAAGAATCTTCCCTCTAGATGAAAATGCATGAGATTGCCAACTATATAAAAGGTCCTTGATTAAACCCGGCATTACCCAACTTATCCCAAAATTCGTTATAGTTGATTGGTTCGCTACGGTAGTGTTTGACTAGTTTGCATTATCCAGAGGTTAACAATTATTGGATTGGGCAACAAGAAATAGCATTACTTTATGATGTTAGATAGGATGCTACATAACAATGATAGGTCACTTTACGATTTTTTGCATGTCAAGATGTATCAACACGGGTACGCATGTCAACATGTTCCAACTCACATGCAGTGTACCCTTTTTTTAATTTTCTTTTATGGAAAACAATGATTTCTAAAAGGGGGCTGGTGCTTCCCATCCTCCCTAGACTACTTTATTAAGTTTTTAAACTCAAACAATAATTCTTTGATAGTCCTCCCTTTATATAAATCTACATATTTTTATTAAGTTATAGGATAGCTGATAGCTCTATGGTGAATGGAAATGTTTTCTTTTACATTTCATATATTTCTTTCCTTATTTCATATAAAAAATTTTCTAATTTAAATATAAGTAAATTATTATATTATTATTTGTGTATGAACGTCTCTGCTTTTAGGGCAATCCTTGAAGGTGCTATCTCAGATACCGACGTGTGTTTGTTACATAGATAGGAACATTCGCAATAGATAATGGTTTTTCTCTTGCGTTTGATCTCAAAGCTGATGGAGCCTCACTTCTCATGGTTCTTTAGAGACGGTGGGCATGAAACCATTGTCACTCACAGAAACGTACTCGACATCGTTCTTTTGTTTTAGCTCTATATCATACTAACTGGAACCATGATTGAGGGCAGAGCGAAATTAACAGCCATGGACATGGAGTGGGAAGAGTGAAGATGTGACGTTAAGGTTACTGTTATGGTAGTAATTGTGAATTTGTTTTGATGACTGTCCATCTAGACTTGCAAAGACTATTGATCACATCGGAGAATTAGTTTGAGGTTGGATATTATTGTTTTCTCAAATGCTTAGCCAAAATTGGTGTAAATAGATGCTTTGGTTTATAAGGAATTCTTTTCCTTAATTTTGTACATTTCTTTAAATTAATACAATATTACCATTATAAAAAATAATTTGTTTTAAGTCACTTAATTCGTCAATTTGTACTCCCAGTGAGTAAACCTTAATGACAATAATGTATTTATGTTATTCTGAAATGCCCTTGTGAGGCCTACATGGAGATCTAATCCTATCTATAGTGCACCTAAAGTTAACAGTGAAATAGATGGTTCAGAATTTTTCAACTTGTAACCCATTTTTCATAGGGTTAGAAATGTCAAAATGAGCTTAGATCATCCTCACCAAAAATGAACCCTTAACTCATCTCCATATGAGGCTTGCCAAATTAACCTGATGCTATATATATACACAGAGTAGCCATTTTCTTTCCAAAAAGTATACTTTAAAAACACATAATACAAAGGGAAAAAAATAAATTAAGCAAAATCAAATACAAACAAAGAAGCTAAGAAGACAACATCAAATTCGTGATGAAGATTGGTGACGACTTGGAAAGAAATTTATGTGCCTTCGTACATAGTTGTGATAAATGACTGACTTCCTATATATTTTTGTCCCATCAACTCCATTTTGATGTTGCACTTTTGTTAGATAATGGGCTATCTATCCGGTGCATCTCCTCCAATAATGAGTGGAGCAGTTGCTGCACTTTCATTGCTGATATACAAGGACAATGATGTCTGCTTTTCTGTACCCAAGCTCTTGCCCTCTGTTTTAGTTTTGCTGCAAAGCAAAGCCAGGGAAGTTATAAAAGTGAGTGTTCTCCCAATTGTGAACTCAGTTTGTTATCTTCAAGTTACTTTAAGATTCATGGCCTAATTGTTATATATGGAACAGGCTGTTTTGGGCTTCATGAAAGTTCTAGTATCCTGCTTACAGGCATGTGACTTGCACAAACTTCTGCCAGATATTGTCAATGGTATTCTCCCATGGTCATCCGTCTCAAGACATCATTTCAGATCAAAGGCATGTACAATTTTGGCATAAACTTCCGTTAGCATTACACATATTTGTTGGAGCATTTCTTTCTGGCAAACTTTCTGCATAATTATGAGTTTTTATTCTAATTACAGGTCACAGTCATACTGGAAATCATTATACGAAAGTGTGGTTCTGCATCAGTTGAATCAGTCGTACCAGAAAAATACAGGGGCTTTTTCAAGACTGTTATGGAGGTAATCTTTTTCATTTATACTAATGTCAGAAAACTTAGACATGGCTGAGGACTTGACTGAACAGTTCTCTGTATTCATATTGAATTGCTGATTTCATGAACATGTTGCCTGGCTGGATTGAACTCTTCTACACCATGTGACTTGAACATGCACACTTGTTTTTCAAACGGCAAGATGTTAGACCATCCCCCTGACATATCCTTGTATTCAATTATTTATATGTACATTAGGGGGTCTGGGTCCAGATCCAGTAAACCCTAGGGACAGTTTATCTTCTAATACATATGTACGTGCAAAGTTTGAAAAGGCGCCTGAGGCTTACGCCTTGAGGAACGCCTCGAGGCGAGGCGCAGAGAAATAGCCTCGAGTCCTAAGACTCAGTTTCCGCAGTAATATCCTAAACTATGGGTGTGTTTTTTTAAAACAATTTCACTTTTTTTTTTCCTCTGAAATACCCTCTATACCAAAAATGACCTAAAAGGTCCATATATGAGTATCCAAAACTCATTTTTTGGGGAGAAATCTTAAATCAACTTTTTAAACCCTAGTTTTTCCTATTTTGGAGAAATCATCCTAGAGAGCTCAAATCTTGTCGGAATCACAATCCATCACTTCTTATGGTTTTCTTGTGAGGAACCTCACCAAACTCAAGCAAGAAAACAAAGCTTTGGCAATAGGATTTGAATTTCTGTGAACTTGTTAATAAAAATTTATTATATGTGCTTTATGTAATTTAGTTATAAAGCACATTGTGTTAACTTCTTAACTCTAGCTTGTTAGTTACTTATCTTGTTAGTATTGAGATTTGGTAATTAAGTTATGGCATTGGCATATTATATGTGCTTTATGTTTTTAAGATTTGATATCAACATTTAGACATTCTTGACATTGTCGCTCCTAAGATAAAAGTTATAGCCTCAATTACTTTTATGCTTATTTAAGTTATTTTTTTCACATGATATGTTGTTTCTCATCTTTGTAGAATTAATTGTATTTTTTTAGAATTTTTTAAGCACTTTTTAAAAAACAATTGAGGCTTAAATGAGGCTTACGCCTCGGTACCGTCTCGCCTTTTTGAGACAAAACGCCTCAGTTCCCGAACTAGCCTTTTTAAACTTTGTGTACCTGCTTACACGCAGATGGCTGGGCCTTATCATTAAAAGGGACATGATTGGATGACCATAACAATTTGGTGGATGGCATCCTTTCAGACCATGCTTTATTGGCAAATGCAGTTGGGATCAGCATAGGCTGATTTCAGATAACCAGAAATTTGATTGTGATTGGCCTAAATCGGCTTGAATTGATCTAAGGTCGACAATGCTGACAATGGAGCAGCTATGCCATTTTTGTTTTCCCTCTTCTCTTTCTTATTTCATCCTTTTCTTTTCTCCTAAGAAAACCAAGATTGATGCAGAGCAACCTTGTTTATTGGTTTTTGGCATCAATTCTTCATGTTGGGTTCAGGATCGATGCCTAAAGTCTCAATTGAAAATTTGAAAGAATATCCTTGTTATTTCCATTCTGTCTGGTAATTTGTCTCAAAACCGTTGCATGCATTAAATCTTCACACTGGCACGTAGAATCAATGCTTATGCATCACTTTTCGATGGGTTTTAGTATCCATTTCTCTATGTCAGAGCAGTGTTTTCTTTCTTTCTTTTGTTTTCATTTCTCCTTGCATTTCACTTTTACTTCTCCCTATTTGGTTCGCGGCAGAAAAATATTTTTTCAACCTTTCATTGCTCTTCTTTGTTCTGTTTTCAGTCTAATCTTGTCTAGTTTCCACTCTTTTTTTCTTTTTTGTATTTCCTTGTATCTGATTCCTCCATGTTTTGAGAGTCATCTTATTATAATGTGGAAACACAACCGTTGACAGTAAATTTGTTATTGAAATTGTGTTCAAATTTTTTCCTTTTTCTAACATATGATGGTATTTTTACTTTTGAGGATTTAATTTGTGTATGTTAAAAAAAAATTTAAATAATTTCATCAATACCGAATCCAAGTAAAAAAAAAATCAGTGAACTCTTCATTTGATTTGTACTCGTCTGATTTCACATTTATGATCAATTTCGAACATCCAATCTGTGGGTTTTTTAGCCAATTAAACTTCCTTGGTGGGGCCCTTCAAATGGCTAGTCCTCCCATGTGTGTGTGCTATGTGTGCAAGTTATGACAATAGATCGTCCTTGAGGTTGATGGACTGGGGCCTGAGATGTCCTACTCAGAATTTTTGTAAGGTATAATTTATGGGCTGAATCCTATGATTCTAATTAAATCTTAACCAAACAGTTTGAATTCGTACAGATAAAATCCTACTATTTTGTGTGAATCTTACGGTTCAGTTAATATTCAAGATTTGAAATCTACAATTCTCTTAATCTATGATTAAATAAAAAACGTGGGGCACATTTTCAAGTATAAATAATGACATTTTTGTGCATTTATTTCTTCTAGACTTTAAGTACTATGAAAAAGAAAATTGGTACTATAAAATTCGACGGACTTCTTTTACCGATTAAACAAATTTAAATAATTCTGCCATCAACTGTGGATCATAAATAATTCTGCCATCAACTGTGGATCATTTTTTTAGTTTCTCTGTTATATTTTAGTTAAAAGGTCCCATAACAATTAAGAAGAGAAAGTTAATAGGACCCTTAACAAGGAACTGGTAAGTGATTAGGTTTAGGGATGTTTGTGTAATCGGTGATGATTTGATGATACATGGTTTTGATTTTTCTTTGTAAAAGATGTTTTGCTTCTATAATTGTGAATATAAAGTAAGTTTTCTCGAGTCCATATCGGGATTGCCAGGTAAACCATGTTTCTATTTTCTCTATGTGGTTTTACAAAACTTTGTCATTGTTGGGATGTTTGAACAATAGGCGGTTCTTATAGTAATAGAAGACATTACCGGAGATTGGTAAGGTTACTGGGTGGTTTTTAGAACGGGTATCTATTTGGGAAGGGTTTTGAAATCAAGAGGGAGGACTTTTTTAGTAATTTGAAGATTGTTATTCATGGAGGTCTAGCTGAGAATTTTTCTATTGGCTAATTTTGTATAGTTATCTTTCTATTTTCTAGGGAATGCTCTTCACTGTCTATTTTCTAGTTATTGATCAAAAAGAAGATTTATATGTATATGTACATTGTTTCATACTTTTCTAACTCAAAATAAAAAACTCTATGAATCTTATATTCTTGCATATTTTGAATCTACATTCAATTTGAATCTACATTCAATTTGAATCCTCCCCCTTGCAATTTTTTTATCCGATTTGACTTTGACAACATTGGTCCCGCTAATGTAAATATTGATGGATATACTAGTATTTTTATAAATGTTACTCTTCTACGAATGAAATGTAGACAATTATATTTAGATAATGAAAAATACTTCTTTTGCTGGGTAAGCTAGGATCCAACTTGGCCTCATGGTTGCAGTACAGAACATTAACTAGTTGAATGTTGAGTATCATATGCTTTTATGCTTATGTTTAATTTCCCCTAGATGATTTAAAAATACTTGGTTGTATACCTACTTTTTTCATTGCAGCAACGTCACGGCAGGACGAGTTCCAAGGAAGCTGAAACTTCTGACACAGTGCTAAAACTTGCAGTTTCAACTCCGAAAGGGTCTGACCACTTTATGAAGCCCACGTGTTTTCAATGATTTTTCTCACATTCAGGATTTTGTTGAATTTTACCTCCACTCTTTAACTCTTGCTGAACTTGTATTTACCTCCAGGGGCCATAAGAGGACACATGGAGAATTAGGTATTCCAGATGAGCTTACTGGTTCCAGAACATCTAGAACAACTCAGAAGAAGAGAGAGAAGAAACGTAAATTCAACACCCCCAGTACAAATGAGCACCACAAGTCGACTGGTATTGGCAGTGAAAGCAAATGGTTCCTCAAAACTGGGCACTCACATTCAGAGAAAATACAGAAGGGTCAGTCCAGAGGAAGCAGAAGCCACACCAAAAGGAAGGACTTCAAAAAGCCCACTAACGGAAGAAAGGAAAGGAAAGGATGGGGCAGAAAGAAATGAGTAAAACAAGTAGACCACTGGTTTCATAGACCGGCCCTTGACTTATCCACAGGCACAGGAACGAAGCTAGGCAACACCAAAGAACTAATAAATGAGGAGATGTTGGGACGTGTACATGTTCGGAAAATCAAATGCCTCTGCACCATATGGAATGCACTTGATCACATTCCTATGGGATATGCTATAAATGTGGGAAAAGTAGTTGAGTTCGCTTGGAGAGCTATTTATATATATTTGGATAATCTTTCATTGTTAGTGACCTGATGGAAGATACGGGTCTTTCGTCTCTGCTACAAAGATGGATCTGAAATCCTCTGAAAATGGAGTGGCGCATCTATGCAATCAAATGGTGGTTATTGGCATGGAGGAGAATCTCCTATCAATTTATGTTTACAATTTTTATTGTGACAACTTGATGCATTGGATGACGATGAGGCTCCAGATACCGACCATTTGGTATCTCAGGTATTTGTAATTTATATATATTTCTTTTTCTTATATATATATTTTTTGAGTTTAACTGCTCGTCTCACATGGGTGCTGCTGTTTGTTTCAATAATGAAAGCAATTTATTACCAGCTTACTCAGAAAAAACATAAAAATTAAGGCAATTTACTCAGAACATCCATTACCCTTGAACCCTAGAGCGTAGACCATAAATATGTTCTAGATGGCGTGGATCTCCACGCCAAAAATTATCTTCCCCTTTTATGTTTTGTTTACAAAAAATATGGTAAACATTTTTATCTATTGCATTCTTTTGTACGGTTGGCCTGCAGAATCTCATTGCAAACCCATTGAATGAACCCTGTATTGATGAAAGAAAATTGATTAATGGGGCATGATATCTGGTGAACCTAAGGTCCAGGATCCTCAATTTGCATACTCAATATGTCATGTAAACATGGAATGCCATATGTGTGGATGCTACTGGACCATTTCATATTTAATTAACCACTGACATCATAATCCCTGTTCCAGTGGGCTGGAGGGGCGTTATAAATATAATTAAACAAACATCTTAGCATTGGACCCTTGAGCTTATGACATTAGTGTCCTCAAACCAAATGCTTCTATGTTGCACAGAATGCCAAAAATGGGTGTGATCTCAGTCGAACAGATGGCCGTGATGGATAGTGTCGCTGATGATAGGAGCCTAGGCAACGGCCATCTTATAAATAAAAAATATCCCAAACCAAATTGCCCAAACAAGACCATAGAAGTTGTCATCAAGAAAGTGCAATCGGACTTGAAAAGACTGGAGAGCAAGACTTCACTTGGGCCAAATAGATGATCTTCCGTAGCTTTCTCTACCCATCTGTGCACGTTAAATGCATGGACATTATTCTATTGTGGAAGAGCTGAATCATAACTTCCTTTAGGTGCTTCTCAGCAGCAGCATATTGCCTCTTTTTATCCTCAATAGCTAAAAGGGCAACAGCTTTATCTTGCAGATAAAGATTTTGAAATTCCCGTTTTCTTAAAAAATGTATGAAAAGCAATTATGATAAAACTCGACACATGCTCTCAGCTGAATGAGAATTGAGCACTGCAAGGTGAAAAGTCAATATATGAGTCTACAGGTCAAGGGGTAATCTTGACTGTTGATCTTATTTTAAGAATAAAAGGCTAGATCATGCCACATGTCACTATAAAAAGTGGGGTCCACATGCAGATGAGTTAAGAGCTGATTTTTGGTGATGATATTCTTCTCAACGTGGATATCAACACACAAATCAGCCCATTCCAACATTTGTAGCCTTCTGAAAAGTGGATTACAAATTGAAAAATTTTGGACCATCCATTTTCACCGTTAAATTTAGTTCCATATTTGTTAGGGTTACAAGTTTATATATATATACATATACTAGTGGGTGGCCCGTGCCATCAGACCTCGACAAAGAATTTGCCAAAATCAAGTGAGTGACTGAGATCCACCGTCCATTTGGGGGATTAGATCTTGGCCCTTCTTTGTTGACGCCTATAAAAGGAGGTATAAGTGGGGAGGCAACAACTTTGTTTTGTTATATAGAATAGTAAATGGAACGTGCCCACAACACTCCCCAAAAAATGCAATTGCAAAAATTGGGTGCCTTCAGCACTCAAATGGTATAACAGATTGGGGGTGTTACCATTATTTCCATTTAACAGATTGTAACGCACGGGCAAAAAACTGAAAATAATGGAAAGGAACGGAAAATAATGGTGCTAAAATTAAAATTTTTATTTTCAAATATTAACTAAAATTTATAACAGAAACTAATTGAAAAATAACAGATGTTTTTTAACAATTTTTTTTCAAAAAATAACGATCATTATTTTCGTTATAATGGAAAAATAACAGAAAATAACTGCCGTTATTTTTTTAGCATTAAAACGGTACATAACGTAATGAGGGAGGTCCAAACCCGTTATAACAGCCACTATTCATAGCGTACACCAAATCTCTTTGCTTTTGGCCCATGAAACCTATTTATGTTCATCACATATTTGATGGGCGTACACCAAATCCAAGTCTGTACAGTGAAATTTCAGATTTCCCCGAAAGTCATAACATGAGGCTAATAAATGAGTGGTTGAGATCCGACTGTCAAATAATAGATCGATGGATTTGATCTCAACCACTCTTTATCTTATGAAGCCGGATAAGGTAAGGGATAAGACAACTTCCCTGTTTTGTTATATAGATAGTGGGTGGCTCATGCCCACGACACTATCTGACAAAGTGTTGGCCAAAATTGGCCGGGTGTGAGTGGCTGAGATCCACCATCCATTTGGAGGATAAGATCTCAGCCACTCTTTGTTGAAACCGGATAAGATAAGATAAGAGATAAAACAATTATCCTGCTTTGTTATATACTAGTAGGTGGCCCGTGTCCACGACACTCTCCCACAAAGCATTTTCCAAAATCGGGTGTGAGTGGCTTAGATCCACCATCCATTTGGGGTGATAAAATATCGGCCATCCTTTGTGAAGCCCATAAGGGGGATAAGTGACTTCTGTGTTTTGTTATATAGATGTATAGTGGGTGGCCTATGCCTTTGGTACTCCCCTACAAAACATTTCCCAAAATCGGGTTTGAGTGGTTGAGATATATCCATAGTCCATTTGGGGGATAAGATCTCGGGCATCCTTTGTGAAATCGATAAGAGGGGTATAAGTGGGGAGACAATTTCTCTGTTAAATTAATCCAACCGTCTAAATTTTATTTTATGTAAGGGTTGATATGGGCCCTTGGATATATGAAGCCTATAAGAGGGGGAGACAACCGCTGTGTTTTGTTATATATAGTAAATGGCCCGTGCCCACGGCACTCTCCGACAAAAGCATTTGCAAAAATTGGGTCCTTTCGGCACTAAAACGGTTTAACGGACTGGGGCGTTATCGTTTTTTCCATTATAACGGCTGTTACAACGGATTGTAACGTATAGAGAGAGAAATGGGAAAATAACAGAAATAACAAAAAATAACGGTCTTGAAATTCAAATTTTGAATAAATTGAGGTCAAATTAGGCGGATTGAATGGCTGAAATCTAACCGTCCACATTAGATTGATGGATTTGATCTCAACCACTCTTTATCTAACAGCCCACATTAGATGGATGGATAAGATAAGAGAATAGATAAGAGAGTACAACTGAGTTGTCTTGTTATATGCGTGGGTGGCCCGTGCCCGCGGCACTTTTCGACAAAGTGTTTGTCAAAATCGAGTGGGAGTTAATCTCAGCCATCGATATGAAACATAGTGGATCTCAACAACTCATTATTGAAGCCATATAAAATAAGAGGGGGTATAAGAAAATCAGAGTCACTTGTTATATTGATAGTGGGTGGCTCGTGTACTCGGCACGCCCCGTCAAAGCATTTGCCAAAATCAGGTGCGAGTGGCTGAGATCCACCGTCCATTTGGGGGATAAGATCTCGCCCCTTCTTTGTTGAAACAGATAAGAGGGGGTATAAGTGGGGAGCCAACTTCCTTGTCTTGTTATATAATAGTGAGTGCCCCGTGCCATTGGCACTCCTCGACAAAGAATTTGCCAAAATCAGGTGAATGGCGGAGATCCACCGTCCATTTGGGGGAGGATTAGATCTCGGCCCTTCTTTGTTGATGCTTATAAGAGGAGGTATAAGTGGGGAGGCAACCAATGTGTTTTGTTATATAGAATAATAAATGGCCCATGCCCACGGCACTCTCCGACAAAAGCGTTTGCAAAAATTGGGTGCCTTTGGCACTCACACGGTATAACGGACTGGGGCGTTATCGTTTTTTCCATTATAATGGCTATTATAACGGATTGTAATGCACAGAGGGAGAAATGGAAAAATAATAGAAATAACAAAAAATAACAGTGTTGAAATTTAAATTTTGAATAAATTGAGGTCAAATGAGGCGAATTGAGTGGCTGAAATCTAACCGATAGATTTGATCTCAACCACTCTTTATCTAACCGTCCACATTAGATGGATGGATAAGAGAATACAACTGAGTTGTCTTGATATATGCGTGGGTGGCCCGTGCCCTTTCGGACAAAGTGTTTGTCAAAATCTGATGGGAGTTAATTTCAGTCATCGATATGAAGCATAGTGGATCTCGGCCACTCATTATTGAAGCCATATAAGATAAGAGGGGCTAAGAAAACCGTTAAATTTCCCTTAAATTCTTTATTCTTTTAATTTTCAAATTTAAAATTTAAAATTTAAAATTTAAAATTTAATTTAAAATTTAAAATTTAAAATTTAAAATTTTGAGTTTCAGCACCACTTTTTCTGTTAAAATCATTAAAATCCATTTTTTCTATTTTTGCCCCTGGCCGTTTCAATCCGTTTTAACGGTAACACCCCTCTCGAGGCATAAAAAGTGGGGCTCCTGAGCCTAAACCTTGGGCTATATGTAAATCCAACCCATTTCATTCCTTATATGTAGGTAAATAGTAAATGGCCCGTGCCCATGGCATTCGATCTCCGACAAAAGCGTTTGTAAAAATTGGGTGCCTTCGACACTCAAACGGTATAACGGACTGAGGCGTTACTATTTTTTCCATTATAACGGCTGTTATAACGGATTGTAACGCATAGAGGGGAAATGAGAAAATAACAGAAATAACAAAAAATAACAATGTTGAAATTCAAATTTTGAATAAATTGAGGTCAAATGAGGCGGATTGAGTGGCAGAAATTTAACTGTCCACATTAGATCAATGGACTTGATCTCAACCAATCTTTATCTAACCGTCCACATTAGATGGATGGATAAGATAAGAGAATACAACTGAGTTGTCTTGTTATATGCGTGGGTGGCCCCTGCCTGCAGCACTTTTCGACAAAGTGTTTGTCAAAATCGTATGAGAGTTAATCTCAGCCACTCATTATTGAAGCCATATAAGATAAGAGGGGGTATAAGAAAATCACGGTCATCACTTGTTATATTTATTGTGGGTGGCCTGTGCCCTCGGCACTTCGTCAAAGCATTTGCCAAAATCAGGTGTGAGTGGCTGAGATCCACCGTCATTTAGGGGAAAAGATCTTGGCCGTCTTTTGTCAAAATAGATAAGAGGGGGTATAAGTGGGGAGACAACTTCCCTGTTTTGTTATATACTAGTAAATGGCCCGTGCCCACGGCCCTCTCTGACAAAAGCGTTTGCAAAAATTGGGTGCCTTCGGCACTAAAATGGTATAACGGACTGGGGCGTTACCGTTTTTTCCATTATAACGGTTGTTATAATTGATTGTAAAGTACAGAGGGAGACAAAGCATTTGCCAAAATCAGGTGTGAGTGGCTGAGATCCACCGTCATTTAGGGGAAAAGATCTTGGCCGTCTTTTGTCAAAATAGATAAGAGGGGGTATAAGTGGGGAGACAACTTCCCTGTTTTGTTATATACTAGTAAATGGCCCGTGCCCACGGCCCTCTCTGACAAAAGCGTTTGCAAAAATTGGGTGCCTTCGGCACTAAAATGGTATAACGGACTGGGGCGTTACCGTTTTTTCCATTATAACGGTTGTTATAATGGATTGTAAAGTACAGAGGGAGAAATGGGAAAATAACAGAAATAACAAAAAATAACGGTGTTGAAATTCAAAATTTGAATAAATTGAGTCAAATTAGGCTGATTGAGTGGCTGAAATCTAACTGTCTACATTAGATTGATGGATTTGATCTCAACCACTCTTTATCTAACCGTCCACATTAGATGGATAGATAAGATAAGAGAATACAACTGAGTTGTCTTGTTATATGCGTGGGTGGCCCGTGCCTGCGGCACTTTCCGTCAAAGTGTTTGTCAAAATCGAGTGGGAGTTAATCTCAGCCATCGATATGAAGCATAGTGAATCTCAGCCACTCATTATTGAAGTCATATAAGATAAGAGGGGTATAAGACAACCACTGTCACTTGTTATATAGATAGTGGGTGGCCCGTGCCCCCGGCACTCTCCAACAAAGCGTTTGTCAAAATTGGGTGTGAATGGCTGAGATCCACCATCTATTTGGGGGATAAGATCTCAGCCCTTCTTTGTCTAAATAGGTAAGAGGGGGTATAAGTGGGGAGACAACTTCCCTGTTTTGTTATATATATATATATGGGTCAGGATCGGGGGACAACAATTTCATTCAACATTTTTGACAACAAAAATTGGCAGAGGCCAATGTATAAATTAGAAGTCTTGGAATGGGGTAATTTTAGGCGAGGATGGTCTCTATAGTGAGGAGATCATCTTCACAAAATTTCAAATCAATCCGATATTCGTAGATCGGTTTACAAGTTGAAGAATTATGGACCGTCTATTTTCATCGTTAACTTGAAAACCATATTTGATGGGGTTAGAAATTTCGGAATGTGCTGATTTTTTTGTAGGGGTGATCTATATGATGAGGAGATCATTCTCACCAAAAAATCAGCTATTGATTCATCTTCCATGTGGGTACGCCAAAATTGTTGTAAAAAATGTTGTATGAAGTTGTTGTCCCCCGATCCTGACCCATATATCTATATATATATATATATATATATATATATATGGAGACCACGTGCAGATGAGTTAGGGGCTGGTGAGGATGATCTCATTCATTTGATAAAACTAAATATATTTGATAAAGGGTCGGGATCGGGGGGAGAACCATTATTGACAACTATTTTTGTGAGGATTATCTCCTCACCATAGAGATCATCCTCACCAAAAATCAGCCATTGATTCATCTTCTATGTGGGTCAGCCAAATGGTTGTCCCCCGATCCCGACCCCTAAAAAAAATTAGATAGAGATTAAACACGACTCCGGCCTTCGACCTCATATGAGTTGTTTTGCCGGGCGGCCTCATATAACTCTTGCCCTTTTCGAGGCAAAATAACATGTATCGCCACTAGATGACCCACATAGAAGATGATCATCAAACACTTCAAACGTGTTAAAACAAATACATTGAAAGAGACGGGGTCCAAATCTGAGTTCCGGTTGTAAAAATGTAGTCAGTTGTAGGTTTAGGATTTTAAGACTTACGATTGAAGTCTATTTTGGGACCTCGACACTCAATTCGGAAAAACGAGGTCTCGATCTCCTAAAATGGGTTCCAATACTTCAAACGTGTTGAAACAAATATGTTAGAAGAAATAGGTCCAAATCTAAGTTTAGATTGGAAAAATATAATTAGTTGTAGGTTTAAGCATTTAAGACTTAGAACTAAAGTCCATTTTGGAACCTCGATGTCCGAATCGAGCAAACGAAGTCTGAATCTTCCAAAACTTGTTCCAACGCTTCAAACGTGTTAAAACAAATATGTTGGAAGAGACGGGGTCCAAATCTGAGTTCCGATTGTAAAATATAGTCAGTTGTAGGTTCAGACTTAGAACTGAAGTTTATTTCGGGACCTCGACGACCAAATCGGGCAAACGAGGTTTGAATCCCCCAAAACTCATTCCAACACTTCAAATGTGTTGAAACAACTGCGTTGTAAGAAACGAGGTCAAAATCTGAGTTCCGATTGGAAAAATGTAGTCAATTGTAGTTTTAGGTAGAACTAAAGTCCATTTCGAGACCTCGACGCCCAAATCGGGCAAACGAGGTTTAAATCTTTTAAAACTTGTTCCAATACTTCAAACGTATTAAAGCAAATATGTTGAAAGAGACGGGGTCCAAATCTGAGTTCCGGTTGTAAAAATATAGTCAGTTGTAGTTTTAGACATTTCAGACTTAGAACTGAAGTCTATTTCAGGACTTCGACGTCCAACTCGGGCAAACGAAGTCTGAATCTTCCAAAACTTGTTCCAACATTTCAAACATGTTAAAACAAATATGTTGGAAGGGACGGGGTCTAAATCTAAGTTCCGGTTGTAAAAATATAGTCAGTTGTAGGTTCAAACTTAGAACTAAAGTCCATTCTTGGGATCTTGACAACCAAATCGAGCAAACGACGTCTGAATCCCCCAAAACTTGTTCCAACACTTTAAATGTGTTGAGACAAATACTTTGTAAGAAACAATGTCAAAAATCTGAGTTCCGATTGGGAAAATGTAGTCAGTTGTAGTTTTAGAAATTTCAGACTTAGAACTGAAGTCCATTTCGGGACCTCGATGCCCAAATCAGGAAAACGAGGTCTGATTCTCCCAAAACTCATTCCATCACTTCAAACGTGTTAAAACAAATACGTTGGAAGAGATGGGGTAATCTAAGTTCCGGTTCAAAAAATTTAGTCTATTGTATATTTAGGCATTTAGGACTTAAAACTAAAATCCATCGTGGGACCTCGACGTCCAAATCGGGCAAACGAGGTCCGAATCTCTGCAAACCTCTTCCAATACTTGAAATGCATTGGAACAAATATGTTAGAAGAAACAGAGTCAAAATCTGAGTTCCAATTGAGAAAATGTAGTTAGTTGTAGGTTTAGGCATTTAAGATTTAGAACTGAAATCCATTTTGGGATCTCGACGCCCAAATCAAGCAAATGAGATCTGAATCTTCCGAAACCTCTACCAACACTTCAAATGCGTTGAAACAAATATGTTGAAAAAAATGGAGTCAAAATCTAAGTTCTGGTTGAGAAAATGTAATCATGTAGGTTTAGGCATTTAAGACATAATAATAAAGTCCATTTAAGGACCTCGACGCTTAAATTGAAAAAACGAGGTCAGAATCTCCATAATTCAGTTCTAACCCTTCAAACTAGTTGAATCAAATGTGTGGGAAGAGACGGGGTAATATTTTGAGGTATGGTTGGGAAACTATAGTCAATTATAGGTTTAGGCATTTTAAACTTAGAAGTACAGTCTATTTCGAAAATTCAATACCCAAATCGGGTAAACAAGCTCCGAATCTTTATAAACCTGTTCCAAAACTTCAAAAGTATTGAAACAAATGGGTCAAAAAAGACAGGGTCAAATTCCGATGTTCAATTGCGAGATTGTAGTCAGTTATAGTTTAAAGTGCAACATAATGAGTTGTAGGTTTATTATAGATTTTCAAGTTTGTAATTAAGTTTAATTTTATACAATTTATTAACTTTTATTATTCTAATTAGTTTAATATATTTTGTTTTGCAGGACCTAGCTGATGATTGACCTGCTACAGATCTTTTATGTTGTGTTATTTTCTTTTTTATAAATGTTTTTGAACCAATGATTTGTAATAACTTTTTAAGTTTAATGAATAGTCTATTATATTTTTGCTTAGGTTATTTAGTTAGCATTAATATAAATGATACAGGTACTTACAGGTCACAGGTAGAAAAAAAAAATAGTGGCGGCCGGTTTCGCAGCTAAAAGCCCAACAAAATAGGCATTAGTAGCGGCCAACGACCGCCGGCAAAAGTAATAATTAGCAGCGGTTTAGTATGACCGCCGGTAAAGGACTAGTTTAGTTTTGTTAAGGCTTTTAGCTGCGGTTTCCGCCTGCTGGTATATGTTACTTTAAGCGGTGGCCATAGTAAAACCGCTGCTAATTATTACTTTTACCTGCGGTCCATAGTCGCAGGTAAATGTAGGTATTAGGGGCGGTTGTTTACTGGCCGTCGCTACTAGATACATATACCGGTGGTCAGCGACTGCCCCTAAAAGTCATTATGCGGCTGGTAATAGTGGAATTCCCCATGACTACATCCGTTGATTGGAAGCACTTTTTAGCGGCGGTCAATTTTTAGGTGACCGCCGTCGAGGCCGCCCCTAATACCATGTTTTCTTGTAGTGTGAATCAATCGTCGACTAGACAATTTTTTTGAAATGCTCATTTTGCCCTTGTTTAGCCGAAGCCTTTTGAAAGGGTGTCCACAAGTTGTAGACGACTAAAAGGGCGTTTGTGGCTAACAGACACCCTTTGAAAGGGCGTCAGCTCAACGTTTGCCATTGGCCAAAATTGTTCCTCGAGTTGTGTACAAACCAAAAATCAACATGATCAATTATTTCAAACCTTTAGATCCATGTATCCAAATAATGGTCAAATTCCCATAGTTAAAATCAATCCGTGCAAATGACTCCAATCCAACGCTTATAAATCACTAATCAAGTTGATTTTTGGTTTGTAGGTCCACATAGGGATTGGCCAAACATCAATACAGTTAGTGTCCTCTCAAAATGAACCACGTGGCACATTCTTAGAGAATATTGACTGTATAGATGTTTGGCTCATCCCTAGGTAGACATATATACCAAAATTCATCTTGATTTGTAATTTTTATCCGTTGGATTAGAGTATTTTTCATGGTTTATTTTTAAACATAGGAAACGATGCACCAACTGCATGTTTTCTGGAATTTATTAAAAATAAGTTGGGCCGGCGCCCTTATTTGAAATGGCGTCTGAAGCTTATAGACGCCCTTTGAAATGGTGTATGCGGTTATGGATGCCCTTAGATAGGGGCGCCTGTGGCTCGTAAACGCCCTTTGAATTTGCGTACATAAGCTTCAGACGCCATTTCAAAGGGCAACAAACAAGGATATTTAGGTAATCCTGGACAGATGCCCATTGGAAGGGCGTTTAGTTATCTTTTTATAAATAATTCAAATAAGGTACTTTTTTTTTAATAAATACATTTAATTTCATTAATTTTTTTTAAAAATTGTAAATTTAATGAGACTATGAGCCTTTTTCAAACTTTCATCACTCCTCTCCACGCTCGTTACCTTTCAGTTCATAAGACCAAATTTTTTTATTCATGAGATGTTTCTGTAAGGAACATGATATATTGTATAAGCGAAATTTCATATGACAAAACACAAATGTAACCGATCCGAGAGCGTGTTAGTTAGGTTAAGAGTGTGTCAGTGGGTGCATAACTCTTGTACTGCCCGAAGCCTACAATGATGAAGCCTAAAGACTCAAAAGATAGAAGACTGATTCAACTAAATATTTAGAACTTTATCTATTTATCCTTATTCACACTTATAAGATGGTAAGTGACTTAGAGACCCTAAAGATAGGTGATAAACCCTTCAAAATCACGTAAAACTAAGTCACACATAAGCAAGGGAATCAGTGTCGAGGCCTTAGAACCATAATATATATTATTTTTGGGGTGCTCAATCAATTGGAGCACCCAGTCTAATCGATTGGATACAACCCAATTAATTGGACTATGTGCCCAATCGATTAGACTTATCCGGACAAAACCAAAATGAGTTCTGGTCCTGCTCAATTGATTGGACTGAGTCCAAAGTTCAATCGATTGGGTACATGCGCAGGGATTGTGTTGTAAATTCAAATAAGAGTCCCAAAGGAACTCCAACACTTATTAATTCGTAGGTCTTGTTGTTATTACTATAAATTATTACTTTAATGCTGAAAAACCTAAGGATAACAAGTAGAAAGAGATTAATTGAGATTTGAGATTAGAATTCAAAGCACAAGAACTTGTTTCATACAAGAGTAGAAAAACCAATGTAGTTCCTTCACATGTTTAGGGTTTCCTCTTGTTAGATCAAAGCTTGAAGAACATGAGTTATATCTTCATTATTTACCAAGCTTGATCAACTCTACATCTAGGAATCATTTGCATATCTAAATCTAGATGCTAGAAAGACCGTATATATAGTGTGCTACTCAATTTATTGAGTTGCTTGTTGAGGAGTCAGGATTAGACCGAATCCTTCACTATTCGGGGTCAGAATGGACTATGAGAATAAGATCAGGGCTGGACTAATCGAATGGTCCGTTTGAGGCTAGGCCCGATCACTAAACATTGTTGAGGTGATCTTAGCAGAAGGCCGTTTGTCGACTCATACGTGAAAGGCAGAGGGCGTGGATGCATTTGCAGTTGGCTCGAGGGATGAGCTTGAGTTGTATGATATAACTTTTGTCTTGTTAACTTTTCGTTAGTGATACTTTAACATCTAGACGTGGTCTCGTAGTTTTTCTTGGAAAGGTTTCTATGTAAACATTCGCATGTGTTAGATTGATTATTTTATTTTCACACATATTGTTTAGATTAAATCAAACGACTAAGAAATAATATATTTTTGGTATATTAGATCCGAATTGATTAAGTTAATCACCTTATTCACCCCCTCCAGGTATCTTCGATTGAATTGGAAGAAACTTTCAATTGGTATTAGAGCATAGGTCACTCCTTTAAAGGCTTAACAACCGGAGTGAGTTCCTACTCAATTTTTTTAATTTATAAAGATGTAAATAGAGAGGATTATGCATATTGGAAAGCCATTATGAGAGCATTCCTCAAATCAATGAATGGGTATGGTTAACAGTGTTAAATAGTTAGACACCTCCCACTGTCACAGTTGAAAATACTTTAGTCCCTAAGCCTGAGGACAAGTGGTCAAATGGTGAATTTGATGCTTGTTGCTTAAACAACAAGGGCTTGAATGTTGTCTTCAATGCCGTAGACAAGAATGAGTTCTGTAGGATCTCTACATGTGTTTTGGCCAAAGGAGCATGGGATATTTTGGAAACAATCCATGAAGGTACGTTAGCGGTTAAAATATAAATTATAAATGCTGACAACCAAATTCGAATCCTTCAAAATGAAAGAGAATGATATGTTCACAGAATTTTATGCAAAACTCAATGACATTATGAACTTTGTCCATAATTTGGGAGAGAAAATACCTGAATAAAAAATAGTCATGAAAGTGCTTAGATCTCTATTAGAGAGATTTCAAGCCAAGGTAACAGCCTTGAAGAGAGTAAGGATGTTAACTCTCCGAAAATTGATGAGTTAGTGGGGTTTCTGTAGACATTTGAGTTAGGGCATAACCCTAAGAGCTTTAAAAGCTCAAGATACAGAGTTTGAGTCTGACTCTTGAGAAGATTTAGCTCTCTTTGTAAAGAAATACTTATCAAGAGTTGTATGAGACATTCAAAAAATTGATAAAAGCAAATAATTGTTTATTTGAAAGAGTTAAAAGTCTTGATTCTGAGAAGAAAGCCTACAAACTAGACACTGAAGAATTATTTGTACTAGTTGGTCAACTTGAGGAAGAGAAGAAGTCTTCCTCTGAGCGGTCGATTGCTCCCCTCTGAGTGGTTGACCATGCCTCGTGATAATTAATCCCAAATGTCTATTTTTGGGTTATTTAAACCCGCAAATCCCCTTCATTCTCTCCCAAATTCATTTCATATACTTCCCTAGAACCCCTAATACCATTCCATCCTATCTCAGCGGAGGAATACGCGCGTACATAACTTCTTCAATTGATTTGCAGAAAGCAACTTCGAGAAAGTTTACTCCAAAAGGAAGGTCACCATTGAGCGAGCTATTGAAGCTGATTCGGTACCTTTGGAATGCATCCATGACATGTTTGAGGAGGTAGGTTGGTCTCCTCTTCTCGATTCTACCGATCATGTTCTCTCTGAGCTTGTTCAGCTTTTCTATACTAATATTCATGGTCATGATTATGATGTTCCTTTCTTTCACTCCTTAGTTAGATGTGTCTTCTTTATTGTGTCTCCGAATCTTATATCCTCTATCTTGGGCATTCCTCGTGATCTTAAAGGCAATATGTTTCCTCATGATATTCCTCTTAGCAACAAAGAGGACATCATGTGTTTGTTGTTCATTGATCCTTTTGATAGACCTGACAAACTTTGAAATAGTAGGTCGATTGATTTGCTACCTTTCTATAGGATTTTGAACCTCATTTTTTCATACAACTTGGTCCCTAAAGCGGGACATAGGCATGAGGTCAGCTCTTACAATCTTTATATCATGCATTGTCTCATCACTGGATCTACCTTGGATATTCCTCTTGTTATTTATCGTCTTATCACTAAGGTTGCTGAGACTTGTGTCTCAAATTGTGCTTTTCCATTTGGATATTTGATTAATTTTGAGGATCATCCAACATTTTCAGGTAGTCCCCATCCTTGACTATGATATTGTCGATCTTCCTTCTGAACTAATCGACAAAGCTACTCTCTCTAGGATGCATCTCAGAGATGATGACATTCTTGCTCATTACTAGCACTAGTTTTTCATCCCTCATCATCTACTGTTGTCCTTCTAATTTTTCTGTGGAGTTTCTCTCTAGCCAGATGAGCTCTATGATGCAGATGCTTATATCCCTTTGATCAGACATTCAGACAATCGGTTCTCGACAGCGAAAGATGGAATCCAAGCAGAAGAGGTGACACGATTTCTTCACACTTATTATGAGGATTATCCTTCCTCTCCAGATGATGACATTGGCAATAGTGCTAGAGTTTTAGGTGGACTTGAGTATCATGATGATGATCATGTTGAGGATGCTGATGATTATAGTCATTTTCTTCATTTGTTTTCATTTGGGTTGTACTTTGACTTATTTTTCTGACGTGTGTTTTGATGTACTCTTATTTTGAACCTCTCGAAGGTCGCAATTTGGTGGTTGTATCAAACTTCTTTTACCTATGAATACTTCAGACTTATTTGATATCTTGCTTATCATTATGAAAAATGCATGTTTATCTTGTAACTTCTTCATCTTTGATAGAGAAAAGCATTGTACATTTATGATAATAACTTTGCCATTTGTGAGAAAGTATACATTACTTTGGTTTGATCATCAAGAGATTTGGTTTTAGTCATTTAAATTATTTATAGTCATATATTTTTTTCTTTGACTTGGTTCTTTTAATAAACCTTATTAATTGAACTAATATTGGATTAAGGGGAAGTAAAATTCCTAAATTTTATTTGGCAACTTTGTATGAGTTGTGATCCACAAGTTGTAACAAAATTTATTGATGCCTCTCTCTTCGCTCAAGGATCTGATTACATCAGTTTAGGGTTGGACTTATTCTTAATGGGAGAACCATTGTATTTTGTTATCGAATTGACAAAATGGGAGAATGATAAAGATATAAACTTTGTGTTGTCTATCCTATGATAATCCTAAGTTTCACTTATGTAACCTTATTCATCAGAGATCGAGTACTTCTTCGGATTTGGAGTACGTGATAGACTTGACTTAGTGATCCAATACTCGGCTTGGAAGAACTTTTGGAGTGCTGAGAAGATCAGAGCCTTGACATAAATATTCGGAGAGTTCTCAACTTGATGGCCTTTGGATGGACATAAACGGTCCTAAACCCATTTGTTGATCTTTGACCTAAACATGACTTATGAGTATAAGTCTGCTCTTTTTGAGGGATAGGATGGTATGTCTATGTGAGCGGTAGACTGGAGGGATAGGGCGCCCAGTCTGAGTGACCGGTCGACCAACGGAACAGGGTGACCAGTTTAACATACCAGTTGACCAGTGGGACGGGGATACCGGTTTGTTAGATCGATAGACCAATGGGGTAGGGCGACCGGTCTGTTAGAGTGGTTGACTTATTCCTCCGTGTATGCCTAATCCCAATTGGTCATTTAGCCTATAAATATCCATCTCCTCCTTCATTATTTCCCACACCTTTCACACTGATTCTTCTGAGCTTCTCTGAGCCACTTCTAAGTGTCTTCTTTGTGAGAAAATCTCTTAGGCCTTTTGCTTTTTTCCTTGTGACCTTTTTGAGAAGATCTTTGTTTGAGCTTGTCCTTGTAATCTTCAGATCATCTTGGTGAGTTGTCCGAGTTGGTGTGTACTAGGCTTTGCGCTTCAACAACATCGAAGCACCCGTTCCTTTTGATCATCATCGGGAGATAACTTTGTTTATTGAGAACTTTATTTTTAGAAACGCTCTCCATATTGGAATACTTCACTTTTATATACCGTAGGTAGTGTGAATAAAAAGGTGATAGTTCATTGGAGCTTTTGGAAAGTGGATGTAGGTGTCGGGACACCAAACCACTATAAATATTTGTATTGTGGATTATTTATCTTTATCTCTCTACATTTCTTAAGTTGATTCTTGTTTTGCATTTTGTTTAAATTAAATCTTGTATCTTAATAATCAACTTAGCAATTATTTTAAAATAGACCGATTCACCCTCTCTAGGTCTTTTTGTATCAATACTAAAGGAACTTCATTTTGTAGGTAGTGTGAATAGCTAGACATCTCAGATCCTCCTTTCACACCCAAATGGTCTCAACTTTAGGTAGAAAATTTTGCTTCATTACCATTTTTGTAGGTGGATTAGCAGGATAAACCTGTTTTTTTCAATTCGTTCTCTTCCTGAACCAAGCCTTAGAAGTCGAGGCGGATGAAATTAAACTGCCTGAATGCCCTTGACTGTATTTAATTTAACAATTTCTCTACTCAAGATATTTGACTTTTGGCTTAAAGCCCCAAGTTCTTTGAAAAGATTCTCTTGGCTTCCATGGGATGGTAAAGAGCAACATGTCATGGGACGGTGAAGGGGCTAGGTATCGTAGTATGTCGAACACACAAGGTGTTGTGGGATGTTACAGAGGCATCTCATCTCCTCTCCTCTCCACATCGCCATCTCCTTGTTCGGCAATATAAGCCACCTTCCCGTGGGAAGAAGCACCAGGTAAGATGAACAGGTGAGTGAGGTGGCCCTGGCTCCTGCTTAAACCAAGTACATGCTGTTTGGGTGTTGTTGCACAGATGAGAAAGAAGAGACTGTCCAAAAGAATTTCTCTTCGTCTTGCTTTGTGCCCAAGGACCTACATTTATAGGTTTGTGAAATAGGAAATGATAAAATTACCCTTCTTGACATAGCCATCCCTTTCTGACATTGACATCTATCAAGGCCTAATGACACCCCGTATGTCAATGTACGGCCCCTGACAGAACAGTGTTACCTCAGCATCTCGCGGAGGCAACTGGCAGACAATACCCTCTAGAAGGCTAAGACTATCATAGAAGATGGTCTTAGAAGCCACCATATATAGAAGGCACTATCAAATATGTGAGGACGTGCGGCCTTAAGTCTTGAAGGTCCCGCCTTGCGAGTCAAACTCCATTGGCCTCCAAACCTTAGACTTTTGTACCTCATGTTGACTGTACTTGCCATGTCCTTCAGTGAGTCCACACGGCGTAGACGTTAGATCCATGTGATTTGGACCATTTACAAAAATCAAGCTATAGCATAGATAGATCAAACCAAAACCATTGGTTGCCTTGAATGGATGAACAACTAAATACCTTTGAGGTTTCTTTCATGTCTTTCCAAATCTCTTGTTCGAAAGGAGGTTTATAAAATACCAAGAATCAGTGGCAAGTGGAGCTACTGGACATGTGAATTTGCTTATAAAAATGGATGATGCATTTTATCAAGTTTGAAATGCCGTCTTCCCAACTTGACTTTTCCTAAATTCATCTAAGAAAATCATTTCTCTGTAGTTTGAAATGCCCAATACATCTTTAATTTGGTTAATAAAATGGAAAAAAAATCTAATAAATTCCAAGTATGGCTTTTGCAATGGCATTGGAGCACATTGATTGTGAGTTTTATCTATGGCTCAGGCTCCGAGGACCTCCTTTTTTCTGACCCCTCTCAGTTTCGCGTGCTCGGCTGTGGATTTCACGATTAATCCAGCGGTGGTTGTCAGCACCGCCAAAAGTGAAAAAGTGATGCCAGCTTGGCACTGTAACCACCGTTGGATTCTTGAAATCCATGGACGAGCACACGAACACCAAGAGGGGTCAGAAAAAAGGGGGTCCCCTAAGCCCGACCCTTTATCTATATAGGTGATGGTAGGGGAAACTACTGAGAGTTTCTAGACTGACTGCATTGCAAACAAATCGAGAGGCCTCTTGAGTCTTCTCTTCTTCTTTTTAATTTTTCTGTTCTTTTCAAAGTCTTAACTTGATGTATCTTTGATTGAAAGAGACACAGATTGGGAAACTGCCATGAAATAGTACAATATGAAAAAACAATATGCAGACTGGGAAACTACCAAGCAAACAACTTGGAAACTAGGACCAAAATACATAACAATTTCAACCAAACAACGTGGATACCAGAATTAGTTAAAGGTTTACAACTACTCAGTTAAGAACTAGAAAGGCTAGACTAAGTCTTAAAAACATAATGTTCCCAAACAGGCCCTAAGGTTCAAGTCTCTCTAACCTACCTTTTTAGTGAAATATGGGCAAAATAAGGGTTGCGTTGAGCATAAGCCCGTCAATGGCCCTCAACTGAACTGTTTAAAGTTTCAAGCCAAGCTGGGCTTGGGGCATCATATCCACCCTGGGCTAGGTTTGTCATTACTAGAGCTTTATCTAAAGTTCTTGTAATTATTCTATCTTACGAGTTAGTTTTGAGTGAAAATTTGTATTCAAATAATTCGGCATCTCTGAACTCTATAATGGTGTTTTTATCAACATCATTGACTTTAGATTTGATTACTAGAAGCACTACTTTTCGGAGCATATCCTATATAGACAATTTACAATTTTAGGTCTTAGTTTTGTTCTCTTAGGACTGAGTACTACTACCTTGGTTAAACATCCTCATACTTTAAGGTATTTGTAAAAAGGCTTCTTGCCTTGCAAAAGTTAATAAGGTGATTTATCTATTTTCTTAATAGGTGTTTTGTTTTATATATAACAAGCAGTTATGACTGCTTCCCCCCACAAGTTTAATGGTAATCCTAAACTTATTAATATGGCATAAATTTAATAGTTCACGGCCTGGTTCAGCAAGCACCTGTGTATCTTTCGTGATGTATGGATGTGCCCAATGGGCATAAAATCGGGCTGCCAAAGGGCTCCACCCTTTAATTCTAACCTTCTCATGTATGAAGCTTAGACATTTTGTCTTCTAAGCAATATGGGACTAAGTGTTTTTGTAATAGTATAGGTAATGAGAGAAACCTCATTCAAATGTACACTTAAGTTTTAACTTGTTTTGAGGTCTTGGGTTCATAACCCATTGGCCTCAAGAATCAAGACACTTTTATTTTATTTAATTTTATACTTTATGAATAACATTTAGATTGTGAAAAAACATGGAACTTTTATTGACCATCCAAAAGAATGCAATGGATCATTCAACCACATCAGTTGATCTTACCCTCTATGCATGAGCCATGTGTATGAGAGGGGAGGGAAATAGATGCTAAAGCAAAAGATCAAATAAACTAAATTATAAATATATTTTGTCGGATAAATAGTAATTTTTCTTTACATTACTCTTTGGTGATAAGTGTGTGATTTTCCAAAAACAGTGAACACTCGCCAATGATCCATACAGGAGTAGGTACAGATAGGCTGACCAGGCGATGTTCTGTTACAACACACGCATCATCCTGGATCTTCTCCTTAATCAGATGAAATCAATTACTGATTCACTGAAAAACTATAGACTTCCAACCATTTTACGTTACTTCCCTCAATGATGCAACACCATATATGCAGCCTCAGATACATAAAAAGCAGCAATATGAGTGCCACCCAAAAGCACTTGATCATCTTCACATCCTCATTGATGTTGCAGATCATATGTATATATATGTGCGTGTCAAGCAGCAACTATTGTGTGTCTCTGGGACCGTCGAATGACTGGTTCTTCCTCAAGTTCCAGTGGAGGCCTTCGTGGATGCTGCGCAAGAAGTCATTGGTGGAGTCGACTTGACACGCTGTTGGCACAGGCCAAGGGGCCATGCTGCATACGAGAGCATCTCCAGCTGCCAACTGTTTCCTGTCCTTGCCGTCAAAGGATGCCCATGCATGCCCCCTGCTGTTGAAAGGTACTTGCACCCGCAATGTCACATACTCTGGTAATATCAGAGGCCTAAAAGACAGAGAGTGTGGACAGATTGGTGTAAAGAGGATGCCAGGAACCTGCACTTCAATGAAATTGGACTCTTGAAGGTGTGTCTTAGATAATCATAACATATCATTGCTACTTTAACTATGAATCATGGTAAGGTAATAGAAACATAAAATAAAGAATTTTTGGGTTTAAATGAATAACGGAAACTGAACTTGTTTCGAGGCAAAAGTTTTAGTTATGGATGTATAGAATGAGCTTGCAACATGGAAATCGACAATGTAAAATCACTGGACTAGAAATAAAGAAACTAAATATTTCTATGGGGCTTCATTCATGGTAATTGGTTTTGAAATTTTTTCTGGTGCAGGTAAGCTGGGATCTAACGTAGCAACCATGTAGTTTGTTGGTTCCCATTCAAAAGGCTTATAGCTTGATCCAGCGTCCAGGGCTGTACATCCATGTTGGGGAAGGTTACATACTTGTAATTGAGTTGGATGGGTAACTTTGTCCATTGAACAGGTTCCAGTTTGCCCAAACTATTCTACCTACTAAAAAGAAGTTAGGAATTGTCGTATGATTTTCTTTTGGCTCCTCCTCCTTCAAGACAAGGGTGAGAGGTAGTACAATATTAGACGAAGAATCAGCCAATCTCTCAAAAAACTGGCCAGAATGATTGCATATTGGGTTTTCCCCCACAAGATAATTGCATTTCCTACCAAGTTGGAATGATAATGTCCGCCAGCCACTAGTTCGAAATGAACAAATCCTGAATTATACCAGATAAGGTATTAGCATAGTTTCAAACACGGCTACTTTTCAGTGGTGCCAAGAAAAATCACCCTATCAGACTAGCAAAATGTCAATATACCAGACGAAATATAGCTTGCTGTTCCTTTTTATTTCTTTCGACTACTAATCAGTGACAAAAGTAGCCATTTAATCTGCTCTATCCAGTAATGCTTGCTGCTCATCCCTTCTAACCAAGATGCTGGTTAGCTCTAAATTTGAAAGAGTTCCTCCGGATCTTTTTATGCATTTCATTTTTTTACATTTGGTAATCTGGATTTGTAATAGTGACCTCATGTTTGCGGTGCAGTATGTCAACCAATTGAGCCACAAGATCAAGCCCCAAGAAGTATAGCATTGCCACCAAATATGCCTGTTTCTAACATGATCAGTGACTCAAAGATGCAAAAAGGTTTTGAACCCAAGGCTAGTACCTCAATAATAAAGGCCCTTACCAACTCAGATAAGTAGGCATTTGCAAATGTTTGGTGTTGCCACCAGGTAAGCCTATTTTATATGAGATCAGTAGCTCAAAGGTGCAAACTGATATTGAACCCCAAGACCTGTCATTCAACAATACAGGCCCCCACCAACTCAGGAAAGTAGGCATTTGCTTAAAATATTTGGTGCTGCTAGGTAAAACAGATTTTTGAACCCAGGACCTGTCATTTCCGCTATATTGATCATCTGACCATATATTGACAGTAACAGCACATAAATGAACCAATATTGGCAAACCTTCAACTTCAATGTTTATAATTTCTCATATCAAGGTCCTTACGTGATATCCCTTGTCTTTTCACCCCTTGTACCTGTTGAAATTGATTTTACTGAAACTAAGAATCAGACTGACAGAACTTGTTCACATTCTATTTCTTTTGTTTGTGAGGAACTGTAAAAACTGAAAAAGAAGGTATAATAAACTCGTGCTTTCTGTATATGATAAATTAGAACAAATGCAAAGTCACATGACTTGTGAACCTTGAAAACATGACTAAACAAAATTGAGCGACTGAAGCACAGGTACATGCCAAGTCCTGGTTGTACTCAACTCAGTACCCATTCGCAGGTACTAATACTCTATAAATTCATACGATGAGGGAACGTATCCATATCAGTGCATTCTATTATGGGTAAAAGGCAACAACTAATATCATGAGTTGCAATTCTGTTATGGCTGCACCTCTTCAAGATCCAATTTACACATGGATGCCAACCTAAGATTAAGTGGCTTGAACTACATGAATGCATACATTAACAAGTCAAAGGTCCTACAATAAATAGAACTGTATGGAGCGTGAGTCATGAACTGAAATATCATAGCTTGCAGGGTCAAGGTAAGGTAACTGTTAGAACAGAACTAAATCCTCAAAATTTGTGTAACTTGTATTTCATCAATTTATGTTAAAGAGACATTCAAAAAATCAGTGCTGGATAGGTTGCATTCACTTGTATATCAAATTTTGAAACTTTAGGAGGATATATGTCTCATGCATAGCATATACTAATAATAGTAATTACAATAACAATAACAACAACTATAATAATTATAACAATAAAAGAACAGATGGTTGAGAACATGCCTGTGGATGGACCATTGATCCTCCAGCAGCCAACGAATATGCAGTGCTTCCAGATGTTGTTGATAAGATCAACCCATCCCCTTGTACACATGTTACAAAGGAGCTGTCACAATAGCATTCCAGGTATGTGAGGAAGGATGATATCCCACGATCAATTGTCACCTCATTCAGGACTAGAATAGGTTCTTCAATCTCTAATTCATCTTTGGCTGCGTCCCTGATAACATGGCACTGCAGCCGGTGGCGTAATGTGATACTAATGGGACCCCTTATGATTGCATCAAGGTATTCTCTGTAATGTTCACTTTCTAAAGGCTATTAAAGATCACTTTAGGATCAATTCTGTAAAAGGAAACTATATAAAAAGCAAATTACTTTAAAATCCAAATTAAACACAATTTACTTAATTGAACAGAGTTACCCACTCGAACATGATGAAATACCTGAACTTTTTCTTCAATTAAATGTGTAAATTAGAGTAATAGTCCAAATGATACAAAAAACAATCAATAATCCACAGAAGAAAAATTAAACTATGATCTGTGTTATAGATGTATGGCATCAAGGACTGGGTTATAGAGAAGATCAACTCCTCGTTTCATTGGAGCACCATCCTTAGGGCTGTCAATGGATAGTCAAAAATTCGAATTCGATTAGAATCCGTATTCGAAAAATCGGATAGTATCCGAAAATTTGGATATCGGATTCGGATTCGGATATCATTTTAATATTCGAATAGTTTTCGGATACGGATTTGGATATTCGTGTATTTGACTCGATAATATCCGATCCAATATATTATTTAATAATTATATTTATAATAAATAGATTATATTATATTTATCTATTTATATATAAATATAATTATTTTACATATATGTTTATTATTATGTAAATATAATAATATTATACATATATTATCGGATATCCGATAATTTAATCGGATTCGAATTCAAATATTAATTTAGAATATCCGTCAGATATCGAATCGGATTTTTTTTTCGGATTCAGATATGCTTGTATTCGATCTGAAGAGTATCTGTCGACAGCCCTAACCATCCTTAAAGAATTCAAAGGAAACACCTAATTCCAGTTGCTAAAAGTGTTGAGTTTGTTGCAATTCAATGAGTGAACACTGTGGGGCCCTCCCACGATGGTAACTACAAAAAAAAAAATGAGTGAACACTGTAATTATGACAAGAGAATGTACTTAAAGTCACAGAAAATCTAATTCAGTAATAAAATGAATGGACAAAATCATTATCATATTCTTTATTTGTATAATTGTATCTCCTAATTTTTGCACTGGCTTTTAGTAAGAAATAATGCAAGTTGACAAATCAAATGCATAAATGGAAACACCTATATATATATATATAAATGGATGTGGGTGTATTGTATTCTATCGTTGCTATTGTACTCATGGGTCCAAACCTCATATTTTTAGAGGCATTACAAGGTATCTTTCTTTTGGGGAAAATTGCAGTTTGCTGTTTCCTAGTCTTCCTTGATAATTTGGGACTAGGATTTGCAACTCCTATATAAGCCATCGGTTTAGGCATACTTGTATCTTTTCAATTTGCATATAGTGGAAGCTCTTGATCTTGTTCTCATGGACATGGCCCTTAGCAATGAATCACATAAGTTTATGTTTCTCGTGCGTGTGATTGTTTTCTCTTTGCAATTGCCATCGATTGTGGTTGATCCTCGGATCCACAACAAACTATACTGGAGCTAGGTCCAATCCAGCAATATATTGGAAATGATATCGGAATAGGATGTTGGTACATCCAAACTTGAAATTGCATACTGATGAACATAACCAACACATTATAAAACATTTAAGAAGTTGGCAATCTCAAATGAGAAGCAATTTGTACTTTATGATAAAGATTTCCATCCTGGACAGTATCAAACTAATAGCTTAAATTGCATACCTTAGTATGCTAGAAATGCTACCACATGTAGGTGAAACGTTATACAAACAAAAGTGTGTATCAGTAAATTTAAGTGTAGGCCAGCTACACTATGCAGGGTACAACCACCAAAATCCACAATGTTTGTAGTATTGAGAGAATTTCGTTAACAAAAACCAATTGTAAGTTACCACCGTATGTGTGAGGTGTTTAGGCGTCAGAGTGTTTCTGTGATTTCGACACTCAAGTACTGCCAGAGAAGAGATCAGAAGATTGTCAAAAGTGAAGATTCGAAGATTCCCCTAATCGATGCACATGTTCGGATGCTAAGTGACTTAGAGGCCTAGAACTTAGATGATTATTTGTTTATAATTAATGCCCTAAGTACACGTAAGTTTGTGTTTGACTCACAGGTAGAACTGTGCAAAATCGGTTCAGACCAATCGATCGGACCTTTGACCAATCGATCGGACTTGCCCAATCTTGAGCTATCAATCCGATCGATCGGTCAAAGGTCAAAGGAAACTTAGCGGTTTACAGAACGCTGGTTCGCGCAAGTCCGATCGATCGTCTATTAAGTCTGATCGATTGGACATGTCCGATTGATTGGTCACATGGTCCGATCGATTGGACTTGCCTACTGATATATTGTCTTAAGCATTTGCATTTTTTTACACTCACTGCACTAGTACATTAATGTTTGTTATTTTCTTGGACAATGCTATATGGTATGTATTTTTTTATGGTGTAGATAACAGGTTCAGAGACAGATTAGCTTCTACAAGGAAAGTAACAACTATCTATTTGTTGTCTCTCTGTTAGAGAGTGTGAGTGAATCATATAAAGGGTTGGGAATGTATTTTTTAATCTTTTTATCAATTCCTTTATACGTCGTTGTTTTTGTCACGAAATAGCCAAAAGGGGAGTTGTTAAGTCAAGACTTTTAGTATTGGCAGAATTTCGATGATAAAAACCAATTGTAAGCTACCACTGTATGTGTGAGGTGTTAGGCGTCAGAGTGTTTCTGTGATTTTGACACTCAAGTACTGTCAGAAGAATGCCAGAGAAGAAATCAGAAGATTGTCAAAAGTGAAGATTTGAAGATTCCTTTGATCGACGCACATTAGGATGGTAAGTGACTTAGAGGCCTAAAACTTAGATGATTATTTGTTTATAATTAATGCCCTAAGTACACATAACTTTGTGTTTGACTCACAGGCAGAACTATGCAAAATCGGTTTAGACCAATCGATTGGACCTTTGATCGATCGATCGGACTTGCCCAATCGATTGGAGAAAATACTTTAGCCTGATTTATCAATTGAACAGTACTCGAATATTTAACGGTTGGAACCAAACGATCGGACCATGTGACCAATCGATCGGACTTAAGAGATGATCAATCGGACCTACGCGAACAAGAGTTTCGTAAACCGTTAAGTTTCCTTTTCCTACTCAAACACTTATTAATTCGAGGCTGAACTTGTTCACTCTAAATACTGGTACTCTTGGGACAAAACCCTGAGCAACCAAAGGCAATCCAAAGCAACTCCAAGCAACCTCAAGCAATCACAAGCTAAAGAGTAATTAGAGAGTGACAAGGCTCTGTAGAAGGTTTTTACTCAAGATATGAGTACCTTTCCTTTGGTGTAGAGCATGCATCTTTCAAGCTAGATCCATCTAAGCCTAAGAACCCAATCGTGTATTCATGTTCTTAGAGACCTAGAAATCACTTGGTTTTTTCCACTAATCGAGTTGAGTGCTTTGCGCTTCGGGGGGACCGAGGCGTTACTGTTCAGGGTTTACCAGATAGTAGAGCAATATCAGGGTGTACCGATTGCTGGTAGGTTCGCGGGGGGGACCGAACTGAACTACTTGAAGACGAGATCGTGTAAAGGCGCAAAGGGGGGACCAGAGTGTTGGAACTTGAAGGGGGTGCAGATGCAGCGGCAGTGAGCTTGAAGAGTCAAGAGGGAAACTGTGGGAACATTGTGCATCGTAACTTCTTGTGTTTCTTGATTTGTATAGTATATGTTTCTTGTCTGGACGTGGTCCCGTGGTTTCTCCTGGTGAAGGTTTCCACGGTAAAAATCGCTTGTGTTATGGTTTGATTTATTCCTGTTTTAACTCTGAGATTGAGATAAACGAACCAGCAAGAATATATCTTTGATATATTTGAACTGAGTCGGTTAACTTGATGGCCTAATTAAAATCGATCATATTAGGATTGTGCGCATGTGATTTAGCTTACCCTGCCTAGACCAATAAATCGTGATTAGGATAATAATTAATAGAGAATTTTAAATACCTATCACCCCCCCTCCGCCCCCCCCCCCCCCCCTTCGCGTCGAGGTAACCTTCACAGTATTTGAAGCGTTCCGCATCATTTGTCTACGGATAAACATCACTTGTAAGGAGCATGTTGTGCATTTTTCATGGTTAAGTAGCAATGACAGTTAGAACCCCACAGTCTTCAAAGCACACCCCATAATCACAGGGATTTAAAAGCATGAAGAGTTATAATTTTGAGAAAATATAAAGAAACATGAAACAATAGGATAGGTAACTACAAGATCAATCTCCTTGTCGAAATCCTTCTATAACTAAACTTCATATAATATTTCCCAACTTCTTGTACATCTTGCCAATCACTCCATCCATATACCAATGTTTTATTGCTGCCTTTAGAACCAATGGAATGCAAAAATCTCACTTAAGATAAAAAAACCCTAAGCAGTTTTATCACCACTATAATCACCAGAAACTAGATTTGCAGCATTTATGCTGCTAATGCAGGCCGAGATTAATCTTCTATCCTACCTTACGAACTGCTATTACTGCTTTTCCTAATGGTGGCAGAAAGTGAAAAGCAATAATATCATAATGAATAATTCTGGGAAGGTGTGTTGAGCAATGTTGGGAAGGTTGGAGTTCTAGTGGTGGCAGAAATTGAGAAGCAATAATATCATAATAGCAATAATATCGTAATGAACAATTCTGGAGAGAGATGATATTCTAGTAAACTGTCAACACTCTAACCCGGACTTTCTTTTTCATAAACTACCATGGATATTCTAGTAACAAATAATGCATTCACCAGGCATGCCCAGAAATTAGTATTGCTCTGTGGATAATCTTTCAGACATACAATTAAAACAACAATTGTGAGCAAGGAATGAAATGATGCATGCCAACACCTGAATCCACTAAGATTTTTAGTGGAATCAAACTATGGGGAAAATCAAAACTTGTGAGACTTATTCATCTTTAGTTTTGCAAGTCTTCATGTAAATGAGTGCCTCTATTATTTTAGAGGAGCTTTCCAGAACTGGAGAGAACACAGTGGAACTAGCTCGTGTGATAATACACAATACAAATACTCTACTAATGGGAACACTTTTTCTAATTAGCCACTTCAAATTTATCGAGGAAGAAATATCCATAAGAAGTACGGCTGTCAACTGGCTCAGATCAGGCTGAGGCAAGGTCAGCCCATACCCTGCTCGGCCCGATGAAAGTTTAGAAGGAGGTCGGTTCAAGCGTGAGTCTGAGCCTGACCTGATAATCAGACAGGTTTTAAGATCCAAGACCAGGCCTCGATATGGAACAAAAGTTGCTGCCACACCCAGCCCCTAGCAGGCTCTGTCCTGCCCATTGACAGCCCTATCTACAAGAATACAGGCCTCTCAAGATAATGTAGATTTCTCTCAAATTAGAAAAGGTAGCTACGATATGCTCATCCACAATCTTATAAAGATTCCACACATGCAAGAGCATTTACCTTTCAGTGATTACACAAAAGCTATACGAACTTGTCACATATGAAGCAAATAAACATAAACAGAAAAACCAGATATTTAGCAAAAAATAATCAAGGTTTCTATGGGTTACTTTAGGAACAGGAATAAGTTTGACATGAGAAACATGGTTTCCAAGAGAGATGAAGGATACGGAATGGGGTCATAAAGCCCAGAGAACCTAGGGAAAATGGAACAACAGGAGGCACTGGTCCTTTGAACAACGATGCCGCCTATAAATAAGAATCAAACCGTAAGTGCTATTCAAGATTTAATTAAAAAAGCATTCTGACATAAATAACAAAGAAGAATACAAATTCAGATTGGTACTAATCATTGATAATGGAAAAAGCACATCACATCCAAAAGTGAACTCCCAGAATTCAAACCCCAGAGTTAGTGCAATTATCATCATAGTAGAAAATGTTCCATTTCAATTGAGTTTGAAAGTGGGAATGGAAGATATTGAAATGTTCGTGAAAATATTTAGATTAATGGGAAAAAATGAATTGGGATAAGGCTTCTAATGATTAAGATGATGTCGAAATACTGTAACATTCTAATAATGATGAAGATGAATTGGGATAAGCATGACATGCATTACGGACCACTCAGGTACAGAGGACCCCACTGCATTTCATGCATCTTCCCAAGCATCCTAGATCATTTGATTTAAGGCCACAGATCATATGACTGGCATGTCTCGCCTTTTTTCTTCATTTCAACCAATTCATTCTTATTTTTCTTGTTGATAGTTGTCTTCCTCTATTTCTCTTTCTGCTTCTATTGACCTTTTTCCATTTCCTTCTTAGTTTGGTTTTACATGTTCCCAAATTATCTACAACTTTGATGTCTGTTACTTTACTCTAAAAGCTTAAGCTGTTAAATGGAGGCTTAACAATGTATATCAAAGGATCCCCGGCAGACACACGGACCCTATGAGTCTAGTATACATGCGCAACAACACCCTCCCGCACGTGCGGGACACACAGGTTACAACATAGGGCACACGCCCCCTTAGGGATCGAACTCAGGACCTTCCGCTCTGATACCATGTTGACAACCACTTTACTCTAAAAGCTTAAGCTATTAGAGGGAGGCTTAACAATGTATATCAAAGGATCCCCGGCACAAACACGGACCGCGCGAGTCCAGCACACACGCGCAACAACAATTTCTATCATGAGTTGAGTGCTTTGAAGCTCAGGTTGGGCTCAAGTTGACTCCCAACCCGACCCAGCCTGCCCAAGTTTCACCCCTAATGGAAATATGGGGGAAATATTTCTGGAAAATAGAGGAAATGATCAAAGAAAACACACACATAAGCCATCTAACTACAATATACAACCATATGGAATGTGGGAAAGAATGAAAACTACGTTTTGGAACATGTTGATGTCAGATTTTGAGTCTAACAGTTAAAAACAGTTATAATTACACATGGAAAAGACTAACCATTAAATCATATATACAATATATCAAAGTTAAACTTTACATTATACATAAGAAGGTCAAAAATAGAACTTTATTTATTTTAATATTAAAAATTAATATATTAAATTAACTATAACTAAACAATTATATGCATATACTTGATGCATCAGAATTTTCATTTTTTAGCAAAAAAATTTATCCGACCAAGTTGAGGATCATGCCGAGTTATACCGTATATAATTCATTCATATATGAACGTTTAGGGTAAAAAAAAAAGGAAATTGAGTTTTCCCATATTTTTTCACATAAAATATCCTTAAATATCTGCAGAAATGTGGGGTAAATGCATCATAGATCCATAGAACTTTACACCTATAAACTCCAGTTCTAACAAGAAACTGCAACAAAATTCAGTTTAATTAAAAGAATTCATTGTTACCTTGAAAATTAAATATCACTTTCATCCACTCCATCGATTGTTATAAAAAGTTTTTTTTTTAAATAAATAATCAAAGTCGAATGGTCATTTTTGGTCATTAGACTTTTGCAAAAAAAGATTCAACTTAGATGCAATTTTATACTGTGGTTGAATTGAAATGTTATTATTTATCGACATTTAATGTTATTTCATGAAATAATGCAGATTTCATTGTATGGTATCTTTTCTGTCGACCCCTGTGGAAATGGTATTTCACAAAATGAAAGAAATTTAATACCTTGTCACCACCCATCGACTGCATTTTGTGGCTCAAGAACCAATGGCCCTTGCAGGCCTTTAGTTGAAATCATATGGTCCTACAGCCATGGGGTCGGCATCAAGACCCCTTAGGTCTCACCCCGCATTATGATAAGTTATTAAATTACAAATAAATTAGATAAATTCCAAAAAAAAAGTGGCATTCAGAACCAAATAGCAAAAACATCAATCATCTAAACATGTCTGTTCTAGAACTTAAAGAAAACAAGGCGTTATTATAATGCATTAACATTTCTCCTATAGAAATATTAAAGACTTTCATGTTTTATAAATATCTGAGGTGCACAAAAGATATTTCAAGTAAAGCTTGAGAAAAATAGAAGGCACATATGACATACCCAAAGCACAGTTCCATCCCCACCAAGAGTTACAACAAGATCAACTTTTGTGTGCAGGAGCAATATTTCCTGATCTGTAAATGTATTGAACACAAATTCATACTATAAATAGCAAAATCAAGACCGTAATATCCCAAGTAACATTAGTGAATTGAAACTCTTTTAACTCCAGCAAGTGCTGACATAGCATGAAAGAGTCATCAAATATTATACAATTGCAAACAAAATTTTTAAATTTCACCCACAAGGTTATCACTAAAACACTCATCTAGAAGTGGAAAACAATGAATTATGGCTACCATTATGAAAACTTTTTGATTTCGGGACTAAAATATCATAATACGGTCAACCTTTGTGTCCAATTTGTTAGTTATTATTGTTAATGTAATAAATGTATTGGCCTCAGGCCACTGGAGGGTCGTAGGCTGAAGGCCACCGGGGGTTTAGGGACTGGGGCCCCCGAACTAGGGAGTTCCTTTGGGTCAGGCCGCCATACAACGTCCGTACGTTTCTTTTAGGAGTATTTCGGTAATTTTCTTATTGTTTTATGTTATATATATCAAGGGACGTATGGAGAGAAGGTTGGATTGCTCCGTACGATTCCGTCTTTCTCCCCAATTCTTCTTTCTCATTCTCCATGAAACCTTAATTAACTAATATGGTATCAAAGCGAGGTTCTATACTAATCTAGGGTTTCATCTTTTTCCTCGTTCTATCTTTCTGTTTCTCTTCTTTATTCTTTCTTGGTGGGATTAAAATTTAGGGTTTGTCTGTGAAACCCTAGATTTGGTTTTTAGGGTTCGTGTGTGAAACCCAATAGGGTTTGTGATGTGAAGAGACCATTATCAAGATTAACAAAGATCGTGGTCTCCGTGTGTTGTGTTCTACGTGGCGTCCAAGTGTTACCCCCAGTGAATAATGAAGCTGAGAGAAGAGCTCCTAGAGTAAATTGCAGGGTGTAAAAAGGTGAAAGATTTGTTCTTCGTGTATTCTGCAGCCTTAGGAGGTGGAATTCTCTGGGCAAATCACACCTGTCAAAAACCCTTGGTATTTTTCAAGCATCCGTTAGTGACTCTTGTGGGTATTTTAGAGATCCTGCAGGTTCGGTGGTGATTTTTGGTGGTAATAATGGAGAAAAAATCTAGTATCGTGGTGCATGTGATGTCTTACTCACTGAGCAGTTGATGGAGGAATTATTCAAGGCTTTTCTATCAGGGAAAATGGCCCTCACATCTCTGTTACAATTTGCAGATGATGTTCTCTTTTTTGTCCCAGCTTCTTCTGTTCAACTGTCTTATCTTAGATGCATATTAAGGTGTTTTGAGGGAGTATAGGGCCTTCACATCAACTTTTCGAAAGTCAAGTTTTTGGGATAGTAGAGGTGGACAATATTCAGGAGCTTCTTACGTGTTTGGGCTGCAAGGTCGGTTTTCAACCACTTACCCTGCTCTACCTAAAGAACCCAATATAGATCCAAAGCTATATGGGACTCAGTGATTGAAAGTTTCAGAGTAGATTGCCTTCATAAAAGAGGGGTTATTTATCTAAAGGTGGCAAGCTCACTCTTATTTGGAGTATGCTCTTGTGTCTTCCTACTTACTTTCTACCCCTTTTCTCCATTTCGGCTTCAGTTCACAAGTAACTCGAAAAGATGGAAAAGGACTTCTTATGAGCTGGCATGTATGATGTCCACAAAATCCACCTTCTAGACTGGGATTCAATTTGTAAGCTGTGGGAGGTTGGAAGCCTTGACATTAGACCTTTAAGGGTTATCAACAAAGCCCTTCTAGGTAAGTGACTATGGAGGAAGGTAATTCGGTTCTAGGAATTATGGGTGGAACCGCAACAACGTTTCATCATCATATGGAATCGGGGTTTGGCAAGGGATCTCAAAGATCACGACGACTTCCACAAAGCTGTTAAATACAAGATGAAGGTGGGAATGGAGTTAGATTCTAAGAAAATGTGGTGTAGACACTTATAAAAAAATGTGGTGTAGACACCAAACTCTTTGATATGAGTTTTCCTCTCTTTATGAAATCTCTGATAACATGAATGGATTAGTCATTAAGTTCTTGTAGAAAGGCGGAGATAGATCGGTTTGGAATCCAACCTTTAGGAGGAAATTTAATGATTGGGAAATCGACTCTGTCACGCGATTAAGCATCGACTTAGTTAAATCTTTTTTTTGAGGGGCTAGTGCAAGGTGACTCTCCTTCCCGACGAAGCTTTTCTCGAAAAGTCATGCCCCCTCTAAAGTTGCCTTTTTCATGTGGTCAACAATGTTGGATAAAACTCCTACAGGGGACAACCTTGTTAGAAGAGGAATGACAAAGTTGAAATCGTTTCTAGGGTTAGGGTTTGTATTCTATCGTTTCAAAGGTTAGGTCACATGACTCCATAATTCTTATTTATATGGAGAAAACATTACAGGGACAAGTATACCCCTCGTATTGAGAGGTATTTACAAAACTACCATTTACATGTAAAATACGAATAAATATGAATATGATAACACTCCCCCTCAAGTTGGTGCACAGATATCTCTCATGCCCATAGTTTTAAAATTTGACAAAATTAGCCCAATTAATTCTAAATTTTTAATGACCGAATTAAAGTGTACATGTATTAAAAAATTTACACAAATTCGCAGAATTACTTCGTTAAATTTGAAGTAAACAGTAAAAATTCGGCTAATTTCTCGAAGTTTAGCATTTTTTAGTACAAAAATTTGCCAACTTAATTCGAAGTAAACATTAAACTTAGAGAAGTTTGGAGAATTTTTGCCAAAATGTTGGCAAAACACACTGATTTTTAAGGATATGATAAAAACAAGCACGATAAAACGCTTATAACTCATTATATCATAAAAACAACCATTTAGAGTAACCTAAGCAAGATTAATATCGTTTCACTCATTTTGGCAAAATATTTCCACACTTCTCTAAGTTGACGAATTTTTACAGAAACTCCTTAAATCGAATTGAACTTCCTTGAATTAATTTCAAATTTTTACTGACAGAAGTTTAAGGTGAAGTCGAAGTTTAGAACCTTGCTCATGCCCAACTTGCTAAGACACTTGTGAAGTTGCCAACTAGGAATCCCCTTAGCAAACACATTGGCAACTTGCTTATCTAGCTGGATATGCTCACATAACCGTCTTAGATCGGAATGGAGTCTCTAGGGGACAAAGACACAAGCCCTAGAGCTACCATGCTTTGATACCATGTTGTAAATAAGGTTGTAACCAGTAGATGAAGGTTGTAGAGAGAAGAGGAAAAAACTGAAAAATTATAATGGAGGGGGAAGAAGGTGGAGAAGGAGATTAGGGTTTGAGAGAAAAGTTGTGGGAAGAGGAGAGAATGAATAGTTAATTCATTCTCTCTCACACACACACACACACTATATATATATATATATATATATATATATATATATATATATAATGGGTATAAACCCTTCAAAGAGTAGCACTATTCACGTGAAAATATTCACGCGGCACTATTCACGTGAATAGTGAAAACCCAAAAAGAATACCACGTGGGAAGTGGGACGCAACCCACTTGAGACACTCCAACAGAGATCTCTCAAACTCTAGAGGAGGAGATAGGGATATAGCAGGAAGAGGAACATTCCACCTCTCTTTATTACTACTCTCCTGAGAAAAAAGATAGCTCCTCATGGAAGGTGACATCCATGCATACAAACTTCTTCCCAGAGGATGATAACACTTGTACCATTATGGGTACCGGAGTAACCGAGAAAGACACACTTAAGCGCTTTGGGATCTAGTTTGTGCAATGGAGACCCAGGATATGTACATAGCATACACATCCAAAGATTTGTAAGGAATATTTTTCATATTCAATTTGGCAAAGATTCCGTTTGACATAAAAATATTCTTGTAACTGTTCCTACGAGCACAAGTGTAGTATGGAGATGTCGTGGTACGCATACTTCGCCAACTACGTAAAGACTAAAAGACAGAGACAGCAAGAATCAGACGGTTGACGACAGGAGTCATCTGAGTAACTGCCGATTTGTCAGTTAACGATTGTGTACGCTCGATTAGGAAGGTAAGTGACTTAGTGGCCATAGGAGTTGGTTAAAATGAACAAAATATAATGGTCAAACTTAGTCATTGGACTGACCCGAGTCTAAGTCAATTAAATTGACTAATGGGATAGTCCAATCGATTGGACACTTATCCCCAATTGATTGGACATAGACCAATCAATTGGAGACTCTGTGTAATCGATTGGAAGCTATGAGGTAGAAACTCATTTCAGCCCAATCGATTGGAGACTTTGTGAAATCGATTGGAGTCTTCGAGACAGAAACTTATTTGAGTCAAATCGATTGGAGACTCTGAGAAATCGATTGAAGCCTTCGGGACAGAAACTTATCTGAGTCAAATCGATTGGAGAACCCTGTGTAATCGATTGGTGCCTTCGGAACAGAAATCTTATTGAGCCCAATCGATTGGACATGGCCCAATCGATTGGACCCAGTGTACAATCGATTGGACCATGCACAGAATTGATCTTTCTCAGATTTGAAATTTTTGGTTCCATTATCCCACGTTCTGCACGACTCGGGGTCTTGGAATTCTATAAATACAACCCTTCTATGCCTTCTCTAAACACACACAGACAGAGTGACTCAATCTCCAAGAGAGAGAAGAAAATGTTTTATTTATTAGAGTGTCCATTCGAAGAGCAAGAAGCTTGTTTTCTATTCACATCTTGGAGCTTGTTCTCTTCTTGATCAAAGCTAAGAGCTTGATCTTTTTCTCAGCTTAGGTCTTCCATTTCTATATTCGACCCAGTAGCCTGAGTGTACCAGTGTGACTCAACACCATTTGAGCAACTTAGGGTTCAGGGTGTATTGAATCCTTCACCTTCTGCAAAGGCGGGAGTGTTGAGAATTAAGATAGGAGGAGCCGATCGACGGTAGGTTTGGGGTGTACCAAACTGAACAAGCGGACAAGGCTTCTTGGCTGGAAGGGCGCGCGTGGATTCGTAGCGTTGATTCAGAGGACGTGGACGCATCGGCAGTAGGCCTTGGCTAAGGTTGGAAGTTGTATTTGCAACGGTGCTGCGTATGTAACCTTTGTTTCGTTTAACTTTTTAGTTAGTGATACTTTCCGTCTGGACGTGGTCCCGTGGTTTTTTCCTTGGCTAAGGTTTCCATATAAAAATCTCTTGTCTTGTGTATAATCTTTTATCAAACAACTAAGGCATGTAATTTTATTCCCTTACCATAGACCAGTAAAACTGTGTAGGTATAAATAATTTTAAATATCTAATCAACCCCCCCCCCCCCCCCCCCCCCCCTTCCCTTCTAGGTATATTGAGTTAAAGAGAACGGACCGGTGAAATTTTAAGATGCTAGGAGAAACAGTGAATAGAGGAGAGCTAGGAGCAAGGACTTGCATAGGAGATTTGAAATTGAGCACGCGAGATGGCAATTTGTTTGTCAAGTAGGCAGCTGTCAACACAACATCCGACCAATAGGATTTGGGGACGTGGGAGCCAATCAAAAGAGATCGAGCTACCTTAGTGAAATGTCGCATTTTCTTTTCAGCTACACCATTCTATTGAGGGATGTAGCTGAAGGAATTCTGGTGACAAATCCCTTGATCAAGGAGATAGTGTTGAAGGCCCCCATACATATACTCTCCATCCTGGTCAGTACGGAGGACCTTTATGGAAGCACCATACTGGGTTTGGATCATTTTATGAAAACCTTGAAAGATTGAATGAACATCATCTTTGGTTTTCATGAGATAAACCCATGTGCACCAAGTATGATCGTCAACAAATGTAACAAAATAGCGGAAGCCAAAGATAGAACTAGTTGGGGAAGGACCCCACACATTAGAGCGTACAATATCAAAAGGAACCGAACATCTATTACCTTTGGAAGGGTATGTAGTACGACAATGTTTGGAGAGCTCACAGGTCTCACAATGCAGTTGAAATAGTTTCTAGGGTTAGAATTTGTATTCTAGGGTTTCAAAGGTTGAGGATCGAGGAGAGAGGAAAGGGATGTCATGCTTAGGTCACATGACTCCATAATTCTTATTTATATGGAAAACACATTACAAGGACAAGTATATCCCTCCTATTGAGGGGTATTTACAAAACTACCCTTTACATGTAAAATACGACTAAATACGTATATGATAACAGATAATACCCAACATGTGTTTCTTATTCAAAGCGAATAGCTGGTCAATAAACCATCTTCTCATTCATCGTCATTTCACAAGGGTCGTATGGGTTTCAGAATGCAGTGAGTTATACCAGAGAATGTTAGCGGCCTTATAATCAGTTGGCCGACTAAAGTTCTCAACTCTAAAGGTCACGATCTATGGACTTAGCTTCTTTTTGCAGTTTGTTGGAATGTTTGGAAGGAGAACAACAAAAGTTTTTTTGGAGAAATATGGCGATTTGGAAGCAGTCATAAAATAAGGCAAATACACACACACACACACACATATATATATATGCAGGGTTAGGATATAATGACTCGTCCTAATCTTACTAATATAATGACTAATGGATGTGGAGCCCACATGCCGATGGGTTAAGGGCAAATTTTTGGTGATGATATTCTTCTCAACATGGATATCAACCTTACAAAAAATCATCCCATTCCAAAATTTGTAGTATTATGAAAAGTGGATTGCAAGTTGAAAAATTTTGGGCCGTCCAATTTCACCGTTAAATTTAAGTCCATATTTGATAGGGTTAGAAGTTTTAGAAATTGTTGATTTTTAGTGAGGGTGATCTCAGCGTAGCAAAATATCAGCCCTTAGCTCATCTGCATGTGGGTCCCACGTCCATTAGTAATCTATTGGTAAGAATAGCATGAGTCTTATATCCCAACCCATATATATGATATTCTGACACTGATTTTTATACGGCTATGTGGGGCACACAAGGACATGAGGTCAAGGGATGATTTTTGGTGAAGATGATCTCACCATGGTGATCATCCTCACAAAAGATTAACCCATTATGAAATTTCTAACCCTATCAAATGTGTACAGTAAAGTTATATATCAGTTCCCCTGAGCATCCCTAGAGAGCCTGTCCCACGAGGCTGAGATCCATTTAACGTCATTATAGTGATAGGAACTTGTATGAGTTAGGATAAACTTACATCCAATTCTTACATTCAACAATCCAACCGCAGAGTGAGTGGTCCATGCCATGGAGACCATCCTCACATAAATCAGTCCATTCTGACATTTCTAGCCTCATGTAAAGATTACTTGAATTTGGAAAATCCAGACCATCCAATATATATATATACAAACATGCATACAACAAAACAACACATTATTGAGAACAATAACATAATTAAGTGCAAATGTCAAGTTTTATCATATAAAGAAGATAAGAAATCAAGCTAAGAGCTCAAAGTGGTTAGGATATTAACATATAAAAGGACAAAGGCATAAGAAAATAATCATAAGAATAGTATTAAATCTACAAAGTCCAATTGATTATTTTTAGGCAATGAGAAGTCTTATTGCTCACCATCTTCCCAAGTCTGTACAAAGTTGAAGTAAGAAGACTCTGTTAGAAGTTCATTTCTCACTCGGGGTTCCACAAAAATGTCTATTTTCTTCTGATCTTTCAGCCATCTGTGGAGATAAAGAGAAGAATGAAGTTGCTAATAGTATCGGATGAAAGCATTCGTTTTTAAGCTACAACATAGGCAATGAAAAATAAGTAGGTCAAAGTACTCAAACCAGTTCATGCTAAAAGGGAAACAAGACCTACCCAATTTCGGGAACATATAGCCATAACAGCATAAAAGATACAAGAATAAGTGAACATGGGGAAGATGTAGCACAAGGCACTCTTAGTTTTCGGATATATCTAAAATGATAACAGAAAGACGAAAAATGACTATAAATATTCAGCCTTCAAGCTTACATGTCTGAACGATTAAAGATCCCAATAAAAATCAGTCAACCAAATGACTAATCATTTGGGAAATATATGTAAGAAATAAATGTTTCTGCAGCATTTGTGTGTGGCCTTGCAAGATATTTTACACTGCAAACAGTTAAGAGTGGAAAGAAATCATCATTTTGAAAACACCCTTCCTAGTTTGGACCAAGGTGCTGCTGGCTCTCAGAATGTGGATACATAAAACCTCCAGGCCAAGTTTCACCTGACTACAGATGTGGTTATAGGAATGGAACCAATATATTGATGAACATCAACTTGGGTTGAAAGATATGTGTCTCTTAGATGTTAAGCACTCCTTCGTTAGGTAGCCCATGTAACTTGGTAGCATGCAGAACATGTACTCAAAATGGAGGGAACCATGTTCCTGGTGATTGCTGCTGAAAATTATGATAGTTTTATAGGAAACAAAGAGGATTTATTTTAATTTTTTCTATATTTGGGAACTTCCTAAATCCAATACTAACCCAAAATCTAGGATTTAGTAGAATGGGTTCTTGTTCTCAATGAATTCTGAGATGTATGGATGCCAGATTTTATTAGTATTTGGCTCAATATTATATTTAGCGACAAGGAGAACCAAGGCCCATAGGAAAGCATTGGGGGGTGGTAGCATATAGCATTAAGTTGAACTTTGATGGAAGCTCAGAAGGCAATCTGGACCTGAACGGTATAGGGTGACTGTTAAGAATGAAGAAGGGACTATCCTAAAAGTACTTTTGGAACCCATGGTGTTCTGGACTCAAACAAGGCAGAAGCACGAGCTATTCTTCAGGAGCTTCTAATTTTTAATGTTTTCTTTTCTAGACCCTTTGGAGATGGTAGGTGACTCTGCTAATGCATCCTTTGGGCTACAACAGAAAATAGTGGTTAGTGGCATCTAATGTGAATCTTAGACCACATAAGGGAGCTTTCCGAAGGAAGGTCCCTGATTTTTTCTTACACATTGAGAGATGCCAATGACTTGGCAGATTTCTCTTGCCAAACAGGGTACATAGGAATTCTTTGTACATAAGTCTTTTCCCTAAAATTGTACTTTTTAATCCATTTTCATTAATAAAACTTATCATTGTTTATCAAAATAAATAAACAAATAATGCCCACTTCGCTTCTTTATTATACCACTTATATTCTTACATGTGCATACATTGCCCCTACACTAGTGATCTATGTGCATGTGATCTACTTGAAGTTAAACACTAGAAAAGCAGAAAACCAAACTAAAGATATTGAAACACCATTCTAAATAGAAAATTTGCATTAAATCCTACTTATAGAGCACTTCTAATTAATTTTTTGCTTTAAAAAACTCTAAAAAAGATTCTTATAAAGACACTTTTAAATAAGGGGGGATCCCTAATATATATTAGATCTACGTTCTTTCAAAACAAAAATATGTGTAAGAAGAGAATTTAGGATTTAGAGGGGAAGAGGAGAAGAGAGAAAGAGAAGAAGTGAAAAACGTACTAGGGTATTGAACCCTAGCCATCCCCTTCTCTCTCTATATATATATGTGTGTGTTTTGTTGTGTTGTGTGGGCTTAAGTAAGCCACTTACATAAAGAGCCTGCAGGCCCACATAAAGAAAAGAAAAAGACTCCAATACTCTTAGCACTCCCCCTCAAGCTGGAGCATACATGTCATATGTGCCCAGCTTAGTAAATAAAGATGAAAAAGAATTTTTGGAAGGAGCTTTAGTAAATATATCTCCCAGCTGATTATCTGGCTTGACATAAAGAGTGGAGATATACTTGTTCGTCACCATATCTCAAGATAAAATGGCATTCAACCTCGATGTACTTTGTCCGCTTGTGAAATACAGGATTACTTGCAATAAAACTAGTTGCCTGCTAATTATCAAAAAAAAAATTAGTTGCCTACTTTGTTGCATGGACGCTTCAAACCAGCAGGCAAGTCGCGTGTCCTTATGTGTGGACACGGATTCAAACACCGACTTGCCTAGGACTCTTCATCTTTTTTAAACTGAATATTTTTACAGAAAATAAATATTTAATATAGGGAAATTTGGGGTTTGAACTCCGTGAGAGAGAGAGAGAAAGAGAGAGAGAGAGAGAATAGGGTTTTACTTCTAAGATTTGGTAAAAACCCTACCAAAATCTACCAAGAAAATCTCGATATTTTGCCCCGGACTCGTTGTTATAAAATAAAAATAAATTAATAATTTTTTTTGAAAAGAAAATAAATTAATAATTTTTTTTGAAAAGAAAATAAATTAATAAAATTTTTTTGATAAGAAAATAAATTAATAATTAAATATTCAGCTGAGTCCCTGAATCCTATTTTTGGGGTTTGCCGAGTCCGACACCATCAAGAGAAGATTGAAGTCCTTCGGATGAAAGTGCGATTGTAGTGAGCCTTCAAATGGACAATACCATCTACATCACTCCCGGTAATAATGATGTCGTCCACATACACAATCAGGACAATAACGCCCAAGGAGCCACGACGAATAAAAACCAAGTAATCAGATGAAGAGCTCATGAAACCGTAGCGAAGCACAACTGCACTGAACTTGTCGAACAAAGCGTGGGGAGACTGCTTCAAGCCAAAGATAGCCTTTCACAATCGACAAACCATATCCGATTTGTTAAGAACAACATATCCAAGTGGCTATTCCATATAGACTTCCTTTTGGAGGTCCCCATGAAGGAAAGCATTCTTTATATCAAGTTGATACAACGGCTAGTCACAACACACAGCCACAAAAATAAGAATTCGCATAGAATTGAGCCAGGTCATCAAAGAAAACGTCCCAAAATAGTTCACACAAAAGGTAAATACTTAACCCTTAGCAACCAACTGAGCCTTCAGGCATTCAACCGAAGCATCATGTAAATACTTAACAGTGTAACCCATCAGCAACCCACAGTCTGTTTTCTAGGAACAAGGGGAAAAAGATGAAATCTCTGGTAGTCTCTCTCAAAATCTAAACTCTAGTAGACACCAAACCCCATTAGAATAGTGCCAAAACTTCTGAAAGTTCCAGCAACTTTGTGAGAAGAGAAGAGTGAGAGCAAAGCTTGAAGAATAGAATATTTTTGACAAGAAGAGAGGTAGGGGGACTTCTATCTTTCCTAAGATTTTGGATTAGATTTTAATATGTGTTATATTGTCTTTCTTAGAGATTATATTATTACTAAAAGAAAAGAACTCTGCCTTTTGTTTTATGGGAAAAGAATATGTGTGTGACTATTTTGTCATCACCAAATACCCATACATGAGACTATTCTAGTGTAACAATCAGTCCGTATATGGGATTGTTACACTATGACAGTCATACCATAGGGGGGATTAATCTAGTGTATCAGGCAGTCCATATATGGGACTGTTATACTATAACAATCAGACTACACATGGGATTGTTCTAGTATAACAGTCAGTCTAGAAAATGGGACGGTTACATTACAAAAATCAGATCACAATTGAGACTATTCTGACATAACAGTGTTTACACTTAAGGGACTATTTTATACTAAAAAATCAGTCTATATATAAGGACATGTTGTACACTGACAAATTGATTTATACGGAACTGTTTTATGCATTATCTTGATTATTAAATGAATGTTTTCATGGATTGCCTTATACTAATTTGTTGCATGTATGTGACTGTTTTATATAAACTGACATCATGCATATGGATTGAGACTTACGTGATAAATCATGGGGATAAAATACCTTGTAACTTGGATAAAGGTGTTGGACTTTGTTGGAAAAGTAAATTGATATAATGATAATCTATTACTGAATGAGAATTAAGCCTAGGTACAAGGGCACTTGGACAGTAAGTAGGGTCGAGGCAGCCCTTCGGTGCAAAACCGTAAACCTCCATGGATCCACGAGTGAGGGGTTGATAGTCTAGCCAATTGTTGGGAAAATAGGTCGAAGAGTGTCGAGCTTGTATGTCCTAGGGAACTATAAGAACCGAAAAGAAAGAAGATAAGTAAGATTCAACCATTATTAAGTTCTATTGAGATTATTATAACCTATCATGCATATTTTCTACCTTGCATGTTTTGACGCTGCATCTCCATTATCGTGATGGAGATGGCCGTCATCCCTACGAGTTTGTTTGAAACTCACCCGTATTATTACATTCTTTTTCAGATCAGACTGTGGGAGACTTCGAGCCGTGATAGACTGAGGTGGGCAATTTCATCAATAGTCTAGTTTTAGTTAATTGTCAATCATACTTTGCTTCCGTTGATTTGAACTTTGGTTTGGAGTTTTATTTTAAGTACTTAAATAGTTGTTGACTTTTCTAGTTAGTTAAAGACATTTGGTTGGGATTTTATATAATTGCCCATATCTATAAACTGTTTGTTAAGCTATGTAATATGAAGAGAACTGCGAGGATCAGAGGAAAGCTTCCAACTAATTGATATCTCTCAGTCAATGAGCATAGTCCCAGGCATAATAGTGGAAATGAAATGATACTTCTCACTGAGCGTATGGTGTCCAAACTTACTGAAGATATGAGAGGAGAAGGGACTACCAAACTTTGCAAGGAAGTAGCTCGGTTAGAGCAGGATAATCTATCGTATTCGGGAGAGAGTGTGGCGGATTATTTCCACTTATTTACCGAATAGTTCCCATAGTTTTATTCCATGTTTCTTGAGCTCGTTTGATGTAGTTCGAATACCTCTATAATAAAATACCTTGGAAATGTCATTAGTGTAGTTGATGTTCTTATAATTATTACCATGCCTTAACTTGAATTGAGGATATGGCCATGGAGTTATGGGTCGGATCCTGAATATCGGATTTGGGGTGTGACAGTTTCCCATTCAGCTCTTTAGGAATAAAAGCAGTATCACATTTTTATTATAAATTCCAGCATCAAGAAACCACAAAGTCCAGTAACAGTCTATTTTCTGTGAATGGTCATTGTGAACAGTTTATCAAACACTTCCACACTTGCATGCACGGTTTTAAAAATCGAAATAACTTGGCAAGATTAGGTCCTAATTATTTCAATTTTTGGGTGGTCAAATTGAAGTTCTAGTGGTATATATAATTTGACAGAGCGAATTATGGCGAGTTTCAACATTTTCAATACAAAATTTACAAAAATTGGTCGAAGTTCAAGGAAGTTAAGGGATTTTTTTGTAGAAATTTGCAAAACTAGAGAAGTTTGGAGGATTATCGCAAAAAGGTGGGAAGTACAATAATTTTTCATGAAATTCTAAAACAAGCATGAAAACATACTCATAACCATGGTTCAAAATCTCATTTTGTCTCGTTCCGCCTTGCTAGAGACGTCTCATTCCGCCTCGGTTGAGATGCCTCGTTCTGGTAGTATTCCGAGACGATGTATAGGGGAATGTATTGTCTCGTGCCAAAACTCTAATTCAAGTAATAAAACTGGTCTAAAAGTTAATTTTCATGGTATGTGTCTTTTATAACACATAAACACTAAAACACAAATTTATAGATTAATTAAGCATTCAAAAATTGTTCAATATTATAGAAATATTGTTTTTTCCATTGTCTCGTTCAGTCTCATTTCGTCTCAGTCATTACGTCTCATTATGTCAACTTATTGAGACAACAAGATGGAAGAATATTTTAAGCCTTTCTCATAACTCATTATAATACAATAAACAATCATTTGAAGTAATAAATACAAGAACAATAGTGTTACGTACATATTGATGCAAGTATTTGAAGCATTGAAACTCGAGAACCAAAAATTGCGTACTTATCTACCCAATAATGTCATCCTACATAAAAGCCAAAAGCAGCTTACCTATGACTAGATGTGATCATAGCAATATTTGAAAAAATTATCAAAATATCTAAAATTACTGGAAAAAAAAAGGTTACTTAAGATGACGTCTAATAGATCCCTGTCATGTAATTTTTAACAGTTAGTCAACATAAACCGCATATATTAATTATCTTTTGATGGTGATATTATTATATTTAAATTCATTTTAATTCAAAATAATTTGTAAATAATCAAGACAACAAATGAATTAATTAATGATAGTGAAGATGAATTCTAATGGGATAAATACTTATTTATGATTTTATATATGTAATGTAAAAAATAGTATTTAAATGTACAAAAGGAAAATTAAGTAAATTAAAAAAAATGAGAAATTAGTAGGGGCAATAAAATCATGCATCAATGATATGGATATATTTAGGCCTATTAACAATTATATTTAATGTTTTATGGCATTAAATATTCGTCAAAAAGTATTTTTTTTTAAATTTATTGAAATATTTAGATACTATAAATAAAATACATAAACAATAGAAACTCTAATTTGATCATATGTTGGCTATTCATGCAAAAATTTTATCACGTCCTAGGTCAGGGTTGAGATGACAAAGGGCCACAGATCCACCTGACTATGACCTCTCACATCATAGATAAGTTATTTTGGTTTTCTTGTACTTCAATGAAACTAAACTATGCAATTAACTATACATTTTTGGGTCTCAGAATCGTAATCCTTTAGATACTTGTGTTACGAAGTGTCAAACGCTATTGACTTTCCATATGTTGCTCCAAATTGTTTTCTTTTTTCTTTCTTTTTTTGTAATTTAATGAGTTATGAGTGTGTTATCTTGCTTTTTTTTTCATATCCTGAAAAAATAATACATTTTTCCAACATTGTTTTAGGCTTTTAGCAAAATTCTCCAACTTTCCCAAGTTGACAAAGTTTTACGGAAACTCTCCAAACTGAATTAAACTTCTTAAATTAATTTCAAATGAAGTCAAAGTTTAGAACCTTGCTAGTATATGGATGGCATGATTGCATATCAGGTGCTAAATTTTATTAAACAATGACATTATTTTGAAGATTTTCTCGTAATCTATCTCTAGCATGACATTGAAAACAATTGGGGCCTGTTTGGTAGGCCACCGCGGCAGGAAAATAAAATATTTGTGCGCGCTACCGGGTGTGTTTGGCACGCATTTGCCCGCGCCAAATATTAAGCCGGGCCCACAAATTTGCCCACCGTGGCGGGAAAATATTTGATCACCCCCCCTGAGTAAATATTTTCACACCAATTAAGCCTTGGTAGGAAAATTTTATTTCTCGCGGGAAAATCACTATTTCTAATAAAAATGAGACCGTTTGGATCATGTGACATAATATGTGGGTCCCACACTCACCTAACCCATATTTGACTTACTTTCATACGTGGGACCCACACAAATTGAAAAAAAAAATGAAGTAAGCTAGCTAATACACGTACCAAATGTTGCTAAATATTGATATGCACAAACATTTAGCCAAGATAATATTCGTCAGGCTTTATATTCACCGTTGGAACTCTTTTTCTCACGTACCAAACAGGCCCTTAGGGAAAAAGAAATGCTTTCAAAACTGCAAAAGCCAATAACTAGGAATACTTTAGCAGCCACACCTGACCATTTCTGCACATAGAATTCGAACATCGGTTGAATTTGGTTTGGTCAAAATAAGCACAGTCTGTGGGTGTGATTCCCACTTCAAAGAAATCTGGAAACGAAAAGGAATGTTGAATTAGACAAGCTGTAAAAGAAAAACAGAAAGATGTAACCGATGCCAACAGTAATACAACCAATGAATTTCAGAAAGATGGAAACTATGAAACTCTTTCCTGTATTGATTGGAAAACAATTTGAAAACAAGTAAAAGAAGCTTGGTAGAATATACCCTGAGCTCATGCATATGAGAGTGGAAAATAAAGGGCCATACTGTAGACTGCAATAATATTACCTGTTTACTGCTGCGCTCTGCAGTTGTTATATTTCCTCTTTCAAAAGAGACGATGTCATGCTTGTGCTGGCCACTACCATTGCACCCCCATGAAAGTCTAAACGATGCCTACCTCAGGAAAAATAGTTTCAGTTACAATTTAAACCTGGTCTGTAGAAGCACTAGTTATGATAGTTAATAGTTATTAGTTCTTGTTTGAGAATTTTTACTTATTTTCTGTATATCAAACAAGTTCTCGCAATTTATTATGTGAATGCAAGTACGTTTTCATGGTATAAAAAATAAGCATCATATACAAAAACTGCTGTGAAATAATACCAGAAAATGTAATAGTCCAGGTTAGAGTGCATCCATAAACTCCATACAGCTTGATTGAAAGCCAAAATCATAGGGAATGTAGAGAAATAAGACTACATATTTAAGGAACAAGACGAATAATGGTAGCATATGAAATGTTTACGTTGGGAACTTAGATGGAGAAAGAGACAAACAGAATCGACTATAAAAGATTTCACAACATTACCTTGGCTACAAAAAAGGTAGTAAACCAGCAGTGCATTAACAAACAGGAAACACAAATAGGGCTTCAATATTTCTTAGCCCTTTTTTTCTTTTTAATATACTCTTTCTTATAAAAAAAAAAAGAGGAACCACAATGAATCTACCTTTCTCATAATTCTATTGGAAACCACCTTGCAATCAGAATCTATTTCTCCATCCCGAAGAACCTCATGGGAGCAAATTCCATCCTTTCCGCAGCACTTTTCAGATTGCTCATTAACTAGGTTCCTCAGCACAGATTGATTCGGAAAGTTATCTGTCCTGTCCCCCTTAGAATGACAACCACCTTGAGATGAAAGTTCTGTAATCCAAGCCAGTACATCTCTTGGTTAAGACGATTTCATTATGAACACTGAAAAAACTAAAATTAATATATGCACATAAAAGGGCATGCAAAGAACAAAATGATATACTAAATACTTGAACGTATAGTAGCCTTTCTAACAATTACCTCAAGATTTAAATTCCTACTGTACTACCTCAAAGAAACATCTTTATGCAAAACTGAGACTTGTCCAATTTGATTGATATAAATAGAATGAGTTTTGGAATACTGACTAATGTGAACACTGGTTACATAATAAATAAGGGCATTTTAGCGCAACCCATGATAAAATGGCTGAATTAGTAAGACCTCCTTGTACTTCTAAATATTAAGGTTACCTCCTTGACTATCAACCAACGTTGTGTACAAACACCCAAACGTAACGAACAAATCAACTTTGTCAATGTTTTGGCTGGGAAAGTTGATTTTCATGAAATTTCAGACTCTTGATCATGTTATCTGAGATCACCATTTTTCTGCACAACCTGGTTTTCAATATTTCTAGCCTCATTTGAATTGCTTCAAGTTCATATTTTTATCAGAAATCAATCAACTATGGAGGGTTGATACACTGCTTACGTATGGGTGTTAGTCAATAACGTTGCACGATGGTCAAAGGGGGGGGTGACCTTACATGGGGGTATTTCTAACCAAATCTACAGGGGGTAGTGCTAAAATGCCCAATAAATAATTGATTAAGTGACAGTATACTACAGTTGAAATAAAGTCCTGTACTGTAGGGAGAAAGGGAAGAGAGAAGAGAAGAGGAAAGAGAAGGGTTGTGTGTTAACCCTACAGGGCCTACACACACCCCAATAAATCTTATTTATATTAATAAGTGTGGGCCCTTACATAAGTGACAAAATAAGTACATAGAGACACTAAACAATAGCTAATAACGGAGACGCCCTTTAACACTCCCCCTCAAGTTGGGACATAGATATCAATCATGCCCAACTTGTCCAAGCACTTACAAAACGGAGCCGATGCAACACCTTTTGTGAGAATGTTAGCTAGTTGATCATATGTAGGAATGAAAGGAGCGCAGATCACTCTCGATGTCACCTTTTCACGAATAAAGTGACGATCCACCTCGATGTGTTTGGTCTTGTCATGTTGCACTGGGTTGTGGGTAATACTTATCGCCGCCTTGTTGTCGCAATATAATGACATGGATCCTTCTATGGGGAAACCGAGTTCTCCAAGTAACACCTTAAGCCTCAGTAACTCACAGACACCATGGGCCATTGATCGGAACTCAACTTTTGCACTCGACTGTGCAACAACTTGTTGTTTTTTACTTCGTCATGTAACCAGATTTCCTCTCACAAAAGTATAATACACTGATGTAGATCGCCTATCATCTTGGGCGCCTACCCAATCTGCATCTGTGAAACCCTCCACACGCATGTGGCCCTGATGATTGAATAGGTGGCCACGACCTGGGGAAGATTTTAAGTACCTTCGTATGCAACTTCCAAATGTGGAGTCCGAGGAGAATGCATTTACTGACTAACTACACTCACTGCATATGCACTATTAGGGCGAGTATGTGCTAGGTATATAAGTCTCCCTACCAATCGCTGGAAGCTACTCACATCCTCCAAAGGCTCCCCAGACTGACCATCAAGTTTATGATTTGCCTCAATGGGTGTGTTGACAGGCCGAGCCCCTAGCATACCAGTATCCTATAGCAGGTCCAATACATATTTCCTCTGGGAGATGTGTTATCAGATACATATTTTATACGTATATACTATATTTTGGTTCTATGTAAATATCCCTTGATGTGAGGGGTATACTTGTCTTTTGTTTTGGTCTTTTATATAAATAAGATTTATGGAGTCATAGTGAAATACACATGACATCCTTTCCCTCTCTTCTCTCTCCTCTCTATCTTCTTCTTATTCATCTTTGAAATCCTAATTTAACCTAATTCAACTTGGTATCAGAACTTAAATCTATCCATTCTACCTAGACCCTTATTGTATAAACCCATAGAGGGAGGGTCTATCACCCATCGCTGATGCTGACGTCATTAGACTGTCATGCTGACGTCAACAACTCTTTAAGCTTGACCTCCATCTCCAAAAGCTTCCCTACTTGATGAAGCTCTATTTTTCAAGATTTTTGGTGATTTTTGTCAAATTTTTTGGGACCATCTTGGAGTACTTTCAGGCGATCTTCTCCGAAAATAGGTTTAATCGTGGCTTTTGTTTCCAGCTCTTCTCCTGATCTGTTAGGGCTTTTTTGTCGAGGTTTCTTGATTGGGTTAGCCTCTTTACATAATGAGGAATCCATTGATACCTGTCATGCCTCGATTGGTTGTTGATTGAAGTTGTGGGATCGAAAACCCCATAAATTTATTATCGCCTGGCCATTTTTTTTTTGCGTTTTTCAGCCTGCTCAAAGGGTATAAAACCCATCTGATGGTTGTGAGATCTTATTTTCCTACTGTGTGGTGATTCTATGAGGCTGTGGGATGAAACTTCCCCTTTAAGTGCTGCTCGAGATTTTTTTTAGCCATTTTTGGCGATCGGTTGGACCTTTTAGGCTATCCAACTCTGTTCCAACCCTTTTTTCATGCTGTATAAGGTTCCTACCGTGCTTCAATCTATTGGTGGACTACTACTAGGGATCCCCGGGTCTATTATGGCTTTCTCAGGGCCTTTTTTGACTATCATATAGTCCTTTTGCAGCTTCTTGTATGTTTTTATCGCTCTGTTCTTGCCTCGTGTGTTTTATTGGCATTCCAATTGCTATCTTGTTGTTTTTATTGGGTTTGGTTCGTTATAGAAAAACAACCATCGCCAATGGAAAAATAGCTACCACCCTCGGACACTCCCTCAGAGTCAGAGATGAGCACGGAAGTTCCCCCAAGTTGAGTTGGAGGGCCTATGTGTATCGTCTGGCCTACAAGAACCCGAGCTTAAAGATTACTTTGGTGAAATTAGACGGCAAGAATTATCAACGGTGGGCTCAGGCTGCACGGTTATTTATTGGAGGCCGTGGGAAGCTAGGACACACTACAGGGGATACAGTTGAGCCTCTCAGGACTGATCCATTGTATCGACAGTGGGAGACAGATGACCTTACTGTCATGTCATGGCTCCTCAACTCTATTGAGCCGGATATCAGCCAGAGTTTCTTATTCATGCGCACAGCTCGAGAAGTCTGGGAGATTACACAGAAGACCTATTCCCAGCAACAGAACAATGGCAGGGCATTCCAGCTAAAGCAGAATATCTCCCACTTCAGGCATGTGGAGAAGTCTTTTGCTCAGTACTATACCTCCCTTCGCACCTTGTCACAGGAGCTCGATAATTATTTACTCTTATCAGCCCCTTCAACCAGAGGAGATTGCTCCTTATCAGCGACATGTGGAGAAGGGTCGGATATTTGAGTTCCATTCTGGACTCAATCCGTCGTATGTGCTCGCTCGTGTCTAGATCTTGAGCAGCAGAGTGGATCTTCTCTCTCTCGGTGAGGTATACGCCTATCTTCAGAGTGAGGAGAGTCGGCAGATTTCCCTTCGGGATGAGCACCTCATCCAAGAGCGATCAGCGCTAGTTGCTTCTCCTGCCTACTATCCCCAGCAGTCTCAGATATGTCCATCTTATCAGCCTCCTACTTTCGCTCCATCCTATGCTTCTACAGGTTCTTCTGGGAAACTCTCGACTAGGGAGAGGCCCAAGTGTGACTACTACGGCAAACTGGGGTATGGTCATCCTAGCCAGCATGGGTTTTTTGGTGTTCATACGGCCAGTATGGATACTCCAGTTCCCCCCTCAGGGATAGTCTGTACCGAGTTCTTTTACATTGGCTTCACCTGGTGGTATTTCTGCCACGGAGCTTGCAGGCCTTCGATGATTGCTTCAGCAGCTGGATTGTCCTTCTGTTACATCGTCTACCTCCTTTGCTCAGTCAGGTAACACTAGCCTTGCTCATCACGTGTCTCTTCCATCATCCAATCCCACTTGAATCATTGATTCAGGGGCTTCGGAATACATGACGGGCATGCCCTCGTTATGTTCTAGTTATTCCATTTGTTCTGGCCGTGATAAGGTGAAGACTGCTGATGGCACCTTATCCTGTGTCTGGGAAAGGGAATATCCTTCCCTCTCCTACACTGCTTCTTTCATTTGTTTTGCATGTTCCTAGATTTACTTCTAACCTATTATTTATCAGTGTGCTTTAACTAAGACCCTAAACGGTAGTGTCACTTTCTCCCCTACTTCTTGTGTCTTTCAGGACCTAGAGACGAAGAGGACGATTGGCACTGGACATGAAGATGTTGTTTTGAGTTGGCATGCCCGTCTGGGGTATGTTTCTTTTCAGTATTTGAAACTCTTATTTTCCACTTTAATTGTTTATGTTTCGCTTTCTACTTTACACTGTGAGACTTGTGAGCTCTCCAAGCATTGTAGATCGATTTTCCCTTCCAGAGGTAATAGAAGTACTACTTGTTTTGACATTGTACATTCTGATGTATGGGGTCCTTCCCTAACTACTTCTATTTTTGGCTTCCGTTATTTTGTTTCATTTGTTGATGATCATACTAGGTGCACATGGGTTTATCTAATGAAACCAAAGATGAGGCTCATTCCATCTTTCGATGTTTTCATAAGATGATCCAAACCCAGTATGGCGTTCCCATCAAGGTCCTTTGTACTGACCAGGGTGGAGAATATATGTTTGGGGGCCTTCAACACTATCTCTTTGACCATGGGATTTGTCACCAAAATTTCTACAGTTACATCCCTCAACAGAATGGTGTAGCTAAAAAGAAAATGTGACATTTGACTGAGGTAGCTCGATCTCTTTTGATTGGCTCCCATGTCACCAAATCCTAATGGTCGGATACTGTGTTGATGGCTGCCTACTTGACTAACAGAATGCCATCTTGCATGCTCAATTTCCAATCTCCTACTCAGGTCCTTGCTCCTGGATTCACCCCACCAGGGCATAACAGTAGAGTGCGTCGACTAAGGAAAGCCCCCTATGGGCTTAAGCAATCTCCGAGAGCATGGTTCAAGAGGTTTACCTTAGCAGTGAAGAAGCTGGCCTACACTCAGTCAAGCTGACCATACATTCTTTGTGAAGCATGTAGGAAAGAGTACCACTACCCTCATAGTCTATGTTGATGACATCATTCTGATAGGGAATGATGCCGAGGAGGTGACAAAGTTGAAGAATCACCTAGTAGGAGAATTTGAGACGAAAGATCTAGGGTCCCTCAAGTACTTCCTTGGCATAGAGGTTGCAAGATCCAGCCAAGGGATCTTCATCTCACAAATGAAGTATATTCCTGACCTATTGAAGGACTCTGGAAAGTTGGGAGTCAAACCAGTGGAGACTCCCATAGAGCAGAATCACCAGTTGGCCGATTCGAGCAGCGAGCTTCTACAGGATGTGGGGGGTTTTCAACGACTGGTTGGGAGATTGATCTATCTCTCCCTAACTCGACTAGACATTGTTTATGCGGTCAGTGTTATCATCCAGTACATGCATTCTCCTAGGGAAATCCATTTAGAGGCAGCATACAGGATTTTGAGATATCTCAAGTTTACCTCTGGCAGAGGCCTTCTCTTCTAGAAGAATGACCCCATGAGAGTTGAGTCATACACTGATGCAGACTGGGCCAGTGCCAAGGGTGATTGGCGGCCTACTTCAGGCTATTGCACCTTTGTTGGGGGCAATTTAGTTACTTGGAGGAACAACAAGCAACCGGTAGTGCCAAATCTAGTGCAGAGGCAGAATTCAGGGCAATGGCCTGTTGGAGTTTATGTAATACACCCACGTGCCAAGGGTGATAGGCGGTCTACTTCAGGCTATTGCACCTTTGTTGGGGGCAATTTAGTTACTTGGAGGAACAAGAAGCAACCGGTAGTGCCAGATCCAGTGCAGAGGCAGAATTCAGGGCAATGGCTTGTTGGAGTTTATGTAATACACCCACGTGGGTGTCTCAAGTGGGCTGCGTCCCACTTCCCACGTGGGGCTCTTTTTGGGTTTTCACTATTCACATGAATAGTGTCACGTGAATAGTGCTACTCTTTTGTAGGGTTTCTCCCCATCATATATATATATATATATATATATATATACACACAGTGTGTGAAAGAGAAATTCATTCTCCTTTTCTCACAACTTCTCTAACTCTAATCTCCTTCTCCACCTTCCGCCTCCATTACACTTTTTCTCTCTTCTCTCTACAACCTTCATCTACTGGTTACAACTTTATTTACAACATGGTATCAAAGCATGGTAGCTCTAGGGCATGTGTCTTTGTCCCCTAGAGACTTAATTCCGATCTAAGACGGTTATGTGAGCATCCGGAGCCGATGAGAACTTTTGAGAAATCGTAGAGATTATTCTTATACTGTCCGGGGATTAGTCCTAAGGCAAAACACCAGAGGCTCTTATTTCCTGGTTAGTTTTTTCCCTCAGCCGCATCAGAGATCCAGTTTGTCTTCTTCTCAAGCTTCTCCAGCATTTTTCCGACTAACACATTTTTCGAGGAGTTTTGGATTTTTAATTTTCTTGAGATTTACACCACGGTAGGGTTCTCTACCCTAGCCGCCCTATCCAGCATTCACCCAGGGACTGTCAGAAAGTCGCCTCGCATTTTTCCGACCGCCGGCTCATCAATTTCCAACAATTGGCTGAATTTTCAAAATCCAATTCTGACCGTGGAACAGTTCGAAACTTGGTTCGACGAATTCTGACCGTCGAAACCCTAGTTTCCAAAAATCACCCGGATCCCCCGGCTATTTTTGGGGTTTTGATTTTCTTCCAAAATCAGATCTCTCTAGGCCCTCCTGTCCTAGGAGCACCACTCATTGGTCCTTTAAAGACCTCTAGACCTCGCTTCGATTTTCTAGGAGCCTCCAGTACACTACCTGCTATTTTTGGTGGTACTGCTCCGATGGGTTCCCCCGAGGCCACAACTAGTATTTCTGGCTCTTCCTCTGAGGATCGCCCTATGACTCATGGCTCTCATGGAGATCACAACCCTCATGACTCATGGATCGTCCGGTGCTACTAAAGAACCAGATTCGAAGGACAAATCTCACCGGATTAGGATTATGGGGAACTTGACTGTCATGTCATGGCTTCTTCACTCGATGCAAACCCATATCAGCGAAGGGTTCATGTTCCTATCAACGGCCAAAGATGTTTGGGATGCCGTATCTCAGTCATACTCCTAGGTGGGCAATTTCGCCAAGCTCTATGAGCTAGAACAAGACATATCTTGTCTTCGTCAGGGGGAGATAAAGTTTGGTACATATTATGATTCCCTTCGAAGCAAATGGGAGAAGATCGATCACTACCAGAGTTACTTTCCCAAGTGTGTAGATGGCATCAAGTCCTTCAAGGCGATGGTTGAACGTTCACGGATCTTCCAGTTTCTCTCTGGCCTTCATCCAAGCTTTGAGGGAGCTCGTGTTCAGATCCTTGGCAGGGATCCTGCTCCCACCTCTCTAGCACAAGTCTATGGTTACATTCAGGGGGAGGACAACCGTCGCTCTGCCATGCAACTCTGCAGTGGGAGTGATAGTCAGGACCAGTCTGCCCTAGCTGCTATCAATCAAAAGGGCTAAACATCCAAAATTCGAAGGAGTCTAGGGACCGGCCCAAACTCAAATGTGATCACTGTGATCACTCGTTCTCTCTTGCAGATCTTGAGCGATTTTGCCGCATGATGGCCCAACTCATGGCCAGGCCTCCACTTCCACATCTGCATTTGCTCACACAGGTACTAAGACTACTGTACCTTCCAGCCCTTCTTCAATCATTGATTCAGGGGCATCTGATCACATGACTGGTATGTCCTCCGTTTTCTCTAGTTATGGTATTTGCTCTGGTAGTGACAAAGTTCGGATAGCTGATGGCACCTATTTCACTATCTCTGGAAAAGGGGATGTTCATGCCACACCAGCTTTCTCTTTGTCTTCTGTTTTGCATGTTCCGCAATTCACCGCTAATTTACTATCCGTCAGTAGTCTTACCAAAAGTCTTAACTGCAATATAACATTTTTTGCTTCTCACTGTGTTTCAGGATCTAGAGTCGAGGCGAACGATTGGCAGTGGACGTGAGGACGGTGGCTTATCATCCTAGATTCTTCGATTTCTTCATCTGCACACCAATCTAGTATCAGTAGTAGTAGTAGAGTCAATAAAGACCAGTTAATGCTTTGGCATTACCGACTAGGTCATATACCCGTGTCAGTCTTAAAGCATGTCTTTCCTGCTTTCTCTTTTATTTCTGCAGTTCCCTTTCATAGTGAAACATGTGAACTGGCCAAACATTGTCGTTCTATTTTTCCCATTAGTGAGAATAAAAGTAATACTCTTTTTTCTATTGTGCATTCTGATGTGTGGGGCCTCGCGCCAGTGACTTCTTTGTTTGGATATCGGTACTTCGTTACTTTGTAGATGACTTTAGTGGTTGTGCCTAGGTGTACCTTATGCAAACCAAAGATGTTGTATTGTCCATTTTCCAAGAGTTCCATAAGATGGTTACCACTCAGTTCCATACCACTCTTAAGATTCTTCGCTCTGACAATGGCGGGGAATACCTCGATGGGGGTCTGAAATCCTACTTTGCATCTTATGGCATTGTTCATCAGACCTCATGCCCTTCAACACCTTAACAAAATGGGACTGCTGAGAGAAAAAATCGTCACCTTCTTGAAGTTGAGCGTGCTCTTCGGTTAGGCATGCAGGTTCCTAAACACTATTGGTCTGAGTCTGTCTTACTTGCTGCTTACCTCATCAATCGTATGCCCTCTCGGTTTCTCGGATTTCAGACTCCCCTATCTCTCCTGGTTCCTGACCGCCACAGCTTTCATTGTTCCTCCAAAGGTCTTTGGGTGTGGTTGTTATGTCCATATTCATCGTTATTCGAGGGACAAGTTAGATCCGCGGGCCTTGAAGTGCATCTTCTAGGGGTATCCCTCTAATAAAAAAGGTACAAATGTTATCGTACTGCTACCCGTTGTCGCTTCATCTCTATGGATGTCACCTTCGCTGAGTCCATCCCTTTCTTTAGTGAGCAGACCTCTCTTCAGAGGGAGCATGATGTTGTAGTAGAGTGTGTCCACAGTCCTCTGCCTATCCATATTCCTATGCCGGGACCTCAGTCTAGTGACAATGACACTTCCAGTACTGTAGTTGATGTGCGTGTATATATCAGAACCAAGAAGAAAGGACAAGTCACTGTCCCTACGCCTACATCTGCAAGTCTCCCCTCGGACCCAGCTCCAGGTATTGCTTCTATCCCTGCCTTAGTTCCTATTTCTGTTCTTGAGCCACATGCATCTCCTACTTCTGATGATCATATGAGCACTGATATTGACCTCCCCATTGAACTTCGGAAGGGTGTGCGTACTTGTAAAGAACACCCTATTTCACATTTTGTCTCGTATCAGTCTCTGTCTCCGTCATATCAGAATTTTGTCAGTATTGCCTCATTTGTTTCTTTGCCTTCCAGTGTTGCAGACGCACTTAGTCACCCAAAGTGAAAAGAAGCTATGATGGATGAAATGTAGGCTGTTGAGAAGAACAAAACATGGGAACTTGTTCAACTACCTAAAGGAAAGAAATCTGTGGGATGCAAATAGGTCTTTACAGCGAAGCATAAAGCTGATGGGAACGATACAAGGCACGACTCGTAGCCAAGGAATTCTCTCAGACATATGGGATAGACTATCAGGCTATGATGCCCAGATACGGATACGGACACTGATACGGGAAGCGGGGATACGACTCGACATTTTCCAAAATCAGGGATACAGATACGAGTATCGTACCCATTTCCTAAATTTTTTGGCATATGTACTTCTACATATGATGTTATAACGTGTACACACATAAACACACAATCTTGAGTGTGTAAACATGTAATAAAAAAGTATATGATAATCAAATAAGTGCTATAAATAGTTTATTTTATAGTACTTATAAAATTAATATAGTTGGACTATTGATTTAAACTAATGTTAATATTAATGTACTATTTTTTGTGTTCTTTTTTATAAATAAATACATGAAGTATCCTGCTTGTATCCTAGCCGTATCCTAACCGTATTCGTGTCATATTTTTTGGGGCCACTGAAATACTTTTTGGGAATTGAAGTTGCTCGGTCTCAGAAGGGCATTTCCATCTCTCAACGGAAGTATGTACTGGACCTTCTGGATGAGACTGGGTATTTGGGAGCTCGACCAGCAGAGACTCCAATTGATTAGAAATTTAGAACCATCGGCTGAATTCTGAGGAGGGTGAGATCCTTGAGGATGTCGCTATGTTTCAGCGATTGGATGGCAAGCTGATCTACTTGGCATACACCCGTCCGGATATTGCTTATGCTGTTAGTGTTATCAGTCAGTTTATGCATACACCACGGTCATCACATCTTGAGGCAATTCATCGAGTTCTTCGGTACATCGAGGGCTCTCCAGGTCGTGGAATACTGTTCGGGCGACATGGACACTTTAGAGTGGAAGCATATACTGATGCACATTGGGCAGGTTCAGTTACTGATCGTTGGTCTACGTCAAGATAGGTACCCTTGTTGGAGGAAATATTGTCTCTTGGCGAAGCATGAAAAGTAGCCAGTTGTAGCTCGATCCAGTGCAGAAGCAGAATTTCGCTCTATGGCACATGATGTGTGCGAACACCTTTGGTTGAGGACCATGCTTGAGGAATTGAGACTCCAGGTGACAGAGCCGATGAGCCTCTACTGTGACAACAAAGCCGCCATCAGCATTGCTCACAAAGTCCAGTATGATAGGACCAAGCATATTGAAGTTGATCGTCACTTCATTAAAGAAAAACTTTAACAAAGATTGATTTGTACTCTGTATGTGAGAACACAGCAGCAAGTTGCTGACATACTCACAAAGGGGGTGAACAAGTCTATCTTCATAGTTCATACCTTGACTGGCAAGCTGGGCATGATGGATATCTTCGCACCAGCTTGAGGGGGAGTGTTGGAGTTTATGTAATACACCCACGTGGGTGACTTAAGTGGGCTGCGTCCCACTTCCCACGTGGGGCTCTTTTTGGGTTTTCGCTATTCACGTGAATAGTGTCGCGTGAATAGTGTCACTTGAATAGTGCTACTCTTTTGTAGGGTTTCTCCCCATCATATATATATATATATATATATATACAGTGTGTGAGAGAGAATGAATTAACAATTCATTCTCCTCTTCTTATAACTTCTCTCTCTAACCCTAATCTCCTTCTCCACCTTCCGTCTCCATTACACTTTTTCCCTCTTCTCTTTACAACCTTCATCTACTGGTTACAACCTTATTTACATGGCCCATGGTTTGTGCGAGATGCTCTGGTTAAAAATGTTGATTGCTGAGCTTGGTTTTCCAGTTTCGGGGTTTGTGAGCTTTTATTGCGACAACAAGGCTGCTATCAGTATTGTTCATAAACTTGTAAAGCATGATTGGGCCAAGCACATTGAAGTGGATCGCCACTTCATTAGGGGAAGATTGTATCTAGAGAAGTCTACTCCATTTGTGAAGACCGATGAGCAAGTAGCGGATGTCTTCACCAAAGGAGTTCCCAGTTGGCAACTTCACAGATGTTTATGCAAGTTGAGCATGCAAGATATGTATGCACCAACTTGAGGGGGAGTGTTATCAGATACGTATTTTATACGTATATACTGTATTTTAGTTCTATGTAAATATCCCTTGATGTGAGGGGTATACTTGTCTTTTGCTTTGGTATCTTATATAAATAAGATTTATGGAGTCATAGTGAAATACACATGACATCCTTCCCCTCTCTTCTTTCTCCTCTCTCTCTTCTTCTTCATCCTTGAAACCCTAATTTAACCTAATTCAACTAGATGAAGATTCCTTTGCTAGATCTCGCAACTTCTATCCCCAGAAAGTAATTCAACTTACCCAGATCCTTGATTTCAAATTCCAATGCCAAGAACTCCTTCAACCGGGTAATTTCTACAGCACAATTACCCATAACAATGATATTATCGACATATACAATCAGAATCGTTACATCCTCCCTATCACGTCTGATGAACAGAGTATGATCAGCTTGGCTCTGACTATACCCTATTCGCTAGACTACCCCACTAAAGCGTTTGAACCACGCTCTTGGAGACTGCTTCAAACCATACAAAGTTTTCTGAAGCTTGCATACTTTCCGTTTATTCCCAGAAAGTTGAAAGCCAGGAGGGGGCAACATATACACTTCTTCCTTCAAATCCCCATGAAGAAAAGCATTTTTGATGTCGATTTGAAATAGTTTCCAAGACTGGTGCACATCAAGAGAAAGAATAACCTTGAGTTGAGCTTAGCTACAGGAGCGAATGTCTCCTTATAGTCTATCCCATAAGTTTGAGAGTAACCCTTCGCCACCAATCTTGCTTTGTACCGATCCATTGAAGCATCAAGCTGGCATTTCATAGTGTAAACCCATTTGCATCCAACAGATGGCATGTCTACCAACTCCCAAGTGCTGTTTTTTTCAATGCATCCATCTCTTCATACATTGCTTCTTTCCACCTGGGATGCTTCAGAGCTTCTGTAACAGATGAAGGAAGAGCAACAGAGGACAACGAGGTAACAAAGGATTTGTATGACAGAGATAGATTATCATACAAAACAAAGTTAGCAATCGGATGTTAGGTACAAGATCTCTTTCCTTTCCTAAGGGCAACAGGAGGGTCAGAGCCACTATCATAAGAAGATGTGAGGTTACCTAGATCCGATGAGGATGACTATTGGCCCTAGAGTTTAGTGGTGATCTGTGTTCCTGGTCGACGACTTGAGTACACCTGCAGCTCCCCCTGCTTACCAGTACCCTTGTCAATAGTATCAATCATAGTTGGACTAAGACCACTGTCAGGAACATCCATAGCTAATGACAAAGAAACAGAATCAAATGAAACATGCCTTTCCTCACTTCTAAGAAGCTCCCCCTGAGGAAAGGTAGGAGTGGCACCCGGAAAATAAGGGGCTAACTCCAAAAAAGTGACATCCATGGTGATGAACAGCTTACGAGAGGGGGGATGGAAACATTTATAGCCCTTATGGGTCAAGGAGTACCCAAAAAAAAAAACACTTCAAAGTTTTTGGATCCAACTTGGTGTGATGCGGACCAAGGATGTGAACATAACACATGCAACCAAAAATCTTCGGGGGAACCAAAAAGGGGTGACTCGCAAGACATAACAAGTGGTACAGAGTACGAAACTGGAGAGACCGAGACAACATACGATTGATGAGGTAGGCGGCAAGAAGAACAGCATCGGACTAATAGGTTTTAGGACCATGGTGCCATAGTAGAAGTGCACGAGCCACTTCCAACGGGTGTCGATTTTTGCGTTCAGCAACTCCATTCTGTTGTGGAGTGAAGGCACAAGAAATTTGATGTTCAATGCCACGTTCGGCCAAGTACGACTGTAAACCCCCATACATGTACTCCCCCCTTAATCAGATCGAATAATTTTAATGCATGTCCCAAACTGAGTAAGAACCATTTTGTGAAACTGTTTGAAGATAGAATAAACTTCATCTTTTGACTTCATGACAAATATCCATGTGCAGCGAGAAAAATCATCCACAAAAGAAACAAAATATCGATAGCCAAAGAAAAAAGTAACAGGGGATGGCCTCAAACATCAATATGAACAATGTCAAAAATAGATAAACTTTTATTACCACGAGGGGGAAAAGTAGTACGACAATGTTTGGACAGTGCACAAATCTCACAATGAAGATCAGACATAGACACTGACTTAAACAACTCAAGGAATAACACCCGTAAATAAGGAAATGACACATGACCTAAACGAGCATGCCAAGACATAAGATGTTCTTTATTGACACTATTGCTAAGATTACTAGACAGAAGGGCTGTAGAGGCTGTAGGAGTTGCATCCAGGAGAGAGACCACCCACTTCACGTCCGATGCCAATCGTCGTCCTCGTGGCCAAGCCCTGAAACACACAGTGAGAAGGAAAAAAGGTTGCAAAACAGTTAATGTTCTTCGTAAGAGAACTGACAGATAACAAATTAGGGGCAAATTTGGGAACATGAAGTACCGAAGGTAAAGATAAGCCAGAAGAAAGAGTGACATGCCCTTTCCCCGAGACAGAAAAAAGGGTGCCATCAGCAATGTGGACTTTATCTGCACTCGAACACACGGAATATGAGAAAAAAGAAGATGACATACCGGTAATATGCTCTGAAGCCCCTGAATCAATGATCCAGGGTGTACCAGTAGTGGAAGCGGAAGCAGAGACAAGGTTGGCAGAGCTGATGATACCTGATTGTGCGAATGTTGAAGCGGCAGTAGGACCATCCAGTTGGGCCATAAAGCGTCGCATGTTCCTTATCTCATCTTTAGAGAAGGGTGCTGGGAAGGCAGCAGAAGGCTGAGGAGCAGCAGTATAAGTGGGCGGCGACCCTAGTGTAGAATCCATAGTTGCACTGTGAGCAGTAATGGGAATCTCGGATAGCTGTGGTGGTCAACCATGAATTTGGTAAATATTATCCTTGTTGTGGCCTTTACGACCACACCCCTCGCAAACATGTAAACTCCAACATCGATCCCTGGTGTGGCCTTTCTTGCCACACTGAGTACAACTAGGTGGGGGACCCTCTTTGGTGCCACTGTTGGCGATCGAGGTTCTAGTCTTAGGGGCCTTGGTGGCAGGCGGGAAGGCAGCCAAGGCAGACTTTTCATACCTAGGAGAAGGAGACATGACCTCTCTGTGGCTGTCATCACTTTGAACATACGCATATACCTCATAGAGGGATGGCAAGGTGGCTTTATTAAGCAATTGGACACCGGCTAACTCAAACTCAGCATTCAAGCCGGTAAGAAACTCATAAATCCGGTTCTGTTCAACGAACTTTCAATAGTGCGAGCCATCCTCTGGGCACTTAGGCGTAAAGACATATAACAATCCAGTTCTTCTCACATACCACGGAGCTTCGCAAAATATTCAGCCGAGGGCAAATCCCCTTGACGGAGGGAGGCAATACTCTGGCGCAACTGATATACACACGGGCGACATTCTGCTGTTGCGAATAAATCTGGGCTGCTGCATCCCAGATCTCCTTGGCTGTGGAATAAAACATGAAGCCTCTGCTAATGTGGGACTCCATAGAATTAATGAGCCATGACATAACTGTTAAATTACCTGTCTCCCAATGTTCAAACTTAGGATCTGTCTCAGCAGGTGCTTGTAATCGACCAGTGATGCACCCTTGTTTCCCCTGACCACTAATAAACATTTTGGCATCCCTACACCACTCCAAGTAATTTTTTCCAGCCAACTTGGCAGTGGTAATTTGCAAACTAGGATTCTCAAATGACATTGGGGCTGAAACGGTAGTCCCAGGAGGCTCGGAGGACGCATATGATGTTCCCGACTCATTCAAAGCTCATTCAAAGTCGACATTACCGCTAAAATAAAAAACAACCAGCATTAACAAAAGGCATAATAAACCAGAAAGAACCAAAAATAACTTAGGAACCAACCTAAGGGCACATGGGGTCGGTAGGAGAAGCGGAGAAGGGGAAAAAAGGCCTACTGAGGCAAACAATAACTCCTCCGAAGCCACGGAGCAAGGGGAACACCATGCAGCACCTAAACAACACCCAAACATCATCAAATAGGTCGTAGATGACATTCCTCAAGGAGCCGTGAGATAAGGTCGTGCGTGGATAGCCCAATAAAAGCCGGTGGCGGGTACTAGGTGTGTGTGTGGAGGGGGGGGGGGGGGGGAATCGACCCACCACCTATGGATCTGTAGAAGGGATAGGAGGGGACCAAAACGAGGCAACAATCCCCAAAAGATATTGGCTCCAGAATCAACCGAGAACCGAAAATGAGTGTTTTCGAATATCAGCCCAAAGATATTGAACCAGGGCTTAAAACATTCTCCAGAAATTCACTAGAAATCATGATAAATTAAGATCTACCAGGGGGTAGAGTTTCAGGCCTCCATGAGCACCCTGTCCGGTACGGCTGATGACGTCAGCGATGATAGCAGCAGTCTCAAGAGTGCTAGGGTTCCTCCACGGCGTATACAATCTTCCGAGTAGGTCCTAATATGGATCTGACAACGATCCGCTCTAATACCAAGTTGAAATAAAGTCATGTACTGTAGAGAAAAGAGAAGAGGGAAGAGAAGGGTTATGTGTGTTAACCCTACACACACCCCAATAAATCTTATTTATATTAATAAGTGTGAACCCTTACATAAGTGAGAAAATAAGTATATAGAGAGACACTAAATGATTACTAATAACGGAGACGCCCTTCAACAACTACTAATTACAATGATGAAGACATTAGACTGTGCATCTCCTCTTTCGGGAGTGGCAAAAGAGTAATTACACAATTGGCCATGAAATTTCCATACTAACTATCATCCTATGGGAAATTTCGGTCTGCGCCATCATATGCACTTTTTCTCCACAAATTAATCTCCCGAATTATAAATTAACCATTAAACTATATTTTAATCAAGTTAAAAATAAGTAGTGAATCTATTTTTCCATAAACTAAAATCATTTTAAAATTTTTAACTTCCTTAGTTTAGAATGGCACCCATAGTATTTATGCCCAAAATAACTCCCATTAATTGTAACAAAATTGTCACACGACAATTTGATAATATAATTTATTATTACAATATATTTTGAAATCATGTTACAAAATTTCCAAAAACAATTTCTAATTAGTAATTCCATTTTGGCATAAAATAACTTGGTCCCGAATGAGTGCTTATACTGATCAAGGTGTTTTACCATTGTGATCTCATAGCATGCATTAACATGGTTAAAAGTTTCGGCCGAAACCGAAATGTTTCGTTTGTTTCATTTCAGTTTCGCTATAGGACGAAACTACATAGGTTGTTGTCACATGCGTATTTTTATGTATTTCATGTAAAATGGTAGTTTTGTAGATACCTCTCTTTATGAGGGTATTCTTGTCTAGGTAAGAATGGTCTCCATATAAATAATATTTTTGAGAGTCATGTGACATAAGCATGACATCTCTTCTCTCTTCTCTCTCTTCTTTCTTCTTCTTCTTTCCTTTAAAACCTAAACCTAACCCTAACCCTAAACCTGCAACTCAACTTCGACTTGGTATCAGAGCCTACCTTCATCATCTATAGCCGGAGTGCAACCAGAGGAGAGTCAAGATCAACATGACGTCTGCTAACGTTATCCTACCATATGGCTGACATTATCAACCGTACGGACACGGAACTCGAGGTCTTCTGAATCCTTTACCATTTGATAGAAGGTGATTTTTCCTCTTTTTTGGTAGTTTTTTGAGGATTTTTTGCGATCATCTTGAGTGTTTTTCAACCCTCCTTCATATATTCGTTTTTTATGGGTTTTCCAAACCAGCGTGTTTCTCGATCTCTTGAGGGTTTCTTATGGGAGGGTTTTGCTTGAGATTGACTCCCTACATACCTAGGAACACATTGGTTTCAACCATGTGCCATTTGAAGAAGATTTGAGCAACTTATAAGGATTTCTCCTCTCTCAAATTACTGTTTGGCCCTATTTGTGGGTTTTTTCGCTTTTTGAACCCCCTACTCCTTCCGATTGCTATTTGCTACTGATATATGGTCCTATTAGGGGGGCAAAGCTTGGTGTACACACCTAGCTATGATTTTTGAGAAAAAACAAAAACCTGACGGATCTTTAAGAGAGATTTGGTGTAAAAAATCGAGTTTTGCTTGGAGAGTCAAAAAATTTTGAAACGAACTTCAAACAATCCCTAAAATCAAGTTAGGGGGCGGCAAGTGTAGAAGTACACCTCTCCTTCAAAATTTTGAGAAATAAGAAACCCTGAGAAATATCTTATGATGAGCAAAAAATCTGAAAATTGCACTTTAGGGCTTCAAAAACACGTACGGAAGCTCCTCAACCTTCAAAAACACCAAAAAAAACACCAAACACACCCCAAATACACATCTAGTTGTAAACAAACCTCAAATAAACGTTTTCTAAAGTTTTGTTTGTATCAAAACCTTAGATACTTTACACCAACTTGAAGAAGAAAAAGAATAAGAAGAAAGGATGGGAAAGAAAGAAGAACTAGGTTTTCATAGGATTAGAAGTGCTCTGATACCAATGAGAAAAGAGAAAGAGAAAGGGTGAGAGTCGAACTTATCAGGTTCGGCCCCTCCATGTGCTATTTATATTAGTGACTTAAGTGGTGGGGTGCACTTACAGAAAGACGGTGCACACCCACAATAACAGAAACATAACCACAATAATAAAATAAGAACTCTAACAGATGAGCTACGCTCAACTATCCTTGTTAACATGAGCATAATATGATTATGAAGCATGGAATAGTAGATGTTATCTGTAGTATATGAGGTGTACAGTGGCTTCTACTGAGCTTCTTATCTCACGGCATATGCCGATGACTTATTACGTATGAGTATATTGAAGAACCGGATGTAAAGTAGACCCCGTTGGAGGAGGACACAGACTTGGCGTTTATTGATGAAGTCCTGGAGGACGTGAATGAAGTCAATGATGAAGCGTGAATACTTTAGTTACTTTTAAATTGTTGGAACATGAATTGTATTTGGTTGGGTTTGTTTTGAACCCAGAATATTCGAATTGATCATGACACTAGTAGAATTGTGTAATTTGAACATTGTTTAGCATGTCAAAGAACCCTTCTAGTAGTATGACACTAATTGCACCATTTTTGAAAATAAGGAAAATTAATAATTTGAACATGTTAACGTTCTTTTCGAGATATCCATCTCACAAGAGGAATCCACAATGACTTAAGATTATTTAGGATAATCAAATCGTATATTAAAAGATTAATCATTTTGCTTCCCCTTTGACAATTGAGGGTTGGATAAACTTATTGCATGCCTGCAATTAGAAATGGTAGTAACATCGTTAAAATCTCCATTTGATTATCACTTTTTCGGGTAACGTTTCGTGACTTAGCACCCACATCAGGGTTCAGGTATGGGTCGACCCATGGATTTTTGGGTCAGGTTCGGGTGCCTGGGTTCGGACCATGACACCTACTATACTATACTCCTTACCAAGTTGATACGTGCACGAGTTTTTCAATGAAACGAATGTCAAACTGATGTTATTTGAAAATTCTAGTGCCCATATGTTGCAGAAAAATAGGTGCACTAAAAGAATACATGTTGTTGGATCATTAGCAAACCTTTATGTTCCTGCTGCAGATTCCGTGCCCTCTCTAATTCATATTTACGCTTCCATTCAGCTGCCTCAGCTTGAGCAGAAGCCTTTCCTTCAGCCACTCGTCTCAATGCCTTTGCGACGGCTAGCAATGAATATAAGAAATGTTAGCAACAAAATTATCTACCAAGTTCATGACTGAAGTATAGACCACACAAACTTAACAAAGAAAAACCAGATATTTGAAATATCAAAACCAGATAAAAGATTACTTATAAAAAAAAACCAGATATAAGATTTCAAGAGAACCTCCTATTGTTTTGTCATTACATTCCTGGTAATATTAGCGATGACATTAAAAACCAGGGGCAATTTTCATAGTGTTTTTAAGAACATGACAGAAAATTTTAAGAACAAAGAATAAGAAAAAGAAAAAGAGAGAAAAGATAGCTTGTGCAAACAAAAAATACCACAACAAAAGCAGAAATCCAACCCCATCTTGAACATTCAAATCAAACTCCAGATGCACATTAGGACAAACTAAAATATGTGTTAACAATAACATTTCCAGCAAAACTTATGCACATTTTACTGGTAAGATCTATTCAAAATCACATGATTAGCTAAAGAAAGGGAGGTACTCTCTACATAGAAAAACTAATTATATTTGAACAAAATGTACCATATGTAGTAGGCTAGTAACAATAGCAATTCCATGTATTACAAGAAAATACAAATAACTAGATGAATGCAAGCACTGTATAACATATTGTCTACTTAATTGAAAACAACTCAATATTCTGCTGATGATATGTGGAAAAAACACTAAAACCAAAGGTTAATCCTGAAAGTTAAGAGAACATAATGATGTTCAGTAGAGGCTCTCATGAATTACAACCTTGTTCTTCTTTTGATAAAAGAAAACTCAGATATTATAATCTAATACTCAATAATCTCCAATAGTTAATGGAAATGAAGAAGAACAGCCATTGTCCAGCTATAGATGATTCTAATTTCAACACATTCTAACATTCTCTAGACCTATAAAGTGTGGATTACATGTTGAAAAATTACGGACCGTCTTTTTCACCGAAACATTTAAGTCCACATTTGATAGGGTTAGAAATTTCAGAATGGGCTAAGTCTTTGTGAAGATGATCTCCATGGCAATGAGATCATCCTCACAAACGTTTGGTTCATCTCCATGAAGACCCCACAAAGCCATGTAAAATAATCCATATCAGTCCTATGTCTAGTAAAGGTTTTACCCAAAACTACAAATATCATATAAATCTCGCATACCCTCTTTCTATAGAAGTAGGATTATAGCATTTTAAAAAACTTAACTATAGATAATAACTTGGATCCCGTGAGATATGATTCCCAATTAAGTACTCTAATAATTTATATTTTGGTCAAATACAATTAGATATGATTTATTAGAGTGATACTATAAATATATAATTTCCAATATATAATACAAACATCTCTATCATGGATATAAATTGTTGAAGCAAAGAATGTGGTCCAACATCTTGGAACAGATCTTAGTTGCATGACGTAGGAGTGGATGCAAGAGAGGATCAAGGAAGCAGGTGTTACAAGCAAGTGTTAACTGAATTCTTTAGGAAGTGAGAGCACAAGTGATGTCCAAAATCCGGAGCAGGAACAAGAGTGACACCTAGGATAGAAAGTTTCTGCAACTAAGGACCACATTAAGGAATTGGCGAGATGATCTATAATATTATCTCACCCCTTACAGGATGCCAATGAAATAGCAGATTCATTGGCAAAAAAATGGAGTTAATAAAACCCTCTTGCACATAGGGAACACTCTTCCTAATTCTACACAGCTTTATATATTTACTGATAAAGTTCTTCTGTCATCTATAGTACATTTGTGTGCGTGTGTGTCATAAAGCACCTATTTATATATTACAACAGTCGTATAAGGGTATTTGGTCATTCTTGAATTGGTAGTAACCCTCATTATGACCCTAATACATCATTTATGTGATTTCTTCATAGTGACCAACGGATATTAGACACCTTACAACCCTAATAATCTTCCCTTCTTTTTATCTCCTCATCTTTAATTCTTTTCACTGATATTAACTCAATATCAACAAAGAGGCTGCAAAAGAGTTTCAGTGTCATATGAATGTACTGCTGAAGTCACTAGTAGTAGAAGTGATGTCACAGATAAGGTGCTCCATTTAGGGAAAAACCATAAAGGGTCAACAGATAAATGTTTTTCAAGATTTATTGTGATTTTTGCATAACATTGGGTTAGGATTCAAAGAGTTTATGCAGGATCTTAAAAATCGAAAATTCAAGTTCTAATTTGATGTTAGATTGTAATTGTCAGATGTCTTTTTCTTTTCTTTCTACTGTTGAAGAGTAGATGAATATCAATCAGTTTCATCCTAAGAAGTGAGTTGAATCCCCTCAATCTGAGGAGTCTCGGAGAATTGTTGTGTTTTCTCACACATCCTTTTAGAGCCTTCAACCTGTTCCTTCTCACTAGTGTTGTCATTAGTCTTCGTTGTACATGATCAAACCATCTCAATCAATTCTACTTTATTTTATACGCACTTGGGGAGGGAAACCCTATACATCCAAATGCGTTCATTTCGACTGCCTTTCCTAGTCTTTCCACTCATCTGTCTCAACATCCTCATCTCAGCCACGCTCCTTCTATGAACATGTTGCTTCTTGATTGCCCAGCACTTTGTTCCATAAAGCATAGATCATATTGTCACTCTAACATGACATGAAAGTTGACAAGAGGTGATGGTGACCCTAATCTACTAGATCTCCTCTATCTATAAAAGGAAATGAAAGGCCAATGCAACTCTCTCATGTAAATTTATTATACACCATATCGGAGCTCATATAACCCAACTTCTGGGGAGACAGCAACCAAATTGTTCCCTTTGATTGATGATTTCATTAAAGGTGTATGATGATTTCATTAAAGGTATTTGTCTCAAGATAATTTAGGTGATATGGTCAGATTTTTGGAAAGGCATTTGGACTGGAGATTCTTCTCTCTGTCATGATTTTCGGACTTCTTTGCCATGTTTGATTGTCAGGGTGTTAAAGAGTATTATGTAATGTTAGATGGTATTGCTTGTAAAAATATAGGCTAAGAAGGACTATCAAAGATTGGGAGATCAAGATTTGGTGAGATGCTTGATCGGCTTGGAAGTGAGCATATGGTTGACCATGAACCTACTATGAGGATTTGGAAATGGGAGCCAAAGGGTGTATTCTCAGGGACATCTTTCTATTTATCAATTACATTATCAAAGCCAGGTTCATGCCCGTCTCCCTCATGTGGTCATCCCATATCATGCTCCCAATAAATTCCTTACAATGAATCATTTGATAAGTAGATAGAAAGGTAATCCTAATATGTGCTTTATGAGTAGGTTGAGTGGGGAGTCCATAGATCATTTACTTCTACATTGCAAGTTTGTTATTAAGGTGTGGAGCTATTCTTTCCAGCTATTTGGCCTTTCTTGGATTAGATTACATGGTGTTTTGGAGCTTTTTTAATGGTGGCACTTGTAGGGCCTCAGGGCCATATTCTTTAGAAGATGGTTCCTTGGACCATTGGTTGGGCTCTTTGGAAAGAGAGAAGAGTCGTACAGTCGAAGACATGACTGGGATTTTCATTTAATCAGTTTGAAGCCTTGCTCTATTTTTGGTTTTCCATCTTCAAGGAGTTTAATGTTGCGGTTTAAAGATTTTGTATTAGGTGGCATAATTCTGTCTTAGGGCTTGGCTAGTCAAGGATGGGTTTCTTTAGCATTTCTTTGAACGTGAGGATCTTCCTCACCTTTCAATATTCTCGCCTCCTTGTACAGTGGGATTTTCCCTTTTTCTCTTATATAAACACATTTACTTATAAAAAAAAATAGCTCAAAGAATATACACAATAGTTCAAAGGAAACATAATCTTACTTCTCAAAGCCTCTGAGAACTCAATAAGATGGTCATCATCTCCCTTGGCAGGTGGCTGTTGAAGGAACTCCTGCACCACCTTTTCTGAATCCAAGACAGAAAGTGATCCCATAAAACCATTCTCTGGCTGCGAGCTCGTGACACTGGAATTCCCCTGTCCAAAGGAATCCACTGTTAGAAATCCTAAGAAAGATACTGGATTTGATAAGAAAGAAATTAGATATCCAACTCAACCATAATATATTAATTTCAATATCGTCAATACCACCCAAAAGATTCAATAACAGCTGCCAATGTTGATTATGCAACAATGGACAACATACAAACTGAAAAAGACCTCCAGAGATATTCCACTACTAGTGCTTTTTTTTTGACAATGCACTGACATCAGGTGAATAAAGAAGATAAAAATAAGACCGTGTCGAGAGAATAGAACCCACACCATAAACTCAGACATGGTAAAACGGTTGTCTTACCTTAGTCTTTAACTATTATGAAAGCAAATGAGCCACTTACGGTTTCTTCCCCAACATTTATATGGGCGAATATGCCCTCAATTACTTTAAAAGTACAATTAAGTTTTACCCATAAGTACAAACATGCTCTCAAGGATTGTACTTACATACAACGAGGCCCTCAACATTCTATATGTACAATTATACCCTCAACCATATTAGAAAAGTACAGCTATTTTAAGCAAATATCTCTTTTACCGATCAAAAGAAAAAGTACAGCTATTTTTTATTTTTAATGTACAAGTATGATGCAGCCTGAAAACTCAATCAGATATAGGACAGGTCCCATGACCCTGTTGGTGCCAATCGTGGCACAACAGAACCAGAAAGTCAAATCTGTTAAGCTGTCTCAACCAGGTATGTTTGCCTGCACTGCATTCTTGGACAACAGATAAATGACCAGAAAAGATGCTTCTCTGAGTCAAGATTCCACCATTTTGAGTTGGGACCCTTCTCAGTCTTTCAGCACAAAACCGAGCTCCACTGGGAACTTCAAAGCTTTAATCTGTTGGGGTACCATGACAGGCAGAATCAGTCCTGGAGAACATAAGCCAGCTGAAAACCCTGTAATGGACAGGACAATTCAACATCAGTTTGCTTTTCTGTCAACACCAAATGAAAGGATAGCCTCACTGAGATCCCGAGTCAACATTGGAGATCCATTGGACACTAAGTCTAATCGGTTGAGACCCTCTTCTGGTCACTCTGGTTTGTCACAGATAGACTTTGACCAGCAAAAACACCCAAACAGATTGAGTTTACTCCAACAGTCCGACCTGTTGGCAACATCTCCTGCATCATTAAGAACCAGGCTCTTGGGAGTTTAACATGATTTTTGGCCTCATTAAGAGGCCTGCAAGTCCAAATGTCCAATTCATTTTACTACCTTTACAAACTATCCAGTCTGCTATGATCAAGACAAGTTTCCTAAAAACTCATCAAGGATCCAACGAATTAATTACAGTTTCAGGCCACTCCAGCACCATTGTGAAGATTCTACACCATAATTTATGTTATTTGAAGCCTAGAACTCAATCTGTTGGTGCCTCATACCTGACCTCTAATTCTGCCACAGGTGCAGCCAGGCTGCCAATACCCCTAAATAGATTCAGCCAAACAGCTTCCAATCATTCTCAAATTTTGGGAGTAGACTCTTCAGGCCATAATCCTCAAAGAACAACTGTTGGTTGTGTTGGAGTTTATGTAATACACCCACGTGGGTGTCTCAAGTGGGCTGCGTCCCACTTCCCACGTGGGACCTTTTTTGGGTTTTTCACTATTCATGTGAATAGTGTCGCGTGAATAGTGTCACGTGAATAGGGTTTCTCTCCATCATATATATATATACAGTGTGTGAGAGAGAACAATTCATTCTCTCATCTTCCCATAACTTTTCTCTTTAACCCTAATCTCCTTCTCCACCTTCCGCCTCCATTACACTTTTTTCCCTCTTCTATCTACAACCTTTATCTACTGGTTACAACCATATTTACAACATGGTATCAGAGCATAGTAGCTTTAGGGCATGTGTCTTTGTTCCCTAGAGACTCCATTCCGATCTAAGACGGTTATGTGAGCATCCAGAGCCGAGGAGAACTTTTGAGGAAATCGCAGAGATCATTCCTACACTATCTGGGAATTAATCCCGAGGCAAAACACCAGAGGTTCTTATTTCCTGGTTAGTTTTTTCCCTCAGCCGCATCAGAGATCTAGTTTGTCTTCTTCTCAAGCTTCTCCAGCGTTTTTTCCGGCCAACATATTTTTCGAGGATTTTTGGGTTTCCCTAGCCGGCCCCTCCAATATTCACCCAGGGACTGTCAGAAAGTCGCATCGCATTTTTCCGACTGTTAGATCATCAGTTTCCAAAAATCGGCCCGGTTTTCAGATATTTGGGTTTTGGAGTTTTGTGATATTCGCGCAACAGCAGGCCACTCTGACCTTGCCGCTCTCTTCAACACTGCTCGTGGAACAGTTCGAAACTTGATTCGACGAATTCTGACCGTCGGAACCTTAGTTTCCAAAAATCACCCGGATCTCCCGGCTACTTTTTGGGTTTTGATTTTCTTTCAAAATCAGACCTCTCTGGGCCCTCCTGTCCTAGGCGCACCACTCATTGGGCCTTTAGGGATCCTCTAGACCTTGCTTCGGTTTTCTGGGAGCCTCCGGTACACTACCTGCTATATTTGGTGGTCCTGCTCCTATGAGTTACCCCAAGGCCACATCTGTGATTTCTGGCCCTTTCTCTGAGGATCGTCCTGTGACTCATGGCTCTCATGGAGATCACAACCCTCAGCTCTGCATCACCACTGTGAAGCTCGAGGGCACCAACTTCCTAGAATGGAAGACTTCTGCTCTCATGTACATTGGGGGCCGTGGCTATAGTGAGTATCTGACAGGTGCTACTAAAGAACCAGATCCGAAGGACAAATCTCATCGGATTTGGGTTATGGAGAACCTAACTGTCATGTCTTGGCTTCTTCACTTGATGCAAACCCAGATTAGCAAAGGGTTTGTGTTCCTACCAACGGCAAAAAATGTTTGGGATGCCGTATTTCAGACATACTCCCAAGTGGGCAATTTCGCTAAGCTCTATGAACTAGAACAAGAGATATCTTGTCTTCGTTAGGGGGAGATGAAGCTTGGTACATACTATGCTTCCCTTCGAAGCAAATGGGAGGAGATCGATCACTACCAGAGTTACTCCCCCAAGTGCACAGATGATGTCAAGTCCTTCAAGGCGATGGTTGAACGTTCCCGAATCTTCCAGTTTCTCTCCGGCCTTCATTCGAGCTTTGAGGGAGCTCGTGTTCAGATCCTTGGTAGAGATCCTGCTCCTACCTCTCTAGCATAGGTCTATGGTTACATTCAGGGAGAGGACAGCCGCCACTCTGCTATGCAACTCCACAGTGGGAGTGATACTCAGGACCGCTCTGCCTTGGCTGCTACCAATCAGAAGGGCCAGACATCCAGTCCGAAGGAGTCTGAGGACCGACCCAGACCCAAGTGTGATCATTGCAGTCACATGGGCCATATCCAGGCAACTTACTGGAAGCTCCATGGACGTCTCCCAGGAAAGGCCTCGACTTCAAGTCAGCGTCAATCAGCAAAACAGGGACCTCACTCAGCGCACTCAGTTACACAGAACACCGCACCACCAGTGTCTACCTCTTCTGGGGACACAGACTCGTTCTCTCTTGCAGATCTTGAGCGACTTCGCCGCATGATGGCCCAACTCAATGGTCAGGCCTCCACTTCCACGTCTGCATTTGCTCGCAGTGGTACTAGGACTGCTTTTTCCGCCTCTACTGTACCTTCCAGCCCTTCTTTGATCATTGATTCAGGGGCATCTGATCACATGACTGGTATGTCCTTCGTTTTCTCTAGTTATAGTATTTGCTCTAGTCGTGACAAAGTTCGGATAGCTAATGGCACCTATTCCTCTATCTCTGGAAAAAGGGGATGTTCATGCCACACCAGCTTTCTCTTTGTCTTCTGTTTTACATGTTCCGCAATTCACCGCTAATTTACTATCCGTCAGTAGTCTTACCAAAAGTCTTAACTACAGTGCAACGTCTTTTCCTTCTCATTGTGTGTTTCAGGATCTAGAGTCGAGGCGGACGATTGGCAGTGGACGTGAGGACGGTGGCTTATACATCCTAGATTCTTCGGTTCCTGCATCTGTACACCAATCTAACATCAGTAATAGTAGTAGAGCCAATAAAGACCAGTTAATGCTTTGGCATAACCGGCTAGGTCATGCACCCGTGTCAGTCTTAAAGCGTGTCTTTCCTGCTTTCTCTTCTGTATCTGCAATTCCCTTTCATTGTGAACCATGTGAACTGGCCAAACATTGTCGTTCTATTTTTCCCATTAGTGAGAATAAAAGTACTACTCTTTTTTCTATTGTGCATTCTGATGTGTGGGGCCACGCGCCCGTGACTTCTTTGTTTGGATATCGGTACTTTGATACCTTTGTAGATGACTTTCGTGGTTGTACTTGGGTGTACCTTATGAGAACCAAAGATGCTGTATTCTCCATTTTCCAAGAGTTCCATAAGATGGTTACCACTCAGTTCCATACCACTCTTAAGATTCTTCGCTCTGACAATGGGGGAGAATACCTAGATGGGGGTCTGAAATCCTACTTTGCTTCACATGGCATTGTTCATTAGACCTCGTGCCCTTCAACACCTCGACAGAATGGGACTGCTGAGAGAAAAAATCATCACCTTCTTGAAGTTGACCGTGCTCTCCAGTTAGGCATGCAGGTTTGTAAACACTATTGGTCCGAGTCTGTCTTACTTACTGCTTACCTCATCAATCGTACGCCCTCTTGGGTTCTCAGATTTCAGACTCCCCTATCTCTCATGGTTCCTAACCGCCCGGCTTTCGTTGTTCCTCCAGAGGTCTTTGGTTGTGTTTGTTATGTTCATATTCATTGTTCTTCGAGGGACAAGTTAGATCCGCGGGCCTTGAAGTGCGTCTTCTTGGGGAACCCCTCTAATAAAAAAGGGTACAAATGTTATAATCCTGCTACCCGTCGTCGCTTCATCTCTATGGATGTCACCTTTACTGAGTCCATCCCTTCTTTGGTGAGCAGACCTCTCTTCAGGGGGAGCATGATGTTGCAGAAGAGAGTGTCCCCAGCCCTCTGCCTGTCTCTATTCCTATGCCGGGACCTCAGTCTAGTGACAAGGACACTTACACTACTGCAGCTGATGTGCGTGTATATGTTAGAACCAAGAAGAAAAGACAAGCCACTGTCCCTGCGCCTACATCTGCAAGTCTCCCCTCGGATTCAGTTCCAGGTATTGCTTCTGTCCCTGCCTCAGTTCCTATTTCTGTTCTTGAGCCACATGCATCTCCTACTTCTGATGATCATATGAGCACTGATATTGACCTCCCTATTGCACTTCGGAAGGGTGTATGTACTTGTACGGAACACCCTATCTCACATTTTGTCTCGTATCAGTCTCTGTCTCCGTCAAATAAGAATATTGTCAGTATTGCCTCCTCTGTTCCTTTGCCTTCCAATGTTGCAGACGCACTTAGTCACCCAAAGTGAAAAGAAGCTATGATGGATGAAATGCAGGCTCTTGAGAAGAGCAAAACATGGGAACTTGTTCAACTACCCAGAGGAAAAAAACCTGCGGGGTGCAAATGGGTCTTTACAGTGAAACATAAAGCTAACGGGTCAGTCGAACGATACAAGGCACGACTCATAGCCAAGGGATTCACTCAGACATATAGGTTAGACTATCAGGAGACTTTTGCACCTGTGGCCAAGATGAACTCAGTCAGAGTTCTTCTATCCTTAGCTGCCAACCTGTCCTGGCCATTGCATCAACTAGATGTGAAGAATGCCTTTCTGCGTGAAGATCTAACAGAAGAGGTGTACATGAAACTACCACCTGAGTTGACACTTGCTGGAAGTGATGACAAGGTGTGCAAGTTAAAGAAAGCCCTGTATGGGCTAAAGCAATCTCCAAGGGCATGGTTCGAGTGGTTTAGCAGTACGATCAGACGAGTGGGCTACAAGCAGAGTCAAGCCGATCATACGTTGTTTGTGAAGCACCAGCAGACTAGTACCATGACACTGATCGTCTATGTTGATGATATTGTCATCACTGGGAATGATCCTAAAGAGATAAAGCAGCTGAAGACCTTTTTGTCCTCCGAGTTTGAGACAAAGGATTTGGGGACACTAAAATACTTCTTGGGAATTGAAATTGCTCGGTCTCAGAAGGGCATCTTCATCTCTCAACGGAAGTACGTATTGGACCTTTTGGATGAGACTGGGTATTTGGGAGCTCGACCAGCAGAGACTCCAATTGATCAAAACCATCGGCTTAATTCTGAGGAGGGTGACACCTTTGAGGATGTCGCTATGTTTCAGGGATTGGTTGGCAGGCTAATCTATGCCTACGTCAGGATACTGTACCCTTGTTGGAGGAAATCTTGTCTCTTGGCGAAACAAGAAGTTGCCAGTTGTAGCTAGATCCAGTGCAAAGGCAGAATTTCGCTCTATGGCACATGGTATGTGCGAACTCCTTTGGTTGAGAACCATGCTTGATGAAGTGGGACTCCAGGTGACAGAGCCGATGAGCCTCTACTGTGACAACAAAGTTGCCATCAGCATTGCTCACAACCCAGTCCAGCATGATAGGACCAAGCATATTGAAGTTGATCGTCACTTTATCAAAGAGAAACTTCAACAAGGATTATTTGTACTCTACTCACAAAGGGGGTGAACAAGTCTATTCTTCATACCTTGACTGAGCTGGGCATGATGGATATCTTCGCACCAGCTTGAGGGGGAGTGTTGGAGTTTATGTAATACACCCACGTGGGTGTCTCAAGTGGGCTATGTCCCACTTCCCACGTGGGACCTTTTTTAGGTTTTTCACTATCCACGTGAATAGTGTCGCATGAATAGTGTTACATGAATAGTACCAGTGAATAGTGTCACGTGAATAGTATTCTCTTTTGTAGGGTTTCACCCCATCATATATATATATACAGTGTGTGAGAGAGAATGAATTAACAATTCATTCTCTCTAACCCTAATCTCCTTCTCCACCTTCCGCCTCCATTACACTTTTTCCCTCTTCTATCTACAACCTTTATCTACTAATTACAACCTTATTTACAACAGGTTGACCACTTCACCAAAAAGCCAATTTGCGGTGCATCATACTCAACCAGTCTCACCCTATCCCTCCAACTGTTGGTGCAAGTTATAATGAAGTAGATTCGATAAAAGAAGGTAGAAAAGAAGAAGATCAGAAAGATTTTCATGATGAATAAGACTTTAGATATTGAAAGGAAAACCTTCGATGTAGAGGGCATGAGATGTGGATTAGAGTGAAGAGACCAGTATTTTGGAGTATGATCTGCTTGGACCAAGAAAGGGTGTTGTGGCTGACTAAGGTGCTGTCTGAAGCTGCAATGATGGCTGAAGGAGAATCACTAATCAAGAAGCTGCATGGCCAAGTGAGAACCCAGTGGCAAAAAGAAGAAAGAACCAGACGGGTTGTTTTGTTAAAGTGTCTTCTTCAAAGCTTCAACTAGTTGTTCGATTAGTAATTCGGAAGGGTACAAGGAAGTGGGGTTGGAGAGCTATGGAATATGTCCTTAGCAAGAATTTCTGTAAAATTGGTAAGTCCATAACTGAGATTGCAAGAACAGAACCTAATGTCATAAGGAGGTAAAACAATCGGGCTTCAGCTTCACCCATGGAGAGGGTGAGTAATTTTACTGTTGAAATCTAGGGTTTCAAAGATTAGAGAGACAGAGAGAGAAGAATAGTAGAAACGAAGGGTCACTTGGTCGGGTGGTTTATGTGTGCCCTTCCCTTGTGGGAGGGCACATGTACAAGACTCCTTAGTGTGGTAGTTCGGGTTGAGATCTCTCCATTATGCAAAGGCTACCAGCCTGCTTTACCAACTTGTCACATGGTTCTTGACCCCTCTTGCCCATACAAAAAAAAAAAAAAAAGACTAAGAAATTAATGATCGGGTTCAAAACAGTAAGTATTTTTTTTTGGTTGTTGTTGTACGCATTATCTGCGTCTTCTACATATCCAATAAAGGCTTTTCTTGTTCTTGCGTAATCAGAATTATTAAATTTAGATATTGACATATCATTGTTCCTCTCCGCATAACATTTCATAATCGATAACATATGAATTCAGTTATCCAAGAAAAACATATGAATTCCCTTAAATTTATGGACACATTTAGCCTACCACGATTGAAGCACCAGTTGTTCTTCTCCTCATAAGATTTCACAATTTAATGACACGTGAACTCCAGCAGATTTACAGTGGGTTTCCCAGTATGGTCATTTGATTCAGCAAAGACTTGAAACATAATAATACATTTCAATACTCCATAGTAACTAATAATGTACCAAACATAATTTCTCCAAACAATTTTTCAGAATGGCGAGAATTCGCCACACTACTCAATTTATCGATGAAAGTTTTTGCCAAATTGATACCACAATGTCTTTGCAATGTTACTTCCCAAACTCAATCTATGGTTTAAGATCACTTATATAAATTATAACTCTCCAAAGAACTACTACTAGCACTGCAAAACTTAACAAAAATTACATCCGGTAACTGGACAAATGGGAATAAAATATCAAATCCAAACAGTTATGATCAAAGAAATTAACAGAGAGAAACTGCCGGCCCACAACAGATAGCATAATCTCAGCTTTGTGAAAAATAATAATAATAATAATAATAAATCACCAGATTTAGCAGGCCAGAATGCCCTAGTTTCTTAACTTCATATGCAAATCAAATTAATCTCAATTCTCAAAAAAAAAAAAAAAAAAAAAAAAGATTCTGTCCAGAGATTGCAACAAGAACATAAGAATTATCTGAACTGTTTGAGACTAAACGAGAGAAAGAGAGATCCGTACATGTGAATTGAGCTCTCCAGGAGACATGGCGAATGGAGAGAAAGAGATCCCAAGCTTTGGAACACGTCTTGGACAATAACAGCAGAGAGAGAAAAGGATATGGTTGGGACCTGAAATTAAAGAGAGAGAGAGAGAGAGAGAGAGAGAGAAGGGGGGTTGGTGAGAAGCTGGACACAGAGATAACATTAGACTTTTTTTTTTTTTTTTTAGTTGTATTGCTGTCCACCTCAGAAGACGTCAACTATAGGTCCAAGCCATTAGATGTTCCTCGATATTCACAACATACAATTTCCGAGGACAATCACTGCCGGGATTCTAGGGAGGAGGTGTTCCTGTGCAGAAACCACCAGTTTGTTTATGATTGAAGAGAGTTTGATTTGGTCCCATATTTTCTGCGTGGCGAGGAAGCAGAGTAGATACGTCACATGGCCTCTGGGTCAACGATTCAATGGAGGCAAGTAAAACTTTGATGGGAGGAATGTCATCGAGGCCAATGACAGTGTGTGTAATATGAGCCACGTGGAACACTCTTAGAGCACTATGGCCGTATGGATGTTTGTAAAATCACTAGATGGATCCACAAACGAAAAATCAGCTTGATTAGTGATTCCAAACCTTTAGATCTTTGTACCTCAAATAATGGTCAACAATGCTCAAATTCCCACGGTTAAAATCAACCCATGAAAATAATACCAATCCAAGGCCTAGAAATCACTAATCAAGCTGATTTTTGGTAGGGATTGATCAAACATCCATACGGTCAGAATCCTCTAAGAGTTTGCCACATGTCTCATATTGCGCCTGGATGACAGGACCTGTCATCAAAGTTTTACGCATTAGGCCTTTGTTTTGTCTAGAAAAATTTTGATGTCGCAAGACTCCCAAATGTCAGGTTGAACACTCTTTCGGGCCCACTTACTCATGGACGTTTGGTCCCACCCTTGGTGGACCTACACATTAAAAATCAGCTTACTTGATAATTTCTATCAATTAGATAAGCACCAACAAAAAAAAAAAAAAACAAAAGCTCAAATCAAACGGCTAGATATCACCAATAAAACTGAATATTGGTTTGTGGGTCCACAAACAGCTGACATTAGATGGTCCTCGATTTTTGGAATCGACTTCAACATGCCAACCTGCTCTCCCTTTGTCAATTCTTCACTGCCACCACCACGTCGCCAAGAAGTTTTTTTGTTTTTTTAACCAAGTCGCCAACTATGACTCCTTGTTTGATTAAAACTTTGACCACAGCTAGTCAGGTAAGTTACCTGACCACCCACAATATAAGCCACGTGGTAAATTTTTAGAGGACACTGACCGAATAGATGTTTGGCCAATCCCTAGGTGGACCGATAAACCCAAAATAAACCTGATCAGTGATTTCTAAGCGTTAGTTGAAGTCATTTTCATAGTTTGACTTTAATAGAAGGAATTAGGCTGATTTTGGTTTGTGGGTCCACTTAGGGATTGGCCAAACATCATTACGGTCAGCATCCTCTAAGAGCCTACCACGTGGCTCATATTATGGGTGCTCAGGGCTTTCCTGACCAACGGTGGTCAGGCAAGTTTTTTAAGCCAAAATGTTTACTTTATTAAAAAATAAAACTAGTGACTGGAACGTGCATGTGATTGTAGGGCCTCGTCAACGTTGATGACGGACCACAGTATGAGCCACGTGGCAGACTCGTAGAGACCACTGACTGTATGGGTGTTCTGCACATCCCTAGCTGGACTTACATACTAAAATTCAATCTGATTAGCAATTTCTATCCGTCAGATTAGAGTCTTTTCCATGGTTTATTTTTAACCATGGATTTCGAGCATTAATCAGGCTGATTTTTGGTATGTAGGTTTACCTAGGGATGGCCCAAACATCCATACGGTTAGTAGTCTCTAAGAATGTGCCACGTGGACGTCCTACGTGATCATAGTTGATGAGTGTGGTGTGAACACAAAATGAAGGACGTGCCCCAACCCCAGTTTTGACATTAGTAATAGATATATGTCGTTTACTGTAAGAAGTCTTCAAAGAAGGTGATATTTTATTCAACGTGTCGTTTACGTTTGAAGAAAAATATTTTATTCAAACATGCCGTAACATGTATTCTACTTTACAACGAGCTTGACCGAAAGAAGATTTTCAACGCACTTTTCACTTATTTTCAAAATACCCCTACTTCAGCTCATTCGTCTTTTTGTTCCTATTTGCATTGACCACAGTGACAATATGGATGTTTGGCCAATCCCTAGATGGGCCCTACAAACCAAAAACTCAGCTTGATTGGTGATTTCAAATCTTTGGATCCTGTACCCCAATAATAGTCAATAATGCTCTCCTCTGCTTAAAATCATCCCATGAAAATGACCCTAATCCAATTCTTAGAAATAACTGATCAGGATGATTTTTTTTGGTTTGTAGGCCCATCTAGGGATTGGCCAAACATTAATTCGGTCAACATCCTCTAAACGTGTACCACGTGGCTCTTACTGTGGGCGGTCATCGGGGCGTTTATCGTGGGCAGTCAGCAAAGTTTTACTCGGTGTGCTTGCACAATTTGTGGGGTGCAAATTAATTTTCCCTTTCGGATTTCAAACTGCGTCTTGAGTTGCTGCAATTTACAGATTCACCCTTCTAATGTAATCTTTCAAAACTGCCCTTTTGATCCAAACTTTCCAATTTTGCCTCTTCTTCCAGAAACACCTTTACTTAGTTTGCAGGAAAATGTGTGTAGGCAAATATTTGATAATCAAATGTTTGCAATGACAACAATTTGTTGGGAATATATGTTGTACAAACGATCACATAGATAATCAATGCACACAAGATTGAGTCAGATACAAAGATCAAGGAACATATAAAGGAGAACGAAGTTCAGAAAATAAATGTAGAACACAAAGTTTTAACATGGTTCGGCTTAGCCTACATCCACGGGCAGCAAAACTATCCTCTGTTTTCAATTCAAAACAACAACTCCGTTTTTACAATACACGTCAATCCCTTTTATGGCTATTGACTCCCTCTTATTTCCAAATTCTCTCACCGTATACAATTAGAAAACTCTTAATTGTAATTACTCCCTAAAAGGAAACTGCTGCTATGGGAGAGATCCGCACCAAATCGAGCCAGAAAAACTACAAATCTCCACCTTGGCGAGATTTGTAGGTCACACACCAATGCTTGCCCAATCCAAACATCTTCACCTTGGCATGAAATCTCAAGCCATCCACAAACAAAGAGAACAAACTTTGCTGCCTTCAAATGCGCCCATAGGCGCCAAGCACCCAAAGGTGCCACACACCCGAAGGTGCTCAAACTCACAGGATTTTGATCAAGTCCAAGTAGTGTTTGAACTTGACCGCTGTCACTATTTTAGTCAACATATCTGCAAGGTTATCATTAGTTCCAATCTTCTGTAGAAGTATATCACCCTCGTCAACAATCTCTCGCACAAAATGGAACGAATGTCGATGTGCTTAGTTCGAGAATGATGGACTTGGTTCTTTGCTAAATGAATGGCACTCTGACTGTCACAATAGACATCCACATGCTCCTGAATAATCCCCAAGTCATCAAGCAACCCTTGAAGACAAATTACCTCCTTAATGGCCTCTGTCACAGCCATGTACTTTGCCTCAGTAGTCGACAAAGCAACTGTAGACTGTAATGTCGACCTCCAACTTACCGGTCCTCTAGCAAGTGTAAACACATATCCACTAGTAGACCGACGCTTATCCAGATCATCGGCGTAGTCTGAGTATGCTGACCAGTACTATCATCCCGCTGAAATACCAAACCAACATCCATGGTACCGAGAATATACCGTAGAATCCACTTCACAGCCTGCCAGTGCCCTTTTCCTGGAGCATGCATGTACCTACTCACCATACTAACAGCCTGTGCAATGTCAGGCCTGGTACACACCATCGCATACATCAAGCTACCCACAGCACTAGTATATGGAACCAGGGTCATATACCGACACTCTTCATCTGTGCGAGGAGACAAAGAAGCACTAAGCTTGAAGTGAGGAGCAAGAGGTGTACTTACAGGTTTAGATTTTTCATCCATACCAAACCTTTGTAGTACCTTCTTCAAATACTATTTCTGTGACAAACTAACCTTGCCCTTCACCATTTCTCTCTCAATTTCCATACCAAGTATCTTCTTGGCTTCCCCCAGATCCTTCATTTCAAATTCATTACTCAACTGAGTCTTCAACCGATCTATCTCCACCTTGCTCTTAGAAGCAATGAGCATATCATCCACATATAATAGCAAATATATAAAGGATCTGTCACTAAATTTACGAAAATACACACAATGGTCATATTGGCTTCTGGTGTACTGTTGCCCTATTATAAACTGATCAAATCGCTTGTACCACTGCCTTGGAGACTTTTTCAAACCATACAATGATTTTCTCAGTTTGCAAACCCAATTCTCTTTTCCGGCAATCTTAAACTCTTCTGGCTGAGTCATGTAGATCTTCTCCTCCAAATCACCATGCAAGAACGCCGTTTTGACATCGAGTTGTGCCAACTCAATATCAAACTGTGCAACCAAGGCTAACAAGATATGAATAGAGGAATGCTTCACAACTGGAGAAAATACCTCATTGTAATCAATGCCTCCCTTCTGTGCGTAGCCTTTAGTCACCAATCTAGCCTTGTACTGTACACTGTCCTGTCCTGGAGACCCTTCCTTTTTGGTGTAAACCCATTTGCACCCGATTGCTTTCTTCCCTTTTGGTAACGGTGTCAACTCCCAAGTTTCATTCTTGTGAAGAGAGTGCATCTCTTCACCCATTGCTCTCTTCCACTCTACACTTTCTGAATTTCTTATAGTTTCTTTATAGGCGGAAGGAATATGATCCTCAACAATTGTAAGTGCATATGCCACCAAGTCAGTAAATCGATTAGGTTTTCGAATCTCTCTTCTAGGTCTACTAGTTGCAATAGAATCCTGTTGCTGTGAAGACACCTGGGCTGGAACCTCCTCTTCATCATCATCTGTGTCCTCACCCTCTGGTTCAATTGTGGGACCATTATAAGTTTTCACTAAAACCAATGGAGCCTCAAACTCCACTTACTGCGAAGCACCCCTAGTCATTCTTTCCTCCTGAGAGCTATTCTGCTTGTTCTGTGTGAACATAACAGTTTCATCAAAAATCACATCCCTGCTCAGAATAAATTTCTTCAAATCGATCTGGGCACCATAGTCTGTATCCCTTCACACCAGTGCTAAAACCCAAGAATATAGCTTTCTTGGCCCTTGGATCCAACTTACTTTCTATAACATGAAAATAGCTGGACAACCAAATATATGCAAGAAATCATAATCTGTAGCGGGTTTCCCAGACCATATCTCAATGGGAGTTTTGCCCTCACCCGCAACAGTAGGCAACTTGTTGATGAGATGGCATGCGTAAGTCACTGCCTCAGCCCAAAATGATTTGCCCAACCCAGCATTGAACAACATACACCGAACTTTCTCCAATAAAGTACGGTTCATGCACCACCCCATTCTATTGCGGTGTGTCCCTAACTGTAAAATATCTCGCAATGCCCATCCTCACATACTTGCAAGAATGGATCAGACTTATACTCTCCACCATTATCCGACCTGAGTCTTCTGATCTTTCTGCCGGTCTGAGTCTCGATCATTTTCTTCCACGTTAAGAACACATCCAAGACTTCATCCTTATGTTTCATGGTGTACACCCATACTCGCCTTGAGAAGTCATCCATAAAAGTAACGAACCAATGCTTACCTTCTAAAGATGCAACTCTAAAAGGTCCCCATACATCTGAGTGAACATAATCAAGAGTACCTTTAGTACAATGAATTGCGGTATCAAATTTCACTCTAGTCTGCTTGCCCAGAACACAATGTTCACAAAATCCTAACTTGCAGGTCTTTGCACCTTTCAACAAGCCTTGCTTCACCAGTCCTTGCAAAGCTTTCTCTCCAGCATGCCCTAATCGCATGTGCCACAATTTAGTAGTGTCTAGAACAACTTTCTCTAAGCTATCAGAAACTGTTGCTACTCTACCTGTAATTGTACTTCCCTACAAGAAATACAAATTGCCTCGTCGAGTACCCTTTATCACCACAAGTGCACCGTAAATGACTTTTAGAACTCCACCTTCCATAGTAATCTTTGAACCCTTGGATTCTAAAGCACCCAAGGAGATGAGATTTTTCTTCAAATCCGATACATACCGAACATCTGTAAGCACTCTAACTGCCCCATTAGCCAACTTCAGAAGGATTTTACCTATCCCTTTCATCTTACAAGCATTATCATTACCCATAAGCACCGATCCACCATCCAACTCCTTAAAGTTGGAAAACCAATCCCTGTTGGGACACATATGATAAGTACAACCCGAGTCTAAGATCCATTCCTCAGAATGCACACCAACGATGAACCGGTTAGTGCAAATTCAGAATCATCATCGTCAATATGCGCAATGCTCACATCTGAACCTTCTTATCCTTGTTTTTCAACTTCAGACAATTCTTCTTCCAATGCCCCTTTTGGTGACAAAATGCACACTCGTCCTTAGCATGAATTTTCTTATCATCGTACCTTCCTCTTGTCTTAGAACGAGATTTACCTCGTTTACCAGATTTTCTATCATCCAACTTGACTCTTACTATTAGTGCCTCAGACGTTGAGTCTCTATGAACCTGTCGGTCCTTCTTTCGGTACTCATTATTCATTAATGCTGCATAAGCTTCATCATATTTCACCTCATCTTTCCCATATAATAAGGTGGTTGTTAGATGATCATATACGTCAGGAAGTGAATTCAAAAGACATAATGCCTTATCCTCATCATCAATTTTCACATCAAGATTCAATAAGTCAGCAAGAATTTTATTGTAATCATTTAGGTGTTCAGACATAGAGTTACCTGGGCGATACTGGAAATGAAAAAGTTTCTTCTTCAAATAGAGACGATTCTCCATACTCCTTGTCATATACTTGTCTTTCAATTTCTTCCACAACTACTTTGCTAAGTTCTCCTTCATAACAAAATACTTTTGATCCTTGGCAAGACAAAGGCTGATGGTGCCACAAGCCCGTCGATTGATTTTTAGCCAATCTTTTTCTTCCATCTCTTTGGGTTTATCCTCCAAAGCAATTTCCAACTCTTGTTGAGTCAGAACGTCCAAAACTTCGCATTGCCACATGCCGAAGTTATTCGTTCCATATATCGAACTTTTCAACTTCAAACTTTGCATTCGAGACCGTAGTCCTTATCGTTGATGAAGATGTTGAAGGCGAATCCTTTGACATCTTCTCGTGCGAATCCTTTGCATCTTCTCATTCAGCGATCAAATAATGACTCAATCACCAATCCACATATTTTTCCACTAAGATCTGAACCAATAGCTCTGATACCAGTTTGTTGTGCAAACGATCACAAAGATAATCAATGCACACAAGATTGAGTCAGATACAAAGATCAAGGAACATATAAAGGAGAACGAAGTTCAGAAAATAAACGCGGAACACAAAGTTTTAACGTGGTTCGGCTTAGCCTACATCCACGGGTAGCAAAACTATCCTTTATTTTCAATTAAAAAACAACAACTCCATTTTTACAATACACGTCAATCCTTTTTATGGCTATTGACTCCCTCTTATTTCCAAACTCTCTCACCGTACACAATTAGAAAACTCATAATTGTAATGACTCCCTAAAAGGAAACTGCTGCTACAGGAGAGATCCGCACCAAATTGAGCCAAAAAAACTACAATATATACATATGGTTGGGGAGGGGAGAGCAGTTGGGGGAGACCAAGGGAGATGAAAGAGAGTCATTTGCCTATTTTTGCACCTGTTTGCAGCCACTTTTTTTTGTTGTAATCAAGTCAGTATATTATAAACCAAAACAGAGAACAAGAAGCTACAAAGAGGCCCCATCATCACGAATTGCTGAGACTAGCCAATTCGGTGGATCACACTCCCAAACAAAAGGATTTGCAATGTTTTTAGCTTTGACTGCAATGACGTGAGCCACAGAGTTTGCCTCACGATAGACATAAACAAAAGAGACAGAAGATAAAAGAGTAAATGTGTAAAATTTCCACTACAAGCCAAGAAGTTCTGCATCCCAGTTGGGTTGATCCTTTGGAAAGGGAAGTCACTAGTTGGAGAGCATCCGATTTAATTACTAGAGAAGAAATGCCAACAGAGATAGCAATTTCAAGGCCCCACTTTATGGCTCATGCCTTGGCTTCTACGGCAGAGAAGGTTCTTACTGCACTATACAGCTTGCAGTAACATTTTGGCTGCAAACATTGGACCACTTTTTGGCAAAAAATGATTAGGTCTAATGCAAATATTTGTTGGGTGTTGTGCCACCAAGCACAGGCAAATGCCGCAAACATTTGTAGTGCTACCAAGCAAGGTTGTAAATGTGATAGTGTTTAAAAAAAAAAAAGATCTATTTTTTTTTTTTTTTGAGAAAAAAAGAACTTTTGTAGCCACTAGTTGCAACTATTACACTTTCCCATATAAATGATAGCCCTCAATACTTCTAACAGGTATGTTCTTGACCATTTAACAAAAGAAATCTATAATACATAATTTTGTATCACAAGTTTGATAAAAAAAATCTTCAAAATTTTATCTTTTGGGCCCACTCCTGGTGGATCTACACAACAAAAATCAGCATGATTGATGATCTATATATAGCCGTTAGATTTAAGGATTTTTCCATTGTGGACTTGAACAATCCTACAATCATGTTCATAAAGCTAATGAAGAAAAATTACTCAAATTCAACTATTGCAAATCACATGATTACAAAAAAAAAAGAATAAAAAAGAGAGAGAAATCGACAATTACATTGAGTTTTGGTTTGTAGGCCTTCCAAGATGTTAGTCAAACATTCATGGTCAATGACACAAAAGAGAAATGCTACATGCCAGTTTGAAGGAATTGAACTCTGTATTTTGATAGAAAATTCTATATCATAGAATGGCTAATGCTTGCCATGTTAGGCCCTAAACTCCAAGAAACTTAACCCAAGTTAACAATTTTTTTTATTAAAAATTATTTGTAACATGCACAACCCTGATTTTTATCAAGGAGTTTAAAAAAAATGATACCACTAAAAACGACATCTCCTCTTGTAGAAGTTTAAGATTAATTGATAACTTCGGTGATTACATTGATCTACTCAAAGCTCTTATATAGAGCATTACAAGAATTCAATAAAAGAAGCAAATCCAAATCAAATAAAATCAAATCCTAATTTAATCTTAATTGATTTATATCCTAATATTGACAGTCATAGAATGTATGATGAGAAATAGATGTGGTGTATCTTACACAACATATTACATATTGAAAGTAGGAATTTTCCGCGTCGTTGGCTACGGAAACCCTAGAATCAACAAGATTTGTAATTTATCCGAGATTTCCTGCAAAATTTAGAGATTGTAGCATAGGGATTCATGTCGGATGTCGATCCGCACTCGGGATTAGGGAACGTGCAGTAAAGAACATAAAATGACTCTTTTTTTTTTTTTTTTTAATGTTCTTTTTCAATTTTATAGAGACTTATTAAAACTAATAAAATAACGGATAAGAACTCATTAAAATAATTCCAAGAAATGAATACAAACAAATCAACTTTATTAAATCAAATGTAATACGTTCACTAATTTAATGCAAAAATTAACTAGTCTAACTAAAAAGCATTGAGAGAGAGAAAGAGATTTTAGAGGGGTGTACTAATCTTGAGAGAGAAGCTAGTGAAAGAAAATAGTTAAAACTAAGAAGATTTGTAGAGAAAAGGTGAAGGATCTCACCTTTATTGGAGGATCGATTGCAATGGTGACTGGTTCTTCCTCCTTCAATCAAGTGGAGCAGCTAGGGCTAAGAGATAGTAGAAACGGTGGCTAGAGGGGCTGGTGAAGGCGAGATGGAAGCTTTTCTTGCTGACCGCTGTGTTGGTTGAAGGACATGGTGGAGTTTGAAGATGACGGCTTGGGCTTTGCTGCTGGCTTCAATGGTGGCTGGCCGGTGGTTGTGCAGGGGTGAAAAATGGCTGTGAGAAATGGCGCAAGAAATGTGGATGGCTTATGAGAAAAATGGGAAGGAGAAGATTTTTGGGAGGTGGAGAGTATGGAATTAGGGTAAAAACGTGGAGGGGGGCAGCAATGAAATATCCTATATTTTTTTTATAGGAACCATGGGTTCGTATATTAGAAACCCACGGTTTCTAATTTCATTTGAAAACGTGGTGAAGCCTACCATATAAGGGTGAAAATGTCCTTAGACATCCTCTATCCTAGCCGTCAATTGCATCCTATTTTAGCAACATTCTTCACACCATTTTCTTAAAAAGGAATTTTATTTTGAAGACAAAAGTTTCCCTCCAAAAATGTTCTTGCTTTCTTGGGTAAACACCACCTATTAATTTTTGGAAAACCACTCTCAAAACACTTTTCCATCACCATTCCTTTTTCCAAAATAAGCCTAGAATATATTTCCTCGCAAAAATGTCTAGCCAAAACTGTTTTTAGTGCTAAAACTATTTTCCTTTGTTGCTAAATGGAGTAACATTCTCCTGGGTCCCACTAAAATGGCTAGGTTACGGGTCGTTGGTGATGGGCCCATATATTTGACCCACATGGTTGAACATGGAATAATGAGCCTAATGGGTTCTATGATGGAGTGATGGGTAATCGGATGGTCGAATTAGATGGTGATGATCAAGTGGGTCGTATGGTGAAGATCAGACAGGATAGGCCATAGGACAGTGATTGTAAAGGGAGGGAGTATCGGATGGTTGAGATCGAAAAGTAGAGAGAGGATGAAGATCTAGAGAGAGGAGAGAGAAAATATTACAAAATTAAAGAGAAAATGCTAGCAGAGGGTCTTGAACCCTTGTCTTAGACTTGGTCTTCTGCAAGCTTCACCAACTGAGCAAGCACTCGCCTTGTGTTAGTTTATAAGCTTTAATCTCCTTAGTCTCTTCTTTGAGGGCTTGTCTCTTCTTCTCTCTTGGTCGTCCCTTGATTCTGTCGACTCTCCGGTTCTTCCCATTTTTGGCCTATATCTTCTCATCCCCAACTTGTTGGTTCTTGAGCTTTGATCATAGATTCTGGAAGTTGATTGTGGGCCCGCATGTCATCAAAGTTGCCTAATTAGTGCTCCTGCGATAGAAAAATTGCGTAATGAGAATGACTTCGCATGTGGATCAAATAACTGCGTATGAATGCATGCGAATATACCATTTTAACAAGAAAAGCGTATTTTACGAAATGGGAGAAACTCTGACGTAGAAATGTTGATAAAAAATGCAGTTTTACGTAGAAGAGTGTGACAATGCTAGAAGGATAATTGCTTAAAATAAGCACTTTTGAGCGAATATCACAACTCCCAACCAGCATATTGCCAATCATTGGCAATTAGTGCAAAATAAATGAGCTCAGAAGGGCCTAGTACATGCTGAAAACTTGTTCTCAGAAAAACTCAATTTTGTCAGTTCATTTCAAGGGTGAAAGTGATCATTCAGGAATTAGAACTTAGTCAGTAAAATGTAGCACATCTACTAGTGGACATTTGAACCAAAGATTACTCAGACTCAGCGTGTGTGTGTGCTCAACATCATCCCTATCTAGCAGTTAGATTCTCTGATCACCTACAAGATTATATGCCTCGACCTCAATTCTCACTTTTATATCACTCAGAAGTAAATCACACAGAAATATTTTATTCTTTTATCTCAAGTTATATGTGAGGAGATAGATGTTTGAAACTTGCAATATCTCACATACTTATCTAGAAATGAAGACATAGAATATTCAAAAGATCTCATGATTGGAATGTCATTTTACTCAAGAGTGTCGGATCAAACTCTATAGTTTCTCTCTTCTCCATTCTCCACATTTTGTGATGGTGCTATCCTAGAATCAAATAGGGCTTGCCCTGGGTTGTATAGAGGCTTAGGAAAAGGTTAAAAGATGAGGGCCTTTAGGGATTCAAAAGTTCTGAGAGGGCATCTTACTTTTCTTTGCAGCGTTTCCCGAGGGTGGTGATACCAATTCCTTGATTTCTCATTCTTCTCCCTTTTTTACTTGTTCATCTTCTTAACTTTTGTTCTACTAACTTTCTTTTTCTATTTTTCTTTTATTTCCTTCTTTCTTTTCTTTTCATATTTCCTTTTTGCTTGATCCACTTGTCTTTCTTTTCTTTTCTTGATTTCTCTTCATGTTGCGATCATACCAAAAATTCTTTTATCCCTCTCAGAAGTAGGTGCTTGAGTTGTGTTCATTTTGGAGATTGGATTTGGTTGATGGGTTATCAAGAAAAGGTTTTCATCATAAGGCTCAAGAGGGTTTCCAATGATGTAGATGTTAGGTAAGCCAAAAATGTCTGATTGGGGTAGAAAGATGGCCTATATCATTTTCTAGGTTTTACACTTTTATCTGTGATGTCTCGAATGGATAGAGAGAAGGTTCTTTTTGTAATGATCCGTCTTTGACGTCACTCCAAGTTCTATGACCAAAGCAAGGATTAATGAGATCTTACAAGGGAATAGTTGGGGACTGAAAAAAAGGTGAGTCATCTTGTGACTCAGAATTATTTATATCCCTCAGAAGTGAAGAGAGGCTCAAACACTCACTGGGTTAGGTCTCCACAGTTGTTCTTCTTGGATCTCTAGATCGTCCAGATTACAGGTAGTTCTGATGTTGATTTGTAAAAAATTCTTACTGAATCTGAGTTTTTCAAGAGTTTAATTCCACTGTAGTATTCTTCCACACCGAACTAAGAGCTAATAAGTGATTTTCTCAATGTAGACATCTTTTTCAATGAATAGACTTAGCGAAGAGTTTTGATTCATCATTGTAACAATTTTTGAAAACACTGTTAAAATCAACAAAAGACACCTTGAAAACAGTCTGAAAATCATCCCAAAATGCATTTTTTTTAAATCACATGAGATTTTGGTAAAGTACCCACCCCCAACCAAAATATTGCACCGTCCTCGGTGCTCATGACCAAAACACATAGTGAAAATGATAAGTTCATGATGCGAGTGTGAAGGAAGGGTGTTACCAATTCTGCCGGATATCAACAGTGGAAAGTACCAGAGTAGTACGAGAGTGATGGTACCTGCATGGGCAGAAAATTATAGTAGTGATAAAGACAATGCATTCGACTCATGAGACCATAGGAATACCGGACTTGCCTTTCCAAAAGCCCTAAATTTTACGTCTTCAGCCAGACACAACGGGGGTGACAGGCACCCCCAACCAAGTTGGAGCACAGGAGATTGAGTGGATCATCAGTCGACATAGACAGGATCGATGAGATCGATCTCAAAAGTCTGAATGAACAATACGTCAAGTTCATGGAACTGTTTTATACACTGCCCATTGACCTGAAAAGAGGAGTGATCCTTGGGATCCTCAATAGTGATTGCCCCAAAGGATGTGACTGCTGTGACCATATAAGGACCGGTCCACCTAGATTTCAATTTCCTAGGGAAGAGATGAAGACGGGAATTATAAAGAAGGACCTTCTGTCTTGGATGAAACTCTTTCCTGAGGATGCTCTTGTCATGTATCCACTTTATTTTTGCTTTGTAATTCTTGGACAAGTTGTAGGCATCATTTCTGAGTTCTTCTAACTCATTCATTTGAAGTTTTCGCTCATCCCCTACAGAGTCGAGGTCGAAGTTGAGCTTCTTAATGGCCCACAGGGCACGATGTTCAATCTCTATCGGTAGATGATAGGGTTTCCCAAAGACGAGACGATAGGGAGACATATTGAGTGGTGTCTTGTAGGCGGTTCTGTACGCCCATAAAGCATCAGTGAGACGAGTAGACCAGTCTTTACGTGTGGTATTGACTGTCTTCTCCAAGATCTGCTTGATCTAACGATTAGAAACCTCTACTTGACCACTAGTCTGCGGATGATAAGCTAGGGCAACCTTGTGGGTTACCCCATACTTTTTCATTAATTTCTCGAATATCCTATTGCAGAAATGGGTGCCCCCATCACTAATGATGGCCTTAGGGGCACCGAACCGAGTGAAGATGAACTCCTTTAGGAATTTGGCCACTACTTTGTGATCATTGGTCTTGGTGGGAATGGCTTCTATCCATTTGGAGACATAGTCTACCGCAAGGAGAATGTACTCAAAACCATATGAAATGGGAAAGGGGCCCATGAAGTCGATGTCCCAAATGTCAAAGATTTCATCGACTTGGATGGGAGTGAGGGGCATCATGTTCCTTTGGGAGATGCGGCCTAGATGCTGGCAATTAGGACAGGTTTTGCTGTAGATATGGGCATCTTTAAATAGTGTGGGCCAGTAGAATCCGCATTGCAACACTTTTTCTACAGTCTTCTTAGTGCTGAAATGACCACCACAAGGTTGGTCATGACACGAGGACAAGATATTTAGTTGGTCCGACTCAGGGACATAGAGACGAATGATCTGGTCAGGACAGTATTTATACAAATAAGGGTCATCCCAAGAGTAGTACTTAACTCTTGCTAGGAATTGGCTTCTGTCCTGTTTTGACCAGTGTGAAGGCATTTCTTCGGTAACAAGGTAGTTGACAATATCAGCATACCAGGGATTAATAGAGATAGCGAACAGTTGTTCGTCTAGAAAGGTCTCATGGATGGGCTGGTTGTCGAAGGATGACTCTAAAGTCAGTCTAGACAGGTGATCAGCCACTACATTCTCGGTTCCTTTCTTGTCCTTAATCTCAAGGTTGAATTCCTGTAGTAATAGAATCCATCGAATTAATCGAGGCTTGGTTTCCTTTTTCGACATGAGATAACGAAGGGCTGCATGATCAGTGTAGACGACCACCTTAGTGGCTAAGAGGTACTGATGAAATTTATCAAGGGCGAAGACTACCGCCAAGAGTTCTTTCTCAGTAGTGGAGTTGTTCATTTGCGCAGAGTTAAGAGTTTTGCTCGCATAATAAATCACGTGTGACCTTTCGTCAACTCTCTGCCCGAGAACAGCTCCTAACTCGTAGTCGGAAGTATCGCACATTACTTCGAAAGGTAGAGTCCAGTCCAGGGGACGGATAATGGGTGCAGTGGTGAGCTCAGATTTGAGACGCTCAAATGCCTTGATACAGTCAGTATTAAAGTCGAAAGGACTATCTTTAGCTAGAAGATGGGACAGAGGTCGAGCGATTTGAGAGAAGTCCTTTATGAATCGCCGATAGAATCCTCCGTGTCCCAAAAAGGATCGGATGTCACGGACGGACTTAGGAATGGGCAAGGTTGAGATGATATCGATTTTAGCTTTATCGACCTCAATGCCCTGATGGGAAATGACATGTCCCAGAACTATGCCTTTCTTCACCATGAAGTGGCATTTCTCCCAATTGAAGATAAGTCGCTTGTACTGACAGCGTTGAAGTACATGCCCTAGATGGTTCAGACAGTCATCAAAGGATGACCCAAAAACTGAGAAGTCATCCATAAAGACTTCAAGGAATCTTTCCACCGTGTCAGAGAATATGCTCATCATACACCGTTGAAAGGTTGCGGGTGCATTGCAGAGGCCAAAGGGCATGCGCTTGTAGGCAAAAGTGCCAAAGGGACAGGTGAAAGTTGTCTTCTCGTGATCCTCAGGGGCGATGGGTATTTGATTATACCCTAAGTAACCATCAAGGAAGCAGTAATAGGAGTGATCTGCTAATCTCTCCAACATCTGGTCTATGAAGGGCAAAGGAAAATGGTCCTTCCTAGTGTTGGTGTTGAGTCGTCTGTAATCGATGCAGACTCTCCACCCTTTCTTCAGGTGCTGGGTGACCATTTCCTTGTTCTTATTTTCCACAACTGTGAATCCTACCTTTTTAGGGACGACATGAATAGGACTCACCCATTTGCTGTCGGAGATGGGGTAGATGATACCCGCATCTAACAGTTTGAGGACCTCATCTCGGACTACTTCCTTCAAGACGGGGTTCAACCTCCTCTGGTGTTCACGAGAGGTTTTGGAATCATCCTCGAGACAGATGTGATGTTGGCACACTGAGGGGTCTATGTCTCGAATATCCTCTATAGTCCATCCTATCGCAGATTTGTGCTCGTTGAGCAACTCAAGAAGTTTCTTACGTTCACTCTCAGACAAAGTGGAAGCAATAATGACAGGGTAGGTTTCCTTAGGACCAAGATAGGCATAGGAAAGATCTGTTGGAAGTGGCTTGAGCTCCAATGTTGGAGCAGATGGAGTTGAAGTAGGTGTCACAGAAGACACGGATTGAAGATGTTTGACTTCAGTAGGTAAAGGAAGGATGGGTTCTCTGGCCATGGTTATTAGAGGCTCGAACTCGATGAGTGGAGCAGGGATCTCTATCAGTGGAGTAGTCTCCAAAAGATCATTGAGATCAGAAATAGCTGACTCTGTTGCAAAGTCAGCCCCAAAGTGTACTAGACACTGTTTAAGAATATCTTCGGTGGAGTCCGAGATTAGACTCTCAACGGTACACATTTCATCAGACACATCGCGATCGGCATCCTGTTGCATTAGAAGAAAGATATTGACCTCAGCTTTGAGGTTTTTGAAAGCAATGGACATGTTTCCGTCCCGGCACCTGATGTGTGCATTCGCAGTGGCAAGGAAAGGACGGCCTAAGATGACCGGAATGCGGTTATCCTGACACGGCTCGGTGTCGAGAATGATAAAGTCCACAGGATAATAAAAGTCAGCGACTTTTACTAGGACATCTTCAGTGATTCCTCTTGGAATCTTGATGGACTGATCAGCCAATTTCAGGGGACATTGGTAGGCTTCATATCTTTCAGTCCTAACTGCTGATATACTGAGAACGGTATGAGGTTGACGCTAGCCCCTAAATCTAGCAAGGCAATGCAGCTAAAATTGTCTCCAATTTCGCATTGGACAGTTGGGCTACCCGGATCCTTGTGTTTGATCACACTGTTGCGTTGAATGAACGCGGTGGCTTTTTCAGCCAAGAAGGCAGCTTTGGGTACATGTGTACACCGCTTGACTGTGCACAGGTCCTTGAGAAATTTGGCATAGGAGGGGATTTGCTTGATAACAGAAAGGAATGAGATATTTATCTGGACGTCTTTAAAGACGTCTAAGATCTCTGAGAATTGCTGATCCCGCTTATCTTGGACAAGTCTATCCGGGAAGGGAGGCTTTACTCGACAAATGGATTTGTCTTTAGCCTTAGATTTCTGCACAGGGATATCTAATGTTGGTGCAGAGGGAGAGGAAGCAGAGGTAGGATTAGGACTAGTTTCCTCTGTGCGAGTGATGGGTGTTGGAGATGGCACCAGTGGTGGTTGGACTCCCATGTCCACAATTTTTCCTGACCGTAGGGTGGTTACGGCTTGCACTTCCCCTTGACAGTTCTCATTCTGGCTCTGAGATTGGGAACCGATCTCATATACTACTCCTTTGGCATTTCCTTTTGGGTTAGCAATGGGTTGGCTAGGAAAGATCCCCTTAGCTTTCTCAGCTTCTAAGTTACCTAAACGTTGCTCTAGACGAAGCATGGATTGATGTTGCTGTTGCTCTAGGCGTTGCATAGATTGAGTAATGAGTTGAGCTAGAAGGTCCTCGATACCGGGTTTGGGGGCCAACTGTTGGGGGGCAGCTAATGGGAGCTGAGGCACTAATTCGCAACTCGAGCTCATCGGGGCATTATAGTTATAGGCTGGAGAATTAGTTGGGACAATCTGTTGGTTCTGAAAGTTCTGGGGAACTCTTTGCTGATTCTGAAATGTGCTCGGTTGTCCAGAGTATTGACCCTGTTGGAATTGCTGGTTCTGAGTGGATGGGTACTGACTCTGCTGGTACTGACCCTGATTGAATTGCCTATTGGATTGATTGAACCCAGGAGGATACATGCCTTGAGGCTGACACGGAGGTTGAGCTTGTGGTTGAGTAGACTGAGGCCTCCAAGAGAAGTTAGGGTGGTTTCTTGTATCAGGATGATAAGATTGACTATATGAGTTCTGAGTGGGTGGTTTGTATGTGCTGAAAGCACAAACTTCTTCCTGAAGAGGATTTGACCATCCTTCATTCAAAGGACAATGCTCAGTAGTATGGGAGGGTTACAGACAGAGGGTACAGGATTCCATAGGGCTCTCGTGTCCCACATGCATGACTGGGGTAGATTGTTGAGTAGGCTTTTGTACAGACACAGCCAGTGCCGAGACTGACTTGCTCAACTCTTGAATGACAGATCGAAGCTCAGTATCAACTGTAGCATCATGTCCCTTGGTTGTCCTTTGGACCGAAGTGGTTCGACTAAACTCTGAGTCAGTCGTCCAATGTTGAGAGTTTTCTTCTAACTCTCCCAAGAATTTGTATGCATCGGTCGGAGTTTGGTGCATGAATTTTCCTTGGCACATTGACTCTACCATGGTCCGGGACTCATCAGTAAGTCCCTTATAGAAGACGTGGACAAGATTGCCCTTGTCGATGCTATGGTGGGGACACTTAGTCAGGTAGTCTTGGAATCTATCCCACGCTTTGAAAAATTTCTCATCGGACTTCTGTCGAAAGTCCTGGATGAGGTGCTTCGATCTGAGGCCCGGTCTTTGAGTGAGAATGGGAAAACTCGCAGACACACATTGTCATCATCAAGGTTCTGATTCTTGAAAAGTAAGATAACATGTTGGAATTCCCTAATATGGGAATATGGGTCTTCTCTTGGGAGACCACGAAAGGTTGGCAGCATTTGGATCGTCTGCGGCCTGATCTCAAACTGTACCGCAGTAGTAGGTGGGAGAATAATGCAAGTGGGCGGATTAGCAGAGATAGGGGCGAACCTTTCGATAAGAGGTCGTTTGACTGCCATGACTACAAAGGTAGTAGTACTGGGGGAGGCGGGTGGGAAAAGAGATGGGGAAGGATTCAGTAGAGGATCCACTGTAGGTACGTGATTCTCAGATCAAATCAAGCGTTTGTTCGGACTAGTCCAAATGGGCATATGCTGAGGAGGCAAGCTCTATACTTGGCAAAAAGTTGCCAGAGAGGAACACTATCCTAAATGATGCACACCAAGGACAGATAATCCTATTATAAGCAATCAGAAAATATTTTAGGAATTATCTTTGTTAGTTTTGGGGCTAGAGTAGATTATGACAGTGGGCGGACCACTGGTTTATCTTTTAACCGCCGGACTAACTGTTTTGCACTCAGAGGTTCTCACCAGGCTACACTCTTCAGAGTGAATCCTTTAGTACTAACTCTAGTTAACAACAAGGCAATCCGAAGCCTAGACAGACGTGCGGCACAATGGCTGACTTAAGTACGTCCCAGATTAACTGGATTGGTCAAGTGGATAAGAAGAGTATTCCCTCGGGTTAAGCTAGGGTTGATGCGTGTTCCTAGTCCACATGCAACTAACCGCCGAATAGTCCAAGATGCCACGTCGAGCTCAGTGTACTTGAGTAGCAGGGACTTATGGGTGTGTTAGACAACAGGGACCCGCGCTCGTGATCTTATTTCGATTGGATGTTAAGCGGGTTCGCTTTGTGTGGATTTTTCCTCGAACACCGGGCTAATTGGCTCTACTTCTTGATTCTTTTTATTATAAATGGATCCTAGGGATCAATTTCAGCTGGAGTGATGAGGTGGGTGATGAAATCCCACCAGTTTCAATTTTGGAGCTGGGTTTGCTCTCTTAGAGTTGATTGATTAACGGCCACGCCATGCAAGTCAAATAATATGTATGCGAAAGCAAATAGACAAGCGGCAATGATGCACCCAATAACACCGTATCGCACTCAAGGCGAGGTAGAGACTTACCTCCCGTAGGCCATGCCACGGGGTCGCCTCCGTGGGTTAGAGAGGGGTATCCTAATGGGCTTGGGCCTGACTCCACCTCTTTGAGCTTTCGCTCCCTACCCACACTGGATCGTGTTCCTGCAGAAAAGTTAGATCGCACGGTCTAGGTAGTCGAGATTCTAGTTGGAAGATCCTTGCCTTTTTAGGGTTCACAGAGCACGTATTGGATTTAGGCAAGTTTTTGAATTAATTTCCAAATTCGAGATGGGGTAAAATTTAAGAATTCCCAGATTGGAAAAGTCCTAGATTGGAAAGTTTCCTGAACTGTGGAGATCGTCCAAGAAAGATTTGATTGCGAGATCCCTTACAATTTTGGGAAATTTCCCAAAATTAAAATTCTGCTAGATTTGTGGTGTTTTCTTTTGCAGACTTTTCCAAATTCGGAAGATTTCTAAAGATAGAAATTCTTCTAAAGAGGAAATTTCTAAGAGGGGAAACCCTAATTAAGCAGAGTTTCAAGATTTTGGAATCTTTCCAAAAATCGCAAATCCTTGATTGGTGATTTCTAAAAAACTGCAGAATATAAAACATAAAATGACTTTTTTTTTTTAATGTTCTTTTTCGATTTTATAGAGACTTATTAAAACTAATAAAATAACGGATAAGAACTCATTAAAATAATTCCAAGAAATGAATACAAACAAATCAACTTTATTAAATCAAATGTAATACATTCACTAATTTAATGCAAAAATTAACTAGTCTAACTAAAAAGCATTGAGAGAGAGAAAGAGATTTTAGAGAGGTGTACTAATCTTGAGAGAGAAGCTAGTGAAAGAAAATAATTAAAACTAAGAAGATTTGTAGAGAAAAGGTGAAGGATCTCACCTTTATTGGAGGATCGATTGCAATGGTGACTGGTTCTTCCTCCTTCAATCAAGTGGAGCGGCTAGGGCTAAGAGATAGTGAAAATGGTGGCTAGAGGGGCTGGTGAAGGCGAGATGGAAGCTTTTCTTGCTGACCGTTGTGTTGGTTGAAGGACGTGGTGGAGTTTGAAGATGACGGCTTGGGCTTTGCTGCTGGCTTCAATGGTGGCTGGCCGGTGGTTGTGCAGGGGTGAAAAATGGCTGTGAGAGATGGCGCAAGAGATGTGGATGGCTTATGAGAAAAATGAGAAGGAGAAGATTTTTGGGAGGTGGAGAGTATGGAATTAGGGTAAAAACGTGGAGGGGGGCAGCAATGAAATATCCTCTTTTTTTTTAATAGGAACCATGGGTTCATATATTAGAAACCCACGGTTTCTAATTTCATTTGAAAACGTGGTGAAGCCTACCATATAAGGGTGAAAATGTCCTTAGACATCCTCCATCCTAGCCGTCCATTGCATCCTATTTTAGCAACATTCTTCACACCATTTTCTTAAAAAGGAATTTTATTTTGAAGACAAAAGTTTCCCTCCAAAAATGTTCTTGCTTTCTTGGGTAAACACCACCTATTAATTTTTGGAAAACCACTCTCAAAACACTTTTCCATCACCATTCCTTTTTCCAAAATAAGCCTAGAATATATTTTCTCGCAAAAATGTCTAATGTTTTTAGTGCTAAAACCATTTTTCTTTGTTGCTAAATGGAGTAACATTCTCCTGGGTCCCACTAAAATGGCTAGGCTACGGGTCGTTGGTGATGGGCCCATATATTTGGCCCACATGGTTGAACATGGAATAATGAGCCTAATGGGTTTTACGATGGAGTGATGGGTAATCAGATGGTCGAATTAGATGGTGATGATCAAGTGGGTCGTATGGTGAAGATCAGACAGGATAGGCCATAGGACAGTGATTGTGAAGGGAGGGAGTATCGGATGGTTGAGATCGAAAAGTAGAGAGAGGATGAAGATCTAGAGAGAGGAGAAAGAAAATATTACAATATTAGTGCTAAAACTATTTTCCTTTGTTGCTAAATGGAGTAACATTCTCCTGGGTCCCACTAAAATGGCTAGGCTACGGGTCGTTGGTGATGGACCCATATATTTGGCCCACATGGTTGAACATGGAATAATGAGCCTAATGGGTTTTACGATGGAGTGATGGGTAATCGGACGGTCGAATTAGATGGTGATGATCAAGTGGGTCGTATGGTGAAGATCAGACAGGATAGGCCGTAGGACAGTGATTGTGAAGGGAGGGAGTATCGGATGGTTGAGATCGAAAAGTAGAGAGAGGATGAAGATCTAGAGAGAGGAGAGAGAAAATATTACAAAATTAAAGAGAAAATGCTAGCAGAGGGTCTTGAACCCTTGTCTTAGACTTGGTCTTCTGCATGCTTCACCAACTGAGCAAGCATCCGCCTTGTGTTAGTTTATAAGCTTTAATCTCCTTAGTCTCTTCTTTGAGGGCTTGTCTCTCCTTCTCTCTTGGTCGTCCCTTGATTCTGTCGACTCTCCGGTTCTTCCCGTTTTTGGCCTATATCTTCTCATCCCCAGCTTGTTGGCTCTTGAGCTTTGATCATAGATTCTGGAAGTTGATTGTGGGCCCGTATGCCATCAAAGTTGCCTAATTAGTGCTCCTGCGATAGAAAAATCGCGTAATGAGAATGACTTCGCATGTGGATCAAATAACTGCGTATGAATGCATGTAAATATACCATTTTAACCAAAAAAGCATATTCTACGGAATGAGAGAAACTCTGACGTAGAAATGTTGATAAAAAATACAGTTTTACGTAGAAGAGTGTAACAATGCTAGAAGGATAATTGCTTAAAATAAGCACTTTTGAGCGAATATCACATATTCTCTAATACTCTCTCACGATCACATGTCTCTTTGAAAAAGAAACATGTGATTAGTTACAAGAAATATATGTCATTGATTTTCATAAAGTGAATATGATGAATGGCCGAAATATCTATTTTTGTGCTTGATGGTGGTTATCGTCTGTCTATGAATTCCATCATTGTCGCATCATGCTCATCTTGGAGTCTGTCGAAGCCATTCAAGGTTCAAAATCTCAGGATCAACCGTTGGATCGGCGACCCCCGATTCTTATCCGGATTGGTTCAAAATGACATGATTATAAACTATGAAAGCATAACTGTGATTGATTGAGATTTCAAAATTTAGATCAAAGAGTTTTGTTTTTAATCCTTGGTGAGGTGATGGCCTTTGACGAAGAATCTAGGAACTAGTCATACCCATGATATTCATTTAGATTATACTAAGGCCAATATAATTTATCAAACTGAGAGTTTTAAAAAAATTATATGCATTTCCTTTCCTTCTTTGTCATGCCTCGATCTCAAGGTCTAGGAAGCGACCCATAGTTCGACTCAAAATTTATTGACCAATCTGACCCGCAATCCATCGGCCGACTCATAACCCATGGGCCAGGGAGGTGAGAAAATAAGGTCAAAAATAAAATGTCTCAGAATATCAATTTAAAATTTTTAAAAATCAATATAAACAATTTAAAAAAAAATTGTGAAGACACGCGCGACGAAAAAGCTATTACATTTACTAGATTTTTTGTTCATTTCCAAACTTAGAAATCTGTCAAACCGACGATCATGGTAGATAAGTTAAAAACAATACTTAATTCTAAGACATTATCATGAAGACACGAAGAAAAATGATTAAATTTGCTACCTTTAAAGATTTAAAAGCTAACCAAAATTATTCTCTAAAATAACAGAGCAAAAAATGACTATAGTCTAGTCCGAGAGTCGTAGCTCCTAGCATTGATGTTTGTTTTGAACGTACCACCCCAATCTGGAATCCTTACTCATAGACATTTCTAAAAAATTTAACCTAAAGTCCATAAACCAAGTCTAACTAGGTCAAAAAGTTTATTTGTTTAATTTTTACGTTTGGATTTTGAAAAAAACTACAGAGCAAATCCATAAGCAAGTGGGCTGAGGTTGATCCAAGTTGCTCGATTGAGAAACAAGTGTGGGATAAGACATGGTACACATGTGAACCAAAGGCATGACGGTGTATTTGGGTTACAGTAACGACATGGATGAGGGGGCATGAACTGCATGGAGGACATATTGACTGACAAGCTGATTGGTTGTCCAAGAAGGAAAGTAGAAGTAGCGAGGCTATGAATCGAAGCAAAGGTAGGGATTGATGGTTTTGCTAGCAAGAAGGGAATATCTTACTGGCTATTAGCACAAAGACGATCAACGGTGGCGATTGATTCCATCTTCACGAAATCTTTGCAAATAGAGTTTCTTTAGAGGGTAGAAATGTCAAAGAAAAAAGGAGGAGAATGTGTGACCAAACCCTAAATGGAAGATATATATAATATTTAAAAAAAAGAGGAGAGGGGCACCAGTCACTCACTCCTGAAGCTATTCCTATTTGCTCACAACCCAGCCGCCTCTCTTATCTTGAAGGGAAGATGAAAGTAATGTTTTTCCGTGTCGTTGGATCAGAAACCCTAGTTCAACAATATTTATAATTTCGGTTCACTTTAAATCCTATAAAAATACAGACTTTGTATAGCGATATGTCGGATGTCGAATCCGCACTCGGGGTTAAGGAACACAATTTATCGGAACATTAGAACAATAGAGAGTGCTTGAAAATATGGATGGAAGGGTGAGAGTGGTGATTAATGATTGAGATTTAAAATAATCTTTTATGGAGAGATTTCTATCAACTAATTAATATAAGTAAAGAGAAAGAAACACCATAAACGGAAAAGAGAAACTTATTTATTAAAATAATGCAAATTACAATGCTTGAATCTAATTTATTCATAAAAGAAAATAAAAATAAATAACCATCGCTCTAGAAAGCATTATAAGAGAAGAAATATAAAGATGAAGAACAAGATTTTAGAGAGAGAAAATAAAAGAGAAGATAGAAAATAAAGATTTACCTTGGTGACTTACCAATAGAGAAGAGGTTTGCAATGCCGTGTTCTTGATGGTTTTTAGATGAGAACCGAACTAAGGAGAGGAGATGGATATAGGAACTGGCAAACGTCTTACATATATAGTTTTTGAGTGGAGGATATAAGAAGATTTAAGATCTCATGATTGGAATGTCATATCACTTAAGAACGTCGGATCAAACTCTATAATTTCTTTTTTTTCCATTCTCCACATTTGATGATGGTACTAATCTTGAATCAAATAGGACTTGTATAGGTTATATTGATGCTTATGATAGGTTCAGAAAAGAAGGATATTCTGAAATTCAAAAATTCTGAAAGGGTATCTCACTATTCTTTGCAACTTTTTCCAAGTGTAGTATTTCCTTGACTTTTCTTATTCCAATTTTTGTCTTTTTGGATATTGTTTTGCATTCTTTTTTAGATTCTTTTTCCTTTCCTTTTTTCTTTTAATCATGTTTCTTTTCAGCATGAACCATTTGTTTTTCTTTTCTCAGTTTCTATCTTTTCATGGAGTAATCATACCAAATACTCTTTGATCCTTCTCAGAAGTAAGTTATCGTATTGAACTCTTTTTTGGAATTTGGTTTTTGGTTGATGGGTTAACAAGAAAAGGTTTTCATCAAAAGGCTCAAAAATAGTTTCTAATGGTATAGATGTTAGGGAAGCTAAAAAGTCTAATTGGTTAGAAAGATGGCCTATATCATTTTTTAGGGCTTGTACTTTTATCTTCGATTTGTCGAATGGATATAGAGAAGGTTCTTTATGTAATAATCCAAATTTGATGTCGTTCTGAGTTCCATGACCAAAGCAAAGGTTAATGAGATCACTCAATGGAAAATTTTGGGACTAGAAGAATTGTGAGTCATCTTGTTACTCAGAATAATTTTATAACCCTCAGAAAGGATGAAAAGTTCAAAAGCTCACTGGGTTAAGTCTCGACAATTGTTCTTCTTGGATCTCTCAATAATCTAAACTTCGGATAATTCTGACGTTTGATATGTGAAAATTGTTGTTGAATCTGAGTTTTCCAAGAATTTTTCAATCCACTGTAGTAATGTTTGCTTTCAAACTGAATGAAGAGCTAATAAGTGATTTTTTTAAAACAGACATCCTTTTCAATAAATAGACTTTTCGAAAACTTTTTACTCATCAAGTCAGGGCATTTTCGAAAATCATATGAAATTACACTAAAAAACACAAGGTTTCTCTCTTTTTTTTTTTTCAAAAGCAAAACATGAGTTGTGGTAAACACCCACTCCCAACTTAAACACAGCACCGTCCTCGGTGCTCACGACCGGAACATAAAAAGATGAAAGATCGATAATTCATGATGCAAGAGTTTAGGAAGGGTTCTACCAAATTGGCATAAATTGGACCTTGTGTGGTACCCAATGATCTGCAGAATGAATGTACCTACATGTCCAAAGAGATTTAGCAATAATATGTGCATGCGACTCACATAATTTTAGGAATATCAGAATTTCCTTTCCGAAAGCGCTAAATTTTATGTCTTCAGCCAGACATTTCGGGGGTATATCAAGTACCCCCAACTAGGTTAAAACTCATGGAGACTGAGTGAATCTGCAATCTTCTTGACTCCTAAGGTGGAATAGAGACTGTAATCCTATCTCTTGTCTAGGTATACTTGTGTAGAACAGGTCTTTCTCAGTGTAAACTGAGAGAAGGACAGTAAGTGCTCTGAGCAGATCCGCAAAAATATTTAGTTCAACGGGGAGGGATCGAAGCTGCTCAGGAAAAATTGAGAGGAGAGTAGTAGTGGGTTCTCTGACCATGGTTAGCAGAGATGCAAACTCATTGAGTTTAGTGTGAATGTATCTAAATGGAGCAGACTCCTGCAGATCAGTAATACCAAAATTGTTTGACTTCGAGATGAAGTCAGGCTCAAAGTGTTCTTGACACTAGGATAATTTTTCCACAGTAGAGTCCAGAACTAGACTCTCTACTACAGACGGTGTATCGACAATATCGACGTATGTTGGCTGTTCAAAAATGGTAACCTCTGCTTTGTGATTGTAAAATGCCGTCGACTTGTAATCGTCCCCACACCCGATGTGTGCATCAACGATAATGAGGAACGGTGGGACCAGGACAATAGGGACCATACTATTTACACATAATTGATTGTCTAGAAAGTCTGAGTCAGGTGCAGATGATGAGGCATCGAAGGTAGATGAGCCATCTACGATAGGTGCTTGTAAGGGCAACGAAGATGGAGACTCTGGCTCATTACGAATGTTGCACGATTCACTGGGGTCGAGGAATGGTAGGTCTATTCCAATTGGGATCCTCCGATCAAAATACATCTCAGTGTCATGAAGATCGACATCAGGGTCAGCAGAGGTAGAATGAGAAATAGGTTTCTCTGAGTTAGGTTCAAGATTTGATGCTTGTAAGGGCACCGATAATGGAGACACTTGCTCGTCAAAATTCCAGCTTGTTCTAGTGGTGGTAACAACTTCTATTTCATCCTGCCAATTCTGGTATTGGGTCCAAGGTAGCGAATCCTCATCATAGATGGTGGTCATGTCCTCCCCCTCTAGATAAGTGATAGGTTGACTGGGGTAGTTGACTTTCACACTTTCAGACTCTAACTGACATAGACGGTATTCCAACGTCTCCATGGAATATTATTGTTGGATGATATACTAAGAGAGAATGTCTTCTAGGTCAGATTTGGTAGTAGATTGTGGCGGTTCAGCTAAGTTAAGCTGAGGTGCCAACTCTTGATAGTAGTCCAAATGATTATGACAATGGTAGGCTGGTAATGAGTCTAGGACTGTCTGCTGACTTTGAGAATCCTGAGCGGTCTACTATTGACCAAAATATTTAGTATGTGGATCTGACTGGTACTACGATTGCGAGTATTGCCAATCATACTCTCCATTGGGTTGATGAAACTCGGAAGGATAATTATCATGCGGCAATGGCTTGTGGAGAAAAGACTACTGTTCTCAGTTAAAGTTATGGTTACTCCTAGTGTCCGGATAATAAGTGTTGTCATAGGAGGTCTGCATTGGAGATCGAAATGTACTGAAAGTACAAACCTCTTCTTGGACAAGAGGGAAATATCCCACAGAGTTGAAAGTATGTACAGATTGCTGGACTGAGACAGCAAGGGCAGAGACTGATTTGGTAAGTTCCTGAATTAGGAATTATAGCTCGGGGTCACCCTTTGCCTCACATCCCATAAAAGTCCGTTTGACCAAAGTGTTACTACTACAAATAGAATTGGTATTCCAGTGCTGGGAGTTCTCGCCTAGTTCTCCTAAGAAAATGTAGGCTTCTGTGGGAGTCTTGTGTATGAATTTGCTTTGGCACATCGACTCTAGTAGAGTTCTGGACTCATCAATGAGTCATTTATAGAACATGTGGACTACACTCCCCTTATCGAAATTATGATGGGGACATTTGGTGAGGGTGTCCTGGAACCTGTCCCATGCTTCATGGAATCTCTCATTTGACTTTTGTCGAAAGTCTTAGATGATCTGCTTCATCTTGTTTGTCTTGGAAATGGGATAAAATTTGAATACAATCAGGGGCAAAGAGAAAGGAAAAATTTTCAATTTGACACTCTCGTCATCAAGATGTTGAAGTTTGAAGAGAGTGCAGATGTTCAAAAACTACCTCAGATGAGTGTACGGGTCATCTCTTGGAAGACCATGAAAGGTAGGCAGCAATTGTACTATGTGCGGTTGTATTTTGAACTAAACCGCCGTCGTGGGTGGAAGTACAATACAAGTGGGTGGGTTCGCAGAGATAGGCGCATACATCTCAATGAGAGGTCGTTCAGCCGCCAGTTCTATGAAGGTAGTTTCTCTGGGAGAGGAGGGGAGGGTAGGAGATAGAGTAGGTGAAGATACTGGTGAAGAATCTAAAACGTTAGATTGACTCTCAGATCGAATCAATCTATGGTTGGATCAGGTCTAGACGAGCATATGCTTGAAAAAACAAGCCGTAAACTCAGAAAAAAGTTGCTAGAGGAGAACACTAACCTGAAGTAGACTATATGATGCACAAGGAGCAAATATGATAACCCTATTTCTAAAACAATCAAGATATTTTAAGAGATTATCTTGTTAGTTTGTGGGCTGAGGTATATTATGACAGTGGGCAGACCACTGGTTTATCTTTGTTACCCGCTGGACTAACTTTGTCGCTCTTGGGTTCTCACTAGGATACTCTCTTCAAAGCAAATGCTTTAGTACTAACTCAAGTTGATCGCAAGATAATCCAAAGCCTAGACAGACGTACGGCACATCGACTGACTTAAATATGCCCCAGACTTACCAGATTTGTCAAGCAATGGAGATGAGTTTTCCCTTAGTATAAGCTAGGGTTGGTTTGTGTTCCTAACCCAACAAATAGCAAACCAACAAAGAACCAGGGAAGCCACTGGTGAGCTCGGTATACTTGAGTAGTAGGGACTTATGGGTGTGTTAGATAATAAGGACCCGTGCTCGTGGACTTATTTGACCTGGGATTGATGGAGTGACTAAGTGGAGGGGTGTCCTAGAACACCGATCTAGTTTGGCTCTAGCTATTGATTTTCTTTATTAATTGTGGATCCTGGGGATCAAACTCAGCTGGAGTGATGAGGTGGGTGATGAAATCCCACCAGTTTTAAGGTAGAGCTGGGTTTGCTCTTTAATGTAATTTTTACGGCCAATCCAAGCAGTTCCGATAATGATTGCAAAAGCAAATAAACAATCAGCGCAGTTTTTGCACAATGATCAAGATCGCACTCAAGGCGAGGTATAGAAACTTGCCTGCCCGTTGGATACGCACGGGGTCTCCTCCGTGAGATAGGGAGGGGTATCCAAATGGGCTTAGGCCCAACTCCTCCTCTTTGAGCTTTTGCTCCCTACTCACTTAGTACTCCCAATTTGCTATCATGTTAGTCCACAATGGTCTATGGTATGGATTTGGAAGGTATACCGCCTTTGAGATTTCAAGAAATACGCAATGATTTTGGGCAGGTAATGTGAATTAGTTCCAATTATGGTTTGAAATTCAAATTTAGGTATTCCCGAATAACGGTTCGAAAATATCTACTTTTGAATACCTGGAGTTGGAAACCTTCCAAAATGAATCAAATAACCAATGGTGATCTAACTAGAAATAACAGAATTGAAATCTAACCCTAATATTTTTTTAATTAAAATTAATCTAGCAGTTATTCTAAAAGTAAAGAAAAACAAATTCCTAAGTTATTACAACTTTGCACTCGGCCGTCCGAGGCATTAAAATAATAAGTAAATAATTTGAAATAGAAAATTGAAAGTTTTCGATTTGGATCGGATCTCCTCGATTAAGTAACTTTTCGATTTCTTGTTCGTCTTTTTGCAATCCCGTCAACCGAGCGGCAACGGCGCCATTTGAAAGTAAGGTTTTTCCGTGTCGTGGGATCGAAAACCCTAGTTCAACAATATTTATAATTCTGATTCATTTTAAATCCTACAAAAATGCAAACTTTGTATAGCGATATGTCGGATGTCGAATCCGCACTCGGGGTTAAGGAACACAATTTATCGGAACATTAGAACAATAGAGAGTGCTTGAAAATATGGATGGAAGGGTGAGAGCGGTGATTAATGATTGAGATTTAAAATAATCTTTTATGGAGAGATTTCTATCAACTAATTAATATAAGTAAAGAGAAAGAAACACCATAAACAGAAAAGAGAAACTTATTTATTAAAATAATACAAATTACAATGCTTGAATCTAATTTATTCATAAAAGAAAATAAAAACAAATAACCATCGCTCTAGAAAGCATTATAAGAGAAGAAATATAAAGATGAAGAACAAGATTTTAGAGAGAAAAAATAAAAGAGAAGATAGAAAATAAAGATTTACCTTGGTGACTTACCAATGGAGAAGAGGTTTGCAAAGCCGTGTTCTTGATGATTTTTGGATGAGAACTGAACCAAGGAGAGGAGAGAGATAGAGAAGTTTAGAGAAGAAGGGGAGAGGGAACCTAGGGTTAGGTTGTGAGAGGGGGGAGAGAACCACTAAAGCAAAAGAGATCCTGGATCTCTTATAGCCTTGATTTATTTGTTGTAAAAATGGGAACCGTTGGATCTAGAGAGATCCAATGGTTGGTTATTCTTTTAATGAGAGAAATGGTAGGTTAGTTAGATGAGAGAGAGAGTGACTAGGATAGAGAGAGATGGGGGAGAGAAGAATCGGTCAAGTGAGACCGATTCTCTTTTGTTGTTGCAAATGGGCATGAGCATGGGCATGGGCATGGGTCATGGGCCAAGATAGATAGAGAGAGAAATAGGAGAGAGGTGAGAGAAAAATACAAAAATAATAACATTGGAGGGTCTTGAACCCTAGTCTGCTTTATTCTCTCTCATCCGCTCTACTAATTAGTCAAACTAGTCTTTTGATGTCAATTGGTGTGGCTTTTAACACCTTAGTCCTTCTCTTGGTCTTCAGCTTTTCTTCTCTCTTAGTCATTGTTTCGACTCTACGATCCTCTGGCTTTGTCCGTACATGACTTATATCTTCTTATCCTAGCCTGCTGGCTCTTTAAGCTTTGATAGAAGATTTTTGTAGTTAATCGTGGGCCCGCCAGTCCTTGAGAATCGCCCGATAGGGTCTTCTGTAAGTGAAAAATGAGTAATGGGATTCAACTAAAATGACTTGATACTGGACTATCCGAAATACGTATATTTCATGCAAATAGTCGATTTTCGTTTAAAGAATGCATTCTAGACAATGGAAGAAACTCTTACGTGGAAAAGTCGACAAAAAGACAAGTTTTACTAGGAGAATGCGACATCGCTATAAAGATAATGGCTTAAAATAAGCACTTTTGAGCGAAATATCAGAAGATAAGCCGTCTTCTTCAGACCCGATCTCTTCTTCCTTCATTCTTCATCCTTTCCTCTCATCGTTCCCCCTCCATAACCTGCAACTACGAGTTGCAGGTTTGAATAGCGCCTGCAACCCTCACCTTACACATCTCCAGCAAGCCGCCCCAACAGCCACCACGATTTCTTCCCCTTGAATCTCCTAGTCGCCCACAATCCCAAACCGGGAAGCCGTCCTCATCTTCTTCTCCCAAGAAGAAGAAAACAAAAATAGCAAAGAAAAAAAAAAGAAAAAAAGAGAAGAAGAAGAAGAAGAAGAAGAAGGGGGAAATCTTTGCTGTTTTTGTTTTCTTCTTCTTGGGAGAAGAAGATGAAGACGGCTTCCTGGTTTGGGATTGTGGGCGACTAGGAGATCCAAGGGGAAGAGATCGTGGTGGTTGTTGGGGCGGCTTGCTAGAGATGTGTACGGTGAGGGTTGCAGGCACTGTTCAGACTTGCAACTCGTAGTTGTAGGTTGTGGAGGGGGAATGGTGAGAGGAGATGATGAAGAATGAGGGAGGAAGAGATCGGGTTTTTACCAAAACTTATATATATATATATATGAAAACATGAGTTTTCGTAAAAACCCACCCCCAACCAAAATATAGCACCGTCCTCGGTGCTCATGACCGGGGATATAAAAGGATGAAAAATCGGTACTGATGATGCAAAGGTTTAGGGAGGATGTTACCAAGTCGACATGAGTCTCATGCATTTGTTATTACTGTTATATCTCTGGAAATGCAGATACATTCATTCTGCCGATCATTAGGTACCACACTGTCGAGTCTATGCCGACTTGGTAACATCCTCCCTGAACCTTTGCATCATCATTACCGATTTTTTATCCTTTTATGTATCGGTCATGAGCACCGAGGATAGTGCTATATTTTGGTTGGGGGTGGGTTTTTACCAAAACTCATGTTTTCATATATATATATAAAGAAGTATTTTTGGGTGGTTTCCAATGTTTTCCAAAGTTTTCTAGAATTTCAAAAATGTGTCAAATACCCTGACTTTGATTAGCTGAAAACCTCCGTTAAAGTCAGTATTGAGGATGGCAATTTTTGTTTAAGGTTAGCTTTGAGTCAAGTCAAGCTTGACTACAACAGGTTTGAAAACTTAAAAAAACTCAGATTTGGCACAATTGTACACTATCAACATCAGAGTCATCCTAAGTGTAGAAACTCTAGAGATTCTGTGAGAATAATTGTGGAGACTTAACCCAGTGCGCGTTCGAGCCTTTCATCATTTCAGAGGGTTATATTATAATTCCGAGTCACATGATGACTCATAATTTCTTCATACATGCAATATTTGTTGAGAGAATTCATTATCCTTTGTTTTGATCATGGAACTCAGAACGACATCAAAATTGGATTATTATGACAACCTTTTTCTATATCCATTCAAAACATGTTACATGAGAGTGCAAACTCTAGAACATGATTTAGGCCATCTTTTTAAACCTTTCAACCTTTTTAGCTTACTTGAAATCTCTATCATAGAAACCCTTCGAACCATTATCAGAGCCTTTTCTTGTTAAACCCATTAACCTATAACCCAGTCCAGTTACGAAGTATGATTCGCGACCTTACTTCTGAGAAGGATAGAGAAATAATTGATATGGGTGTAACATGAAAAGAAGAAAAATCAAAGAAAAGGAAAGTGGTTCAAACTGAAAAGAATATATGAAAAGAAAGCGTGAAAAAAGAGTTGAAAGAAAAAAAATTTGAGCAGTCTTAGAAATATCGAGAAAAACCGAAAAACATGAAAGAAGGTAAAGGAAAAGAAATGGTTTTACACCTGCAGGAAAAAAAGATATCCTCTCTGTTGCCTACTTTAATGTGCACACTCAGAACACTAAGGAATTACAAAAATGTAATCCTTAAGTAACATGAAATAAAAATGCACCAAATCATACCCTAGACATTAAAGTCTCTAATGCAACAAAAAATGAATTGTAACTAGGGTGTGAGGGGTAGTAAATACAACAAGTTTAAAAACTTGAGGGAAGCCCCAAGGTCGGACCACAAGGATTGGGGTATAGTGTTCTAAAACTAGGTTACTACATGCATGGTGTGATGAAAAAATGGAATGAGAGTGGTGTGTGCCAATAGATGAAGTGTGTGAGTGAATGCAAGAAAGTTAAAGTAGTAGGTAGTGTGCTATAAAATAACAAGACAAGTAAAATATTTGAAGGAAAATCAAGAGATAAGAGTTTGGGCATTAAGATTTGGCCCATCCCATCATCTTGGTCCTTATGGAGACAACTCACAAAGGGAGAGAATCAACTACTAAGTTGTTCTTCCCACTAAAAATATAACAATGAAGCTCATAAATAACATTCAAAAGTAGGGTTTCCACCAAGAGGTATTTTCAAACTATAAAAGCATACTAGAACTAAGAAGTGTTCTAGGGGTAAAAAGAGAGCAAGTATGAGACTACAATACTATGGATGCATGGCATACAAAGTTAAAAGCACTCATAAAAGATCTCACAAATTAAGATATAATAAAAATACCTCACTTCATTCATAAATGTAATCACAAACTACAAGGTGTACATGATACAACATGTGAAAGTGAAAACAATATAAAAGAAGTGGAGAAAGCCCTTTACAACAATAAGCTCATTCATTGGTGAGTTCCTCCATAAGTCCCAAGAGAGATGAGATGTCCTCCTCTCTATGCCCAAGTAGAAAACTAGCCAAGCATAGTGTGGTTGGCCATGAAAAATAAGTAAAAAGAGAAAGAGATAAGAAGAATGAGAATGGAGAAGAGACTTGCTTGGGATTTTTTAACTCTCTCAAGAAAACTTATAAGAGAAAAGAAGACCTTCTCATAAGCTCAAAGTGAGCTTATATAAAAGATGTGAGGTGGTGAGGTGGAAGGTGATGTGGAAGATGATGTGGAAGAGTGATAAGTGGAGATAAGAGGTGGAGATGAGGTGGAAGGAGATCAATGGTTGGAAAATAGAACCAATGGGGGAGGATTTGTACAAGGTTAGCCTTGCAAAAGGTGGTAGGTTTGATCTCCAAGGTGTTGGGTGTGTTGGCTTTTGGTTGGTTGGTCTTTCCAAGAGAAAAAAGGTGTAACTTTTCTATTGGTGGGTCTTCCCAAGAGAGATTTGACTTTTTTTGAATTTTGAAGTCTCCCATGTTGTGTCTCCATCACACATGTGAGGTCTAATATGTGGCTTGGAGGTGGCTTAGATGGCTTGAGAAACTCCCATGTGGCTTGCATTGCTTCAAGGGCTTGGTGGCTTTCATGGCTTCATGGCTTCATGGCTAGAGAAACTCCCATGTGGCTTGCATGGCTTGGTGGCTTTTATGGCTTCATGGCTTCATCAACCACTTAGTTATGGCTTGCATGGCCATGATGCTCCATAAAGCTCTCAAGAATAATCCAACGGCTAGGGAGCTTCCATGTGGCACACATTTGGAGATGGTCTATGGGGAGTTAGATCTTCCTCGATGATCCTACGCATCCATGATAATCTATTGGCGATCCACCATTATCCTACAATTATTCAATGTACGCGTAACAAGGGTCTAAATCGGATATGATATGCATGAGACATCTAGGATGCATTTTAGGCATAAATGCGGAGTTATAAGCTAATGAAGTCTGATAATGTCCTAAGGTTAAAATGAATAATACGCACAAAATTGACATTATCAACACCCCCCAACCTGAATATTTGCCAGTCCCTTGGCAAACAAAATAGGATAATTTTTTTTTTTTTTAAATGCTTAAAAAAAATTGGAATGGCTAAGAAATCTAGACAAAATATTTTGTAAATACCCACACCCCCCAACTTAAACAATTCATTGTCCCCAATGGATAGAAAAATTTGGTTTTCAAAATAATGCATGGTGATGATCAACATGAAATGATTATGCATTCAGAAAAGGGAAGAGATGGGAAGGGGTATACCATAGACTTCTTCAATATCAGCTCAAGACTTCATTCCACGCATACAAAAAAGACAAACAAACAAATTAATCCTCGTAAACAGGATCTTCTAAGGCCATGGAGATGGTCTCAGGATCAAAATTCTCAAGGTATGATTTCAATCTTTGTCCATTCACCGTGAATGTGGTGCCAGTTTTTGGATTCTCGACCTCGACCGAGCCATAAGGAAAGACACTCCGGACTATGTAAGGTCCAGTCCACCTAGATTTGAGTTTTCCTAGGAAAAGATGAAGCCTGGAATCATAAAGAAGCACCTTATCAGAAGGTTGGAAAGACTTCCTGAGAATGTTTTTATCATGAAAAACTTTTGTTTTATCTTTGTAAATTTTTGCATTCTCATAGGAGTTTGTCCGAATCTCTGCGAGCTCATTCAACTGGAGCTTTCTTTGGACTCCAGCTTTGTCCAAATCAAAGTTAAGCTTTTTGATTGCCCAATAGGCTTTGTGCTCAAGCTCAACTGGCAAGTGACATGCCTTCCCAAAACCTAAACGGTAAGGGGACATTCCCAATGGAGTTTTAAAAGCTGTACGATAAGCCCAGAGTGCATTAGTTACTCTCAAGGACCAATCTTTGCGGTCTGGGTTTACAGTTTTTTGTAAAATATTTTTGATCTCCCGATTGGAAATTTCCACTTGTCTGCTCGTTTGAGGGTGATAGGGGGTAGCAACTTTGTGAGTAATACCATATTTGGCCATTAGGCTCTCAAAAGGCTTGTTGCAGAAGTGCTTCCCCCCATCACTAATGATGGCTCTAGGGGTAGATGTTCTCTTTTAAGAATTTTAAGACAACTCTATGGTCATTATCTTTACATGCTATGGCCTCTATCCACTTGGATACATAGTCCACAGCCACCAAAATGTATAGGTTGCCAAAGGAACAAGGAAAAGGGCCCATGAAGTCAATGCCCCACACATCGAATATTTCAATGATGAGAATGGGATTTAAGGGCATCATGTTTCTACGGCTAATGGTCCCTAACCTTTGGCATCGGTCGCAAGACTGGCAGAAAATTTGAGCATCTTTAAAAAGAGAGGGCCAGTAAAACCCACATTGTAATATCTTGAAAGCTGTTTTCTTTCCAGAAAAATGGCCTCCACAAGCACTAGAATGGCATAAGGTCAAAATCGAGTGATGCTCATATTCTGGGACACATCTCCGGATGATTTGGTCTGGACAATATTTAAACAAGTATGGATCTTCCCAAAAGAATTTTGTCACCTCGGAATAAAACTTTCTTTTATCTTGGGTGGTCCAATGTGAGGGAACATGTCCTGTAACTAGGTAATTGGCAATGTTTGCATACCATGGTGCTTGAGAAATTTCAAACAATTGCTCATCTGGGAATGTCTCAGCCACAGGAAGTGTCTCAAATGAGGACTCGAGGACTAGTATAGACAAGTGGTCTGCTACAACATTTTCAGAGCCTTTCTTGTCTCTGATTTCTAAATTGAACTCTTGTAAGAGAAGGATCCGTCTAATAAGTCTGGGCTTCGCATCCTTCTTAAACAAAAGGTATTTGAGAGCCGCATGGTCAGTGTAAACTATCACTTTGGATCCAACCAAATAGGATCTAAATTTGTCAATGGCAAACACCACAGCTAGCAACTCTTTCTCCGTGGTGGAGTAGTTAAGTTGGGCATCATTCAATGTCCTGCTAGCGTAGTAGATCACACATGGTAACTTATCCCTTCTCTGCCCTAAGACCGCACCTACGGCATAGTCGCTGGCATCACACATTACCTCAAAAGGCAATGACTAATCTGGAGGTTGAATGATGGGTGCCGTGGTCAACAAGGTCTTAAGCTTCTCAAAAGCTTGTGTGCAATCTTCATCAAATTTGAAGTCTACATCCTTAGCAAGGAGATTGCACAGGGGCCTAGAGATTTTACTAAAGTCCTTTATAAATCTCCTATAAAATCTAGCATGCCCTAAGAAAGACCGAATTTTCCTAACACTTTTAGGGATAGGCAGGTGAGAAATAAGATCAATCTTAGCTTTATCTACCTCAAGTCCTTTAGAAGAGATAATATGGCCTAAGACAATCCCTTTTGAGACCATAAAGTGACATTTTTCCCAATTAAGCACCAGGTTTTTCTCTTGACATCGAATCAAAACCAACTTCAAGTGCTGCAAGCATTCCTCAAAAGTGTCTCCAAAAATGGAGAAGTCATCCATGAAGACTTCTAGGAATCGCTCTACCATGTCAGAGAAGATACTCAACATGCATCTTTGGAATGTAGCAGGTGCGTTGCACAGGCCAAAAGGCATACGCCTATAGGCAAATGTTCCAAAGGGACACGTGAATGTAGTCTTCTCCTGATCTTCAAGAGCAATCTCAATCTGGTTATAACCAGAATATCCATCCAAGAAGCAATAGTAAGAGTGTCCAGCCAATCTCTCAAGAATCTGATCAATGAAGGGTAATGGGAAGTGGTCCTTCCTAGTTACCGAATTTAGCTTTCGGTAGTCTATGCAAACTCTCCAACTGGTTGTTTGTCGAGTTGGGACAAGCTCATTATTGTCATTCTTAACTACCGTTATTCCAGATTTCTTTGGAACAACTTGGGTTGGACTTACCCATTGGCTGTCAGATATGGGGTAAATGATACCCACATCTAAAAGTTTGAGGACCTCAACCCTAACTACATCTTTTATGTTTGGGTTCAACCTCCTTTGAGCCTCACGAGTGGGTTTGGCATTTTCCTCCATATGTATCCTATGAGTGCAAATGGTGGGGCTAATACCCTTTAGGACTGCTATGGTCCAACCTAAGGCTGTCTTATGTTCCCTGAGGACTTCTAACAGTCTAGCCTCTTGTGCTTGAGTAAGCTCAGAGGAGATGATGATAGGGAATGTTTCCCTCCGGCCAAGGTAGGCATACTTAAGCTCTTTGGGCAAGGGCTTAAGTTCAAGTTTGGGGAATTCTATGGATGACAGGATAGGTTTGGTTTCATTAATAGGTAGAGGTTCAAACTTGGACTTCCACCTTCCCGTGTCCAAAGGAGGTGCAGAGTTCAAAAGAGAATTCACTTCTCTAGTGAACTCTTCATCATCATCTAGCTCTTTAAAAAGGGCCAAACAAGTTTCTAATAAGTCCTTAGAAGTAATTTTTGATAGAGTAGCTTGGACAATTGAGTCAATCATGTTGACTTCTTGGATGTCTTCATTCTCAATGGGATACTTGCAAGCATTAAAGATGTTTAATTCAACTGTCATGTTCCCAAAAGACAATTTCATAACACCATTTCTACAATTAATTAAAGCATTAGAGGTAGCAAGGAATGGTCTACCCAAAATAACCGGTATTTGAGAACTAATATTTGCTACCGGTTGTGTATCCAAAATAATGAAATCCACTGGAAAGTAAAATTTATCCACTTGGATAAGCACATCCTCTATAATGCCTCGTGGGACCTTAACAGATCGGTCTGCGAGCTGAAGGGTAACACAAGTTGGCTTTAACTCTCCAAGCCCTAATTGCTCGTAAACTGAGTAAGGTAGCAAATTCACACTAGCCCCTAAATCAAGCAATGCTTGCTCAATCCGGTGGTCCCCTATCACACATGATATGGTAGGGCACCCTGGATCTCTGTATTTAGGGGGGCTATTGTGTTGCAAGATGGAGCTCACTTGCTCAGTTAGGAAGGCCTTCTTTTGCACATTCAACTTTCTTTTCACAGTGCATAAGTCCTTCAAAAACTTGGCATAAGAGGGGACTTGCTTAATGGCATCAAGCAAAGGAATGTTGACAGTCACTTTCTTAAAGATCTCTAAGATGTCATTATTTTGAAGCAACCTTTTCTCTTGTTGAATCCTAAGAGGAAATGGGGAGGCCACTGGGCAAGGCTTAGGATTGGCTTTAGTGGGTGGTTCATCCTTACCATCGGCTTCATCACTCTTGGTTTTCCCTTGGGTAACCTCACTTATAGGGGTGGTGTTGGGATTTTTATCTATAACTTTCCCACTCCTAAGGGTAGTAATGGATTTGGCTTGTTCAAGGTTGGGATTTAGATCATTGGCTTCACTAGAAGATCCTACCTCAAATTGACTTTTAGGATTTGGAAGTGGTTGAGCTGGGAAGGTTTCTTTCTCTCTAACACTACGGCTAGAGGCTAGTTGGCTAACGGTGGCTTCCAATTTTTGTATAGCTTGCATAGTGGATTGGTTGATGGCCGTTTGGGCTTGCATGGAAGATTGTAGGGTTTCCTCTAAGGACTTCATGGGTGATTGATAGATTTGGTTAGATGAAGGTCCTAGGGGGTTTCTATTGCTTTGCCCACTATTTTGCCCGTTTCCTTGCCCATTGGCTTGCCCTTGTCTCCAACCAAAGTTGGGGTGATTCCTCCAATTTGAATTATGAGTATTGGAATATGGGGAATTATCATAAGGCTTCTTGTAGGCATCCATAGCATTGGCTTGTTCATGGAGTACTTCTTGAAACACCGAGATTTTAGGGCAACCCTTAGTCTCATGAGAAGGACTCTCACAAATAGCACAAGCTTCTTCAATCTTTTTGCCTTTGCTTTCTATGGCCTCCAACCTTCTAGTTAGGAGAGAAAGTTTAGCATTAAGGTCAATATCTTCTCTAACTTGGTACATGCCTCCTTTGGAGGAGGTAGGTCTCTCATTAAATCTATCTATTTTCTCCACCTTTTCCCAACTTTGGGCATTCTCTGCTAAGTTTTCAAGAAATTCCCAAGCCTCATCGGGTTCTTTCATGATGAATTCTCCATTACTCATTGTTTCCACAAGTTGCCTCATAGAGGGGGTAAGTCCATCAAGGAAGAATCCAATGAGGTTTGGCTTATCATAGCCATGATGGGGGCATTTCCGGAGTAGGTCATTGTACCTCTCCCAACATGAAGAGAATGCCTCATTCTCTTTTTGAGAGTATGTCATGATGGCTCTTTTGAGGGTATGAGTCTTTTGAGTCGGGAAGAATTTCTTCAAGAATTCTTTAGACATATCTCCCCATGTCCCAATTGATCGAGGTCTAAGGGAGTGGAGCCATGACTTGGCTTTCTCCTTTAGAGAAAATGGGAAGAGTTTGAGCCTTATGGTATCTTCGGCTACATCTTGATAGTGCAATGTTGCACAAATCTCCTCAAACTCTTGGAGGTGAAGATAGGGGTCTTCCGACTCAAGGCCATGAAATGTGGGGAGTAGATGGATCACTCCCGGTTTGATTTCAAAATTATGCCTTTGATTATATGGAAGGACTATGCAAGAAGGTGCACTAAACCTAGCCGGTTGTAGGTAGTCTCTTAATGTTCTAGGTTCTTCCATATTAGGTCTATTGTTGGCCTCATTTCTTAGAACTTGGGGATCACCTACATTGCTTTCATGCACCGACATGGTGGGTGAATAGGTAGAGTCCTCTTTAGAATGTTCAAAGAGATTATCTAAGAGATCTTCAAGAGTGTCTTGACCCAAATTCCTTTATAACCTATTGGTATGATCACGTGTCCACGTGGTCATTCAAATAGATTCAAGTGAATAAATTTTAAGTTCCAAAGTCGATTGTGTGGACAAGTTAGATGATTAGACTAAGAAAATAAACCTAAACATGCATTAATCTAATAAGAAAAGCCTAAGCATGCATCAACTAATAGCAAAAGAACACTAGCAAACAAACAAATCAAAATACCCTAAACTAAAAAAATATAAAAGATTGGGTAGATCTTACATTGGGGTCCTTGATCAAGTCTTCTCGTACAAGTGTGAGCAATTTACATACCACCTCCACTTCCAAGTTACGATTACTCACACTTGAGGCAAGTCCTATATCTATTATTACAAATTGGAGTTTAATACAAATCACTCCCTCACCTTCACTCAAGAGACCTCGCCATCACTCAAACTTACAAGTAGATGAAAATACCAGTAAATGTATAACCTAACCTAAGGGGGTCTAAAGAGAAGATCTACAAGTAAACATGAAACGTTAGTAACAAGTATAAAAAAAAGTATTAGAAGTTAATTACAAGTAAAGTAAACTACAAAGAAAAGAAAAATTAGAAAGAAATGAAAAATGTTAGTTGCTTGAATGTAAAGAGTTAATAGCAAGAAAGTAAAGAGTTAGAAAGTTAGAATGTTAGCAAGTTAAGATGTTAGAATGTTAGAACAAATAGAGAAAAAGAAATAAAAGAAAATGTAGCAATCCAAAGTTCTTGAACACCTATTGCCAATCCCCGGCAACGGCGCCAAAATTTGTTGCCTACTTTAATGTGCACACTCAGAACACTAAGGAATTACAAAAATGTAATCCTTAAGTAACATGAAATAAAAATGCACCAAATCATACCCTAGACATTAAAGTCTTTAATGCAACAAAGAATGAATTGTAACTAGGGTGTGAGGGGTAGTAAATACAACAAGTTTAAAAACTTGAGGGAAGCCCCAAGGTCGAACCACAAGGATTGGGGTATAGTGTTCTAAAACTAGGTTACTACATGCATGGTGTGATGAAGAAATGAAATGAGAGTGGTGTGTGCCAATAGATGAAGTGTGTGAGTGAATGCAAGAAAGTTAAAGTAGTAGGTAGTGTGCTATAAAATAACAAGACAAGTAAAATATTTGAAGAAAAATCAAGAGATAAGAGTTTGGGCATTAAGATTTGGCCCATCCCATCATCATGGTCCTTATGGAGACAACTCACAAAGGGAGAGAATCAACTACTAAGTTGTTCTTCCCACTAAAAATATAACAATGAAGCTCATAAATAACATTCAAAAGTAGGGTTTCCACCAAGAGGTATTTTCAAACTATAAAAGCATACTAGAACTAAGAAGTGTTCTAGGGGTAAAAAGAGAGCAAGTATGAGACTACAAGACTATGGATGCATGGCATACAAAGTTAAAAGCACTCATAAAAGATCTCACAAATTAAGATATAATAAAAATACCTCACTTCATTCATAAATGTAATCACAAACTACAAGGTGTACATGATACAACATGTGAAAGTGAAAATAATATAAAAGAAGTGGAGAAAGCCCTTTACAACAATAAGCTCATTCATTGGTGAGTTCCTCCATAAGTCCCAAGAGAGATGAGATGTCCTCCTCTCTATGCCTAAGTAGAAAACTAGCCAAGCATAGTGTAGTTGGCCATGAAAAATAAGTAAAAAGAGAAAGAGATAAGAAGAATGAGAATGGAGAAGAGACTTGCTTGGGATTTTTTAACTCTCTCAAGAAAACTCATAAGAGAAAAGAAGACCTTCTCATAAGCTCAAAGTGAGCTTATATAAAAGATGTGAGGTGGTGAGGTGGAAGGTGATGTGGAAGATGATGTGGAAGAGTGATAAGTGGAGATAAGAGGTGGAAGGAGATCAATGGTTGGAAAATGGAACCAATGGGGGAGGATTTGTACAAGGTTAGCCTTGCAAAAGGTGGTAGGTTTGATCTCCAAGGTGTTGGATGTGTTGGCTTTTGGTTGGTTGGTCTTTCCAAGAGAAAAAAGGTGTAACTTTTCTATTGGTGGGTCTTCCCAAGAGAGATTTGACTTTTTTTGAATTTTGAAGTCTCCCATGTTGTGTCTCCATCACACATGTGAGATCTAATATGTGGCTTGGAGGTGGCTTAGATGGCTTGAGAAACTCCCATGTGGCTTGCATTGCTTCAATGGCTTGGTGGCTTTCATGGCTTCATGGCTTGAGAAACTCCCATGTGGCTTGCATGGCTTGGTGGCTTTTATGGCTTCATGGCTTCATCAACCACTTAGTTATGGCTTGCATGGCCATGATGCTCCATAAAGCTCTCAAGAATAATCCAATGGCTAGGGAGCTTCCATGTGGCACACATTTGGAGATGGTCTATGGGGAGTTAGATCTTCCTCGATGATCTTACGCATCCATGATAATCTATTGGCGATCCACCATTATCCTACAATTATTCAATGTACGCGTAATAAAGGTCTAAATCGGATATGATATGCATGAGACATATAGGATGCATTTTAGCATAAATGCGGAGTTATAAGCTAATGAAGTCTGATAATGTCCTAAGGTTAAAATGAATAATACGCACAAAATTGACATTATCACTCTCAGACTTTGAAATCCTGTATCCTTTAATTTTTTTCTACACCTGACCTAAGCTTCATTACAATCCATGAAAGTTCTACTTGATTCTAGGATAGCACGATCATAAAATGTGGAGAGTGGAGAAAGAGAAGCTATAGAGTTTGATCTAACATTCCAGAGTAAAATGATATTCATTTCATGAGATCATCTTCTGTTAAAAATGTCATTCCTTCAAACAATACATATGTGAGATATTTGTTTTTATCAATATGTCTCCTCACATATAAATTGAGAGAAAAGAAATAAAACCACTGACGAGTGATCATTTCTGAGTGTTTTACAAGTGAGATTTGAGGTCAAGGCATATAATCTCTTAGGTGATTTGGAACTCTTCACTGGCGGATGATGATGACGTTGACCACACACACACACACACGACAAGTTTGACTATTCTAGGTCATGATTATCAGTCTGTAGTCTTGTCAACACTTCCTGACTATCTGCTAGCTTGTAACTATTTTTGCATCCATACGATAATTTGACGAACGGTGTTTTCCCTGAGCTAATATGAAAAAGTATGCAGCATGTGCAGAGCCTTTTTAAGCTCATTTATTTCGCACAAGGATTGACAATATGCTGGTTGGAGGTTGTGATATTCATTCAAAAGTGCTTATTTTAAGCAATTATCCTTTTAGCGTTATCGCACTCTCCTACGTAAAACTGCTCTATTTATCCACTTTTTTACGTAAGAGTCTCTTCTGTTGCGTAGAACACATTTTTTCGGACGAAATGGTATATTTGCATGAATTAAACACATTCTCAGAACTCTAGATATTAAGCCATTTTGATCAGGACTCAATGCGTGCTTTTTCTGTTGTAGGATCACCAGTCGTACGATTCTGACAAAAAGCGAGCCCATCATCAAACACAAAAGCCCAATATCAAAGCATAAAAAGCAAACGGGTTGAGCAAGAAGATATGGACCAAGTCCGGGCTGAGCCATAAGATCGTAAAATCTGGACCAAGAACCAAGACAGTAAACAGAAGCAGTGAATCAATGAGGACCACAACTGAACAGGGATGCTAGAGAGCAGACAAATTTGGAGTTGAATAACAAATCCACCGATCTCAGGATCGAGAATACAAGGGTAATCAGACCCCGGACCCCAACAGAGAATGCCAAAACTCGAGTCCAAGAGTTGTATATTCAACTAAGTGTCACAGCTCGCTATATGGCAAGCCCAAATTCAATCCAAAGAGGTAGTAAGTCGCACTACCAAGATCATGGGGTTGAGTATGTGAAATAGACTAGAGCAGTACCTACAAGTCTAGCAAGTGTGGAAACATCAAGCATGAGAGCAAATCCATAAGCAAGTGGGCCGAGGTTGATCCAAGTTGCTCAATTGAGAAACAAGTGTGGGGTAAGACATGGTACACGTGTGAACCAAAGACTTGACGGTGTATTTGGGTTACGGTAACGACATGGATGAGGGGGCATGACCTACATGGAGGACACATTGACTGACAAGCTGATTGGTTGTCCAAGAAGGAAAGTAGAAGTAGCGAGGCTATGAATCGAAGCAAAGCTGGGCATTGATGATTTTGCTAGCAAGAAGGGAAGATCTTGTTGGCTATTAGCACAAAGACGATCAACGGTGGCAATTGATTCCATTTTCATGAAATCTTTGCAAACAGAGTTTTCTTTAGAGGGTAGAAACATCAAAGAAAAAGAGAGGAGAAGGTGTGACTGAACCCTAAATGGAAGACATATATAATCTTTAAAAAAAAAGAGGAGAGGGGCCCCATTCACTCACGCCCGAAGCTATTCCTATTTGCTCACAACCCAGCCGCCTCTCTCATCTTGAAGGGAAGACAAGCCGTCTTCTTCAGACCCGATCACTTCCTCCCTCATTCTTCATCTTCTCCTTTCACGGTTCCCCCTCCAAAACCTGCAACTATGAGTTGTAGGTCTGAACAGCGCCTGCAACCCTCACCTTACACATCTCTAGCAAGCCACCCCAACAGCCACCACGATCTCTTCCCCTTGGATCTCCTAGTCGCCCACAATCCCAAACCAGGAAGCTGTCTTCATCTTCTTCTCCCAAGAAGAAGAAAACAAAAACAACAAAGAAAAAGAGAAAAAAAGAGAAGAAGAAGAAGAAGGAAGAAGGGGGAGATCTAGGCATCCTCCACTTGCCCTTCACACGTCCACGCCGCTGGTTCTCCACTTCAGTCACCGGTGCTCCTTCCAACACCAATCCGCCCCCAACAAAGACCAACCATCTGCTCCTCTTTTCCACAACCGTCCTCATCTCCAATCTTCCCTCTCATCTTCTTTCTTTCAAAAAGAAAAAAAGAAAACAGAAAAAAAAGAAAAAAAAAGAAAGAAAAGAGGAGATTAAGATCTCCTCTACCGCCCACACCTGGTTCTCCATGGAATGCATCAACGAACCTTCATCCTAGGAAGGTTTGCTACCCCCCTCCTTCACCAAAACGACATCTTCTTACTACTGCCATCTCCAACAGCCAAACCAGCAAGCCTCACCACACCGTACGTGCACACCATCCTCCACCACGTACAATTCCTTTACGTTGATGGTGCGCACATCTCTAAGAACTAGCAACAGCCACCTCGACATCTCCACCTAAGATCCACACCCTTTCAGGCTACAACACTATCCTCTCCTTCTCGCCATTGCATGGCTAATTGGCCGGTCCATCACGGGTAAGTGTTTGAGTCCCAAAGTTTTCTCTCTCTAGCATCTTTCTTTTAGGTTAGTTTTTGTTTTTGTTTTTTTCCGTCATTGTAAACAGTTTAGTCTGATTCAATAAAATTAGTTTTCTTTTTGCGATTTTGGTCATAGTCGTTCTTTTAGTTAATGGTAATTTTGAATTTATTTGCTCATTAATTTCTTTAATTGAGAAGCAATTTCCAAATAAAAAATTAAGTTTTTAATTGCGATGTCACCACCATGCTCACCCCTCCATCAATTTCTAAGCAAAAATTCGTCATTTTATATTCTTGTTTGCGCTAACAAACCCCGAGTGCGAATTGGCATCCGACACGAATCCCTGTGCTAGAATCTCTAAATTTTGCAAGATAAATCAAATCAAATTAGAAATTTTGTTGATTCTAGGGTTTCCGTTACCAACGACGCGGAAAAACCCTACTTTCAATGGCAAAATATGAGCAATGGACTAATGCATGCACATTTTGATGGTCGTCTTTTCTAAAAGAAGTTGAACCAGTATAGTAGCCAACATGTGTGATAATAAGGCAAAATAGTGGGCCGACATATGATAATGCAACAATAGTGTGAGCCAAGGAATTAAACCAACGAAGGAGAAATGAATCAGATGGTTGAGATTTTGAGGAGAGATGATTTCAGCAAGATAGAAATGATTTGGCAAAATGTGGACCACGATGTGGACTTGGGCCAGCAAATTTATGGGCCTTTGTCGTGGGCTAAAAAAGTGCCTAGTGACCAAACAAAAGGACATGTACAACGAAGATCGTGGACCTAAGGCACGTAATCCAAGCTATGGGACCGCAAATATGCAATGCATCACAAAGGATGGATGGCAATTAAAGCATGCAAGTTATTTCAAATCGGAACGATGTTTGACCACATGGTGGACCACGATATTGACAAAGGTGGTAGACCAATTTATGGGCCATGAGATGGGCCAATTTTGTTGTTGGGCTTTGGACCAAGTTGCTAGATCGGGATGAGAACAAATCAAGGATGCAAGGGACGGTCCAACATTTCAAACATAAGGTTGAGTTTTTAAAGAAATTATATCAAGAAAAAGAAAGTTACTAAAGATGTGAATTATTCTATTGAATAAAGAAATGAATGGGCGGTGGTGCATTTCAAAGAAGATGGCAGGCTTACCAAAATAAAAGAGAGCAAGCTGTAGATTTTTGTGGAATGATGCTGGACGTTTTACCAAGAGGAGGGAAGGATCAACTAATACCTCCTCTTTGGTGCTGCCAGCTCTCCACGGATCCATCTTCTTCTCCAAAATCGCCTACAACATCTCCAGCTGCGCCTTGCACACTCCAGCCACATGAAGACGTTGCACCCCTCCAAAAACGCTATTGCCACCCTTGCAGACCGCTCCACCTGGGAGCTAAGTGCAAACGATTTGCATAAGGTACAAATTAAAATCCAATATTTTCTCAAATCAAACCCTATTTTTCAAAAAAAAAAAAAAAATAGAAATAATAGAAAAAGTAGCATTGAAATTTAAAATTTTAAAAAACGAGAAAAATGGAAAAAAAAAATTAACGAAAAAATAATGGCCCTTTTTTTCACAATTTTTTTCAAAAAATAATGGTTGTTATTTTCGTTACAACAGAAAATAACAATTGTTATTTTTTTACCATTTTAACTGTACATAACGTAATGGGGGAGGTCCGAATCCGTTACAACGGCCGTTATTTTTGCCATAACAGATTCGGACCTCCCTCGTTACGTTATATACCGTTAAAATGCTGAAAAAATATACCGAAAACTAATGACCATTATTTTTTGAAAAATTCTGTGAAAAAAAGAACGTCTGTTAATTATGTTATTGCCAATTATTTTTTTATTTTTTTTAATTTTTTTCGTTATCGAAAATTTGAATTCATGTTCAAATATGTGGGGCCCACGTATTAAGTACGAAAAGTTCAAGTTTTTTTTTCATACTTAATATGTGGGGCCCACATATTCTGTGCTTTCCTAAGTGGGCATGCGCACGGACCAAATGGTAGTAAATATGAGTAAATTTTGAACTTTGCATATGCAAAGTTAGTGCGAACCAAACGCAAGAAAATAATATGGGTGTGCAAACCATTGCATGCACAAACCATTGCACGCGTAATGGTTTGCATGCGTACCAAACAGACCCTAAGATTTTTTAAAAGTAACCGTAAGAGACTCGTGTTGGAGACTCAACCTTCTAAAAACTATTTTTTCCCGAATCTAGAATGTGCAAAATCTTAGGGTGTGTTCGGAATACGTGCAAATATATTTGTGCGGGCAATTATTTGTTATGAGTGTTTGGAACGCGTGCATTCGACCATTTGTATTTGCATGTGCGTCCATTTATGCACCTTGGTGTGCAAATTGAAAATAATTCAGTGTTTCGTATATACATGTGTATAGTAACACACACACACCACACACTAAGAATGTACTTTATAGGGTTCCATACATTAAATAGCTAGATAGGTCCCACATACATCAAGTTGGGGCCCTAAAACTTATATGTCGGTCCCACACACATAGAGGTGAGCATCTCAACCCACACGAGTCGTGGGGACCATTTTGATGCATGTGAGACCCGCCTTGGTGCCCACATATTTGGTACATTTTGTGTGCGGGTATAACAATATTAATGCGACACACTTGAATTTCTTTATTTTGCATGTCTAAATTAAATGTGTAAACCAAACGCATAAAAAAAGTGTGCAGCTAGCCACATTCATTTGCACGCGCAAATCATTATGCACGCAATGGTTTGAGCACAAACCAAACGGACTCTTAATTACAGTAACAAAAATTTAAAGCAGATCATAGGAGATTTTTCTTCATGAAATTTTGGGGAGATTAATTACATACGGCTAAGATTCTTATTGTAAATTCCAAAAATACAGAAATTTCCATGTTAGGAGATTCATTCCCACAAATCGATACATACATGAAAAGATTCAAAATAAAAAATAAAAAATAAAAAAATAAAAAAATAAATTAAAAAGACATATCCATACTCTCATTCCAAATTTATTTAAATATACAGAAAGGCTCAACAAGGGGAATGCAAGTAGTATTGTTAGACCTGAATTGCCCCCGTTGGTTGAACTGGTGAACCGGTCCCTCAACCCAGAAAATAAAAAAAATCGGACAGGCCATCTTTTTGACCACTTGATTAAACTTGTGGCCTGGTTAACCGGTCAGTCCACTAGGTTTGAAAATTAATAAAATATCTATATAACAAGTGACAGTGCGGTTGTCGCCCCACTTATACCCCCTCTTATAGGCTTCAATAAAGAAGAGCCAAGATCTTATCCCCCAACTGGACAGTGAATCGCAGCCACTCACTCCCAATTTTGGCAAATGCTTTGTGGGGGGAGTGCCATGGGCACGGGCCACCCACTAGTTGATTACAAGGGAGACATGTTTTCCACCAAAATAGAACTATAGGGAATATCTATAGATAAAACTTAGATCACTGCTAGGTGCACAATCAACTAAATTCTCCATACTAATCCTTCGTACAGAGCGGCAGAGCCAGGATTTTGTTAAGGGGGGGCACAATCAATGGAGTAAAACCACATGTGGCATATTCTTAGATATTTCTGACCATATGGATGTTTGGCTCAACCCTAAATGAACATATAGACCCAAAAATCAGCCTGATTAGTGATTTCTAAGCGTTGGATTGGAGTCGTTTTCATGGGTTGATTTCTAACCATGGAATTTTAGCATTATTTGGTACAAAGATCCATATTGGTTTGAAACCATTAATCAGGCTGATTTTTTTGGTCTGTAGGTCCACCTAGGGACTGCCCAAACATCCAGCGTCCTCTAATTGGGGGGGGGTTGCTGAAGATTAATGAAACCAATTATATAAGGTACCCTTGCAGGGAATGATCCATTAGAGTAAACCTTCGCTGACTGCAGCCAATATGAGCCACATGGCACATTCTTAAGTGGACACCAACCGTATATATGGATGTTTGGCCAATCACTAGGTGGACCTGCAAACCAAAAATCAGCCTCATTAGTAATTCCAAACCTTTGGATCTTTGTACCCTAGTAATGTTTAATAATGCTCAAATTCCTACGGTTAAAATCAATCCATGAAAATAACTTCAATACAATGCTTAATTAGAAATCAGTGATCAGGTTTATTTTTGGTTTGTAGGTCCACCTAGTGATTGGCCAAACATCCATACGGTTAGTGTCCTCTTAAGAATGTGCCATGTGATCATATTGGCTACAGTCAGCGAAATAAGGCAAATATACCGTATACACTCTTGACTTTGACCAGCTATGACACATGAATCGCTCAAAATATTAACTGAAATAACTTCCACCCCCACAAACTCGATCGCCACCTTCTCACCATACAATCCAACGAACATCTAAAACTATTTTTTCGTTCTAATAACAGATTGAACAACCGATTCCACAAAAAACTAAAACAGAAACCCTAACCCTTCCTATAAATGCTTCCCACTACCCACATTCCTCTTTAGGCCTGCAAAGAGAAAGGAAAAAAGAAGAAAAAATTTGCATTCACTTTACGTCTCCTAGACGGGTTTAGGTGATAATTCTCCTTTTTCGAGGCTTTTCACCAATCACACCGTCATGGACATGAAAAAGATTTGCTGTCTTGCGCTCATCGCCGCCACCTCCATGAGTGCAGCCTTGGCTGCTGATGAGGCCATGACACCTGCCGCTGCACCTGCACCATACAGTGGTTCGACCGCGACCATTCCTGTTATTGGATCTTTGGTTGGGGGCTCGCTCCTGTCCTTCTTCGCCTTATACTTGCAGTAGCCTCACACACACAAAAAAAAAGGAAAAAAAGAAGACAGAAGACCTTCAAAAGGGTAGTAAGAAGAGTTATGTTTTGTTTGACAAGGAGGTTGGATCGAATTTTGATCAGTTTTTTGTGATACGAGTTATGCAATAAAAGAAACCTTGTGGCATATTTTTTTTAGTTAATGGCTTTCTAATCTTATTCTGAACGATACTCCAGTATACCCGACAATCTGTGCAATGTCGTCGATGTATACATTCCCCTCATGATCGAAGATCAAGCGCATCGAACACGTCGTACCCTTGATAGAATTGGTCTTAATTTTTGAAATTTAGGCCTTGTTTGGTAGCACTACAAATGTTTGTGGGCAAACCTTTGTGGCATTTGCGTGCGCTTGGTGGTGCAACATCCGACAAATATTTGCATTAGACCCAATCAATTTTTGCCAAAAAATGGTCTAATCTTTGCAGCCAAAAAGTGGCAGCTGCAAACACCTGCAAACAATAGGCAAATGATTCTGATCCACTTGCTCTCCTGCAACAGCTCTCGCCTTCCCAACCATATGTACCAATATTTTCCCAACAAACTTTTGTCATTCTCAAATATTTGCCCACAAACATTTTCCTGCACACAGACAGGATACCAAGCAGGGATAAAACTTGGCTGACTGCGGGCTGTCAGCGAACCTGCAAGTTTTGTTTCCCATTTTGTCCCGTTTCATTTTTTAGAAAGCATAGGCACTTGGATACGTGTCGCTGACTTTGTGGTAGTCAACAGCTTTCCTGACAGTCCACAGTCAGCGCAGAGCATTGCTAAGCGGTGTTGCTCAACAACACTGTTGAGCAAAAATGTTCTCAAAATTTATTTCTGACAACTTTTTTTTTTTTTGATAATTGATTTGCGGTAACTGAAACACCCTAATTAGAGCTTTTTAACGGGAATAGTCTGTAGGGATTGAACTCAGATCAGTGCCTAGGCAGCTTATCAATCTGGACCATCTGATTGATGTAACACCTTTTGGCCGAACCACAACCCAACATCACATTGACCGAAACCTACTGTCCAAGAGACCACTTCCTTCCGATGGTCCATGAATTTATAGGATCAATCAGGCAATGCGTTTGATTTGGGTCACTCAAGATTTGGACCATCAATATAAACGTTTCATATCAATGAGCAGATAAACCAATTAACACATCGTGGAACCCATCATACCATGTCGCTTTTTAATGTGACATGGTACAACTTCGATGACAGGGCCCTGTCATCAAGGGAGATGACAGGGCAGCAGATCTCGGCATGTGTATTTTGTACGGGCGGACCACCTCGGCCTCACCGCACACGTACACAGGTGAGTGTTTTGTGAAAAAGCACTCAAGTATTCACCTGGGTACGTGTGTGGTGAGGCAAGGTGGTCCGCCATACAAAATACACGTGCCGAGATCTCCTGCCCTGTCATCTCCCTTGATGAGAGGGGCCATGACACCCATCATCAAAGTTTTTTCCCCACCCATATGCCATATATAAGGAAAATGGAGTGCATATTCGCACACCCCATTTCCTATCAGGGCGGAGGGCACACCCTGAATAGAGAAATCTCTCTCTAGCTAAGACAAGAAAAACTTGGCTAATTAATCGGCGACTGCCCATGAGATGAACCATGTGGCACTTTTTTAGACACTGGCCATATGGATGTTTGGCCAATCTCTAGGTGAACCTACAAACCAAAAATCAACTTGATTAGTGATTTCAAACCTTTCGATCTTGGAGTCCCTCTCCTTCTAAAGGTGATCCCCCTCTCCACCTATAAATATATATACTAGTGTTATTACTTATTAGCCTGTGCTTAGCACGATCGAAGAAATAAGAGAATACATCCAACACGTACCCATGACAAAATTGGTCTTAATTTTTGAAATTTAGGCCTTGCTTGGTAGCACTACAAAACTTTGGGTGCAAACCTTTGCGGCATTCCCTTGTGCTTGGTGGTGCATGCAACAAATAAATATTTGCATTAGACCCAATAGATTTTTTTTGCCAAAAAGTGTGATCTAACATTTGCAGCCAAGTATAAGGTACCTTTGCAGGGAATGATCCAGGGACCCCCATTTTTGACACCCATTTTGGCGTACCCACATAGAAAATGAATCAATGGCTGATTTTTGGCAAAGATGATCTTTATGGTGAGGAGATCATCCTCACAAAAATTCAAATCATTCTGATATTCATAGACTGGTTTAGAAGTTGAAGTATTATGAACCATCGATTTTTATACAGTGTAACTTGAAAACCACATTTTACGGGATTAGAAATTTCTGAATGGGCTGATTTTTTGTAGGGGTGATCTATATAGTGAGGAGATCATCCTCACCAAAAATCAGCCATTGATTCATCTTCTATGTAAGTACACCAAAATGGGTGCGTGTCAAAATGGGGGTCCCCGGAGTCGGACCCTTCTAATATTCACCAATGTACATTCCTCTCATGAAGATCAAGCGCAGTGATCCCCTTTTTGCAACAGTGCCTCTGCATCGAACACGTTCCCTTGATAGAATTTGTCTTTTTTTATTTTTTGAAATTTAGGCCTTTACTTGGTAGCATGCACTACAAATGTTTGCGCGTTGCGTGTTTTTGGTGGTGCAACATCCAACTAATATTTGCATAGACTTTATCACTTTTTGCCAAAAAGTGGTCTAATCTTTGCAGCCAAAAAGTGGCTGCAAACACCTGCAAACAATGGGCAAATGATTCTAATCCCTTTGCTCTCCTGCAACAGCTCTCGTGCCTTCCCAATCATACTAATATTTTCCCAACAAATGTTTGTCATTTTCAAATATTTGCCCGCAAACATTTTCCTGCAAACTACAAACGGATACCAAGCAGGGATAAAACTTGGCTGACTGCGGGCTGTCAGCACTTGCTGATTGCCCAAAGTCACGGATTTTTAATCCTTTTCAGTTTTGTTTCGCCCATTTGGTCCTGTTTCATTTTTTAGAAAGCATAAGCACTTGGGTACGTGCCACTGACTTTGTGGTAGTCAGCAGCTTTGCTGACAGCCCACAGTCAGTGAAGTTTTATCCCAAATGAAGGCCTTAAACTTTTTCAAAATAAGTGTTGCAACAGAGTTGTCCGGTACATGTTACACCTGAGCAATAATGCTCTCAAAATTTATTGCGGTGACTCAAACACCATAACCAAGGTTTTAAATTTCGGTGAAGTCTAGCTAAAACTGAAATTTCAGGCAAAATTATTTGGCTTTAGAAACCAATGTTTCGGGATTTTGGTACTCACCGAAATTTCGGCATTTGAAATTTAAAACCTTGACCCTAACTAGAACTTTTTAATGGGAATAGTATGTAGAGATTGAACTTAGACCAGTGCCTAGGCTTTTCAATTTGGACCATCTGATTGATGTACCTTTTGGCCGAACCACAACCTAACATCACAATGACCGAAACCTAATGTCCAAGAGACCACTTTCTTCCGATGGTCCATAAATTTATAGGATATCAATCAGGCAATGCGTTTGATTTGGGTCACTAAAGAGTTGGACAATCAATTAAATGTTTCATATCAATGAGCAGATAAACCAATTGACACATCGTGGAACCCGTCGTATCAATGAGCACATAAACGAATTGACACATTGTGGAACCCATCATACCATGTCGTTTTTTAATGCGACATGGTGTCCACCCGTATATAAGGATAATGGAGCGCATATTCGCACACCCCATTTCTGATCCTATCAGGGCGGAGGGCACACCCTGAAAAGAGAAATATCTCTCTAAGAAGAGAAAAACTTGGCTAACCGGCGACCACCCACGAGATGAACCGCATGGCACTTTTTTAGACACTGACCATATGGATATTTGGCCAATCCCTAGGTGAACCTACAAACCAAAAATCAACTTGATTAGTGATTTCAAACCTTTCGATCTTGGTGTCCCTCTCCTTCTAAAGGTGATCCCCCCTCTCGACCTATAAATATATACTAGTGTTATTAGCCTGTGCTTAGCATGAGCGAAGAAATAAGAGAATACATACAACACGTACCCTTGACAAAATTGGTCTTAATTTTTGAAATTTAGGCCTTGCTTGATAGCACTACAAATGTTTGGGCACAAACCTTTGCAGCATTCGCTTGTGGTCGGTGGTGCAACATCCAACAAATATTTGCATTAGACCCAATCATTTTTTTGCCAAAAAAGTGTGGTCTAATCTTTGCAGCCAAAAATTGGCTGCAAACAGTACCTGCCAACAAGACTTTGATCCCCTTGCTCTCCAGCAGTTCCCCCCTTCCAAACCATACAAATATTTTCCCAACAAAATGTTTGTCATTGCAAATATTTGATCCTACAAACATTTTCATGCAAACTACAGACATGATACCAAGCAGGGATAAAACTTAGCTGACTGTATTGCTGGCTGTCAGCGAAGCTGCTGACTGTCATGTAGTCAGCGACATGTGGATTTTATTCCGTTTCAGGCACCGCCGTCTCCCTAAGGCCCCTAGCCCAGTCCCATTACAAGAAGTTAGTTGTTATCGTAGTTTTTGAAGAAAAAACAAATAGATATACATAAGACATTGGAGGACTCTCGTGGCCCTACACAGCACATTTTTCGGGCCCACTAATTAACCGCATGGATGTTCAGCCCACCCCTTGTTGGATATACAAACCAAAAGTGAACCTGATTGGTTATCTCTAGCCATAGATTTTAGTACTTTTCGGATTTATTCTAGCCGTTGGATTCAAGCATGTTTCTTGGGTACTAAATCCAATAGCTAGAAATCATCAATCAAGCTAATTTCGTCCCGTTTTATTCCATTTCATTTTGAAAAAAGCAAAAGCACGCAAAAGCACTCGGGTACGTGTCGCGGACTTCGTGGTAGTCAGCAGCTTTGCCGACACCCCACAGTTAGCGAAGTTTTATCTCTAAGCATATCTATCAACAAGTATGGTAACATCACTATCTCACAAAAATCAGTCCCTCGGTGGACCTCTAAATCAAAAATCAGCCTGATTAGTGATTTCTAAGCGATATGATTGAAGTTATTTTCATGGGTCTTCTATAACTATAGCCTTTTAATGGGAATATTCTAAATAGATTGATCTTTGATTAGTGCCTAGGCTTATCATTCTGGACCATCTGATTGATGTAACACCTCTTGGTTGGACCACTACCTACACATAGTTGGATGGTCCATAAATGTACAGGATAAATCAGGCAATGCGTTAGATTTGGGTCACTCAATTATGAGCACATACACCAATTGACACATCATTGAACCCATCACATCATCCTCGTCTGCGATATGGTGCATGTCCACCCATAAGGAAACACATTCAATTGACTGAGCTAAGTGTCTCAAAGATTCCAAAACCAATCTCGATCATCCTGGAATGAAGGAGTTCGGCTCCTCTCCATGTCTCTAACAGTAGCATCCTGTTTCTTTTAGTGGATGTCCTTGAAACGGAGATAAGATCTCTCAAAAGCCAAACTTCAAGACACGCCTCTACTCCTCAAATTTTCATGTTAGAAAATACCCAAACCTAATGAAAATAATAAAATTCTATCTAAACCAAGGTTTAAAGGAGGCCGTTTTAATGGTTAAACGGACTGGGGCGTTACCGTTTAAACGGCCGTTGAAACGGATTGAAACGGCCAGGGGCAAAAATGAAAAAAAATGGATTTTAACGGAAAAAAACGAAAAAATGGCGCTGAAAATTTTGAAAATTTAAAATTAAAAAAAAATAGAATTTAATGGAATTTAACAGAAATTAAATGGATTTTAACGGAATTAAACGGATTTAACGGCCATTTTTTTAACAAAATTTTTCAGAATTAAACGGCTGTTTAAACGATTTTAACGCCGTTTAAATGATTTTAACGGCCGTTAAAACAAAAAAATGGCCGTTTTATTCAAAAACGATAAAACGTGTTTAAACGGAAATGAGCTTGGGGCGTTACCGTTTAAACGGCCATTAAAACTGTTTAAACGGCCGTTTTTAAAACCATGATCTAAACAACTCAAACCCTAGAATAAACCCAGTATGTCTCCTAGCTACTATGTTGTGGGGCCCACATGGGGTCTCAACATTCCCACCCCTTAAGATCGACCTTATCCAATCAAATATCTCAATAGGCCACTTCTCTGTGAGAAAGAAGGTTTTTGATTCTTGCATTTGTGGCCAAGCTTGAACCATTCATTGCAGTAGAAGCATAACCCTTGGTCCTTCTTCTCCTTTTCCATGGTTGTAAGTCATTTAATGAGATAAAAAAGTAGGGATCGTTGTCTCATTATATTCACCATTGGAGCTAATATTAATGGTGCAGGATGCATGACAATTAAAAATGTGGACCTAGCTTATGCAAGCTGTATTTTTCTTCCTAAAGCAGCACAATCCCGATTGTTTCAGAGAGTGTGAGAGGCTGGGTCTAAAAGATTGAATTCGTTTTTGAACCCGTTGATGAAGCACCCCATCAATTGCGATCTTAGTCCAAACGTCGGCCCTATAAGCCCACTATTCAAACTTTGCTAGTAGTGTTTCGATTATTACATCCCGTCTTTTTCTTCTATGGAACAACATATATCCTTGCGACTGATGTATATAACTATCTTTTTCCAAAATACCATGAAGAAAAATAATTTTTACATCTAGTTGTTCTAAATATAATAAATATATTTTTCAAAGTCACCCTGCACATAATTATGAAGAGTATCTCTGTGCGAAGTAGCATGAAATGAAACGATGCACCAGCATCTATACCCAAGATTTGTAACGATTATCACATGATAGAATTAATGCATCATAAATACTTTCATCAAAATATTTACCGAATATTTACTTCCCTGATAGTTGTTCTCTGACTGTTTTTTCAAAACTTTGCAATCTCTTTTTATGTGTCCATTTTTGCAGCAATTCCAGCAACTACCATCTCCTTTTCCGAATGGGGTTCTGGATTTACTCATGCTTGATTTTGATCGACCATAGTTTTTGCCTCTTCTGTTCGCTTTCTTTCATCCTTCTTCAACACTCGGGGCATTTTCTGATGTTTCACCAGAAGAACCTGAGAATTTTCTACAAGTTTCCTCACATCGGATTATGAATACGACATCATCATACTTCAGCGTTCCTATTTCTGAAGAGTTGTTCACTGCGATCACCAAACTATCCCAACAGTCTGGTAACCCTGATAAAATCATAAGAGCTCTAATTTCATCATCGAAATTGATGCCAACGGATTTAAACTGAGCCGTAATCGTGTTGAATTCATTAAGATGTATAGCCACACTATCATCATCAGCCATTTTCATATTGAACAATCTCTTCATCAGAAAAACCTTATTTGAAGTAGATGGTTTTTCATACATCCTTGAGAGAGCGACTGTTAAAGCTTCTGTCATCTTCTCCTTAGAGATATTAAACGTTACAGATGCAGCACTGCACTGTACCTAGGGATTTCTTGTCGAGTATCTCCCACTTGTCGTCTGTCATCCTCTCTAGCTTTTTCATTTTTCCTTCGAGAGAAAGATAGAGATCCTTTTAATAAAGGCAATCCTCCATCTACATCTTCTAGAATCCAAAATTTGAGCCATTGAACTTCTCGATCCCCACATTTACTTCTTCCATCATTGATCTTGCTCAAACCCAATGCTCTGATACTAGTTGTTAGGAAGAAAGAACAATAAATAATCTAAAGAACAAAGATGCAATCACCCACAACATAGAGACTTACGTGGTTCCCTCTATATCGAGGTACGTCCACGGATCCACACCGATTCCACTATCCTCTAAGGTAAGAAAAGAAATACATATAATACAATGGATGATCATCTCTGATCAATCGAGGTATATATATAATCCCAAGATGAAACTAGGGTTTCCATATCTCTATGTACAAGTACAAAAATGCCCTTAAGGGAAAAGACCACCTCGAGACGGAGTTGGGCCACAGTGTCGTGCCTTCATGTAAAGAACTTGTAACACCATCAGGCTCCACATAACATAACAATTTCCCCCTTGAAGGCCCACCAGGAACATCTTCGTTGAGCTTGCTGCATCTAGAATGTGACACCTCGATCTATAGGAAACTCGGTGTGAATCTCTATAGTGACCACCTTAGTGAACATATTTATAGTGTTGTGCCTCCATGTACAATACTTCTAGCACCATCAGGCTCCACATAACATAACATAGCAGCACTAATATGGGCCCCCATGCATGGTTAGTGTGCTATTCGTACGTGTGCATTTGTATATAACGGGGTCCCATGTTTGCTTGGGGGATAGGAGGTCGGATGTGGTATCCACAAATAGAGTTCAAGTGGACTGAGAAGAGCAAGAAGATCATTATGTTCGAGGATTTTGTTGACGCTCTTAGTCGCGATTTGGCCCGATGACTTATGGGAATCTCCATGGAATGTTGGCTATAAACTTAGAAAGAGTTTATATGATTTTGAAACAGGCCCCCAAATAGTGATATAAGAAATTTGACTATTTTATGTCTAGTAATGGTTTTGACAGATGTCATGTTGACCACTATTGTTATTTTAAAAAGCTAGGAAATTCTTATCTCATATTGTTTCTGTATGTAGATAATATGCTTGTTGCAAGATCACGAGATTTTGAATCTCAAGGAATAGTTGTCAAATGAATTTGCTATGAAGGATTTGGGTGCTGCAAAACAAATCATCGGTATGAGAATCAACAGAGATAGGACAATAAGTAGGAAGTTGAAGTTGTCTCAAGTTAAAGTACTCAAGAGGTTTGGAAGGTGCTAAACCAGTTAGCACTCCATTGGCAATCCACTTCATACTTTCAAATGAACATGGCGCATCGACACGTGAAGAACGTGATTACATGGCTAAGACACCATATGCCTCAGTCGTTGGTGGTTTGATGTATGATATGGTCTGCACAATACCAGACATTACTCAAGCAGTGGGAGTTGTAAGCAGATTTATGAATAACCCAGGAAAAGAGCATTGGGAAGCTGTCAAGTGGATTCTTAGATATCTGAGAGGTACTAAAGATACACGATGTGTTATGAAGGATAAAAAATCAGCTTAAAGAGATATATTGATTCAGATATGGTATGAGACATTGATGGAAGGAAGAGCATGACAGAGTATGTGTTTACTTTGGACAATGCAACGGTCAATACAGTTACAAAAGATAGTCAATATTTTGACGACAGAGGTAGAGTCTGTTGCTGTAACAAAATCTTACAAGGAGATGATATGGCTACAGGGTCTTTTGAGATAATTAAAAATGATAGGAGAATTGTAAACTTTACAGTGACAGTCAGAGTACAATTCATCCTGTAAAGAATTCAACATTTTATTAAAGGACTAAGCACATTGATATTAAGTACCATTTCATACGAACCATGTTGGAAGATAGACTATTTGGTTTGGAGAAGATCCACATGAGTTAGAACCCTATGGATATGTTCAGTAAGGTGGTCACTATAGAGAAATTAAAGTTATGTTCAGTTTCTATTGATCTTCATGCTCAGAAGCCACGGAAGAGATTCACATCGAATTCCCTATGAAGGTGTCACATTTTAGATACAGCAAGTTCAATGGAGATGTTCGTGGTTAATCTCCAAGCGGAAGATTGCCTGATGGTGTTACAAGTACTGTACATGAAGGTATGACACTACGACCCAGCTTCGTCTTAGGGAGATATTTTTCCCTTTAGGGCATTTTCGTACTTTTACATAGAGATATGAAAATTAAGTTTTTGTCTTGGGGTTGATCAGAGACAATAATCCATTATATTGTATGTGTTTCTTTTCTTACCTCAAAGCATAGTGGAATCGGTGTGGATCCGTGGACATACCTCAATCTAGAGTGAACCACGTAAGTCTCTATGTTGTGGGTGATTGCATCTTCATTCTTTAGAGTGTTTATCGTTATTTCTTCCCAACAATTAGTATACGACCCCCAGTAAATATAAGAAATAACCCCCCTCTTAAAGCAAGATTCCATGCTAGTTGTACCTCAACCAACAAGGTAGGAATCTTGCTGACTCAACCAAGAGCCTTTTTCCAGTTGTCCATGATGCTTGCTAATTAGAGGCCTGGAGAGAGTCCAACCTCCAAGCAGTTAGACTCCTTCCATCCCAAGTACTGGAATAGAAATACAATCTCCAATAATGATCTCGACCAAGATAAGAAGTTCCTTAGTCAGATGAGGAATCCTACTCAGGAAACCTCTCTGCCATAAGGATAGAAATGGAGACTTTCTTGGACTAAAAGATGGAGGAAGGGAATTCCTTATTGGAGTCCATCTACTTCTAAAGGTGATCCCCCTCACGACCTATAAATATAGGTTGACGTTAAAGGTATAGATCATCTCATCACTAGTCAAGCAACCCCACTTCTTATTTGCTTAAGTGGTCTCTTCTTATTCTTTGACTTTAGCATCAGATGGTCCTTTGCAGGTCCAATCCCCTCCCAGTGTGCTGATTCATCAAAGGTTCGAGGGTCTGTCTCTTCTTGTCAGGATCGAATATTGAGGATCATGCACTGAAGGTAAAATTCCCCGACACTTTCCTTGAAGCAATGTCCAACTCCTCTCCTCTATGATTGGGAGACAATGGAAGTTCCTTCACTTGAAATAGATCTTTGTTTGAGACAAATAAAAATTTAACCAAGTATGACATGTGGGGGAGAGAGAGAGAGAGAGAGAGGCACTCCTTTTCATAAGGCTTAGAAATGTCAGAATTGGCTGATTTTTCGTGAGGATTATCTTTGCCAAGATATTATCATAAAAAATTATGCCTTTAACGCATCTCCATATGCAAACCACAATCATTTATCATTTTATTTGTCACAAAACACATCTACTATATGTTAGAAATGTTTCATTGTAGACAATTTTTGGTAAAATATGTTGTTTTGACCAACTTATATGTGGTCAAATTTATTATGGGATGCATAGACCTTTCGGTCAAATTTAGTGTGGGTTCTATTCTTCTATATGGAGAGATTACATATATGTATTTTGTTTAATATGAAACATTTTGGGTGAATTTATAAATGTGCCCAAACATACCCCACTTTTAATGATAGTGTTATTTTCATTTTTTTTATGTTTTTTTTACTTTAGTCCCCACATTGGATAAAGTGAAAAGTTTGGTTAAGGTTATATAAGCACTCACTCTCTAGTTTATTGTAATTAATGCAAAGGCAATAGAGAAGTGGTCTAGTGTATCAGGATGGTGCAAAGCACCACATACGCACACGCGCACGCACGTGTGCAAAAGGACGATTGGGCATTTTGGGCGCTTTGTGAGGTGCAATTAAATAGCAGATGGTTGATGATCAATCTTAACATTTGGATCGTCGCACGGACGTGATCAGATGTATGTCCAATAAATAGATTAAACAATTAAGATGGTTCAACGAACACATCTTATGATAGAATAAATCTGGACCATAAGATCATACAGATCTAACGGTTTTTAGACATAACCGCTTATAGCTAAATTAAAACTACCCAGAATTGATCCAGATCACAGGATCAAACGTAACTGCTTATACTAACTTAGTCTTGCCCAGAATTGATCCAGACCATATGATCAATTCGTGTCTCTTTAGAATAGATACAATTTGATCTATAAAAGAGATGGATTTGTCTTTAACCATATATATTCAATTCAATTGACTTTTGAAATTCATTCACATAAACAAGAATACAGAGCACAATCTTTTTTTCTTTCTTCTTCTATTGTTCTTTATACTTTTAAGCAACTTTCAAAAGTTTTATTACATCCGAGAGAACATTTATACTGTTAAAAGTTCGTCAGAAACATAGAGATTTGAAATGCTATCTTCTCTCTGTAAATAGACTGTTGAATCTTGTCAGACGAAAGCCTACAGAACTGTTAATTAGCTAGCATTGATCGAGGGCGAATTCTATCTTTATCACTTTGTGATTTCATAAGCTTCAGTCTTAGATAAATTATTTTTATATGTTCTTTATTATAATTCATTTTTCTAAACTTAAACATTTGTATCAATTCCTTAATTGTATTATTTATTTTCTTCTCATATTAATTCTCTAATTTCTATTTTCCGTGGTTTGGGTGCATGCAAGTGGCAGGCGTGATCATCAATCTGGACGGTCGAAATGTAAAGTAACAATCGAATGGGCAAAAGCCGGCCCAAAGTTGATCACATAATTGGAACCGTCCAAATGTTAGTTTAGTAATACACGAATTAATAGTAATAATCCGAAGCATTGTGAATTGATTAAAACACATCTTTTCCTTATAAAATGGATGGAAACAAAGTCGCATCTCTCATACTTTCTGTTTCCCATCGACTATTATCATCATCTTGTTAACTCCCGTGTCACTAGAGACTCACTACTCAAGAAGTATATTACCTATTTCCATCACTATCATGTCCCCACCACCTCTTTGATCACGTACCATGATGATCATTATAATTCCAACGGTCACCGTATAACTATAATTGATGGTGTATATCTTAATTACCTTATATTTTGGTATGTGGCCCACCAAATTGCACCATGGGATGCCCGAGTCATAGTTGTAGATCATGTGATTAAGAGGAGGGGACCCACAAATTGAACTGTTCAGATCAAACTTTAAGCTGTGTGATGCATTGCACGACCGAATCTCTGATTAAATGTACATAGATTATGTAGAAATTGTTCCAGAGGACTCATCATCATATACCTCCATCGTCACCCTTTTTATTAACTATCTCCCAACACCATCATCACCTTGTCGGCCGCTTTATCCAATGCCACCTCCACGGCATTTCTCTCTCTCCCCTCTCTCTCTCTCTCTCTATCTCTCTCTAAGATTTTTGCAAGACTAGTCTGAAAAGGTCGTGCAGACTTAAAAGTGTGCAAACGTTGTCTGCTCCGTCAGATGTTCCTCGAAAACAGTATCATTTCCCTGTTCCCAAAAATTTTAGTTTTTAAAATTAAAAACACATTTTTCAAGGTGCATCCGATGGTAGATATAATGTTTGCGTTCTTCGGTCTGCTCCACTTGTTTAGAGAAAATGAAAAGGGTCTCAATGTAAATTTGTTGCTCACGCTTTTGGCGTAAGCCAGCACCATTTTTGTTACTACTTCCATTTGGGCCCACTAACCGAATGGATGTTTAGTCCACCCCTTGATGGATATATACACCAAAAAGTACCATGATTGGTAATCACTAGCCATTAGATTTTAGTACTTTTTAATACGTGGTTATAGCCGTTGGATTCAAACATTTTTTTGAGTGCTAAAACCAATGGCTAAAAATCATCAAACATGCTGATTTTTGGTATTATTATCAACCAAAGGTTGTGTTAAACATCCATGCGGTTAGTGGGCCCAGATGGCAGAGGTGAGTAACAAAAATGGTGATTGCCTACGCCAAAAGCGTGAGCTACAGCTTGTTACATCGCCACCCAAACAAAAATAAAAATAAGATCACCGTATCAACACCAAACTTCATCCTCTCTCTCTCTCTCTCTCTTTTGAGTCTGCGTTTTGAGCCTTTTGGCCGTGTTTACAGCAAAAAAGGCCGTGTTTACAGCAAAAAGGACCGCCATCACCACCAAACTTCACCTCTCTCTCTCTCTCGCTGTGCGCGTGTGTCTGTGTGCGCGTGTATTGTAGTTTTGTTGTAAGCCCTTGATCAACGTACAATGAAACCGGAGGAGCACAGCCTACACAGGAGCAGCAGCAGTAGCAGCAGCAGCTGCAGAAGCAGTCGCAAGATCCTCCCTTCAAACTATATGAGATCATCATCACAAATCCCGGACACCGATGAAGTCTCCGAAAAACCACTCGTCCGAAAACACTCATCCCTCTCTTTTCCCTCACCGACCAAGACCAAAAACGTGACAGCCATCATTCGATCACTCCTCGGAATCGTTTCCCTCCCCACCTTAATCCCAACATGCCGCTGGTTAAACGTCTCCTCCCGTCTTTCGTCCTCACCGAACTTAGGCCGTAAACTAACCGGCACCCTCTTCGGTCACAAGAAGGGTCACGTTAGCTTCGCGGTTCAAGAGGACCCACGGTCTGAACCGGTTTTATTACTAGAATTAGCCACCCCGACGTGCACGTTAGTGAAGGAGATGTCATCGGGATTAGTGAGGATTGCTCTCGAGTGCAAGAGGGGATCAGGTGGAAATAATAACCGGCCGGTGAAGCTATTCCAGGAGCCCATGTGGACCATGTACTGTAACGGTAAGAAATGTGGGTACGCCATGTCTCGCACGTGCTGTGAGTCTGATTGGCACGTGTTGAGTACTGTACAGACGGTTTCGGTTGGTGCGGGTGTAATTCCGGTGGAGAAGGGCCGGAACACTAATGGGCTCGAAGGCGAGCTTATGTATATGCGAGCTAGGTTTGAACGAGTCGTTGGAAGTCGGGACTCGGAAGCTTTTTATATGATGAATCCGGACGGCACTGGTGGACCGGAACTCAGCATCTTCCTCCTTAGAATCTGAGGGACAAAAGTTTGTCTCGTTTTAAACCGTAGGATATGATTGGTAGTAATTTGTAAGTTTTATTCTGTGATCATCTGATATCATGTACTTTGAAATCTTGTGTTGATATTAGAAAAACTTAATCATCTCTCTCTCTCTCTCTCTCACACACACAAATTGTTGTTTTAGGGTTTAAGGTTTAGGGTTCAGGGAATATGTACACTTAAGTGCCCACGGTAGGAAAAATGCCTCGTGGAACGTGTTGACCCACCTCCTGACCCAAGGTTTAAAGGCCCACCCCTTAGTAGACCTAACTCCTAAGGTTTACTGACGGACTGGGTCGTTACCGATAAAACCGTTAAAACGGATACGGATTGTAACGGACAGAGGCAAAAATGAAAAAAAATAAAAGGATTTTAATAGATTTTAACAAATTTAACGGGAAAAATGGCACTGAAAATCGAAAAAAATAGAATTTAATGAAAAAATATCAGATTTTAACAGAAATAACGGCCGTTTTTCCACAAAATTTTCCAGATTTTAACAGCTATTGAAATGAAAAAACCGGCCGTTAAACCATCAAAATGGTTTTTAACGTAACTGGCTTGGGATGTTACCATTTTAACGGCCGTTAAAACCGTTTAAATGGTGTCATTTTAAACCATGAGTAGACCTATTCATAAAAAGTAAGCTTGATTGATATATACATTGGATTTGAGAACCCCAAAAAATGCTTGAATCCAAGGGCTAGAAATTACCCCTGAAAAATGCTCAAATCCAATGACCACATTGCCAACATGACATATTTAGGGTGTCTCGGATTAAAAGATATCCAAATCTATCCGGGTCAATCAGTTATGGACCACATTATTAATCGGGTAATTGGGTTATGCATGGTTTAAAAGAGAGACCATCATAACAAGACACTAGCATTATATTGGTAAAAACTTTAACGGACAATAACGGTAAATGTTAATTTGTTTTACTGGGTGGGAGCAAACTTTGATCACACCCTTCCCAAGTTGCCACTTGGCAACTCTTTTTGGCCCATTGACCATGAATGTTTTGCCCATCCCTTGGTGGACTTTTATACCAAAAATCATTTTGATTGGGGTACTAGAAATCACCCATCAGGCTAATTTTTGGTGTGTAGTCCAACTATTTAACGGGTCAATGAGCCCTGAAGATTTTATCAAGGGGCCGGTTCAACCGCTGAGTCGACTGGGTCAACCTGCCACATGGCAACTCTTTGAGGCCCACTGACCCATGAATAATATTATTTTGCCCGCCCTTTGGTGGACATCCAGGTCACCGGTTCAACCCGTTTCTATATCAACTTGCCGGTCACCGGTTCAACCGACCAGGTTGAGCGGGTTACAAGAATGTGAACGATTTTTTTCACAGATTGCTGGGTCAGGATCAACTCAACGGTGGCCGTGCCGGGGCAGGTTTAATAACATTGGTTTTGGGATTTAGTCCATTTTGACTACCCAATTACTAAATAGATCCGAGCCAGATTCAGTGGTACTTATCCGGACCCTGAAGCATTGAAGATCCTATAGTGGTGTGTGGGGGGGTTGAGTGGAAGACAAGCATGAAAATAATAAGCAAACTGTTGAATGATGTGAAGTGGTGCGGCATTAACTCGACTCATGTTCTTTCTTTTCATCCATGATGATTTTTGTTCAATAGTGGAGTTCCAATGTTGACTGTTCTGAGCGTGGGTATTGACAAATGGACACGCATAGAGTCGCAAAAAAAGCGAAACAACACATGGGCCGGGAGACACACACACGCTCTGTCATGATGATGATGATAATAGGAACAAGAAATCCGCACTTTGCGCGCGGTGTAGAGAAAGATTAGGAACCTTGAACAAAAGATATAATTAAGAGTGTCCATCACCTTGAATGGGTCGTCACCACATCAACTAAGAGTCTATTTATCTTATAGTTGAATTGTGTGTGCACGGGAATTAATATAGGTGCATTTGTGCTTGTACAAATCTTTTTTTGCTAGCCTTTATGTTCGACATAGACTCCTGGTGTACTTCGGTAATGATCATCTTCCCCGGCCCCCCTCCTGCTTACACATCTTATGTACCCCATTGAAATTCCTTTTGTACAGCTATTCTTCCAAAATCATACATCGTTGAGCTTATTTCTCTCTATGGGGTCTGTCCATTCTTGAGTAGTTCTAAACATGGTTTAAAAAACGTCCGTTATAACAGATTTCGACCTCCCCCGTTACGTTATGTACCGTTATAAAGCTATAAAAATAACGGCCGTTATTTTTCGTTATTTTCTGCAAATTTTTGTGAGAAAAAAACAGCCATTTTTTCGTTATTTTCCATTATTTTTTCTTTTTTTTTTCCGGGGTTTTTTTTTTTTTTCGTTTTTGAAAATGTGAATTTCAAATTCCAAAATTTGAATTTCAACCCCATTTTTTCAGTTTTTCCGTTGTCCATTTTTGTCCCTGAGCGTTACAATTCATTATAACAAAAAAAAAAAAAACCGGTAACGCCTCCAGTCCGATATACCGTTATAAAGGCCCCCTTTAAACCTTGGTTCTAAATTGGCAACAACCACTCGTTCTCCACTTCCTCCGCCATGAACACTGCCAGTGTAGCCAGCTAGACATTCTTACAAATCTTCCTCCAAAAACAAAGTAGGTAAATTTCTTTGAAGGCCGGGGCTGGCTGGCCCATAGATAAAAAAAGATCCATACATAGACCTGACCTGTAAACATTTGTCCACGAATTTGATACGTTTCTCGACCTCTTCATCTCCCAATTTTACTTTTGCAAGGATTGCAGCTAGAGAGCATGCATGAGCATTTATTTGTTCTTCTCTTACCTTCAATAGCTCAGCCATCTGGAAAATTACAGACATTGAATCCCCCAAAAATTTAGATTTTCTTGCAAAAACCTCATATCCCATTGTACTATTTGTACACTAAAATATTAGCTTAAAAGAAAATGAAGCTACTTCACGATCTGGTGACATAATAGATCAGCCATAGCTTGGCCCTTCACAGCCCTATAAGGCCTTGTAATATGGAACTCACTGAACTTTAGAGATCATCTTGGTAGTCTTCTTGATAATGTAGGTTGCACTGCACCCGAAAGTGCAAAAATGACGGCCAAAAACCATCATTTTTGGGCTCAAACGGTAGCTTTTGGTCATCGGACTGGCTGATGGTTTTTTGCAATCATTTTTTCAAAAATGATGGATAGAAACAGTCTTTTACAAACCGTCAAAATAAATGGCGATTTTAGGATGTCGTGTAATAGCAAAAGAATGACAAACTTAGTTTATCTTTCCTGATGTAGAGATAAACGATGGGCCATGTCTATCATTTTTTGTCAACAACTTAGATGGCGTTCGCTAAATTAAGTTATCAGATCTAAAAGCTTAAAGTGGGCTTAAGGTCTGATAGCTTAATGAATTATGATTGAATTTACTATTAGACGAAGTGGGTTAGGTGTCGGAGAGTTTTGGAGCGATCGCGTCAATTATGGCAAAAACCGACGCAAATTTTTTGAAAAAATATTTCGCTTCGGTTTATCATGTCGGTTTTTGTAAAAACGATGCAATAATAGTGTCGTTTTTTCTAAAAACCGACGCGAATATTTAGCGTCGGTTGTTGGAAAAAATGACGCGATTAACTCGAGTTATAAACTCGAGTTTCTCTTCTTTTTTTCCTGCGCGCCAAAACCCATTTGCTCTCTTCTCCCTCTCCAAACCCTAGCTTGCCCCTCTAAGCCCTAGCTCTCACTCTCCCTCTCCAAGCACGTCCGTTGCCACTTCCCTCCGTTGCCCCGCCGTCTTTCATTTACTACTGTTGCCGTCGCGCGTTGCTCACCTTTCCCATTGCTCGTCCTAGCCCAAGTGAGTGTCTCTCTCTCTTTCTCTAAGTGAAAATGATTTACATTGCAATCACTTACCATAGTTTTTGGGCTGCACACACTCGAATCCATTTTCTGAGGGTTAAGCTCAACGGACACATACTTATGGTCTGTTTATTTTTACCGTTAACTTGAAACCTATATTTGATGGTGTTAGAAATTTTAGAATGCGCTGATTTTTTGTAGGGGTGATCTATATGATGAGAAGATCACCTTTAGAAAAATTCAAATCATTTTGATATTCATAGCATGGTTTATAAGTTGAAGAATTATGGTCTGTCTATTTTTACAATTAACTTGAAACCCACATTTGGTGGTGTTAAAAATTTCAGAATGCATTGATTTTTTGTAGGGGCGATCTATATAGTGAGGTGATATTCGCTTAAAAGTGCTTATTTTAAGCCATTATCTTTTGGCGTTATCGCACTCTCTTACGTAAAATTTTCATATTTATCTACTTTTCTACAAAATAGTCTCTTTCATTGCGTAGAACACACTTTTCTGGACGAAATAATATATTTGTACGTATTAAACACATTTCTGAAAGTCTAGATATGAAGCCGTTTTGATTGAGTCTCATTACGCACTTTTCTCTTGTAGGAAACCCGATCGGGCTATTTTTGAGACTTGCGGGCCCACGATCAGCCATAGAAGCTTAATATCAAAGCTTAAAGAGCCAACAGGCTATGACTAGAAGATACAGGCCAAGTACGGGTCAAGTTAAAGGATCGTAGAGCCAGATAAAGAACTAAGAGAGAAGCAAAGCTGAAAACCAAGAGACGGGCCAAAGTGATTAAAAGCCGCACCAAATAACATAAAATGATGGCTTACGTAATTGATGAAGCCGACTGAAGATTACATTGAAGATCAGGGTTTAGGACCCTCCGCTAGCTCTTTTGCCTTTATTTTGTATCATTTTCTCTCTCATCTCTCTTCCCTCTCTCTAACTGCCCACATCTCACCACCCGATCATCTATTTGACCATCCGATCTGTCAACCTAACCCTTTGATCTCCATCATATAACCTCTGATCTCCTCTCCTCTAACTCTATCACATCTCCCATAACTTTTCCACGGTTAGATTTTCCATCGGACCGTTAGATCATCCTTCAGACCGTTGGATCTCTCCAGATTTGACAATTCGCCAATCTCGGGCCTGACCTAGTCATCACCTCTATCTTCACTCATCCAATCATGACCCCAAGCCTAACATAGTTAGCCGAAAGCCCACAAAGCCTATGGCCACAAGCCTCTAAAACTCAAGCCCAAAAACCACGGCCTTCACATAAGAAAACCCATGGCTAAGGCTTCAAAAGCCCAAGCCCAAACCCAAAGCATCCCTCTCTCCCATACTCATCCTTAAATCCATGGGCCCAAGTCCATAGCCCATCAACCCAAATAAATCTTAAAATAAATAAAACAAGAAAAAGAAAATAAAAAAATGAAATAAATAAAATTAGAATGGAGATTCCCGTTTCTAAAACCGTGGGCTCCTCTTCACTCCCACGAGGAATCTTTCGTCTCACATCTCTTTCCTCTTCTTATCTCTCCAACAAATCGAGTGACTCTCTCCTCAATCCCAAACCGTTGGATCTCATGGGATCAAATGGTTCTCTCCACCGTAAACATAACCCTAAACACCTCTCAATAAGAGGTTTCCTCCCTTCCTCCTCCATAAAGAACTTGCTCGCCACCACCTCTTTCCTCGAAGACTTCTCCGGTAAACCTGCAACTGCAACTCGGTGGTGTTCCTCACAAAAACCACTGTCTTCGGGCTTCAAGATTGTCACGCCCCGAATTTCGGCACCCGAACCCGACCCAAATGCCTATGGATCTGTTCGTTTACTCGAAATCCAGGGTGTGAAAAATAGTAAAGGGAAATAAAATCTCAATGTTTACAACAAGATATCAATAGTTCAAAATTTACTAAGATCTCAAAATCAGAATCTCCGATAGCTAACGTCATCCGTAACACACAAAGTCAAAAGGACCCGATGATCTACTAATCACGATTCACCAAAAGGTCTCATCTATCTGACAATCTAAATAATATAAAATAATAAATTTATTACATGAATTAAAAAGCAATAATATCAAAGTCGCTACTAATATTCCTCTTCAAGGTTCGGTTCATGCTCCTCGGGTTCGCATGCCTCATCGTATTTTCCATCCACTGGATGCAATTTATCCTCGTACTCTGCTTCGTACATCTCCGTCTCATCTACATCTGAAAATGTGGTTGTAGGAGTGAGCCAAGCGCTCACTCAAGTTTTTCACCCAAAACATGATTCAAACAATATAAGATATGTATAGACATGTTCGCATGGATTAAATTGTCAGCAGTAATATCATGATCATAATAATTTCATGAACAATTAATCAAAAGTAATACACAACCCACACAGGGGGTCTCCTTCTTCACCCACACAAGGGGTCTTCCCGGGGTTTTCGGGTCTTTCACCCTGGAGAACTCACTCTCAACTTGCTTTATCGCTTCTGAATCGAAAATACAATGCATGCCTTCATATATATGAGAAATTTCTAAAAATGTAAATATCCACGCAGGGGATCTCCAATATAGAACCGACTATCAATTACCGTTTAATAATAAAAATACGCTCACGAGTCAATGACTAGTATTGAAAGAATCATGGGAAGGGTACCTACCTTTGATCGTTTTCCAAGATTTCACCTTAGTTCTCCTAGTTGGTCCTCTCCACGTAGATCCGGTCCCAAGGTTTTAGAACCTTCACTGTTCATGTGGTCTCGTTAGTTTCAGGTTAAGAAAATAAATGTCTAAAACACAAAGGTGTCCAGATGGTCGTCGAGGTTATTGTTATGATAGTCCGAATCAGAAAACGGTCAAAATATTATCTTTTTTGTTATTTTACTGTATTTTTATCCTCAAAATGTTATTGACAAGATAAAATATTTTTCCTTTTTTTTTTTTTATATTTTTCCAATATAAAAGTCCTCGGAATCCTAAACCCAAGAGGCGAATTTGCCAAGTATACATGATCGGCTCGATGTTCGCCATTGCATGGTAACCCATATGCATACATGATGACGATTCTAAGGGTTCATTGATTCGTCAACACGGGGTCTGGCATCAATGGGCCTACATGCCATAACGAGCCTAATTGAATATCATAACGGGCATCCCATCATGGACTTGAAGACTAACCATGGGCTTGCCATGACGTCCATGATGAAATGCATTCTAGCTCAACGGTTATACGAATTCACCAAACAGGCTAGTCTCTAGCGCATATGTCTATCAAACGGTGGACCATCAGGGTCAATTCCCATAAGAGTGGACCACACTGCATCTTGAGGGGTGGAGCATCAACTTGCCATCGATGCTACCCTGCGGCATCGCAAGATGTAGCAAAAAATAATAACGCCATAGTCGAAACCACACACATGTACACACACTACATTGTCTCTAGGTAAAAATACAAAGATTGCTTATATTAGGATACAAGGCTACATGTGCTTCAAGATGGAGAAGAAAAAAGGCTAGATCAATGCTAACGAGGGTCCAAGATCGTAGGGTTGGCAATGGGTAGAAATCATGATGGTACATCAAGGAACGAGGAAGAAAACAAACGACACTTACCTTGAATGAGGTTGTCGGTTTGAATGTGATAGAGGAGATGTTACACATCACCCAACAGTGGAGATCAACGGGCCTACACGTTGCAAGTCGTTCGAAGGAGAGGTTTCTCGTTTGGGGTGGTGAGGTTCTGCAAATCCACGGTGTAGTCTTCACAAGGATTTCAACGGTTGTTACTTCCCTCGACTGCAGCACTACCAGGAATGGGAGTAAAGAGAGGATGTCTTGAAACTTGATGGGAGGTGCTCGGTGATTGAAGTAGAGATCCTCGGAGTGGCGTCTGCAACCATAGCTCTTCAAGGGCTGGACGGTGTGTTGGGAGAGGCAGCTTTGTGGTATTACCTATGGTAGGTTTCCTTTGTTGCTTAGAGTTGCAATGGGTTAAGGAAAACCTATTCCACGTGTTTGCAAAAGAGGGGAAAAGGAGTAGAATAATAGAAGGATTCTAAACTAGGTTTTGATGATTAAAATAGAATTTAGGTTAACAATAGTTTGATTAGAATAAACTAGTTAAGAAAGTTTGCTAGAGGTTAGATTGGGTACAAGGGTTTTGATTTGAAATAATAAAAAACAAAGTGCTGAATTGGGTGGTACGGCTAGGCATGTTGTGTATATTAATTAACATGCAACTAAAGATTTGGCCTAAGGTATGAAATGGGTTGGGTGTACATTAATACTAAGTATAAATAATGGGTCACCCACTAATAACATAACACATATCTTATAGCCACTACCTCTCACAATAATATAATAATATTTAGTGTATAACATATACTATAGTAGTAATGTACATGTATCAACATTAACACATATATACAAAAACACTTAAACTAATATAAAAATAAGGTATAGTTCTAAAAATACATAGCTTAATAATATTACTCTAATCATATTTAATATTAATAATATCTAACGAACCCAAAACAGTCTCAGAAATTATACGCGTCCCACTGTGTTCACGTGGGCCCGCATGGATAGGTTTCCAGACTCAAAATCAATGTTTTTCGGAAAAGGCCAAAAATGCATGTAGTTGTTCTAAAAGTTAACGTAAGACATTTAATGAAGAAAAACGTGAAAAAGAGTCTAAGGACTTTCACATGGACCAAAATACCCCCTTAAGGATTTGTAGGGTTTTACAACGATCCTCTGTCACACTCCTCTTCTCACGATCATCATGCTACAACCAGCATGCACTTCGTGCTCTTGCAACAAACAGCACAACCTCCCCTCCATGAACCAGTCACCGTTGATGTCTTCCTCCAACCTGCAATGGTGGACTGCAACTCCTCTCAACAGCTTTATCTTGAGCCATATCCCTTGCAACTACTGCTCACGCCATAGCCACTGATATTCGCTTAAAAGTGCGTATTTTTCACTGTTATCTTCTAAGCGTTTTTACACTCTCCTACGTTAAAATGCTCTATTTATCTATTTTTCTACGTAAGAGTCTCTTTTGTTGCGTAGAACACACTTTTCTGGACGAAATGGTATATTTGCATGCATTAAACACATTTTCGGAAGTCTAGACATGAAGTCATTCTGATAGAGTCTCATTACGCGCTTTTTCTGTTGCAGGAAACCCCGATGGGACAATTCTCGAGACTTGCGAGCCCACATCGATCAGGAAAGCCCATTATCAAAGCTTAAAGAGCCCATATGCTATGACTAGAAGATATGGGCTGAATAAGAAGACCAAAAAGTCAACCCAAAGAACGAAGAGAGTAGGAGAGCCAATGACCAAGAGACGGACCAAAGCGTTTAAAGCCACATGAGTCAGCAAGGAATGATAGTCTACTCTACTGGAGAAGCGTGAGGATGGTCACAGTGAAGACCAGGGTTCTAGACCCTCTGCCAATACGTTTATCTCCATTTTCTGATACTTTCTCTCTCATCTCTCCTTATTCTCTCTCTCTCTTCATCTCTCGGTCCTCGAATCTACTGACCTAACCCCAGAACTCCTGCCCATCGGCTCTATCTCATCTCCCTTAGCTTTCTGACCGTTGGATCTTCCATCGGATCGTTAGATCTTCAATCGGACCATTAGATCTCTCTAGATCCGTCGATCTACCAATCTGGGTCCCAATTAAGTCACCATCCATCCGATCGCCATCAGAATGTCTGTCACATCATCTTGTGAGACGATGGACATCATCAATCCATGTGGGCCAATAGCCGGGCTCATCATCATCGACCCGCTGTCCGACCAGTTAGTGGACCCCGTGAATTTCAAAATAATTTTAATTAAATTTTAAAAAATGGGGGGTCCACTAAATGGGGACATTCCCCAAAGAAAAGTAGTATTTTACTTAAAAAAAAATATATTTTCATATTTTTTATTTTAAAAAAATACCCTATTTCCATTAAAAGAAATAGGGAGCTTTAAAAGGAGAAGGAGAGGGGTTCGTTCGAACCCTAATCCCCCTCCTATCTCTTGCTCTATCTTCCCAAAACCATCCCGAACGTTTTCGTCCCCCTCTCACCCTTCTTCTTCTTCTTATTTTCTTTTTCTTCTTTTCTTCTTCTTCTTCCTCCTCCATCTTCGCCGGAGTTGCAGGCAGCAACTCCGGCCGTCTGGTAAGGTCTCCTCCTCTGTCTTCTTCTTTTTCTTCTCTCCTCTGTCTTCTTCTTCTCGTTTTTTTTTTTTTTTTTTTTTCTTCTTGTTCTCCTTCACGTCCCACCGGAGTTGCAACCTGCAACTTCGGTCGCCAGCGCACCTCTCCGCCCCTCTCCATCTTCTCTACCAGGGAACCACTCTCCCACGCTTCTCATCTCTCCCACCCACGTTCTATTGCTCATCAACGTTGCAACTTGCAGCCGCCCACCATCTTCTGTTCTTCTCCACGTTTGCTACAAAAACCAGCATCCTTACTAGTTTACCTTCTCCACCGATCGGTCACCGCAACTCTCTTCACTACCGCCAGCCGCTGCTACTGCCTTTATCGCCTGCAACTCTACCTTCCAACTCCAGAAGCAGCTGTCACCCTCCTCTTCTTTTGGATCATTTTTCAAACAAAAAAAAAAATAGAAAATAAGAAAAAGAAAAAAAAAAAACGTAGGAGGAGAAACTTCTCTTCCTCGCTGCCATCATCTTCCTACAACCTACTCTCTCCAGCTACTCTCTCCTCCACGAGCTCCATAAGCAAGGACCGCCCAGCAGCCACCAGTTGAAGCCGCCTCCTCCACCAAGCAACCAACAGTTGATGTTCTCCACCGTTTCATCCCCACACCAGCCGTTCTCCATCTTCATCTACTAGCGCCCTATCAATCCTCCACCAACTCCCATGATCCATCCCTTGCACCACCATGATAGCCAACCTGCTACTATTCACGGCGTCACGATCACCATATGCTTCAACCACCCCCGGTAGGATCTCAACTTTCTCACTCTAAATCATTCTTCTCTCTTTACCTCTCTTTCTCGAGATCTTTCTATGTTTTTCTCCCTCTCTCATTATTTCTCTCTCATTCACCATATTCTCTCTCTAGTTTTCTCTCTCTACCTTTCATGCTTTTTAGGTTAGTTTTAATTCTCTTGTTTTTGTTATCCATCAATGTAAACATCTTAATTTTATTCAATGAAATTAGTTTCTTTTGAATTATTGTTTTTATTCTCTTTTAATAGTAATTTTGAATTTTATCTGCATGTTAATCACTTTAATGGAGAATCAATCTTCAACATAAAAATCATGTTTTAAAATCTCGTGATCATCATTCTCACCATTCCATCCTTTTTAGTGGCAATTTCTGAGAAAAATTCGTCATTTCATGTTATCTGATTGCACAAACTAACCCCGAGTGCGGATCGACATCCGACACAAAACTGCTATACAAAAATCTCAAATTTTGCAGGAAATCGGATAGAAATTACAAATCTTGTTGATTCTAGGGTTTCCGTGACCAACGACGCGGAAAATACCTACTTTCAGCCACCAACGTAGCTGCCTCTCCACAGGCTGCAACCACACTTGCTGGCACCACCATCTGCTCCTTTACCACCCCTCGTCGGTCAATGCATTCCCTTCTGAACCTGCAACATAAAACCTGCAATGCTGGCCTGCAACACCAAGTTGCAGGCCGTCTTCTTCTTCCTCTAGGATAGAACTCATCTTGATCTCCTCATTGCCACCGAGAACGTGCTGAAACGCACTCTTTAACCTTACTGTTGGAGTTGCAAGTCTGCAACTCCGATCATCTCCTTCAGTGGCCAGCAACCACATCCTCCACCTTTCGGGTGCACTCTTCCACCACAGCACCTCCCCTGCATCTTCTCCAGCCAGCAATGGTCTGTAACTCCAACCTCTGGATCCACAGACCTACTGTGGGAGATCCATCACCAACAACAACCTGATCTCCTCCACGTTCTTCCTCTTGATTGCAGCAAAGACCTTGTTGTCCACCGTCTCCCCACCTTGATGCTGTGAGCACCTTCAACTCCTGTAGGTGGTCTTCTACACCGTGCTCCTCCACCATTGGAGGCACGATCTGCAGGTCCCACAACAACCATCACCGGCTGCACCCCCTCTAATCATTCCTCACGGTTCTCACAACCATGGGAACCCACGGTTTTGCTGGACGTCCCTCTCTCACATCACCATGCAGCCTATCAGGCCATGCACTCCACCACTGTTGGAACCATGGCAGCACCGTCTCCTTCACCTCCCTTCTTTCTTGCTAGTCCTGCAAATGTTGCTGTTCAGCCATCTAACTCCATACCTGCTGGTACGTTCTCACTGATGCATTCTCCATTTCCACCAATGAGTTCTACCTCACCCTTTTCTCCATGCTTCCCTCACTGCCTGCACACCCTTGCAGCCATCCAAGCAAAGCAGCCAAAAGCCTCCATCTTCACCAAGGTCTACTGGGCTGCTCCTTCCACCAGTGGACACCTTCCATAGGTCTGCAACCTTACTCCCTGTTGGACTCCAAGTGCACTCCAGTAGACCACCATGTCTTCCATCCACTCAACAGTCCAATCGTGGCTGTAGCAACCATGCACCACCATTTCTAGGAACACCACACAGCCCGAACTAGCAAGCCATCTCCTCTAGATGGACTTTGACTTTCATTACGGCCTGCATCAATGATGTTCCATCTTGCTGGCCGAACCTAGGCTAATAACATACTCAACTTTCGAGTGTACCTATGCCGACAACCTCTTCACCACGTCACAACCAGCAAGCATGGTTCCACCTGGGCAGCAAGGTTGTGCACCTCACAAACTTCTCACCTTGGGCATCTTCAAGGTCTCCATGTTCACAACACTCTTCCCTTGTTCATCCTCCAGCAACCATCAACTCTAAATGGACGATCACCTGGGCCAAACCACTCACCAGGCGATCCGAGCACTCATGGTAAGTCGCCACAAGGTAGTTTCTCTTTCTTCCTTTCTTTTTCTCACTTTCTCTCTCTAATGCTTACTTTCTCTTTCTAGAATTAGGATTCTCTCTCTAAACCTAGTTTTTCCTTATTTTCTCTCTCTAGATCTCCTCTTTCTCTAAATGACATGGAAGGGACGTGACATCCCTAATTCCATGTGTCTCTCTCTGTTTTCTCTCTCTACTTTCTCAGGCCGATCGCCTATTCACTTGGCCGACTCCTTTCGGCGAGTGAACAGGTGAGCTTTTTAGGGCACATTATCGTACATTTGCCAATTCACATCTACCTTGTCGGCCGGTAAGATCCAATGTGGATTATCATGATTAAGCAGCATTCCATGAAATTTGGACGGTCCTCTTCTTGATCGGTAGCGCCTTAGCTCCAAAGCTCATGAGATGCTTCTCTATCAAAACCATTCTCTTGATTGAAACATTCATCGAAGTCTTGGATGATCCTCTTCTTGATCGGTAGCGCCCTTAGCTTCGAGATCTCAATGGACGTTTCTTTTCCTTACCCCTTATTTTCTCAACCCTTTACATGCTTTCTTACACGCTTTCTTTATTTTTATTATTTTGATTTATATATGTATGCACTCTTTGATGATTAATGAAGTTGATTTTGATATTTTGGTTTTCTAAATCTCAAATGAATGTTGTTTTTAAATCAACTCGCCTTTCTCATCTCTTCCACTATTCTCATTTCTCTTTGTATATTATTTGTTAATTTTAATTCTTTATTGCTCTAACTCACACTGAGTGCGGATCGACATCCAACACATACTGCTATACAAGTTTACATTTTGCAGATAATCGAATTTTATAAATATTGTTGAAATTAAGGTTTCCGAATTGACGACACGGAAAAACAGTACTTTCATGAGGAGATCATCCTCACCATTGATTTATCTTCCATGTGGGTACACCAAATTTGTGTGTGAAACTATGTATCAGTTGAGCCTGATTAGTGATTTCAATCCTTTGGAGCTTTGTATATATATATATGTTGACCGAATTGATGTTTTGCTAATTCCTAAGTGGACATACAAACAAAAAATAAGCTTGATGATTGATTTCAAACCTTTGGATCTTTGTATGTTGATTGTATGGATGTTTTGCCAATTCCTAAGTGGACATACAAACCAAAAATAAGCTTGATTAATGATTTCGAACCTTTGGGTCTTTGTATGCTAACCATATGGATGTTTTGCCAATTCCTAAGTGGACATACAAACAAAAAATCAGCCTGATTAGTGATTTCAAACCTTTGGATCTTTGTACCCCAAATAATGTCAAAATCTACAGTTAAAAATCAATCCATGAAGATGACTCAAATCCAACACTTAGAAATCACTAAAGACGCTAATCCCTAATTGTTGGATTGGAGCCATTTTCACGAGCTGATTTTAACTGTGTGAATTTGAGCATTATTGGTGATTTTAAACCATTGGATTGTTTGGTAAAGGTAGTAAGTCTTAAAATTAAGTCAAGGGCATTGTGGACATTTTGACATTTTTATTAGGACACTTTCGTAAGTTTTTAAAATAGAAAGCTTTAAGAAAAAGGGTATTATCGGTATTAAAAGAGAATCTTAGAATCTTTTAGAAAAATACTTTCACTTACCGCAATAAGTGAAGAGAGGGTGAATTTTTATTTTTCACTTAATTTCAGTGGTTTTGGTGATAAGTGCTGAAATTAATTTAATCACCAAACATCACTTAATCACCAAAATCACTTAATTCAGTTCATTCAAACTTAAGGTCAGAGAAAAAGTTTTACCAAACACCACCTAAGACTTTGGCTCGTCTTTTTTCATCTCGAAAAATGACAGACTAGGTTTGTAGTTTGCTATTTTAGTAGTCAATGAAAAATGACATTTTGCTCCTTAATTTTCTATAAAAAATTATTTAATTGCCTAAAAAATATTTCTTGGTAATTGTTTAAACAATGATCCATAAATATAAAAATATATTTAAATCACATAGCATATTCATAATTTAAAAAAATCTAGAACTACTCATACACATCTTTAATGCTTATGAATTAATTAAGAAAAGAGTTATACATATAATTCAATCTATAAAATATATAAATAATTTGGGCCATTGAATGATCTTGCTTAATTGCAGATCTCCAAGTGTCCCAGTTCCACCAAACAAGCGGCACTCGGATCATAGATGGCATCTAGCTACAATGTCCCTATGCACCTCTATAAAGATCTCCTCTGTAGCTTTTATATCTTACATGTAGTAGCAACAACAAGATTCTCAAAGTCAGTAGTATTGACGTATCCATGGAGATGAGTCCCTAGGTCATGACTCGAAAAGAACCGGTGATGACATAGAATGCATCATTGCCAACAAACAATACATTAAATTTTAAAAAATACAAAATAAATATTTTAAACATATATAAAAGAAAAGTATTAGAAGTTATTAATGAGAGTCAATTTCGTACCTATGAGGCAATAGAATTAACAAAAATTGAAAATGTTGACCGTTGAGTAAAAGAGAATTGATCTCGAATTACAACAAATGTCTGTTGAAGCTCCATGCGTGCCCTTGCCTTGTCATCAAATTGATGCTTCAAAGCATCAACTTCACCCCAATGGTCCAATTGTGTTATTTTCTCCTCTTTAGCAATCCCCTTGTAAGAAGTTGCAGGTAGAATAGTAGTTTTAGAAATACTACTATCCATTTTCTGTACACGACCCCTTTTATCAGGGCCACAAACTTTTGCAATAGTTTAATACAAGAGGAGGAGGAAGCATCAGAAACTTGTGCAACAAGGTCATGGTTTACATCTTGTTGTGTGTTTGAAATTCCCTTTTAATTACCACGATATGTTCTAGAGTGAAGGTGAATATGACGATTTATAATTTCTCTGCGAATTATAGTTAGATTAAAATTTAACGATCCTCGGTAAATGTTGTTGATTAATGCTGTGTTATATTTCACTCATACGAGGTAATAATATTTTTCCCTTATTCCAGAACATTTAACATTATTCAATACTAATGATAAACAAATTTACTCTGATTTTTAAACTATGAACTTACATGAACTATTTTCTATTTTTTGATAACAATAATCTGTCTTGAACTCGTCAGTTTATGTAAAAAACCAGTAAGTTTCGATCTTTTTAATATTTTCTTGAAAGTTTAGTGCCATTTGATTTGGAATTATATTTCCTGAGCTACAAATTTTTTATGGATGATTTTAATTCATTATAACCAAACAGCTAACTCATGATTTCTTACCAAATTTAATGAGCTAAATTTATTTAATTGACCTTATTATTCAACATATTCTACATCTCCAAGTCCTAGGTCATGGGCTAAGTTATGGATATTGGGCTTCGAGGGGTCATAGTGCCTAGAGTTTATCCCCTTAATCCTTTAGTAGAGACTGATCTAATGGGGCAATACTTTTCTTGTAACCAAATCCCGCCTTGACCTAGATTTTTGACCAAAACTTTGTTCGGGTTCTAGGGTTTCCAATTTAAAAATTCAGATTGCAACTCCAAAAACCTATATTCCGAAGGAGATAGATTACAAGAGAGAATAGTCTCGGAATCGGACGTATCCCGGTTCGCTGTTCTGACTATACTCTTTTAGTTTCTTGTTTTTGGATGGATTCTTTCCTTTGAAGTTTTAAAGAAAGTGCACAACGACCCCACAATCCTTTCTTTTATAAAAGCCACACGGACTCAAAAGGATGGGTATTCTAATTTAATATTAGGGTTGTGATGTAACAAGGTATAGCCGACTCGTCAGATAGCACATTTTTGTCAATGATATGGGCCCATTGACGGCATGGATGTTTAGCTCACTTCTTGGTAGACATTCATACCAAAAATCAGCTTGTTTGTTAATTTTTAGCCGTTGGTTTTAGTAATAAAAAATGATTAAATCCAACAGCTAGAATCATGTCTTAAAATGTGCTAAAATCTAATGGCTACAGATTACCAATCAGGGTGATGCATAAAAGGTGAGTGTACAGTGGTTGCCACCAAACATCTATACTGCCTGTTTCCTGTGGAAAATAAAATTAGGGCTGCCAATGGACCGCGTTGGGTTCGGTCTGGCTGAGGGTCAAAATAAGCCAGTGACCAAAGCACGAGCTCTGCATTGGTTCACCTAAGAGCGACTAATTGGGGTTGGGCCCATTGCAGCCCAGCTCACCGGACACCTTAGGCCGGACCCTAAGCGAGATTATGCCAACCCATCAAGTTTTAGAGAATACCTAATTAATGAGGATGATAAAACAAGGAAACTCATTTGCACACCGCATTTCCTATCCCGGTGGACTCCTAGTCGGGGCACACCCCAAAAAGAGAGATCTCTCTCTAAAACTTGGCTGACCGGTGACCATCACTGACTGCCCACAAAATGAGCTACGTGGCATATTTTCAGAGGCACCAACCGTATGGATGGTTGGCCAATCCGTAGGTGGACCTACAAACCAAAAATCAGCCTGATCAGTGATTTTAAACCTTTCGATCTGGTACCCCAAATAATGGTCAATAATGCTCAAATTCCCACGGTTAGATAAACCCATGAAAATGGCTCCAATCCAATGCTTAGAAATCACTAATGAGGTTGATTTTTGGTTTGTAGGTCCACCTAGAGATTGGCCAAACATCTATACGCTCAGTGTCCTCTAAAAATGTGCCATGTGGCTCATTTTGTGGGTGGTCAATGACGTTCACCGGTCAGCCAAGTTTTAGAGAGAGATCTCTCTTTTTAGGGTGTGCCCCGACTAGGAGTCCACCGGGATAGGAAATGCGGTGTGCAAATATGCGCTTCCTAAAACAATAGATAGCCATCTAAGGAAAGCAACTTCACATATTTATTTATAATTTAGTAGTACATGACAACCAACCCAATGAGACCGTCGCGTGGTCGTAGTACTTTGTGACAAAAGAAGATTGCAAAAACTTGCGTTTGCATACAGAGAACGTTTTATATAGAGAAAACTTGACGATTTATACACTAATATCTATTCCATATGTTGGCCCCGGTCATGCCAAATATTGCCGAGTAACATCATTTTTTGACCCATTGACCACATAAATATATTCATTCCATGATGAACTTATAAGTGAAAAATCGTCCTGATAGGTGATTTCTAACCATTGGATTTATTTATTTTTATTTTTTTGACGTAGGCTCCTTGGATATGTCTTGGGTGGAAGACATTTGCTATACGCCCATTTTGAAAGAAACGACCAAATAATATCACCAAAGGATGGGACAAACATTCATCGGCTCAGTGGTCCTTGAAAATTGTGACATGTAGCAATATTTGGCATATATATATATATATAATGGCCCTTATTTCCGTTATAATGGCCGGTATAAAGCTAGACCCTTTTTTGGATTTGGGTGTTATTTTCATAGTAACTTAATGGGGTTGGGGACTTAAAAAGTTATAACAGCCGTTTATATACTGGTACGTAACTGGATGGGCCAGACCCAGCTTGGCCCAGATCTCAACTATATAAGGGCAGACAGGCCGAGTCAAGCCAGGCCTGGCCCAATAATTAATCCGGTCTATGAAATCAGGCTCAGCTCTGACCCGTGGATAGTTTCTCACCCAAAACTCATCCCAAATTGAGCCCGCCCGATCCATTTGCAACCTTACGTCAAATAAATGGGCGTATAGCAAGGGTTAAAAATATGAGGCCACATCAGTCTTCCACGTGTAAAGAAACTGTTTCGTTCCTACATGGAGTCCTGACCCGGCTGATCATAATAACCATCATTCAGATTGGCGAGCCTCCGGACATAGGTCACATGGATGGTCCCCTCCCATACCCTACCATGTATTGCACTTTCGCCCATGAAGAGAACCCGTTGGGGTCCTCTTAGAGTCTTAGGCAAAGTCGTCTTTTAAGCATGGTTCAAAATCTCGGGATCGGTGCATCTCACCGAGACAGAGTGACGCTTCTTTGGTTAATAGATTTTATATATATATATATATATTATAAAATCAGCGTGATTAGTGATTTCTAGCCCTTGGATTGGATAACTTTTTCATCATAAGCTTCTTGAACTGGTCTATGAGTTGGTTCAAAGCCCATGATAAAAAAGAAGTTCTAAAATCCAACGGATTGAAATCGCTAATCATGCTGATTTTTTTCTTTGTAGGTCCACTAAGGTGTGGACCAAACATTCATGGGTCAATATGCCTGAAAGAGCGAGCCACGTGGACCATTGTATCATATTATTTTCCTGGGCTTACCTCCCACATGTAAGAAAAGGTTTGGAGACGACACGGTGGGACCATTCCCGAGTTGAAATTACTAGTTTATGGGGTGGTTTTGCGAATGTTACGAGTCCCGCCAAATCAAAACAGCTCGCTAAGCAGACATCAGACTTTACCAAGCCGCTTGGGATATTCTAAAAACAATCGAACTTCCAAATCAACCAACCAAGGGAGACATGCCACCTACCGTAATATTTTATCTCACCAACAACTACCTTTGATCTTAAATGGGCCCACCTTATTATAAGAGTAATGATCACATCGTCCAGGGTCCATGGACAACGACCATGGTGCACAGTGGTGTCATTTTGTCATTGCACACCAATGAAAAGATGACATCACCATGCACCATGGCCAACGTCCATGGACCTAGGACCATGTGATCACTACTCTTATTAAAAATAAAATGAAATGGGCCCACACTATGAATCAATTACGAGCGTGGCCCCTTCCAAAGTCGACTCCAGGTCCAGTCATCATCATAAACCTGATTCGTGCGACGTGACTCGGTACGTCAGATGAGTCAGGAATTTTATGTGAAATGTTGAATAAATGTGAAAAATATTTAATAATTGGGTCACGATCAGTGGACACAAATTTTGACACCAAAGTTCACACCACGGATCCATGGTTCGAAGTCTCGGCGATCCCGTTCTGGATCGGACGATCTCGATTGGGATCATAGCCCACTGATCCAATCCAATCCAAAAAATGGATTGTCTTGCCCGAGATCGCTGTTTTCTAAAGAAGTCTTACATATTTCTTGAGCGAGATTCGCGGATCGGGATTGGAGCCCACTGATCTGGCCTCCGATCCCAAGATTTCAAACCATGCTCCCATCAGGTAGTTTGGCAGTTAGGGTCAAGGCTTAAAAGGGGCTGCTCTAACGGTATAACTGACTGAGGGTGTTACCGTTTGTCCATTATAACGGATTGTAACTCACAGTCAGGCAAAAACAAAAGTAACAGACGTTTTTTAACAATTTTTTCCAAAAAATAACAGAAAATAATGGCCGTTATAATGAAAATAACGGCCGTTATTTTCTGAGCGTTAAACGGTACATAACGTAACGGGGGAGGACCGAATCCATTATAACGGCAATTATTTTCATTATAACGGCCATTTTTAAAGCCATTGTTAGTTGAGTAAAACTTCTGTCACAATTGGAAATCACACAATCACAGCCAATGAGTTCTCGGTGCGTACACCTCAATGCAAAAGCACTTGTGTACGTGCCGAGAACTCATTGGCTTGTGATTGTGTGATTTATAATTTCTTATTATAGAAGTTTTACTCTGGGTATCTTTTAAGTCTAATCGAGTGAACTATTTATAAAAAAAAAATGCAATTGTGTCAACTCGACTTGACTCGGGTTGGGTCAGCCTATAAAGATTGAATGGTTGTGATTATCTTATCAAGATCAACTTCAATCGAGATTAATCTCCAAGGGGTGGACCCATTCAATGGTGGGTCCTGAAGAATAAAGCTATATATCCTAATTTTAGTGGTTCAACCAGTCGTTGAAAGTTTCAGAATAACAAAACGAAGCCATATTTGATTTGCAGACAAACTGCTAATTTGGTTACGAGAATTCTGGTTTTATAAATAGTAAACACACAATCTATATATCTTTCTTCTCTCTTTCTTGTTCTTGAAGACAGAGAGAAAGATCATGAAGGCCTGTTTTGTTCTCTGCATCTTTCTCTCTCTTTCATCCTTTGTCGTTCTGAGAAGCCATGGAAGACAAGAAGATGCTCTTACTACTCTTTTCGACAAGAAATTGCACCGAAAAGGAGGGATCGACACAAGCCTTTTTGAGACGAAGAACATTCGAATCATCGATGAAGCTCGAGTTCTTCCTCAAAAAGGATTGAAAGAGAAAGATAGGATCGGAAAATTGCCGGGACAACCCAATGTTAACTTCGACCAATATGGTGGTTACGTAACGGTCGATAAAAAGGCCGGTCGTGCGCTTTTCTATTACTTTACGGAAGCCGAACATTCTAAGGATTCAGCACCTCTCCTCCTTTGGCTTAATGGAGGTAATGTATATTGTTTTTTGAATATGTTGTTTGGCTATGTGATCAGCACTCTGCCTTTGTTAGACCACCCGTGGATCCTTTGATGTACTTTTCGTGACTTTTTTTATTAACTAGGTCCTGGTTGTTCATCTCTTGCTTATGGGGCAATGGAGGAACTCGGACCATTCCGAGTGCATAGCGATGGCAAAACGCTTTTCCATAACCGATACGCATGGAATAAAGGTTGGATTACGTTTTTTTTTTTTTTTCTCCGTTTTAATCTAGGTTTTGAGAATCTTGATTTCTGTTCTTGGTTATTGTGGATTTTTAGTGGCCAATGTTTTGTTCTTGGAATCTCCGGCGGGAGTCGGCTTTTCGTACTCGAACCGAACGTCGGATTACGATTTGAGTGGTGATCAGAAGACTGCAGAGGATAATTATGTGTTCTTGGTGAATTGGTTAGAGAGATTTCCTGAATTCAAGAAAAGGGATTTCTATATATCCGGTGAGAGCTACGCTGGGCATTATGTACCTCAGCTTGCACATACAATTCTCCAACATAACAAGAAAGGAAATAAGATCAATATCAATCTCAAAGGGATCATTGTATGGACCCCACTCTCTTTTCTTTCTTCGCTTGCTTTTTTCCTTTTTCATCCTCATATAACTTGAACGTTTCAATTAAGGCTCAGGCTCGGAGGACCTCCTTTTCTGACCTCTTTCTCGAGTCTTGTTCTCAGCTGTTGGATTCTCAAAATTCAGGACCGAGAACATGACTTTCGAGATGGGTCAGAAAAAAAGGGAGTCCACTGAGCCTGACCCTTTAATTCCTTCTTTCTTGTGGGGTTTCACAAGGTGACAGATACTGAGGTGGTTGATTGAAATTATTGTTGTTTACATGTTCACACAATATGCTATTGATCATTTCAGATTGGAAATGCTGTGCTGAATGATGAAAGTGATGAACATGGGATGTATGATTACTTTTGGACCCATGCTCTGGTTTCAGATGAAGCTATCTATCATATTAACAAGGACTGCGATTTCTCCCCAAATGCCACCTCTCAGACCAAGATGTGCTCGCAGGCCCTCATTGAAACTAACAACGATCTTATTCCCATTGATATTTACAACATCTACGCCCCGTTGTGCTTCTCTTCCAATCTCACTGCGAAGCCCAAGAAAGCATCGGTAGGATGAATTTCACAATACATTTTTATCCTAATTGATTAATTCTAAATACCAAAGATTATAATTTCAATTTCGACAGCGTGAGAGGGCCGCACGGATTGGCAGGTGAAACCAAGCCGGTAAAGGGGATTTCTACTCCTGGCACACTGCTCAAAGGAGGAAATCTACCTGCGTGGGTTTGACCCCACGAGGGGATACACACCAACCATTTGAGCTGCCATGTTGTCGAAACTGAAATTATTTTTTTTGTGAAATTATGGAAAAATTATAAGTGGAGGGATTAATGTCCCTTAATTATAGAAGGGTCTGGACTTGGAATCCAATGATTGTGATGGCACTGAGCGCCACATTCACATTTTGCCGAAGCAAACCACTGTTTGATTCTCGGAATCCATGCCCGAGAATCCAAGTCCCCGGGAGCCTGTCAAAAGAGATAAGTCCTACGAGCTTGGTCCATTATAGAAAGAAAATTTTATCTTTCAGTCTCTATAATCTCTCTAAGATGAGAAAATCGTTAATTATGACTTAATTAGAGCCCGAGTATGAAGTTCCCGTGGGACTTCCGGCCCTTCCAAATTTCTAAAATGCCATGTGGAGAACTCTTTAGGGCCCGTTGACCTTGTGGATGTTTGATTCACCTCTTTATTTTGTTTGGATGCTAAAATATAACTCCTAGAAATCATTGATAATGATGATTTTTGGTATGTAGGTCCATCAAGAGAGTAAAACTTTGATGACCGGGCCCCGTTTCCGTAGTTCTCGGGACGTGGATTTTGTATAGGCTGACCACCTTGGCCCCACCACACATACCCAGAGTGTACTCGAGTGCTTTTTGCCACCTAACCAATGAATTGAAAAAGAAATCTTAAAAAACACTTACCCGGGTACGTGTGTGGTGAGGCAGAGGTGGTTCGACCGTACAAAATCCACACGCCGAGGATTGCAGCCCAGTCATCACTGCCGATGACAAGGCCCAATCATCAAAGTTTTACTCCCATTGAGAGGTGGAACAAATCTCCAAAATGTCAACGGCCCCTTAAGGGTGCTCCACGTGGAATTGTTGCCTTAATCAATGGAAAGGGGGATCTTCATTATCCAGCCGACCCATTTTTGGGATGGGGAGACATCAAATTTTGAAATTCCCAAAGAAAAAGCGAATATTTTCTCCTTCATTATCTCATTTTTTATTAATATTTTAATTGTTTAGCCGAAATTTCAAGATTAATGGAGTTTCAATTCGGCCGAAATTTAAGCCAAACCCAATTGCAAGAGCGGAGCTCTACCAACTGTCAACTGAGCTATATCGCCTGAGCCAATTATACATTTACTGAGGACCCCCTTTTTCTGACCCCTCTCAAGAGTCGGATTCAGGGCCGTGGATTTCGAGAATCTAACGGTGGTTGATAGCGCTGAGCTAGCATTCACTTAATGGAAAACGATGAAGACGTTTAAATCGAATTATATATATATATCTCCCTAATAATCCTTGTTGCTAATTTGTTGATGCAGATCATGAATTTCGATCCGTGCAGCGATATTTATGTGTCTGCATATCTGAACAGACCAGATGTCCAAAAGGCCCTTCATGCCAATGTTACCAAGCTCAGCTATCCCTGGGATTCCTGCAGGTACATTGCAGGATAACAAACAGCCTGATCAGTATTTCTCTTTCTTTCTTTCTATCTATAAACTTAACAAGTTAATGGAATTCTTTGAAATATTGCAGCGGTTTGCTCTCCTGGGGGGACAGCCCGTCCACCATCTTACCACTCTTACAGGAGTTCATGGCTAACGGACTTCGAGTCTGGGTCTTTAGGTAACTTCCTTCATTATTCATCATCATCATCATCACCTTTGATAGGTCTCTTAGGTCAAAAGTCAACCTGATCCACAAACATCCCGTAAGGGTTTGGATCGGATCAGGCGCGGAACCGATTGGATCATGGTCTTATCGGATCATGATTCCTAGATCCAAACCCGATGTTATAGGATATGGTTATCGAGGCGACCCGATCCATTGACAGCTGAAGCAAATATGGTTTTCTTTGGTGTTGAATGCAGTGGTGACACAGATGCTAGGGTTCCAGTTACTTCAACTAGATATTCTCTGAATAAGCTTAAACTTCCCTTGAAGACTTCATGGTATCCTTGGTTCGTCAAAGGAGAGGTAATTTCTTTTTCTTTTTTTCTTTTTTTCTAAACCACCGTCACGATTAGAAATCTCGGGATCAGATGCCGGATCGGTCTGATCAAGAACGGGATCAGCCCATCTAGGCCGAGACTAAGTCAGACTCCTTTGGGAAACAGTGATCTCGGGGCAAGACAAACCATTTTTGGATCGGATCGGTGGGCTCCGATTCTGATCCTGATTGGCCGAGTCTTCGAATCATGGTCCTGGTACTATTATATTATGTTACCTGCCAGGCTCCTGGCTATTCCATGGAGGGGGAAAATCTAGTATACCGAAATCCGAATAAAAAGTTTTACACAGACATCACCAAAATGCCACATGGCACACTCTCGGGCCCACTGACCCATGAATGTTTGGCCCATCAGGTGGTGGACCTACACATGGAAAATCAGCCTGATTCGTCATTTTAGCCATTGGATTTAAGAGTTTTTCTTTATCATGGGCTTCATGAACAGCTCCATGAATGGGGTTCCAAGACCATGAAGAAAAATACTCAAATCCAACTGCTAATAACCATTAATTATGGTGATTGTTTTTTTTTTACCGTAACAGAAATACCAATAACATTACAGCTCCGTTATAACGTTGTAACACCGGCCCCCTTTAAACCTTGCTTAGAATGTTTTATAATAGCATCTCATAACACCCATATAAAAAAATAGTGCTAATTAACCAAGGTTTAAAAGGGGCCGTTATAACAGTATAACAGATTGGGGGAGTCACAATTTTTTCCGTTATAATGGATTGATTGTAACGCACAGCACCCAAAATGGGAAAAAAGGGAAATAACCGGAAAAAATGATATAAAATTCAAAATTTGAATTTCAAATTTTCAGTAAAATTTATAACAGAATATAACGAAAAATAACAGCATTTTTTTAACAATTTTTTCATAAAATAATGGTCGTTATTTTCATTATAAAGACCATTATTTTCAAAAAAAAAAAATGGCCATTATTTTCTGAACGTTAAAACAGTATGTAATGTAACGGGAGTGGTCAGTTTCCGTTATAACGGCCTTTTTTTAAATCCTTTTTGTGTGTGTTGCTGAAACAGGTTGGTGGGTACACGATGGTGTATAAAGGGAACCTAACATTTGCGACGGTGAGGGGAGCAGGCCATGAGGTCCCAAGCTACCAGCCCGTGCGAGCACTTTCACTTATCACGCACTTTCTTGATGGGACGCCCCTCCCCCGTGCTTAGAAGAAAACCAGATTCCACTCTTCTTTCATTTTTATAGGACCATTCATTCAACTGTTTTGTCATTTTTATTTATCTTTATTTATAATTCTTCTGTTTGGCTTTGAATTTTAATTCATTTATCAAGTAAATTGCTAAAATTTGAGCAATTGATTCAATGGCTCTGATCATTGCAATGCTATCTATCAGAGCCTCAAAGAAAACCCTAATTTTTGGGGAATTTGTGGGTTAGGGAACTATTAGGACCTTAGTCGGGCCTCAAGTTGTCATTCTTCCCGAATAGATATCTTGTCAGAAAGGGGCAACCTCCAGACTTTTTATGGACCGCAACATCACGCCATGCAAGGCCTGTTCTAAGAGCGGTCGCAGTGAGTAACGACATTGTGGAATCTATCAACAGAAACTTTGCTGACGGACCACAGTATGAGCCACGTGGCACTCTTAAAACCTTTGGGTGGACCTACATAGCAAAAATAACTTGATTAGTGATTTCAAACCTTTGGATCTTTGTACCCCAAAATAATGCTAAAATTTCACGGTTAAGAAACAGCATATGAAAATGACTCCCATCCCACGCTTAGAAATCAATAATTTTGGTATGTAGGACCAGTAGGGTTGGGCCAAATAGAGTAAAAATTTGATGGCATCGAACTGTTACAGAGGCCGATGACAGCCCACAATATGAGCCACGTGGCATATTTTTAGAGGACTCTTGACCCTATGGATGTTTTGCCAATCCCTAGCTGGACCAATAAACCAAAAATTAGCCTGATTAGTGATTTCAAACCTTTGGATCTTTGTAACCCAAAAATGATCAATGATGCTCAAGTTCCCACGGTTAAAATCAACCCAGGAAAATAACTCCAATCCAACACCTAGAAATCACTAATCATGTTGATTTTTGGTTTGTAGGTCTGGGATTGGCCAAACATCCATACAGTGGTAGCCTCCAAGAGTATGTATGCCACGTGGCTCCCTAACATCCATATAGTCAGCGATCTCTTAGATCTCTAAGAGTGTGCCACGTGGCTCATAATGTGGTCCGTCATCAACCTATAAATATAAAATCAACTGTTATATGGACGAAAGATCCTTTTGAACGGTTCATAGCTTGACCGCACGTCTTAGATGGCACGAATAGCGGTGGCTTCACTCAAATCAGATGAACATGTGGATGATGCGTAGTCCATTTTGAAGGATTTGGAATCTCTTTCTTAAAAGAGTATAACAGCGGCACATGCAAGGCACCTCACTGAATAGCGGTGTCGATGTAAGCTACAGTGTAGAGCTACACCCATTTCTTACACCCGGAGGTGGGGCCCACATGGAGATCATGTTGGACAATCCAACCATACATTGAGTTATCCTTGCCATGATGATCATCGGCACCAAAAATCAGTTCATTTCGACATTGTCAACAATATAAAAAAATAGACCCAAAATAATGGTTTAATTGGATGGTCTGGATTTTTCAAATTAAAGTCAAATTTTCATAAGACTAAAAATGTCGAAATGAACTGATTTTTGGTGATGATGATCATCATGGCAAGGAAAACTCAATCTATGGTTGGATTGTCCAACATGATCTCCACGTGGGCCCTATCACCAGGTGTAAGAACTGGATGTAAGAAATGGATAACTCTATGGAGGTGTACATCCCAGCTTTTTAGGTGTACATCGGTCCAAAACCCATTGTAGATTGGCAAATTTCATGTTAAACCCACTCATTGAATCAAGTTAGTATTAGGATTGGTCATAGTCTTCAATAAGTCTGTCTAATGTGAAAATGAAGCACAAGATGAAGTTCAATTGTTCGATATCATATGCGTGCCTGATCTTCTGACCTTACGCCATCATCTAATTTCTAAGCTAGTAAGTGAATTGACCATAGGTGGTTGTCCTTTAACCTTGACCTTGACTTAGAACCAAACAGCAAAAATTAAAATAACTTTAAAACTTAATTTTTTTGGAAAATTCTCAGGTTGGTTCAATCCAAATTGCTCTGGTTCGAACCTAAGCAAGATTGGTTCGAACCAAAACCAAGCTGGTTTGAATCAAGCAAGACAAAACTTGTTTTGTAGGTTTGTTGAAGTTAGTTTGAATGAACCTAAAATTAGTTCGAACCAACTACGCAGTTGTTTTAGGAAACTTGCTCTGAATGAATATTTCTTCCCGAAATTATTTCCTATTGTAACTAAGGTTCTTCCTTGCGAGTTTAAACCTATCTAAAGACTTGTTTTTTGTGGAAGAAACCACCAAGCTTCTGAAGTTCCTTTGATATGTTTACGAGAAGACCTAGAGGGGGTGAATAGGTCTAATTTAAAATTATTCTAAGTTGATTACTAATAAGCTTGCGTATTGAAAAGTCTCGGTTGTCAATCCCAATAATTCTTAGTTCTTCGGTAATATATATCGTTGTGTCACGAATCAGTTGAAGACTGAAGTATCAAAGATCAAGTGGACTTCGACAAAACAAATCAAAGAAGAATTAAGGTTGAAGAAAATCAACCCAAGTGTTCAAGATCAACTGAAGACAAAGTCAAGTGATCAAGCTCAATTGAAGACAAAGTCAAGCTCAAGTATGAAGATTTAAAAGATTAGAGTATGTTCTCATTCAACGAACGTTCAACTATGAAGAATCTCGTGTTGCGATTACTTACGTAAGTCTAAGGGTACACTGCCCGTTGCCAGTGGATCAAGATTTATCTTAGATGGTTCAGTGATAGTTAGGTATCATGTGTGTGTCAAAAAGAAAAATTTCTAAAAAGATTAGGAGTGTTCGGTGCTGGACAAAGAGGTCCGGCCGACTGACCTTTTTGAGCGGGCGACCGGATATCTGGTTGACCGGCTAAAAAGGTGCGGTCGACCCAAACTCCTGAGTTTGAGATAATCTAGTACTTACCTGAGCAGGCGACCGACTAAAAGGTCCGGTCGACCGGCCAAAAGTGCGGTTGACCCCGCCCCTTTCGGATCTCGTTTTGACTCAATCTCTTATGTATTTTTAAGCGCACTTTGGCCCTTCAAATGACTATATTCAGTTCGGTTCTATTGATGGGAGGCTTACTTATAAATAAGAGTCTTATTCCCTCATAAGAATTAACCCAATCAAGAGATTTCTATTTTACATTATTTTATTATCATTCTTTGAGTCTAGAGATCTAGAATTTGTGAGAGCTTCAGTAGAGCAAAGTTGTGTATTCATTGTGAAGGCTCTAAGTGTTTGGAAGAGACTATTTTATATTATTATTCTATAAGCATCTTCTTCCGAGAAGAAGATTATTCTGGCAGAGTGTCTCTTGGGTGAATTTTTCTCAAAAGGATTTTTCATTTGATCGTATTCATCGAAAGGTAAGTGTTTCTATGATCAAATATATTTTTGAGAGAATTCGAAATTTATGAACACTGAATATTTAGTGATTGGTAGATGAGTGAGGACTCATCTAACTGAGTTGAGGATTGTAGATCCATGAAAAAAGAATTTCTCTCAATCGACTATTGGCCTAGGCTGACTCTCGGTGATTGAGAAGTGATTCTCATTACATTAAAATTAAGTGATATCTTAGTTAGTGAATTATTTATTTCAATTGAATATGTTGTAATGCATGATTGAGATAATATAATATTACTCGTGATGAGTATTAGACAGTAGACGTAGGTGCGAAGTCGCCGAACCATTATAAATCTGAGTCTCGTGTGATTGTGAATGTTTGGATATTGTATCTCAGATTTTTTTATATCTATATTCTGTGGATGATTCATATTTTAATTGTTTGATCCTTTTTTACCTTGTGTGATCAATAATTTTTTAATCCATATAGAATTTGTAGAGAAATTAAAAATTGTCCTATTCACCTCTCTCTAAGACTTAACTTGGTAATTAAAAAAGAATTTCAATTAGTATAAAAGAAGGTCACTTTGTAAAGGGCTTAGCAACCCAAGTGTGATCCTTAGTTCCCTTAGAATAACCACGAGTCAAGATGGATTCTTTATGTCTAGACCTCCTCTATTCAATAGTACTAATTACGCCTACTGGAAGGCTAGAATGAGGATTTTCTTAAAACCCTAGATGAACGAATTTGGGAATCAGTAGAAGTGGGATGGACATCCCCTACTAAAGCAACAACTATTGGTGAATCAACTACTATTGCTATTAAACCAAAAAGAGAATGGAGTGTGGGAGATAAAGATGCATACCAGTATAATAATCGTGCATTGAACGCAATACATTATGCTTTATCTCCTAATGAATTCAAAAGAATAATTGCTTGTGAAACCTCAAAACAAGCATAGGACATTTTGGAGATGACCCATGAAGGAACGAATTCTGTTAAACTGTCAAAACTTCAAATGCTCACAACACAATTTGAAATTATTAGAATAATTGGGGATGAAAGTTTCACAGACTACTACACCAAACTAAATATAATAATTAACTCCATGTGGGGTCTTAGTGAAGCTATTCCTGAACCAAAAATTGTTAGAAAAATTCTGAGATCATTACCTGATAGGTTTCATCCTAAAATTACAGCAATTGAAGAAAGTAGGAATGTTGATCTAATCAAATTAGAAGAACTAATAGGATCAATTCAAACATTTGAACTTAAATTTCATACACCTAAAAAGAAAGGATTAGCACTAAAAATCTCTAAGAAATAATTAAGAGAAGAAACTGACTCTGATGAGTCTAATAACATTGATGATGAGGTTGCCCTTTTTGCTAAAAAATTCATAAAGTTTTTCAGAAACAAAGACAAGAAAAATTTCACACAAAAGATTAGGAAACCTTTTGAGAAATTTGATAAATACAAAAAGGGAGAGAACAACAAAGATGAAATACAATGTTATAAATACAGGGAGTTTGGTCATATCTCTACTGACTGTCCTAACAATGTTAAGAAAGAAAAAACTAAAGCTATGAAGGATGTTGCTTGGGACATAAATAGTGATGATCGAATCCGATACTGAAACGAAAACATTCAGTGATAGCGGAGAATCATCTAATGTTAGAGCATTAATGACTATTGCTAATTTTAATGAAAATTGTCACTCTCAAGATGCTAAAGTGGATAATGAAATCAATTTAAGTGATGATGAAAGTGAAGAAAATATTCAGATTGCTTTTAATAATTTGTATAAGGAAATCTTAATTCTGGCAAAATCCTATGATAACTTAAAGAATGAAAAAACTATTGTGTTGTGAAAATACTTCACTAAAAATTGAGCTAAAAAATATATATCAAATTGTGATGAACAAAGAAGATGAAGTAACACAAATCTTAAGCAGAGAACAAGAACTTGAAAAGAAAATTGAGAAATTAAGTCTCAAAAGAAATGATCTTGAAGTCAAGAATGCAACTTTAATTAGAAATATTACTCAAGAAACGTCTAGACTGAAAAATCTACTAACATGGGAAAAGCAAACCATGATAGGAGAGGACTTTGTTATATTGAAAAATCAGCTAAAAATTCAAATTTCAAAACCATGTTTGTAAAAGCCACCCTGGATTCAACCCAAAATGAATAAATTGAAAAGCTAAATATTATTTATCATTATTGTAGACATTCTGGACATAAAAAATCTAATTGTTATGTTCTTAAATAGAAATTAGAATTTCAAAAGAAAAAGGAAGAGAATGATTTAAAATTTTTGGAGAAAACCAAAAAATTAAACAAATGAATTATTTAAAAAAAATAGCGGATTTAAATGCTTAAGCTAAAAATAGAAAAGAAAACCTTAATAACTCTTAGATCAATCAGATTGGTAATATTCCCATAAAAATGTGGAATTAGAAATATGTAGAAAAATGTTTAGTCATTCATACTGCTCTTATTGCTAATGAAACTTCTAAGTGGTATTTAGATAGTGGATGCTCCAGACACATGACTGGAGAAAGATCTCATTTTTGCTTCTTTGATGAATGTCATGATGGTGAGGTTATATTTGGAGATGGTAGTAATGCTAAAATAATTGATAAATGGACTATCCAAGGTCCAAGAATACCTAAGATTGAAAATGTTTTGTGTGTGGATGGTCTAAAACATAACCTATTAAGCATTAGTCAAATCTGTGACAAAGATCATATTTGCAAGTTTTCGAAAGAAAAATGTGAAATCATAGACAAAACTTCCAACAAAATAATAATTTAAGGAAAAAGAAATACTGATAATTGTTATGTCATTGAGATTGGTGGTTCGATTAAGTACAACATGGCACTAACAAATGAAACCGAACTATGGCACCAACGTCTAGGACACATAAAATTTAAAGACGGCCAAGATTAACAGGAAAGAATTAATAAAAGGTGTTCTAAAACTCAATAAGAATTATCAAACTATTTGTGGGTCTTGCATAAAAGGAAAACAAATTAGAAACTCTCACAAAAAGATAAAAAATATTGGTACCTCTAGAATTCTTGAATTGTTACATATAGACTTAGTTGGACCTAATAGAATAGAAAGTCTTGGAGGAAAAAGATATTTCTTAAGTGTTGTTGATGATTTCTTGAGATTTACTTGGGTAGCTTTTCTTAGAGAAAAATCTAAAGCATTTGATGAACTCGTGAAGATTGTAAAAAGGTTCAAAATGAGAAAGGTTTGTCTATTATCAGAATTAGAAGTGGAGAGAATTTGATAATCACAAGTTTGATGAATATTGTGAGGAAAATGGGATTAAACATGAATTCTCTGCAACCAAAACACCTCAGCAGAATGGTGTGGCTGAAAGAAAATATAGTACTCTTGAGAAAATGGATAAAGTTATGCTTACCAACAAAAATCTAACAGGAAATTTGTGGGCTAAAGCAGTCAATACTGCATGCTATACGATCAATCGTGTTTATTTGAGAATAAGAACATTATAGACAGCCTATAAAATTTGGAATAGAGTTAAACCAAATGTAAAATATTTCAGGATCTTTGGGAGTACTTGCTATATGCTTAGAGATAGAGAAAATATTGGAAAGTTTGAATCCAAAAGTGATGAATGTATTTTTCTAGGATATTCTACCAAAAGCAGAGCCTATAGGATCTTTAACAAAAGAACCTTAACCATAGAAGAATCTGTTAATGTGATCATTAATGATGAATCTCTAGATATTGGTGATAATTCAGATGAGATGGTAGAATCTACAAATATTGAGAAAGGTGAAACAAATGTTCACAACCTAGAAAAACTCAGATAATGAAAATACATTAAAGATTATCCTAGTTCAGAGATTATTGGAAACAAGGATAGTGGTGTGGATACAAGAAGTCAATTGTAAAATATATCCAGTCATTTATGCTTTACCTCTAAGATTGAACCAAGAAACATTAAGGAAGCTCTTTTAGAAGAACATTGGATAAATGTCATGCAAGAAGATTTAAATCAATTTAAGAGAAATGATGTTTGATTTCTAACCCCTAGACCTTTGGATAAAAATGTGATAGGAACTAAATTGATATATAAGAATAAACTTGATGAGAACGGAGTAATAACTAAAAACAAAGCCAGATTAGTGGCTCAAGGGTACTCTCAAGTTGAAAAGATTAATTTTGATCAGACTTTTGCCCCAGTGGCTAGACTAGAATCTATTAGGATTCTTTTAGCATTAGCCTATGTCTTAAAATTTAAACTCAATCAAATGGATGTTAAGAGTACTTTTCTAAATGAGATTTTGGAAGAAGAAGTTTATGTAGAACAACCTAAAGGTTTTGAAGACCCTCATAAAAGTAATCATGTCTACAGGCTTAAGAAAGCCTTATATGGGTTGAAACAAGCACCAAGAGCTTGGTATGAAAGGTTAACTCAATTTCTATTGAAAAATAGATTCACAAGAGGAACTGTTGATAAAACATTGTTTATTAAGAAAATAGATAATGGTATTCTGATATCCTAAATATATGTTCATGATATTGTCTTTGGCTCAACCACTGAGATGCATACATTAGAATTTGCTCAAGGTATGAAATCTGAATTTGAGATGTGCATGGAAGGTGAACTAAACTTCTTTCTAGGTCTTCAAGTTAAACAATTAGAAAATAGAATTTTCCTTTCTCAATCTAAATATTTTAAAGAATTGCTTAAAAAAATTGGCCTAGAATCATCTAAATCTTCACACACTCCTATGAAAACTAGCATTAAACTCACCAAGGATTTAAGTAAAAAATCAGTTGATCAGACTCTGTACAAGAGTATGATTGGTAGTCTCCTCTATCTCACAGCTAGCAGACCCAAAATTTCTTTTAGTGTAGGAGCTTGTGCTAGGTATCAATCTGACCCGAAAGAATCTCATCTTTCTACTGTTAAAAGAATCATTAAATATGTCAGTGGTACCATTGAATACAGTTTTTGGTATCCTCTTGAGACTAACAGTGAAATTGTCGGTTATTCAAATGTCGATTGGACAGAAAATGCTGATGATCGCAAAAGCACCAGTGGTGATATTGGAAATTATTTGGTTGCTTGGCACAGCAAGAAACAGAATGCTATATCTTTGTCTACTGCTGAAATAGAATATATTGCTGCTGGCAGTTGCTGTGCTTAGTTAATTTGGATGAAACAAATGTTGTTGGATTATAGAATTAATTAAGGATCTTTGAATTTATTCTGTGATAACATGAGTGCAATTTGTATTTTTAAAAATCCTGTACAGCACTCTAAGACCAAGCACATAGATACCAGACATCACTTTTTTCGAAAATTGGTTGAAGAACAGATAATTTCATTAAAATATGTGAACACAGAAATTCAACTTGCTGATATTTTGACTAAACCTTTAGATTCGCTCAGATATGATAATCTGAGGAAATCTATCGGAGTTTGTCCCATTGATTAATTTTTGTTGGTACTGACTGAAATATTTGGATAAATATTGAATAGCATATCTTCAATATTTCAGTTAGTCTAATAGTCTAATCATTCAAATAATGATTACTAATGTTGTTTGTAAAAAATTGATAATATTATTGAAAATATTGATTGTTTGGAAAATTGGTGATAATTTGGGATGATTGGGTGTTTAAAATTGGCATTCACAGAGTCGGGCCGACTGATGAAATTGTCAGGCCGACCGAAGAAAATGTCGAGGCGATTGGGTTTTTGAAAATGAAGTTTGCGAAGTCGGGTCGACCGAACAAAAGGTCCGATCGACCAGATAAAATTTTTGGGTTTTGAAATTTGTGTTTGCGAGGTCGGGCCTACCGAACATTAGGTCCGATCGACCGAACATGCCCGGTTGACAGACCATTATGACCGGTCGACCGCGCCTCGCACCCGAACGTTATATTATTCTCGTAGGTGGGTCGACCCATGTCCGGTCCGCAGCCCTTGGTTATAAATATCTCCAAATTGATTTTGGGTCATTTGAACTCTTTGGAACCCTAGAAATCTCTTTTGTAGTCTCTCATTCCCATTTGAGTGAAATCTCTTTGATTTTCATTCTATGGCACCACAAGGAAAAAGTGCAAGAGGTGAATCATCTTTAAAAGATCTTTATCCTCTTAGCTTATTCATCAATCCCATGGCTAGGGCTAGCTTATTGAAGAACTACATCAAAAGAGTTGTTGCTGTTGAGCGTGGAGTTATCGAAAAGGAAGTGACCATGAATGGAATTCCCAATCTTCTGAATTTGGTAGGTTGGTCTAAACTTCTTTCCATTTCTGGTGTTGCATATCCTGAGTTAGTCAGGATGTTTTATTGCAATCTGAACAGTCATGATCCAGAAGGTCCATTTCTTTATTCTGAGGTCCGAGGAGTTAGGTTCAAAATTACTTTATTTTTGATTTCAAAGATTATTGGTCTTCCTCGTGTACCTAATGGAAGAATTTTCTCCCCTTCCCTACCTCTTAAGAACAAAAAGGCTATCTCAAAAGCTATTTGTGGGAAGGTAGTTCATTGGACCTTTGACTTGGCTACTCGGGAATTACTTCCCATGTACCACTTGTTAAGGTTGATCTTCTCTTACAACTTGGTCCCAAAGGTCGGATATCGGAGTGAGATTGGTCCCTTTATTCAGTATATTTTGTATTGTCTCTCAAGGCATACGAATCTATGGTCCTTTAGTTATCTTTCATCTCATGGTCAAAAATTTGGTGATTGAGAATCGCAAGCGGTCTTTGCCTTATGGCATTCTAGTTTCAAAAATTTTGAGTCATTACAAAGTTCATATTCTTGACTCTGATGCAACTTTGCATCACATCTCACCTATCAATCAAGCTACATTTAGTAAAATGTTAATTGGTGCCTCATCTACGTTTGCTTCTGCTTCTGCTTTGAGCTCAGTTTCTCGTTGTTCCTCTGTATCTGCATTTACTGCAGGTCTTTCATCCAAGTTGAACAATCTCTGTTCGTAAATTGATAAATTTTCTCGACGTCAACAGCGTATGACTTCATTTCTTAGGTCTCAGCTCCCTGACTATCCAGAGTCTTCACCTGAGGAGACCACTGTGCCCTCAGCCGAAGATGATGAAGAAGATGAAGACAAAGATGAAGAAGAAGAAGAAGACGATGCAGATGCCGATGATGGAGATGATGATGCCGACGATGATGATGACTATGATTAGAGCACGTTTTGCTCTCTCTTCTTATAGATCAGTAGTACATTTTTCTTTGGGATATATTATTTGATACTATTGGTTTGTACTATTTACTACTGAGATACCTTATTGTGAGATGATGGATGTTAATGTTATTAGTCACTCTGTTGACCGTTTCTATTATGATGATTTTTAGTTTGATATATTATATTATGATTTTTTTTCCTTGATGATTGATTACCATATCATACTAATGTTTATCATCATAGGTTGGAATTCTTCCCTTTGTCAATGTATGACAAAAAGGAAAATAAATCAATTATATTGGTTTTACTTTGATACACTTATTGCTCTCTATTTTATTAAAATACTTGTCATAAAATATCTGTGATTCTTACTTAGTTTTATTTGACTAATGTACTGAGAAGACGTTTTTAGTACTATTGGACTAATATACTAATGAGAAGCTATTATCAAAGATTTTCATGTCAAGTTGATTATTTTGTAGCAACAGTGTGTTACAGAAATTTTGGTACTAATCACGGTACTAATCGCGAGCTACTGTGCTGCCTCCTTGCTTTCAAAGATAATTTATTTGGGTAGTTATTGTACTTAGGGGGAGCTTTATTGATATATTTTTTATTTTGACAAAAATTATAACATAATTGGGTAGTTATTTGTTTTTGTCCTGACATTGACAAAGAGGGGTATTGAAAAGTCTCGGTTGTCAATCCTAGGAATACTTAGTTCTACGGTAATATATATCACTGTGTTACAAATCAGCTGAAGAATGAAGTGTCAAAGATCAAGTGGACTTCGACAAAATAAATCAAAGAAGAATTAAAGCTGAAGAAAATCAACCCAAGTGTTCAAGATCAACTGAAGACAAAGTCAAGTGATCAAGCTCAATTGAAGACAAAGTCAAGCTCAAGCATGAAGATTTAAAAGATCAGAGTACGTTCTCACTCAACGAACGTTCAACTATGAAGAATCTCGTGTTTTGGTTACTTACGTAAATCTAAGGGTACACCGCGTGTTGCCAGCGGATCAAGATTTACCCTAGATGGTTCAGTGATAGTTAGGTATTATGTGTGTGTCAAAAAGAGAAATTTCTAAAAAGATTATGAGTGTTCGGTGCTGGACAAAGAGGTCCGGCCAACCGACCTTTTTGAGCGGGCGATCGGATATTTGGTCGGCCGGGCAAAAAGATGCGGTCGACCCAAACTCTCGGGTTCGAGGTAATCTAGTACTTTCCTGAACAGGCGACCGACTAAAAGGTCCAGTCGACAAAGGTCCGGTCGACCGGCCAAAAGTGCAGTCGACCCCGCTACTTTCAAATCTCGTTTTGACTCAATCTCTTATGCATTTTTAAGCGCACTTTGGCCCTTCAAACGTCTATATTCGGTTCAGTTCTATTGATGGGAGGCTTACTTATAAATAAGAGCCTTCTCCCCTCATAAGAATTAACCCAATTAAGATATCTCTATTTTACATTCTTTGATTACCATTCTTTGAGTTCAGAGATTTGAAATTTATAAGAGCTTCACCAAAGCAAAGCTATGTATTCATTGTGGAGGCTCAAAGTGTTTGGAAGAGACTATTTGATATTATTATTCTGCAAGCATCTTCTTCCAAGAAGAGGATTACTCTTGGCAATGTGTCTCTTGGGTGAATTCTTCTCCAAAGAATTTTCCATTTGATCGTATTCATCAAAAGGTAAGTGTTTTTATGATCAAATATCTTTTTGATAGAATTTGAAATTTATGAACACTGAATATTTAGTGATTGGAGGATGAGTGAAGACTCATCTACCTGAGTTGAGGATTGTAGATCCATGAGAAAAGAATTGCTCTAAATCGACTACTGGCCTAGGCTGATTCTCTAGGTGAACGAAAAGTTATTCTCGTTAGATTAAAACTAAGTGATATCTTAGTTAGTGAATTATTTATTTCAATTGGATATGTTGTAATGCATGATTGAGATAATATAATATTACTCGTGTTGAGTATTGGATAGTGGACGTAGGTACGGAGTCGTTGAACCACAATAAATCTGAGTCTCGTGTGATTGTGAATGTTTGCATATTGTATCTCAAATTTTTCCATATCTATGTTCTGTGGATGATTCATATTTTAATTACTTGATCCTTTTTCGCCTTATGTGATCAATAATTTTTAATCCATATAAAATTCGTAGAGGAATTAAAAATTGTCCTATTCACCCCCTCTAGGACTTAACTTGGTAATTAAAAGAAAATTTCACATATAACATAATAATAATCAACAAAAAGTTATAAGAGAAAGAAACAATAATCCATAACACAAGAGTTTATACTGGTTCGGTGAATCAACACCTACATTCACTTTCTAAATAGTTCTTATGAGCTTACCACATTTTTTAATTTAATATCTAAGCAACCTTAAAATATTGAATAGGGTAAAGGACTCGATCTCGATCACAATCGATGTAAACAGAGTCTGGTCTGAACCGCAAACTCTAACTTAGTCAAGATTTATTTTGACTAAAATAGAAGAACAGTAAGCAGAATTATCCGGAGAGTTTCTCTAAGACAAACTCACTACTAATAACCAAAGTTACCTCATGATCAAGATTGGAGAGGAACAAAGCTTTCTCCCAAAGTTACGTACCTTTCAAGGAGAGATGAGTTCCAAGAAACTAAACAATTCCCTATGTAGAAACACGATCCACTAGAGCTCTTTCTATCATCGGCATTACCTGTCAAATTCGCATCAGAAAAACCAACAATGATAGTATCTGTCTCAAGTGGATACTAAAGACATATTCAATAGTCCCACTAACATATCATATGATTCTTTAACCAAAGTTAGGTGAGATTCCTTGAGATAGGACTATAACGAGGATAAGCTCCTACACTGTAGGCGATGTCAAGTATGCTTGCAATGAGATATAAGAGGCTTCTTATCATGCACCTATAAAGTTTGGGATCAACAGGTTTTACTGTGACATCATTGTTGAATTTTAGACCAATGCTAATGGGGTTGTTTTAGCATTTTCCAAGTTAAATTTTTTAATAAATTTTTTAGAGTATTTTGATTGAGTGGTATGGAAATCTAGTGGACTTTTTAGACCTTTTGGGAGACTTTCGGGCCCAATTAGATACCCACGGGCCTCATAATTGGATGTGGACTCATTGTCAATCACTCATTGGGCTATTATTTTGGCATGTGGATTCCATCACCATTAAAATCAGGCCCATGTTGGATATGTTGACCCACCCGATTGGTGAGATCGGCCTTGGATAGTGTGGCCAATAAAGACCACAAGATATAATGGCTTGGAATTCCTTTAGAATAATCTAACGATTATCGACTTAGCATGATCGGTTTAGAGCGTAAATTCATCTTAGATGATTCTGACCTCTTGAGTGGTCCATGGGATCGGTCAGACGTCTATTATCGGCCATAGATTGCGTAGCCTACAGATACCACATGATCTGAGGGAAGCTTTCAGTTGTTCGATCAACCAACGCATATTTCGATCATAATTGTCCAACGGCAAGCGTTGTTGTTGATCTACCTCAATTCGATACCTTGTCTTATCTCCCTTTTAGCCTGGCCGATCAACAATCTAGAATTTTCTCCTCCTCTCTTTCATTTTCCCTCTCTTCGGCCATATTTCCATTTGATCCAAACTCAGTGCATCTAAGATTTCCATATGATCCTAAACTCAGTGCATCTAGCTGTGGCACGATTCCTTTTTGACAGCCTAGCCCACACGTAGAAGTTTAGGGCACTATATGTTTGTGGGGATGTTACTCGTCCACGTGTTGGGACACATGGACAAACCTTACCTTGTTGACCAAACCCCGTGCTCGCCTTTACTTAGGCCCACTTCGGCTCGACCCATAGTTAAGCACCATTCTTTTGGACCAACTCACTATCTTAAACAATTTAAACTCTAATTGGGCTAAAACCATCTCTCTCGGCCCATCTATCCTAAGCCCATTATCTTGGCCTATCAGTCCCAACCCAAACCATGTTAGTCCAAACCCACCTTGGCCAACAACAGCTTATGATTATATCAACCATATAGATGACTCCTAATCCAAGGGTCCATGAGGGCCACAAGAAAACACCAAGAAGCACGTACAACCACCCTTACCCTTTTCTCCTTGGTTATTATCTGACCAGTGCCTTCACACATGGTGCCACTCTTAGCCTTGCATGTGGATGATATCCCTTGCACAAGCCTTCATCCACATCACCTCCATTTGGCCACCTCACCACCTTTCCACTCTCTCCTCCTCTAATAGCCTTCTCGTATGTGAAACCGCATGCCACGCACCGTACGATTCAACCAATGCCACTATGCACGTCGGTAATCTGCAAAGAAACATTCATCCGTGGCTAGCACTCTCGACCCCAATTGCACCTCCTTCTGATCAAAATCCCTATTGGACCAGCGCATGGGCATCTCCTCTCCTTTCTCCTCCTTTCTTTTAGTAGCCCAAGCTCCACTGACTTACCAAACATGCGACTCCACTACCCTTCTTCATATCTCCAGCTTCTCCTTGCAACCTCCCAAATCGTTTTGCCTTGCTGCTGACCACCATAACCAGTGTTGAACTCCCCCAGCTCATCTCTGCCCAAGTAACCAACGAAACCTCCTTTCTTTCATGCATCTTTTCCCTCTCTTTACTATCTTCTTGGATGCCTCTTCACATCTACAACAACGGTGGTTGTCATTCAAATTCAAATGAAGTTCATCTGGTTCACTCCTCCATTGCTGGCAGCAACCAACAACTCCATCTCTGACCAACCTTCTATCCTAGCCGACGTCCACTTGAACCACCAGTAGTTGCATTCTAGTCCGGCCAGCAACAACCAACGTCACCATGTTGGACGACCGATCAACCACCGTTTGGACAACATCTCCACCATTGTTGTCCATCAAGTGGACACTCTATTTTGGGTTGCATGACAAACCCAAACCAGAGCACCAATAGTATCTGTTGAAAAAAAAGTTGGTTTTGTGTGCATGTGAGGGAGTGAAGTTGGTGGACTCAACCAATGTGGATTGTGGAGCTCACCGTTTGGTGTGCAACGTGTCATCATAGCATGCGTTGTGGTTGTAGTCTCTGTTTTGAGTTCACAGGAAACCCAAAATAGAGCATCATTTTTATAGATGGGCATTTTTGTACTACCCCCCTATGAAATAGTCGATATTGGCACTACCCCTGATATTCGCTTAAAAGTGCGTATTTTTCACTGTTATCTTCTAAGCATTTTCACACTCTCCTACGTTAAAATGCTCTATTTATCTACTTTTCTACGTAAGAGTCTTATTTGTTGCGTAGAACACACTTTTTTGGACGAAATGGTATATTTGCATGCATTAAAAATATTTTTGGAAGTCTAGACATTGAGTCGTTCTGATAAAGTCTCATTATGCGCTTCTTCTATCGTAGGAAATCCCGATGGGACAATTCTCGAGACTTACGAGCCCACATCCATCAGTAAAGCCCATTATCAAAGTTTAAAGAACCCACATGCTATGACTAGAAGATATGGGCTGAATAAGAGGACCAAAAAGCTGGCCCAAAGAACGAAGAGAGCAGGAGAGCCAATGATCAAGAGACGGACCAAAGCGTTTAAAGCCACATGAGTCAGCAAGGAATGATAGTCTACTCTACTGGAGAAGCGTGAGGATGGTCACAATGAAGACCAGGGTTCCAGACCAATACTTTTATCTCCATTTTCTGATATTTTCTCTCTCATCTCTCCTTATTCTCTCTCTCTTCATCTCTCGGTCCTCGAATCTACTGACCTAACCCCAGAACTCCTGCCCATTGGCTCTGTCTCATCTCCCTTAGCTTTCTGACCGTTGGATCTTCAATCGGACCGTTGGATCTTCCACCGGACCGTTGGATCTCTCTAGATCTGTCGATCTACCAATCTGGGTCCCAATCAAGTCACCATCCATCCGATCGCCATCAGATTGTCTGTCACATCATCTTGTGAGATGATGGACATCATCATTCCATGTGGGCCAGTAGCTGGGCCCATCATCATCGACCCACTGTTCGTTCGAACCCTAATCCCCCTCCCATTTCTTCCTCTCTTTCCCAAAAAAATTCCCCCACATTTTCCCCTTCGTCTTCTCCTTCTTTTTCTTCTTTTCATTCTTCTTCTTCGTCATCTTCTTCACGTTGTCTACCGGAGTTGTAGCCTGCAACTTCGGCCTGCAACGCCAGCCACCCCTCTCCTGCTCGAACACCTTGCTGCCCAAGAGCTCCTTCACCGACCTTTCATCAACCGCTCCTCACGAGCCTGCTGCCCATCTCATCCATCTCTCCTGTGGAAAACCAGTCCGCCTCTACCACTCCGCCTGAACCAGTCCGCCTCTACCACTCCGCCTGAACCAGTCCGCCTCTACCACTCCGCCTGCACCAGTCCGCCTCTACCACTACCAACAAACCATCTCCGCCTGCCACCGACCACAGCCCCAAAGCCGTCCTCTCTCCCCTTTTCGTCTCTACTATTTTCTCAAAGAAAAAAAAATAATATCAAGATCACCGGAGTTGCAACCTGCAACTCCGGCAAGCACCATTAAGACCGGCGAAAAGGATCACCAGCCGTTCCTCAATCTTCATCAGCCCAGCCACCATCCATCAACTTTCATTCTCCAAGCCGTCCTCACTCCAATCTCCAGGTTTTTCCCTCACCCTTCTCGTCTTCTTCTTCACCGATCGCCTGAACTGTTGTTGCGTTCTCCAGCCAGCCACGCCTTTTATCTCCTCCACATCTCTAGCAAACGGTAACACCTGCTCCATCCACCATCTTCCTCTTACCTTGCCTCTTCATCCCACGGGTTGCACTTGCACCCACAACCACCATCACTTGCTGCACGTGCCAGCCACTTGAACTCCTCCAACGGTTGAGAAGCAACTCCATCGTGGTGTTCCCGGCCTTTGTTGATCCACATCCATGGTAATGTGCAAAAGGTGATCCCATTTTCTCTTTCTCTCTCTAAAGTATCTCTACTTTTCTCTCTCTACCCACCTTCATCTCTCTAGATTTATTATCTCTCTCTAAAAATCCATTTCTCTCTATAGGTTTTTCTCTCTACATGCCTAGTTTCTTTCTCAAGATCATTTTCTCTCTCTAAATTTCTATTTTCCTTTTGAATGCTTTCTTTAATTTGTGGTTATTTCAAGCAATACAATTAATGTAACATTTTATTCTGAATTAATGAATGTCAAGTTTGATTCTATTAAATAGAATTTAATTTTAGTAATTTTCATTGTTTTACTTTCTTGGATCTCAAAAATCAAGTTTTGAAACCGATCACATCACCATTCTCACCCTTCCACCCCTTTACTTTTAGCAATTTCTAAGAACAATCTGTCATTGTATGTTCTGTGCTTGCGCTAACTAACCCCGAGTACGGATCGACATCCGACACGAATCCCTATACAATATCGCATATTTTGCAGGAATTAAATCGGAAAAGATACAAATTTAGTTGGAATTAGGGTTTCCGTAACCAACGACGCGGAATAATCCTACTTTCAACCCCCATTGCAGTTTCAGTTTGTTGCATCTCCCCCTTTGACTGAAGCTTTTTTTCGTTGACCGTTAACAGGCTCTGTAAATTTTGATTTCATGACTGAAATGCCCTTACTTACCTTTTGTATATTACAAAAATACCAATGGTTGTTGGTTCCTAGGAATTGACAACCTGACATTTTGACATCGTACCCTTAATTTCAAATCATCTCCCCCCTTTCGCCACCAGGATTGACGATGTTGATTGACGGACAATCAGGATTTTATTGAGAAAAGATCTCAACCATCCATTGTTTTAACTAAACCTCTTCCCCCACATGCAAATGATATTTAATCACAACGGTTAACAACCAAATGTAAACCGTTCAGATTCACAGCATTATCATCACAGTCGAGCATTCCTCGAGATGCTGGTGACATGAAACCAAAAGCTACAAACACCATGGTTACAACAGCGAGCCACATGGCACACTATTAGTGGACACTAACTGCAAGGATGTTTGGCCAATCACTAGGTGGAACTATAAACATAAAATAAACTTGATCAGTGATTTCTAAGCATTGGATTGAGGTTATTTTCATGGGATGATTTTAACCGTAGGAAATTGAGCATTATTGTGCGTCATTTGGGTGCAAAGATCCAAAGGTTGTAAATCACTAATCAAGCTAATTTTTGGTTTGCAGGTCCACCAAGGAATTGGCCAAACATTCATACCGTTAACGCCCTCTAATAGTGTGCCATGTGGCTCATATTATGCGTGGTGACTGATATTCGCTCAAAAGTACTTATTTTAAGCCAGTATCTTTATAACGATGTCACATTCTCCTACGTAAAACTTGTCTTTTCGTCGACTTTTCCATGTAAGAGTTTTTTTCATTGTGTAAAATACATTCTTTAGATAAAACTTGACTATTTGTATGAAATATACGTATTTCGGATATTCCAGTATCAAGCTATTTTAGTTGAATCTCATTACGCACTTTTTCACTTCCAGGAGACCCTATCTGGCGATTCTCAATGATTGGCAGGCCCACGATCAACCACAGAAGACCTCTATCAAAGCTTAGAGAGCCAGTAGGCTAAGATAAGAAGATAGAAGCCAAGTAAGGGCAAAGCCAGAGGATCGTAGAGCCGGACCAAGAGAGAGAGAGAGAAAAAGCTGAAGACCAAGAGAAGGACTAAGGTGTTAAAAGCCACACCAATTGACATCAAAAGCTAGTTCGACTAATTGGTGGAGCGGATGAAGGAGAATAAAGAAGACCAGGGTTCAAGACCCTCCAGTTCTATTATTTTTGTATTTTCTCTCACCTCTCTCATATTTCTCTCTCTATCTATCTTGGCACACTCATGACCCATGACCCAAACCCATGATCCATAGCCATGACTCATGACCCATGCCCATGGCCCGACACCATTTCTTGAACCGATTCAACCCGCCACCTCATCTCATCCATTGGTCCTAATTCCATCCCTTAATGGACTCTCATGGCCAAAGAACCCACTTGAGAAGCCCGAAGCCCACAACCATTGCTTGTAAGTGGACCCCACTCCCAAGATTTTATCATTATCCTTTGAAGATTGACCTTGACTATTCCACGGTTTCCAAAAGTATCCGTCTCCCCCACAATCTCTCACACATTCTCCTTTTCCTTCCTATTCTCATGAGGTAGCCCACGACTCCTTCCTGATCTATAACATCCAACAGTTCTAGAGGCGTTTCTCCTTGAACCTAAGAATATAAGACGAAGTAAGGAGAAATGGGTTGGTTTTCTCCCCCTTCTCATTACCTAAAACCACTTAGGTTCTCTCCACCTCTTCTTTCCTTAACCCTGTTCTTCTCTCTTGCTCTACTTTACCTTCGATCTCCATCTCACAACTGCTGCAACTGGCAGCACCAACTTCTCTCCTACTGCAGTAGCAACAGACGTGCTTCCTCCTTTGTTCTTCTCTTAGGAGCACCTAATATGCCACCTACTGCATGTTTTCCTCCTCACGATTGGAGCCACGATCTTCAACGGTCTTGTATATCTCCGCAACCTCGGATAGCAGCTCCTCAATCTCATCTTCTTCTCTCGATCTTGCTGCCACTTCAAAGCACCACTGTCACCATCTTCAATCCTCCATCAATGCCTGCAACTCAATTGCAGGCCGATCATTCACCACCTGATCATCTTCTCCGGGCGGAACTCCAGTCACCTCTTCCTTTCACCTGCCAAGATCTCCACCATCTCCCTACGGTTTCACAACCTTATCTTCAGATCGTCCTCTTCAAGGGATTTTTACGGACTGCAACTCAATCTCATCCTCTCTAGACTGGTTTGCCATCATACACCGTTGTTCTTCTCCAGCAAGTTCCACCGGCCATTCCTTCTCAACAGCCCGAAGTCAGCACCTCTCTTCTCTTGGAGCGCCAACACCACAATCTCCTTGCAAGTTGGTGCCCTCCCTGTCTCCACACCATCAAGCAGTTCTGAGTTGCAGGAATACACCTATAAATCCATCTTGCAACCAGCAGGTCGCACCTCTACTTCTCTTAGATTGTGAACCTCTCCCCCTCTTGCTACATCACGTGCAGCACCGTTCCACAAGGTTGAACGGTGATCTTCTCTTCTGTTTTCCTTCCACCCTGCAACTTTACTTGCTGATCTGGCACTCTCTCCACCACTGTTGAGTTGGTAGACCTTGCAACCATCCTCTTCGCCAGATTCAGGAACCTATAAGACCTGCACATAAGAATCGTGCACCACCACTTCTCCTCCATGCCATGCATGCTAACAGCATAACCACCGGTGCACCACCCTGCAACAACATCAACAACTTAAGGTTGCTGCTCAACCTTCTACCAAAGATCTGCACAACCTCCAACACCGTCTGCAACACCTCCAACCCTTGTCAATCTCCACCACCAGTGCTCTTTTCACTTGCAGCAACACCCTGCTATTGCACAACCAGGTCTTGCAACCCCTGCTAAAGCCATCAGCTACTTGCACCTGCAAATTCATGGTGCATTTCACCTCTCCACATCCTATGGTCCACCTCAAGGTTGAACATCAAGCCTACAGTCCCCCACGGTTTCTTCAAACCATCCTCCTTGTCTTCCTTGCTACCCCACGGCTTGGCAGTGCACCCTCTCCTTCACATGCCAGCAAACCTCTTCTCTTGGTAAGTGTCAAGGTTTGCTTTCATCTTCTTTATCTCTCTACATTTTCTCTCTCTAAACCTCTTAAGTCACATTCTCTTTCTAGAAAACTTGATTATCTCTCTACTTAGATCTCTCCTCTCTATTTCTCTCTCTAGCTTCTCTAATTGCTTTCTAGCATAGTTAATTATTGCAAATTCATTTTATTCAAATTTTAATTTATCGTAATAAAGAATTTTTAATTAATTAATTTAATGGTTACTATGTAATTTCTTATTTGATTAATGTTCTTTATGATTCTCAAAATTTACAGTATTTTCTCACTAAAAATTCCCAACTATGTTTTAAAATCACGTTTTCCACCATTCTCACCTCTTCTATCATTTCTAAGCAAATTTCTATTCATTCATTTTATTTGCCATAACCCCGAGTGCGGACGATATCCGACACAAATTCTTATACAAAAGTCTACATTTTTGCAGGATTTAAAGTGCACCGGAATTATAAATATTATTGAAATCTAAGGTTTCTAATCCGACGACACGAAAAAATCTTACTTTCAAATGGCGCCGTTGCCGCTCAGTTGACGGGATTGCAAAAAGACGAACAAGAAATCAAAAAGCTACTTAATCGAGGAGATCCGATCCAAATCGAAAACTTTCAAATTTTTTTTCAAATTATTTACTTATTATTTTAATGCCTCGGACGGCCGAGTGCAAAGTTATAATAACTTATGAATTTGTTTTTTTCTATTTTTAGAATAACTGCTAGGTTAATTTTAATTAAAAAGAAACAGCAAAAAAATATACTAGGGTTAGATTTCAATTCTGCTATTTCTAGTGGATCACTATATTGGTTATTTGTTTCATTTTGGCATATTTCTTAAATTTTGAATTTTAAAAATCTGGGCAGTTTTTCTTTTTAGAAAATTCAATCCTTAGAGTTTCTAGATCTAGAGATTTTAAATTAGATAATATTAAAATTGGATAAGAGTCCACTTTCAACAAAATTCTTTAATTTGGGGAATAACCAATTTGACCGAGATTTCAAAAGTTTAAAATAACTCTAAAATTGGATAAGAGTACACTTTCAACAAAATTCTTTAATTTGGAGAATAACCAATTTGACCTAGATTTCAAAAGTTTGAAATAACTCTAAAATTGGATAAGAGTCCACTTTAACCAAAATTCCTTAATTTGGGGAATAACCAATTTGACCGAGATTTCAAAAGTTTGAAATTGTGGAAGGTTTCCAACTCCAGTCGGGTAATTCAAAAGTAGATATTTTTGAACCCTAATTTGGGAATAACTAAGTTTGAGTTTCAAACCCTAATTGGAACTAATTCAACATACATGCCAAAAATAAATTGTGTGTTTCTTGAAACCCCTAAGGCGGTATACCATCCAAATCAATACCATAGACCATTGTAGACTAACGTGATTGCAAATTGCGATTACCAAGTGAGTAGGGAGCGAAAGCTCAAAGAGGAGGAGTCAGGCCTAAGCCCATTTGGATACCCCTCCCTATCTCACGGAGGAGACTCCGTTGCGTAACCAAACGGGCAGGTAAGTTTCTACACCTCGCCTTGAGTGCAATATTGATCATTGTGCAAACACTGTGCCGATTGTTTATTTACTTTTGCAATCATTATCGGAACTGCCTAGATTGGCCGTAAAAAATTACATTAAAGAGCAAACCCAGCTCTAACTTGAAACTAGTGGGATTTCATCACCCACCTCGTCATTCCAGCTTTTATGCACCCATGGCCAAAAATTAAAAGAAATTAAGAAGTAGAGCCAATTAGATCCGTATTCGAGGAAAACACCACATAAAGCGACTCCTTTAAAGATCAAGTCGATTAAGTCCATGAGTGCGGGTCACTGTTTCCTAACACACCCATAGGTCCCTACTACTTCGAGTATACCGAGCTCATAAGTGACCTCCTTGATTGTCTATCGGTTAGCTTGTTGTCAGATTAGGAACACAAACTAACCCTAGCTCCTCTTCTGGGAAAACTCATCTTAACGCTTAAAAAATCTAGTTAGTCTAGGGCGTATTTAAGTCAGTCGATGTGCCGCATGTCTATCTAGGCTTCAGATTATCTTGCAGTCGACTTGAGTTAGTACTAGCAGATTTGCTTTGAAGAGAACTGGTAACAACCTACAGAGTGAAAAGTTAGTCCGACAGGTAATATAAAATAAACCAGTGCTCCGCCCACTATCATAATCTACACTATCCCTACACTAACAAGATAATTTATAAACTATCTTGATTGTTTAGAATTAGGATTATCTATTGCTTTGTGTGCATCATCTAGGCTCATTAGGTTTCGTAATCTTCACACTTTTGTCGACTCTAGGGGCTTGCTTTTTCAAGCATATGCCCGTTTGGATTTGATCCAACCCGAGACTGATTCGATCTAAGAGTCAGTCTACCGCACCGATCTCTTTCACCTAATCTATCTCCCTCCTCTAAGAGGCTCACATCTCTCTGATGGCAGTTGAACGACCTCTATTCGAGACCTACCACAATTTCTTTAAAGATCTAGGCGATAACTCCGACCATTGGTATATCAATCCTGAATGTCGTTATGACACTCCAATTTCACACACTTCTATGGGATATGAAGCAAAGGGTGATCCAATGCTAAAATCCCTACTTAATGATTTGACAAAATCAGTCTCCGCCCTTAATGTTGCGGTCCAGAAGCCTGTTTATCACTCCAAATCTGTGGGATATTTCTCTCATGTCCAAGAAGAGATCTGCACTTTTAGTACCTTTAAACTTCCACTGCAGACCTCCTATAATAACATGTATTATCCGGACACTAGGAGTCACAATAACTTTGAATGGGAACAACAGTCTTTTCCCCAGCAGCAACTGCAACAGGATATGTATCATTCTGGGTTTCACCAACCCTGTGGATGATATGATGGGCAGTACTCGCAGTCGCAGTACCAGGCAGATCCACAAACTTAATATTTTGGTCAACAGTGGACCCCGCAAGATTTTTAGAGTCAGCAGATAGTCCCAGAGTCACTTCTATCCTATAACTTTCATACTCAGTCGGACTACATTCAAGAGTTGGCACCTCAGCTTCCCTTAGCTGAACCACCACAGTCTACTACTAAACCTAATCTAGAGGAACTTCTCTCTCAATATATCATCCAACAATAGTACTCCATGGAGAGCTTGGAACACTGTCTAGGTGAGTTAGAATTTGAGAGAGAGAGGAAGTCAACTTCACTAGCTAACTTATAGCTTATCCATAGGGAAATACCATGGCCACGGTCCATAATGAGGAATCGCACAACTGGACCCAGTACCAGACTTTACAAGAGGAAATTGAGGTTGCTACAAATATAGATCGGACAACAATATTGATGAGTCAGAGTCTCCATATTCGGTGTCCTTCAAATCACCGACTTCTGAACCTAGCTTAGAGGAATCATCTACCTCTGATGCTTTACCATCTACACCTAAAATAGACATTCCTGACACTGAGCCATTTCTTGATAGTATGGTCCCAGTTGTCCTGGCCCCACCGTTCTTCGCAATCACTGATGCACACATTGGGTGTAGGGACGAGGACCTGTCGACGACATTTGACAACCTCAAGGTAGAGGTTACTATTTTTCAACAGCCAACCGACGTCGACATTGTCAATGAACTGTGTGCCGTAGAGAATCTACTTTCGGACTCTCCCGAGGAAATATTAGACAAGTGTCAAGAACACTTTTCACTAGACTTCAAAATGGAGTTAGACCAATCTGGATTTACTGATCTGTTGGAGTCTGCTCCATTCAGATACATTCCCGCTAAACTCAATGAGTTTGCGGCTCTGCTGACCATGGTCAGAGAACCCACCAATTCTATCCTCTCAGTTTTTACTGAGAAACTTCAATCCATCCCCGTTGAACTAAACGTTCTTGCGGCTTTGCTAACCACGTTCAGAGAATTTACTTCTACTCTTTCAGTTTACACTGAGAAAGAGCTTTTCTACAACGCTATACCTAAACGAGGGATAGGATAGTTGTTTCAACTCCACCTAAGGAGAAGGGAAGACTGATGATTCAATTAGTCTCTAAGTGTTTTAACTTGTTTGGCGGTACTTAATGCACTCCCGTTATGTCTGGCTGAAGGCATAAAACTTAGTGCTTTCGGAAAGACAATTCTGGTATTCCTAGAAGTCATGAGTCACATGCATTATTTCTTATATTTCATACATTATTATGGCTATGCAGGTACAATCCCTCTGACACTCATCAGGTACCACCAACATTAAATCTCAGCCAAACTGGTATAACCCTTCCTCGTAACTTGCATCACATTCAGAGTTTTCATAAATTTTTGTCCCGGTCATGAGCACCGAGGACGGTGCTCTATTTAAGTTGGGGGTGGGGATCTATCAAAACTCATGTCTTCATTTCAAAAAACAAAAGCGAAAAGGGAGAAAAAGATGCACTTTGAGGTTAAGTCATGTGTTTTAAAAAAGTTTTGAGTACTTTCGAAATATTTTTCAAATCCTTGACAATGATGAGTAAAAACTTTCTGAAAAGTCTATTTATTGAAAATGATGTCTATTTCAAAAATTAACTTATTAGCTCTTAATTTAGTTTGAAAGCAAACAGTACTGTAGTGGATTGAAAAGTCTTAGAAAATTCAGATTCAGCAAAATTTTCACATATCAACGTCAGAATTATCTAAAGTTTACATTATCTCGAGATCCAAGAAGAACAATTGTGGAGACCTAACCCAATGAGCTTTTGAACTTTTCATCTTTTCTGAGGGTTATAAAATTATTCTGAGTCACATGATGACTCACAATTCTTCTAGTCCCAAAATTTTCCATTGAGTGAACTCATTAACCTTTGCTTTGGTCATGGAACTCATAACGACATCAAATTCGGATTATTACATAAAGAACCTTCTCTATATCCATTCGAGACATCACAGATGAAAGTGCAAACCCTAGAAAATGATATAAGCCATCTTTCTAACCAATCAGACTTTTTAGCTTACCTAACATCTATACCGTTAAAAACCTTTTGAGCCTTTTGATGAAAACCTTTTCTTGTTAACCCATCTACCAAAAAAACCAATCCCAAAAAGAGTTCAATACGATAACCTATTTCTGAGAGGGATCAAAGAGTATTTGGTATGATTACATACCCTGAAAAGATAGAAATCAAGAAAAGAAAAGAAAAGAAAACAAATGGTTCAAGCTGAAAAGAAATATGATCAGAAAGAAAGAAAGGAAAAAGAATCTGAAAAAGAAGGCTGATAGAACAAGATCCAAAAAAGATAAAAAAATTGGAAAAAGAAAAGAAGAGAAGTCAAGGAAATGTTGCACCTGGGATAAGTTGCAAAGAATAGTAAGATATCCTCTCAGAATTTTTAAATTCTAGAATATCCTTTTTTTCTGAACCTATCCTAAGCCTCAATACAACCTATACAAGTCCTATTTGATTCTAGATTAGTACCATCATCAAGTGTGAGAATAGAGAAAAGAGAAATTATAGAGTTTGATTCGACGTTCTTAAGTGATATGACATTCCAATCATGAGATCTTAAATCTTCTTATACCCTCTATTCAAGAACTATATATGTGAGACGTTTGCCAGTTTCTATATTTATCTCCTCACATATAATTTGAGAGAAAAGTATAAAACTATTTCTGAGTGGTATACAAGTGAGGATTGAGGTCGAGAAATCTTTACTGCCAGATAAGGATGATGTTGAACACACACACATACACTGAGTCTGAGTAATCTTTTGTTTGAATGTCCATTTGTAGAAGTATTGCATTCTACCAATTAGCTCTAATGTGTGAATGATTTCTTGCACCTTGAAATAAATTTGACAAAACAGAGTTTTTTTTTTTCTGAGTAATACAAATAAGTTTTCTAGCATGTTATGCTAAGCCCTTTTTAGCTCTCTTATTTCGCAATAATTGTCAAGGATTGGCAATATGCTAGTCGGGGCTTATGATATTCGCTCAAAAGTGCTTATTTTAAGCCATTACCCTTATAGTGATGTCACATTCTCCTACGTAAAACTTGACTTTTCATTGACTTTTCCAGGTAAAAGTTTCTTCCATTGTATAGAATACATTCTTTAGACGAAAATCGACTATTTGCATGAAATATAAGCATTTCAGATATTCTAGTATCAAGTCGTTTTAGTTGAATCTCATTACGCGCTTTTTCACTTGCAGGAGACCCTATCGGGCGATTCTCAATGATTGGCGGGCCCACGATCAATCACAGAAGACCTCTATCAAAGCTTAAAGAGCCAGTAGGCTAAAATAAAAAGATAGAAGCTAAGTATGGGCAAAGCCAGAGGATCGTAGAGCCGGACCAAGGACCAAGAGATAGAGGAAAAGCTAAAGACCAAGAAAATGACTAAGGTGTTGAAAGCCACACCAATTGACATCAAAGGCTAGTTTGACTAATTAGTGGAGCTGATGAAGGAAAATAAAGAATACCAGGGTTCAAGACCTTCCAGTTCTATTATTTTTGTATTTTCTCTCACGTCTCTCTATTTCTCTCTCTATCTATCTTGGTACACCCATGACCCATACCCATGATCCATAGCCATGACCCATGACCCATGACCCATGACCCATGACCCATGACCATGGCCCGACACCATTTCTTGGACCAATTCAACCTGCCACCTCATCTCATCCATTGGTCCTAATTCCATCCCTTAATGGACTCTCATGGCCAAAGAACCCACTTGAGAAGCCCGAAGCCCACAACCATTGCTTGCAAGTGGACCCCACTCCCAAGATTTTATCATTATCCTTTGAAGATTGACCTTGGCTATTCCACGGGTTCCAAAAGTAACCATCTCCCCCACAATCTCTCCCACATTCTCCTTCTCCTTCCTATTCTCATGAGGTATAGCCCATGACTCCTTCCTAATCTATAACATCCAACGACTCTAGAGGCGTCTCTCCTTGAACCTAAGAACATAAGATGAAGTAAGGAGGACAAATGGGTTGGTTCTCTCCCCCTTCTCATAACCTAAAACCACATAGGTTCTCTCCACCTCATCTTTCCTTAACCCCATTCTTCTCTCTTGCTCTACCTTACCTTCGATCTCCATCTCACAATTGCTGTAACTAGCAGCACCAGCTTCTCTCCCACTGTAGTAGCAACAGACGTGCTTCCTCCTTTGCTCCTCTCTTAGGAGCACCTAATCTGCCACCTATTGCATGTTTTCCTCCTTACAATTGGAGCAACGATCTTCAACGGTCTTGTATATCTCCGCAACTCCTTACAGCAGGTCCTCAATCTCATCTTCTTCTCTCAATCTTGCTACCACTCCAAAGCACCACTTTCACCATCTTCAATCCTCCATCAACGCCTACAACTTAGTTGCAGGCCGATCATTCACCACCTGATCATCTTCTACGGGCAGAACTCCAGTCACCTCTTCCTTTCACCAGCCAAGATCCCCACCATCTCCCTACGGTTCCACAACCTTATCTTCAGATCATCCTCTTCAGGGGATTTTTATGGACTGCAACTCAATCTCATCCTCTCCAGACTGGTTTGCTATCATACACCGGTGTTCTTCTCCAGCAGGTTCCACCGGCCATTCCTTCTCAACAGCCCGAAGTCAGCACCTCTCCTCCCTTGGAACGCCAACACCACGATCTCCTTGCAAGTTGTTGCATGACCTGCAACTTCTTACTGCCTCCTCTTGCCATTGATTCCAACGAGAAGCTCGCCGGATCTGCACTGCACCTACCTGCAACCATCATCAATCTTGTTGCCCTCCTTGTCTCCACACCTTCAAGTAGTTCTGAGTAGTAGGAATACACCTGCAAATCCATCTTGCAACCAGCAGGTCGCACCTCTACTTCTCCCAGACTGTGATCCTCTCCCCCTCTTGCTACATCACGTGCAGCACCATTCCACAACGTTGAACGGTGATCTTCTCTTCCGTTTACCTTCCACCCTGCAACTATTCTTGTAGATCTGGAACTCTCTCCACCACAGTCGAGTTGGTAGACCTTGTAACCATCCTCTTTGCCAGATTCAGGAACCTATAAGACCTACACATAAGAATCATGCACCACCACTTCTCCTCCCTACCACGCATGCTAGCAGCATAACCACCTGTATGCACCACCCTGCAACAACATCAGCAACTTAAGGTTGTTGCTCAACCTTCTACCACAGATCTGCACAACCTCCAACACCATCTGCAACACCTCCAACCCTGGTCGATCTCCACCACCAGTGCTATTTTCACTTGCAGCAACACCCTGCTACTGCACAACCAGGTCTTGGAACCCCTGCTAGAGCCACCAGCTATTGGTCCACCACTTGCACCTGCAAATTCAGGGTGCATTTCACCTCTCCACATCCTGTGGTCCACCTCAAGGTTGAACATCAAGCCTACAGTCCCCCACGGTTTCTTCAAACCATCCTCCTTGTCTTCCTTGCTGCCCCACGGCTTGGCAGTATACCCTCTCCTTGACATGCCAACAAACCTCTTCTCTTGGTAAGTATCAAGGTTCGCTTCCATCTTCTTTACCTCTCTACATTTTCTCTCTCTAGACCTCTTAGGTCACTTTCTCTTTCTACAAAACTTGATTCTCTCTCTAGAAAACTTGATTCTCTCTCTACTTAGATCTCTCCTCTCTATTTCTCTCTCTAATTTGTTTATCTCTCTAGCTTCTCTAATTGCTTTCTAGCATAGTTAATTAATGCATATTCATTTTATTCAAATTTCAATTTATTGTAATAAAGAATTTTTAATTAATTAATTTAATGGTTATTATGCAATTTCTTATTTGATTAATGTTCTTTATGATTCTCGAAATTTGCAGCATTTTCTCTCACTAAAAATCCCCAACTATGTTTTAAAATCACATTTTCCACCATTCTCACATCTTCTATCATTTCTAAGCAAATTTCTATTCATTCGTTTTTATTTGCCCTAACCCCGAGTGCGGACGATATCCAACACGAATCCCTATACAAAAGTCTGCATTTTTAAATGATTTAAAGTGAATCAGAATTACAAATATTATTGAAATCTAGGGTTTCCGATCCAACGACACGGAAAAACCTTACTTTCAGTAACCGAAGTCGGTCTCCACGCAATGTGACAGAAGTTTTCCTCTCAGTGCCACGTGGCAGACTTTGGATTAGAAATAGATCACCCCAACAAAAAATCTGGCCATTCTGAAATTTCTAGCCCCTTCAAATGTGGTTTTCAAGTTACACTGTAAAAATCGACGGTCCATAATTCTTCAGTGTCTAAAGCAGTCTATGAATATTATAATGATTTGAATTTTTGTGAGGATGATCTCCTCACCATAGAGATCATCATCACCAAAAATCTGCCATTGAATAATCTTCTACGTGGGTATACAAAAATGGGTGTCAAAAATGGGGGTTAAAATGGGTTCCAAAATTTATTTTATAAATTAAAATAACATTTTTGAATGAGTATTCAATGGTGGATATAATGTTTACATACTTTTGAGTCTGCACATATATGCAGACTAAATTTTTTCAACTCTGTTGGTGGAATTACTTTATTCAAACGAACGATATATATTGTGCCACGTGGAGGGTGAACTACGAACGAACGGTCAGATTTTTTTTTGCATGTGAACAAGGGTTCAAACGACTTTTAATTTACGAATCCCAACAACTGCCACATGGGGGAAGAGGGTTGTTTCGCACAAACTAAATGTACATGACTTTGCAAAAGTGAGAAAAGACAGGACAAAGCCGTAGTCAGACGAAAGCGTCAGATTGCTCTGACGTGCGCTCAGAGCGTCAGCGAGAGACAGAACGGGTAAGGGCAAAACGGTCCGATTGGAAAATGTTAACATCCCGTGTAAGTCAACCAAGACAAAACATCGGTCAAGGGGGGTAACGTAAATGACCCATCAAATTCCTAATTGAAATTAGGGGATCCCTTTAAATTGATTTTTTTGTCACATTGTTATTTCAAACTTTTGAATGGACCCATTCAAGAACAATTAGATGATGGCAAAATTATCAAAGATTGGCTTCCATATTTATATTCAACAACGTTACGAAAAGTTCCTTGTCGCCAATTTTTCAGGAGTAGTACAAAATTGCCCTTTATAGATTGAATGCCATATACCTTAAGTTATTGAGTTTTTCTATGGTGTGTAGCAGTATGGTGTTTATGTGTTTGGTGAGTGAGTCAAATAGATGGTTATAGGGCCCAGCCACTAGGGGTTGGCCGTGTGATGTAGTGTGGAACCGGTGTTGTACAGCTTCAACGACAGGGCCCTGTCATCGAAGGAGAAGAAAGGGCAGCAGATGATGGCACGTGGATTTGTACGGACTGACCACCTCGGCCTCACCGCCCACGTACCCTGGTGAGTGTTTTGGCAAAAAAGCACTTGAGTACTCACCTGGGTACGTGTGTGGTGAGGCCGAGGTGGTCAGTCGTACAAATCCACGTGCCGAGATCTGCTGCCCTGTCTTCTCCTTCGATGACAGGCCCGGTCATCAAAGTTTTATCCCCATTTTTGTGGGTTGTAGGTTCAGTTCACCTGGATGTGAACCAGGCAGCCAGGTGTTGGGTGCTTTTTTTAGGGTGTGCCACATGGCACATATTTAGGGTGGTTTCACTCTGACCATGTTGGGACCCACCACTAGGTGGTTAACATGCTTGGGGCGGTACTCCTGGGGCGAGTAAAACTTGCGTCACAAGATGTTGTGACGGAAGCCGGTCACAGCACTCAACCTGAGCCACGTGGCACACGATCAGAGGGCACCGACCGTATGGATGTTTGGCCAGTCCCTCGGTGGACCTACAAACCTAAAATCAGCCTGATTAGTGATTTACGACCTTTGGGTTTTTGCACCCAAATAACGCTCAATAATGCTCAGATTCCTACCGTTAAAATCAACCCATGCAAATAACTTCAACCGAATCGGTTAGAAATCACTAATCAAGCTGATTTTTTGTGTACCAGTCCACCGAGGGACTAGCCAAACATCCATACGTTCATCGTCCTCTAATAATATACCACATGTCTTGCATTGAATGCTGTGACTGGCTTCCGTCACAACATCTTGTGACACAAGTTTTACTCGTACCCCTGTTGTAGGTACAGTACAAGTAACAGGCTTACTTTTTTTTTTGTAATAGGTAACAAACTTAGTTAAACTTAAAACGGAAAATTTCTAAAAAGAAAACAAACTTTAATCTATTTACAAAAAAGAATACAACTTTTCGCAAATCCCAAAAAAGAAAACGAAACGCCCTTTGACGTGGCACATGTTTATCAAAAAAATGCCCTTTAAAAGGGCGTTTGTCAGTAAAAAACGCCCTTTAAAATGGCGTTTTTCAGTAATAGACGCTTTTTTAAAAAACGTCTGTCAGGACCTCTGTCAGCTACTGACAACTGACAGACGTTTTTTAAAATGGCGTTTTTCACTGACAAACGCCCTTTTAAAGGGCGTTCGGCCGTTGAGATCAACCCATGAAAATAAGTCTAATCCAACGCCTATAAATCACTAATCAAGCTGAGTTTTCATTTGTAGGTCCACTTAGGGATTGGCCAAACATCCATATGGTCAGAGTCCTCTAAGAATGTGCCACGTGGCTAATATTGTGTCCTGTAACACGAGAGCCTGAGCCCTAAAAAATAGGGAACCCCAATTTTTACGCCCATTTTGGCATACCCAGAAGATGAATCAATGGCTGATTTTTGGTGAGGATGATCTCTACGGTGAGGAGATCATCTTCACAAAAATTCAGATCATTCCGTTATTCATAGACTGGTCGATGAATTATGGGCCGTCGATTTTTACTGTGTAGGCCAAAATGGGGGTCCCCCAAGCCCCACCAAAAATAAAAAAAACTAAAAAAAATAAAAATAAATACATACCTGAGTTTTAAAGCGTAGGAGGCCGCTTCGATCGGAGCAAGGAGGCCGCGAGGAGACCGCCGGAAAGAGAGAGGGGAGAGTTCGCCGGAGGAGAACACAGAGACAGAGGAGAGGCGGGAGAATAGATGAAAGCGACTTAAGCGGAATTTAAGTTGTCGCCTGGCAGACGCCCTTTGAAATGGCATTTTTTTCATAAAAACGTTTTTTAAAAAACCATTTCTCAGGAATAAACGCCCTTTAAAAGGGTGTTTGTCAGGCGTGTCTGACTGATTAGTCAGTCGGCGACTGATTCAACTTACAGCAGACGAAAGGGCGTTTTGTGTTTCTTTTTTGGGATTTGCGAAAAGTTGTATTCTTTTTTGTAATTTATTTAAATTTTCTTTTCTTTTCTGCAATTTTCCGAACTTAAAACTAGGAAATCTTCTTCATTATGTTAATATTATTTACTTTTGTATTAAAATATTTATATATTATAATTTGTAGGTCCACCTAAGTGCGGGACCCACCTCCTCACTGACAGTGTCTTTGAGTGTGCCCCATGGTTCAATTTTGGGTGAACCCCAGTAAGAAGTATATATCAAGGTTTAAAAAATGGCCGTTATAAAGGATTCGGACCTACCCCGTTACGTTATGGACCGTTAAAATGCCCAAAAAATAATGGCCGATATAACGAAAATAACGGCCGTTATTTCCCATTATTTTTCCGTTATAACGAAAATAACGACCGTTACTTTCTGAAAAATATTGTGAAAAAAATGGCGGTCATTTTCATTTTTTTCCGTTATTTTCTATTTTTAAAATTTTAAACTTCAAATTTTAAAATTCAAAATTTGAATTTCAGCGCCAATTTTTCCTTTTTTTTCCGTTATATTCCATTTTTTCCCCTTTTTTTCCATTTTTGCCCCTGATAGTTTTTTTTTTTTTGTTATAACGGAAAAAACGATAACTCCCCAGTCCGTTATACCGTTATAACGGTCCCCTTTAAACCTTGGTATATATGTCCACCTAGGAATTGGCCATGCAGACATACGGTTAGTAGGGTCTAAGATTGTGACCTATGTGGGCCTCACCCAAGTAGGAGCCCAACGTATTAAGTATGACACGTTATGGTAAGGTTGTAGTAAAAGAAAAAATAAATAATAATAAAATAAGGTTAGTTGTTAGTTATCTATTATCTATTATCTATACTAAAGCTCGAGCCTGCAGAGGTGGCGCTCTCTCTAGCTTTTCTATATTTTTTAAAAATACCCTCCATAATCCTACAACCTCTCAAATTCCCTAACTTTTCATGTAAAATATTTTTCATTTAATTAATTATAATTATTCATGTCTTTCTCCCTTCTCCGCAACTCCTAAAATTACTCCTAATTTATTCCCCATAACCTCTCTCTACAACTCCAATTGGAATCTTCTTTATTTAAACATTTCTTCTTTCGAAACGTCTTTTTTAATTAGACATTCCCTCTTCCAAAATCTCCTACTTATTTCTTAAATCTCTCCCTCTCACATTCTCTCTAATATCTATTAGTTTCTAAATATAATTATTCTCCACATCTCATATTTCTTCTAAAATGTATCTCTATTGATTTTTCTTAAGAATTTATACTAAAGCTCGAGCCTGCTGAGGTAGTGCTCTCTTCAGTTTTTTTATATTTTTCAAAAATATCCCTCATTATCCTACAACCTCTCAAACTTCCCAACTTTCCATGTAAAATATTTTTTATTTAATTAATTATAACTATTCTTGCCTTTCTCACTTCTCCGCAACTCCTAAAATTATTCCTCATTTATTCCCCATAACCTCTGTCTACAACTCCAATTGGAATCTTCTTTATTTGAATCTATGCTCTTCCGAAATGTCTTCTTCAACTAGACCTTCCATCTTCCAAAATCTCATACTTATTTTCTAAATCTCTCCATCTCCCATTCTCTCTAATATCTATTAGTTTCTAAAGATAACTATTTCTCCCCACGTCTCTTCTCTCTCATAAAATGTATCTCTATTAATTTTCATCAGGAATTTAATTTAAATATTTTAGTTATTGAAAGTTCTTCTGTTGTGACTGATCCAAGTTTATTTTTTTTATTTTTTAATTATATTTTACTTTGTGATCAAACGATAGTGTTCCAGATCGTTGTAACTATATCAACTGTTCTCAAGTTCATCTCCATGGTAGAAGTTGATTTTTCATAGCTCTAGATTTCTACTCATCTGCTCAAATCAAAATCGATTCAATGATTATAAGGGTTCTCAAGTTCATCTCCATGGTTGAAAATGATTTTTTCATGGCTCTAGGTTTCTACTCATCTGCTCAAATCACAATCGATTGAATGATCATACAGGTTTGCTAGCAAATGCGGGGATAACCTATAATGACGCGCTTTATATGAGACTGAAGGCTAGGGATGTATACTATGGGGTTTTAGACATTAATTTACACATCGACCCATCAATCTTGACCGTCTATTCCATTGGTCATTTTGAATTGAAAAAACATGACATATATTTCAGTCAATGTCAATCCTATTATTTTACATCAAGTATATTTTTTTCATTCATGCCATTTTTTCCTGTTGGGTTTATTTTTTTTTCTTTTCTACACATTTTTTTCATTTTTTACTAGCCCAACAATCACCATATTTATGTTTTTATTTGGTTATTTGTTTGGAATATTTTATTTTTTTTTTTGCATGTAAAACAATGTTGCTTGGTTAATTTTTATGTTCATTTTTTATTTTATTAATAGGTTTCCATGATCAGCGGACCAATTATACTTTTAAAAATTATCCAGTGGTATGAGGTATTTTATGATTGTTTGGAAAGATATCCTAGCTTCTAACTAGGCTTATATCTAATGGCTAAAAATTACTTTGTTATTTGGCGCACATGGAAAATAAAACTATATATCAATAATTATTTGGAAGGAAATTAGGCTATCATAATGAGAATGATTATTCAGGAAATTAGATTACCATAATGAGAATAATTATTCGGTATCCAATGCTAAAAATTTATATTTTCAAAAATGATTATCCAAGCAAAATGTTTTATTTTTTTGTTCTTCCTTGACAAAATTGTTTCTTCGATATTTTTAAAATCTCTCTAAATATCTTCATTTATTCCTATCTCTTCACACTTACTTCTTTTTATAAACTAGCCATAAAAATTATACTTTTTGATAAGCACTATTTACTTAGATGGAGGATGACTTTTTTATTTGAATGAGTTTTTGAGTTGAACATAAATAGTTTAACTCAGTTTAATTTTTGGAAGATTAGTGGAACACGTTAATTGATATTCTATATATATTGAAAGAGGTCCATATAGCTTGATTTGCAGAAGATATCATGAGTTATGATTCTGATATCATGGATTATGGTTCTGATTATTCACAATGAACAGTCATATTGATGATTCAAACAAAGATGATAAATTTGATAGATGACACTAAGTAGGGTTTCATGAAATTTTGACTAATAATCTTTTTCCTCTTTTGAGCATAAAAGATTGAATCTTCCATTATGCAGTTTTATTTTTTCTTTCTACAATTTGGATACGACATTAAGAAACTTACTCTCTTCTAAAAAAAAAATGATTTATTTATTAATGGGAATCTCTCAATATTCAAGAACATAAAAAAATATTTTAGATTACCAAAAAAAACTAACTTTCTTTTAAGTGTGCTTTTTTTTAATGTTAAAAAAAGACTTTTATTCATTTAATATTTTTTTTATTGTGCCCATGCTAAACATGGCTATCTATATTAAAGCTCAGCTCTGTTGACGTGCTCTCCCAATCTTTTTTTTAACATTTTTTCCAAAAATACCCTTACTCCATTCTATACTTTTATCTTCTATAATAAAGCAAGAGTGCCACGTCAACAAGTATCTCTTCTCAACAGTCCAAACGTCACCTAGAAACTCTAAAACGTCTCTTTGTTACCTATAACCTCTGTAGCGTATCACAATTAACGTCTCTCCTTGGAACTGCTTAAACTTCTCCTTTATTTCCCTTAAATGTCTCTTCGTTGCCTACAACTACTACTTAATCCTAATGCCCCTCCAACTCCAAAACATCCGCTAATGCAAAACTTTTGTTTACAAAACCAACTCTTGCATCGGTTCAAAATAGGCCCTTGAAATATCTGCCTATATGGGTCCAAACAATGAAGGCTTACTGGCATTTAACGTCTTTCTCTGTAAGTTTTTTTTTCCTCTTGTAGATTAATGTTTTACCATTTTTTTTGCAATGAGATCTGCTAGAGAATCAAATCGCGATTATCATGATCTTCTTCAGATCAATTTATCAACGTACTGCATTGACTCAGTTGCCTGACTAAATAGAGCTAGCGATTGATGTTCGAAAGTGGAGGTTTACAGACACGGCATTTTTTGTGGTTTCTGTCTTCTTCGAGTACAGGAAGAAGGAAACGACACTTGAGTTTGGTAAAGAAGATTTTTAGGACGTCAGAATGGAAGACGAAGAAGAAGAAGAAGTGACTGGGGTTCATGCGAAGACCCTTCTCTATTTCTCCCTCTCTAAAGGACAAATCTATTATCTATACTAAAGCTCGAGCCTGATGATGTGGGGCGCTCTCCATCTTTTCCAATTATTTCAAAAAACACCCTACTGATATATTAAATTACAAACAACAATATTTACATTTTTCAAAAACGTATTTTATAATTACATTACATTTATTGAAAATAAATGGGTATATGAAACTCTTTACAGCCAATAACTGTCTCTTAGGAACCAAAACATCTCCTTCAAAACACTTCACATTCCAGAGCATTCCTTTCATTTCCTATACTCACCAAAGATTGCATTATAAATCCAGAGTTGTTGCCTGAGTTTGGCAAGCTTAGGATACAATTCCTCTCTTCCATATTTCTTGCGTTTGTGGCTGACAAATTTTACAGATGTTACAAGCTTGCCACGGGAGAGACAGGATCCAACTTCGCAGATTGGTTAAATAGATTTTGGTAAAGTTATCTGATTGGTGCTCATCTTTTTTGTTATTATTTGGGTCAATTACGTTTCGGATGTTTGGCTGTCTTTGGGTGTATCTACAAGCCAAAAATCAGCCATAAAGGTGATTCTTAAACATTTCCATTGTGGGCATATGAGAAAATCATTAAATCGATCCAATGGCCATTATTCATCTATGAGGTTAATTTTATATGTTAGTTCTCAAGGGGTGGGTGCGTCAACCATTTATGGACAATGGTCCGAAAGAGTTTGCCATGTGGCAATATTTTGTGTATACTATCAGTGATCTCTAAAAGTATGTCACATAGCTCATATTTTGGACCGTATAGAAAATTTATTTGGAGTTCAAAATAGATTGGTTCTGATCGGATGGTTATGAGATGCATAACAAAACTGTTCGGATTCAATAATTACATGGATGTGTATGTGACTATTCCTCGTTTAATACACAAAATCATCTTGATCGAAAGACATGGATTCTGATAAACCAAGAATCCCAACGGTTATTGATATTGCTGACCTGGCATCATTTATGTGCAAGTAGTTGTATTACACAAGAATATGCAACTACTAATTATAGTATGCCACATGGCACATACAGCTGTCATTGAGGAACAATAAGGTCGTTGAGGAAATATGGAAATGTACCACCAGGGCTAACATAGGGGTGTAAATTTGGTCCGAGGCTCGAAGTCGAGCCTAAGACCAAAATTTGGGTCAGTCCAACAAAGCCCAAAATTTAAACTACCAGGTAGTGTGCAGCCTCCCCGTGAGCCTGAGCCAAGTCTGGAGCAAATTCCATACCCATAAAAAATCAACCCCTTCCTCTTTTTCGACTTTTCCTACCTATTAGCATTAATTACCTCTACTTTTCCAAATTTTTTACTTTCCTAATTGTGCCTTAAGTTACCCCATGCGCAAGGGCTGAAACTTTCCTATTTTTACCCTTCTTCAAAAAACGTGGCCAATTCCATAAAAGGGTTGGGCTCAAGGGACCCCCATCTTGGCGTACCCACATAGAAGATGAAGCAATGGCTGATTTTTGGTGGGGATGATAACCTCACCATATAGATCACCCCAACAAAAAATCAGCCCATTCTGAAATTTCTAACCCCATTAAATGTGGTTATAAAGCTACACGGTAAAAATCGACGGTCCATAATGCTTCAGCTTCTAAACCAGTCTATGAGATCAGAATGATTTAAATTTTTGTGAGGATGATCTCCTCACCATAGAGATCATCCTCACCAAAAATCAGCCATTGATTCATCTTCTATGTGCGTACGCCAAGATGGGGGTCAAAAAAGGGGGTCAGAAATGGGGGTCCCTTGAACCCGACCCTCCATAAAATGGTCAGGATCAAAATCTTTTTAACCCATGCATGATCGTCGAGAAAACTTTTTCGTGGTCAGTGGTCATCATACAGGGCATAAGTGGACAAATTTTCCAAAAGTTTCAAATTAAGAACAATATTACCACATAACCGACCTTCAGTCCAAACTGTTACCAAGGGTTTTTGAATTAAGGGTTTTGGGGAGAGTTTTACATGAAAAACTCCCATTGGGTTTACTGCTGTTGTCTATCACATAAATCTTTGCTAAAAATAATTATTTCTTTAATAATGGTTATAATATCAATTCAGCAAAGAGACAAATTGTTGATTCAATTCCTATACGAATTTTTTAAGCTTGAAGGAGAAGTAAAAAACTCGCCTTTAGATTTGATGATATGAACGAAATTCAACTTTACATATATTACATAGAACTGTGAAATTTGAAAAAGGGTCGGGCTCGGGGGACCCCCATTTTTTACCCCTTTTTTGACCCCCATTTTGGCAGACCCACATAGAAGATGAATCAATGGCGGATTTTTGGTGGGGATGATCTCCTCACCATATAGATCACCCCAACAAAAAATCAGCCCATTCTGAAATTTCTAACCCCATCAAATGTGGTTTTCAAATTACACGGTAAAAATTGATGGTCCATAATTCTTCAGCTTCTAAACTAGTCTATGAATATCAGAATGATTTAAATTTTTGTGAGGATGATCTCCTAACAAAAATCAGCCATTGATTCATCTTCTATGTGGGTCCGCCGAGCTCGACCCATTTGAAAATACTTCTTTCTAATTTACATAAATTTAATTTTCTTCACATACTTATTAAAAATCTATGTAAAGCTTATTTTTCATAATTCATTTCGAAAAACACGGTTTCAATGCAAACATTTATTTTTTTATCATAATTAGATTAAATACAGAAATGACATTTCCAATTCCAACCTCCTTTCTATCCAAACTTTCTTGCTTTCAAATTCAAACATCCATTTTCAACATCATATTAACATTACAATTATTTCTGAAAAAAGAATTTAACAATTCAATACATTAAATACAGAATTGTCATTTCCAATTCCAACCTCCATCTTTGTCTCCAAACGTTTTTTCCTCTCATCTATATACCAAACTCATTAAATGCATTATTCTTTAATTAACTATTATCCAAATCAATCGTTTTGTTCATTCATTCATTCTCTAACGATTAAATCGAAAAAGATTTCTCTCATCTTCAGAACATTCTAACAAAACTTCAAAAGCTGTTTACTGTTTTGCTGTTTATGAGATTTCCTCAAACTTGCAAAATAAGGTAAAGTTTTTCAAATCAACTATGCGCTTGAAAGCAAAAACTATCTCAGTTTAATTGAGAAAGTAAATATTTTATGATTATTCTACGATGTTAATTGACTTCGTCGATTTATTATATTTAAATCAATTTTTAATTCAAGTTCTAATTTAATTATTAAATTTTTATGTTATAAATAATTCATTATTTATTGCAGGCAAGTTTATGTCAAATTTCTAGAGATAACAACTTGGGCGTGAATAACAATTCTACAAATAAGATATCTTCAGAAGAAAAAAAAAAGTTGGTGAACATGAAGAGCACAATAGTATTATTGAAGAAAGTTCAATTTATTCTCCTCCATCAAAAAAGATTTGTAATGATTTAACTTATAAGGTTCAAAATAATTTTAAAAATATTAATCAATAATTAAACGTATTTAATATATTCTTATTTTAATCTTTTTTTTTTTTTGCAGGACTAAAAGAAAATACGGATTGTCTACAGTTTGTTATTGATAAATTTTTAATTAAATATCATTCTGTGAAATTTTTTTAGTGTGATACATAAAAAAATTATAAGACATGAATTGTTGATTTGATTTATTTATATTTTATTTCTTAATGAACTTTTACTTTATTTTTTTTGTAATTTATTAATTATTGTTAAATTTTATTTTATAACATAACTCTAAATTTATAATCATTGTAATTATTGTTGGTATTTGAACAATTTCATTGTATTATTTAATATTAATTATCCACACGTGCTTTAGCACGGGTCCTAATAACTAGTAGGGTTGTATGAAAGAAACCCAAAAAATAAAAGGCAGAGGAATAGGATTTTGAGATGAGAAATTAAATGTAGTTTGGTTTTTTTAAAGAGAAAATAAGACCTAACTACAGATCTAATGTTTCTGCGTATTTATATTTTATATATGACGTTGCAGGTAGAAATATATGAAACAAAACAATACCAAATACAGCCTCATTGGTTTGGTAGTTTTATAGCCAACATTTTCATCATTTTTCATAATGGGCTTAGAACCTCTTTATGGGTCTGATCATGAAACCCGTTATACAAAAAAGTGAGAAGATCCAATGGCAAGAAAAACACTGATCAGGCTAATTGGTGTGTAGATGGCAATCTTACATGTCTACATATATCTATATTCTCTATCTCTTATGCTAATATCTTTTTCTTTTAAACAATAAAAATGAAATCTCATCTCTAAATGGGTTCTTGCAAATAAGATGAGGCAGTTAAAATTTGCTTAGATAACACATCGTTGTGGATTTTCTGCTTGCCCTGCCCAGCCCAAGAATTTCCCTTTGTGTACGTGGTTCTTGAGAAAAGCTAATGCATAGCAACAGTACATATGGTTTATATCTCCATCTCCTCAATACGTTCCGTCAACTCCTTTTAATGGGTTTCCCTTAACAGTTAAAACTACTCAAAGGTTCCCACCTAATCATATATACTGTTATATCTAAATAATAAGAAAATTTGTTGTTATTGTTCATGCACTTTCTATTTTTTTCACCATTTTAACATCACTTATTTTTAACTCGTCAAATTATTTATATTTAAATGACTTTCAATGTTTGTATGTTAATTAATTATTATTTTAACTATTCTATACTTTACATTCCAAAAGGTATAACGGACTGGGGCGTTACCGTTTTTTCCATTATAACGGCTGTTATAATGGATTGTAACGCACAGAGGGAGAAATGGGAAAGTAACAGAAATAACAAAAAATAACGGTGTTGAAATTTAAATTTTGAATAAATTGAGGTCAAATAAGGCAGATTGAGTGGTTGAAATCTAACCGTCCACATTAGATCGATGGATTTGATCTCAACCACTCTTTATTTAACCGCCCACATTAGATGAATGGATAAGATAAGAGAATACAACTGAGTTGTCTTGATATATGCGTGGGTGGCCCGTGCCCGCGGCACTTTCCGACAAAATGTTTGTCAAAATCGGGTGGGAAATCTCAGCCATCGATATGAAGCATAGTGGATCTCAGCCACTCATTATTGAAGCCATATAAGAAAACCATTAAATTTTCGTTAAATTCTTTTTTTTTTTTAAATTTTAAATTTTCAAATTTTGAATTTTGAATTTCAGCACCTCTTTTTTTTGTTAAAATCATTAAAATCCATTAAAAACTATTCTTTTTCATTTTTGTCCCTGGCCGTTTCAATCCGTTTTAATGGTATCACCCCTCTCGAGGCATAAAAAGTGGGGCTCCTGAGCCTGACCCTTGGGCTATATGTAAATCTAGCCCATTTCATTCCTTATATGTAGGTAAATAGTAGGTGACCCGTGCCCACGGCACTCATCGACAAAGCGTTTGTCAAAATTGGGTGTGAGTGGCTGAGATCCACCGTCCATTTGGTGTTATAAGATCTCGGCCATCCTTTATGAAGCTGGATAAGAGGGGGAGACAACCGTCCTATTTTATTATATAGATAGTGGGTGGCCCGTGCCCACGGCACTCCCAAAACAAAGCATTTGCCAAAATCGGGTGTTAGTAGCTGAGATCCACCGTCCATTTGGGGTGATAAGATCTCAGCCCTCCTATGTTGAAACAGATAAGAGGGGGGATAAGTTGGGAGACAACTTCGCTGTTTTGTTATATAGATGGTTTCAATAATGAGTGGCCGAGATCCACTATGCTTCATATCAATGGTTGAGATTAACTCCCACCCGATTTTGACAAACACTTTGCCGGAGAGTACTACAGGCACGGGCCACCCACACATATAACAAAATAACTCAGTTGTATTCTCTTATCTTATCCTGCTTCATAAGATAAAGAGTGGTTGAGATTAAATCCACCCATCTAATATGGACGGTTAGATTTCAGCCACTTAATCCCCCTCATTTATACATTCACTCCCACTCATTTGACCTCAATATATTTATTAAAAATGTAAAATTTAACACCGTTATTTTTTGTTATTTATGTTATTTTCCCATTTTTTTCATTTTTCCCTCTGTGCGCTACAATCCGTTATAACAGCCGTTATAATAGAAAAAATGGTAACGCCCCAGTCCGTTATACCGTTTGAGTGCCGAAGGAACCCAATTTTTTCAAACGCTTTTGTCAGAAAGTGCCTTGGGCACAGGCCATTTACTAGTCTATATAACAAAACAGAGAAGTCACTTATCCCCCTCTTATCGGCTTCACAAAGAATGGCCGAGATATTATTACCCCAAATGGATGGTGGATCTAAGCTACTCACACCCGATTTTGGCAAACGCTTTGTCAAAGAGTGCCGAGGGTACGGGCCACCTATTAGTAATAAATAAATGGTATTTCTTAGTTAACAAATAAATGAATGTTAGTCGTTAGTGTTTGTAAATAAATAAATAAATAATGTTAGGGTCGGTTAGTATGTTATAATAATAAGCAATGTTACTTGTTAATATTTTAAAATAATAAATATATTTTAGTTGTTTTTAGGATATAAATAAAGGTTAGTTGGTTTTATAATAAGAAAATATAATAATGTTAGCTTGCTTTTGATAAATATACATAGATTAATGTTTTTATGAATATCATAGTAGTTATTAATATGACTAAAATAAAGGTTAGTTGTATGTTACAAATGAAGCTTTAATAATGTTAAATTTTCAACATTTAAACCAACCCATAAATGAAACCAATCCAACGGTTAAAATCAGTCCATATAAGTGACCATGCGATCCAACGGCTAGAAATCACGATATGTATATTTTGGTGTTGGTGTGTGAGCCCCACCACATGTTGGCTCCACTTTTTGGTGGCCCATGGGCTCACATGAAGATAACAATGCTCCCTTGGGTCGGTGAGACCCACCTTGGTCGCCCATCATGAGAGGGTACACCATGAGTTATAAGGATTAGAGTCTGCCTAGTTGACTCGGGTCCCTAGGTGCTTAGCCATGCCCAGGCCACTGCCTAGCCATACTCGGGCCGTGCTTAGCCATGGCCAGACCGTGCCATCCATGCCCAAGCTGTGCGTAGACTTGCCCGTACCCTTGCCCGTGCCCGTGCACGTGCCTTTGCCCTTCCTCAACCACATGCCAAGCCATGATCAGGTTGTGCCCAACCATGACCAGGCAATGCCTTGGCAAACTAGCCCGACCCGGTCTAGATCAAGACCAGGCCCGGTCCTATCAGACCCGACAAATATATTGTTTAATAATTAAATAATTAAATATGTATATAATAAAATAATATGTTTAGATAATTAAAATGAATAATAAATTATAGGGAGCATAAAAAAATAAGATAAAGAAAATATAATAAAATTAAGTATTATAATCCCTATAAATTATAAATTATAGGGGAGCCCCAAATAATTATAAATTAATAAAACAAAATAAAATGAGGAAAAATAATATAAATTTATTTAGAGTATAAATATAAATTAGAGAGCATGGGGGGAATTAAATAAAAGATAAGATAAAATATAAGAATAAAATAATGATAATATAATAATACAAGAATAAAAGAAAATATTTAAACAAACTAGACTAATAATTACGATGATAATAGAATATTTGATTATATATGAGAGATAGTTCCGAGGTCGTCGCTTAGGATAAGATTGTAACAGAAGTCTTTACTAAAACCCTAATTAGCCGAGTCTGGGTCAATTAATCGAATCGAGTCAAAGTATAGGATTTCTATCTAAGATAGAGTTTTACCGAAACATTTAATCAAGTTCTGATTAATCACGTCATGTTTGACTGTTGTTTAATCGTCTTACCGAAGTTCGCAATCCGATTGAAATTAGGGTTTTCGTAGAGTCCGAACTGTAGTCAAAGTTAGTTAAGTGACCTCGTTTTATTGATTATGTTTCCCATCTTATGTTAGTCATCTTTAAACTCTTTCATGGCAACAATGTACAACTTTGAAGACAAAGCAACAAAAGGAAGAGAATTTCAAAGCGGAGATCGAAAGCATCGAATTGCTGATAAGAATTGGACTAACAACTCAACTACTGAAGAGAAAATGGAACGTTCTAATGGTGAGTGTTCCCCCTTCTTCATGCCTTATATTAGGCCTTCTTAGAACCAAAATTGAATTATCAAACTACATTTGATATTGAAGAAAATGTTCTGCTTTTGTTTTATTTAAAAGTGATCTTTAAATCCAATGCTTTAACATGCATATTTGAATTATATTTATTTGCTTTCAATTATATATCTACAATTGCTTGCACTTTTACAAATGTTCGCATGATTACATAGTTTGAGGAATAAATTCTGAATTTTGGCAGCATTGCATCTAATAAGATAAGCATGATCTTATTTGTGTGATCACGCGGACCCTAGAGATACATGATTATCCGATGGACATTTAAACGCGGGTGTAGGTGGGTAGCCGCTCTAGATGAGCTCTGGATCCTTATTTTATCTGCAGTCATAAACGTATGACCAACGGTAGAACTCGGTCCCGGGACAGACTCCAACCGATGAACTTGAGAGCTATGTATTACAGTGGTTACTTGAAAATGGATTTGTTCTGAATGATGGTTACTTGGTTACTTGGGGAGAGACCCTGACTAGGGTGGTGAGAAAACCAATCGAATCTCTAATTGTGACCAAAGAAACTTGTGAGACCGGGTCCCGATTATTAAGTGGAAAGAGGATATTAAATTAGGGATATAAGGAAACTGGATATTATATTGCATGCTATATGTAGACTTATGAGTAACGCTTATTATAGGATAAGAGGTTACGACTTAGGCCTACTATTATTATGATTTAAAATCTACATTTTGAGCATGCATCTCATGATCATTTTGTATTACTGTGGGATATGACTTTAATAGCTTTATGAAATCAGTTTAACTGCTACTGTACATATTTCTATTTTGCTATCGTGGATTCTATTATATCGTTGACTTTCAAACCTGTTTAGTTACATTAAATATTTCTACTCGTGTTTATATGAAACTGGCATATTTTGTATTTATAAAATGTTTTACCCCTAACATGTTGTTCGAAGTTTGACACACTTACGAGCTTTTTTATAAAAACTCACCCCTTCACAGTCCTTTTGCGGAAAAGAATCGAAAGAGTGAGAAGAATTGAAGAGTCGTTCAGATTGACAGTGGAGAGGTAATCAAATGCAGTGGAGTGGATTGCATTATTGAAGTGTAGTTGGTAGGTTGTTATCATTAGACTAGATGGTGAAATGAAACACCCCAAGAAGAGAGAAAAAAGAGAAAAAGGGATTAGTCTACAAATCTATAGTAAGTTTTGGAGGAATCCTCAATCACGTGAAGAAATGAGGGTCTACCATCCCACCATTGATAGGTTCCGCTGCTCATAGAAGATCCAAAATTAGCACAACAATCAACATGTTGAAGTGAATATCACCCTATCTATCTGAGATTTTTCAAAGTTCCATTTTGCTTTGATTTTCCACGGAACATCGATCATCATTCCTAAAAGATGTAATGGTTGCCTTAGAGTCCGATTCGATCCATAGTTTCTTCCAACCTTTGGATATAGCTTTGTCAATCCCATCTACAATCGCATAACATTCTGTGATGGTAACAACACCCAGCCCAGCGGCTAAAGCACGTTTGATAGTACCTTGATCATCTCTAAATACAATCCCCAACCCGCCATAGCCTGGGTTTCCTTTAGAAGCCCCATCGCAATATAATTCAATTTAATGAAACCTTATTTTGGAATGCCCCATCTCCACCATTGTTGACTATAATTTGATTAACAAGTTTAGTTTGAAGGACAAAAATATCCCTTAAACCTTGGAACATGTGGGTTTGGGCCAAAACTCTAACCCCAAATCAAACGGATGTGGTAGATGGCCTGCCATCACATTCCATTGGGTTGGCCGCTCATCACCGACGACCAACTTACCAGAGCCTCGTGGTCAACTGACCACTAATTTGGCGAGAAAGTGTATCTAATGTCGGTTCTTGACTTCTTCTACCATGTCCCCTTCCAATCTTGAGCAATGGAGTGGGGCAATTTAAGGGGTTGGAATCCATGAAAAATTTCAGCTCGCTGGTTTGGCTTTTTCACATCCAACAAATCTATTAGCAATGTAGTAGGTTTGCCCATGGTAGGAATAGAAGTTGCCAATATAGACGATGCCTTCCAATAATTATCTTGCCTTTATCATGCTGCAACAGGAGCAACTTGGCTTTTCTTTTCAATGGTCATCTTGTATGAGATAGATTGTGATCGAATATGCCTATTTGATTTAGTCACTGAGATCAAAACTACATGCCAATGTCCAAGTGGGGCATATATTAATATCATATACATTGGCGATGATCAGATCCTCCATAATATCATAATATATGGTAACTTGATGCAAATGTACTTTGGGATGCTTTGGAAAACTTGGATTTGGAGATGTGTTCGTTAATTGGGATATGTATTACCTTCCCATATAGCGAGTCAAGAAGCAAAGGGTATTTTTGGAAGTTTATTAAATTTAAGGGCACTTCGGGCATTTTATAATTACAATAACGGGCCCATGTGTTGCCATTTATAAACTGACGCCCCAACGTAGTCAAGGGAGGTAACACGAGAGAATAATAGGGTGGTGATACTAAATTACCTATGAAATTATTATTGGGTTGGTTTAGGGTTGGAAAATCTAAGTGCAACCTTGAGTTGGGTTGGGTTAGGGTTATCAGCCTTTAAGGTGGGGTTGGGTTAGGGTTGACCTCCAATCCCACCTAACCCGCCCAAGTTGCAGCCCTATAATTAAAAGGTTATTTTAAAAAGTAATCGTAAACCAACTTTACGTACTGACAGGTGGCGCTAAACATATGGTTCAAGGACGCCAATTATAAAAAAAAAATAGGGGATCAAAAATTTCTCCTATATATAGTATCTTCTTGAGGAGGATATTAACATTTCCGTCCACATAAAGAGGATACGATGGAGGAGGTACGCAGGGCCGTCTTAATATAAGTTGAGGCCTTAGGCGAAAACTCTAAATAGGGCCTTTTTTTTTTTCAGAAATACCCCTAAACCTAAGTGAGAAGATGTCCCTTGAAAAATGTGTTATTTCAATGTTTTAAAAATAAAAAAAATAAAAATTATAAATTAAGAACACGTTTTTCAAGGAGAATTCAATGACGGATACAATGGTTGCAGACTTTAAGTCTGCAAAATGTCCCTTGAAAAATGTGTTAGTTCAATGTTTTTTAAAAAATATTTTATAAATTAGAAATATATTTTTCAAGGAAAATTCAATGGTGGATGCAATGTTTGTATACTTTTAAGTCAACAATTGCAGACAAGATGAGTAAAACTTGTGTCACAAGATGTTGTGACCGGAAGCCAGCCACAGCATTCAATAAGACCCACGTGGCATATTATTAGAGGACGATGACCGTATAGATGTTTGGCCAGTCCCTCGGTGGACCGGTACACAAAAAATCAGCTTGAGTAGTGATTTCTAACTGATTCGGTTGAAGTTATTTTCATGGGTTGATTTTAACGGTAAGAATCTGAGCATTATTTGGGTGCAAAAACCCAAAGGTTTTAAATCACTAATCAGGCTGATTTTTGGTTTGTAGGTCCACCGAGGGACTGGCCAAACATCCATAAGGTCAGCGCCCTCTGATCGTGTGCCACGTGGCTCATCTTGAGTGCTGTGACCGGCTTTCGTCACAACATCTTGTGACAAGCTTTACTCAGACTAGATTTGTCCGGCTGTAGTATAGTCTTGTGTGATTGGAGGGGCCTGACGCAAATGGACCGGTGGGGGTCCTTCATTAAAGAATAATATTAAAAATACTTGAAATTTGGGGGCCTTACTTGGCAGGGGCCTTAGGCGACCGCCTTATCTGCCTAATGGTCAAGCCGGGCCTAGATACATCGCGAACCCAAGGGAGAAACAGTGATAGACTGCGAACAGGAGGAGGAAGACCAACTAATGCAGTACAAGGTAAACTCCATCGAGATCCTTTGACTATTATTATTCGAGTAAAACTTCTGTCACAATCGGATTGCAAATCACACAAACACAGCCAATGAGTTCTCGGGCACGTACACCTTATTATTCTTATTAGGGTCAGGCTCCAGCTCCCACCCTAAAATGAGAGGCTCTGGTTACAGGACACAATATGAACTACGTGGCAAACTCTTAGAGGAATTTGACCGTATGGATGTTTGGCCAATACCTAATGAGACCTACAAACCAAAAATCAACCTGATTAGTGATTTATAGGCGTTGGATCTTTATACCTCAAATACTGATCAAATTCCCAAAGTTGAGATATTTAACCCATGAAAATAAGTCTAACCATCGCTATCGTAGAAGCGTACATGAGACTTCAGCTTCGCTACTTCATGGCCACAAATAAATATAAGGACTGGATCGGTATTATCTCGATATGTTTGTAGGGTAGATAGAGTAAAAGATGTATGGGAGAGTCCCAAATTAGGCCAATGCTTTCAGAGACCTTTAGAAACCATTTTGTTCTTTCATTTTAAACTCTTAGAACTGGAATTTTTTTTTGAAGTTCTTTACAAATGGGTTCAAAAAAGGTAGTTGTTTTCGGGGAGAACGATCTTTGTACCTTAAATACTACTCAAATTCCCACAGTTGAGATTAACCCATGAAAATAAGTCTAATCCAACGCCTATAAATCACTAATCGGGCTGATTTTTTGGTTTGTAGGTCCAATTAGAGATTGGCCAAATATCCACGGTAAGAATCCTTTAAGAGTTTGCCAAATGGCTCATATTGTGTCCTGTAACCTAAACATGTCATTTTAGGGCGGTAACCGGAACCTGAGCCTTATTATTATTATTCGGGTCGGGTTCCCGTGACCAACACTTTGGTGTATCCTCATAGAAGATGAATCAATGGCTAATTTTTGATGAAGATGATCTATATAGTGAGGAGATCATCCTCACAAAAATTCAAATCATTCTGATATTCATAGACTGGTTTAGAAGTTGAAGAACTATGGACTATCGATTTTTACCGTGTAACTTGAAAACCACATTGATTCATCCTCTACGAGGTACACCAATGTGTTGGTCAAAAATGTTGGTCACCGGAAGCCGACCCTTATTATTATTATAATTATTATTAATGGGTGGCTGGTTTGTTTAAATATATATTTAAAAGTAGATTTGAAAAAGGATAGTTGGACACGAGGTGTCCAACACCAATAAAATAGTATCATGTGTATACAAGGAAACTTGGAGACGACGCCGGCTTTCTCTATTTTCTTTTTCGGAAAATTTCTAAAAAGAAAAAAAACTTTAATCTATTTACAAAAACAAAAATAAAATTGTGACAATCCCAAAAATAGTAAACACCCTTTTAAAGGGTGTTTCTCCCTGACGGAAATAAATCCCCCGACACAAGTAGCAAAAAGCTGAAAAGGTTGACAAACGCCCTTTTAAAGGGCGTCTGTACCTGACAGACGTCATGACAGACACCCTTTAAAAGGACATTTCCCATAGAGAGTAAAACTTTTGTCCCAATACGAGCCACGTGGCACACTCTTAGTGGACGCTGACCGTATGGATGTTTGATCAGTCCATTGATGGACCTGCAGTCCAAAAATCAGCCTGATTAGTAATTTACAACCTTTGGATCTTTGCACTCAAATAATGCTCAAATTCCTACGATTAAAATCAACCCATGAAAATAACTTCAATCCAATGCTTATAAACCACTAATCATGTTTCTTTTTTGGTGTGTAGATCCACCTAGTGATTTGCCAAACATCCATACGGTCATCGTCCGATAACAGTGTGCCATGTGGCTTGTATTGGGACAAAAGTTTTACTCCTCTATGGACAAACACCCTTGACAGCTTTTTTAGCTTTGATGTCCAAAGAAACAGTCGTCTTTTCACTTTTCATATTTGTCAGGGAGAAACGCCCTTTCAAAGGGCTTTTGGTTACTTTTTTTGGGAATGTCAAAATTTTATTTTTGTTTTTGTAAATATATTAAAATTTGTTTTCTTTTTTGAAATTTTCCGTTTCTTTTTTCATGTTTCAGTTTTTTAAAAGAGGGACAGATTCCCTAGCTAGGTAGTAGGTAGTAGGTAGTAGGTAGCATGTAACTCTGGTTAATAGTTTGACGCTTTAATTGTCGAAGGACTGTGACCTTATAACAACCCTTGAAAAAAAATTAACTAAAATTATTCATTTTTATTATATGGTAGTGTTGGAAAAAATTAATAATTAATCAGTTGTAAATGAAGAAATTTGTTACCTTTACTAGGGGAGCTAGGGGAACCCACGTGCGATGCACATGCACCTTACATGTCGCACACTTGTAGAGATCACTGACCGTATCCATGTTTGACCTATCTCAAGGTGGACATATATACATGCAAAAAATCAGCCTTATTAGTGATTTTTAATTAATATAAGTCGGTTTTATTGGTTGATTTTTAACCATAGATTTCGAGCATTATTTGGGGTACTCATCCAAATTTGAAATCACTAATCAGCTTGATACTTGGTATATAGATCCACCTAGGGATGGGACAAACGTCCATATGATCAGTGGCCTCTAAGAGAGTGTGTCACGTAGCTTATACTATGGTCCATCATCATCATTAATGAGGGAGGCTGGTGTGCTGGATAATCTGAACTATAAAGGGCGTACTCCAACTCAGGTTCTGTTGTTAGAATAAAGAGGCATTTAATGAGAGAAGGTTGTGTCCCTTTAAACAGAAAATTGTGAAAAAAAATACGAAATTATATCTTTTTGTAGAAAACAATACTTGTTTTCAAAAATTGTAAAAATAAATACACATAGCCGTTTCTATCGACGCCATTTCCTACGGTGCCAAAACAACTTTTTCAATAAAACCTGAATTTACCCTCATTGTTTTGACTCCGTTTGAAATGGAGTCAAAACTAATTTGGCTCCATTGCAAACAGCGCCAAAACCATATTGGCTCCGTTTGAAATAAAGCCAAATCTGATTTGGCGCTATTGCAAATGGAGCCAAACTCATTTATAAAACCAATAGTAAAAACTGACCTTAAAATGAAATTTTGTTGAATTCCACAATCAATATCTGACACCGATTCAATCGACTACTAAAATGGCGTTTTGGGTATTATATTTTGAAAAAGTTGACGCCGATTCGAACGGCTCTGTGTATTCTTTTTTACAACTTTTGAAAACAAGTATTATTTTCTACAAATAGATTTAATTTTGTATTTTTTTTCACAATTTTCTGACCTTTAAAGTTGTGAAGCCTTTAATTGTCACAACGTGGGTGGCAACCCCAATTCTCGCGAATTTAATGATTTTAACGGAAAAAGTGGGGCAGAAATTCAAATTTTGAAATTAAATTTTTTTTTTTAAAAAATAAGGAATTTAACGGCCGTTTTTTTCACAATTTTTTTAGAATTTAACGGCTGTTAAAACGCGGCCGAAATTCAAAGCATCAAAACATGTTTAAACGGTTTTAATGGAAATGGGCTTGGGGCGTTAAAGTCAAAGCATCAATCAATGTTTTGTGTTCATTCAATGTTAAACCTAGACAAATCAATCAAGGCATTGCTTAGATTATTGTCGCTATTATTAGATGAAATTAAAATGATCCTTGTGCCACTATTTTCTGGTCTTGGACAACAAGACTAGTATTTGTAAGCAACCAACTCTTAGGCAGCAAGAGGAGTCTCCCCTGACCGGCCTTTTATAACAGGCTAACGGGACAGGCCTTGTCGACGCGTGGATTTCAAGAATTGAACTGTTGTGATAGAGCTGAACTGTCATTCACTTTTTGCCTAAGCAAACCACCGTTGGATTCTCGGAATCGACGCCCGACAAAACCTGTCCCAAGAGCCTGTCATAAAAGGCCGGACAGGGGAGCCTGTGCCATTTAGTAATACCCCTTTTGACCAAACTTGGCCATCTTTGACTCACACTGCCACGTCATGTGGCACCGTGTCTGTCACAACTAACAAAAAAATATCTTTTTTCCATTCTCATTCTCTCTCTCTCTCTCTCCAATGTAATCACCGTTAACACCAACATTGGTTGTTGCTAGCCTGAAACCACCGCCGCCACCACTAACACCACCACTGGCCTACTTATCTCTACCTGGAAACCCCAAACTCCGCCCTCCCGATTCTAATCCACCACCACCCCTTCTCTTAGAAGCTCTTTGCTTGCAAATTCTAGCTATATTCCTCTACTTCTCTTGAGTCTTGAGGTTGGTTTTGGTTTTTAGATTTAAAACTGAAAGCCCACTACGTGGCTGGATCAATGTTTTATTTTGTGCTTTTCGATCTTTAGGTTGGTGCAAAGGCCCTATTTTGTTTTTATGATAATCGGGGTCTATTTTTATTAGGAATTCTTGGTGAGCATTAGGAATTCTTGGTGGGCTTGGAGGAGATTTGTTGGGGTAAATTGATCCTACACCTCAAATACCTGACTAGAGTGTCCGATTAACAGGTCAGCTTACTTGAGCTAGGGAGTCAGCCAGTTAAGTCAAGTTAGGGGGCCTGGTGAGAAAGAGAGAGAGGAGAAAGAAATAGTGTCCGCTAGTATCGATTCTTCGATCCCCTTCCTCATTGAATGAGGCCTTTTATAGAGGGGGAAAAGGTGTGAGAATTTGTGTATGTGACTACCTTGTAATGATTGTGGTAAGATAACCTATATGAGGGTAGGTTTCTACACTGGCTTGTGCATGAAGTTTCAGTCATCCCATCTCTCGTCATTCCATTTTAGGTATTCTCTAGTACTTAACTTGTGTAGACATGGGAGATCCCATTCGTAGTAGGTATGGAACGTCCCATCAATCAGGGGTTAGGTAGAGACCATTGAGAATGATGCCAACAGATTGAGATGAACCAACTCCTTCACCCGAGCTAGTTCTTCTCGGTCAGTCGGCTCTCTCCTTTTCCAAACCAACCTTTAAGTCTGGTCGGGGTTCTCGACAAGGTCTGTTTGTCCAAGAATGGTGACTCAGACGTGCCACTGGTCGAGGGAAAAATCTATGATACCGACTTTGGTATCAAAATTTTGATGCCGAAGTCCCTCAATTTGCCTCGTAGTAGATGTTTTGGCCCACTGACTCCATGAATATTTGGCCCACATCTCGGTGGACCCACACACCAAAAATCAGTATGATTAGTGATTCCTAGCCATTGGATTTGAGTACTTTTTCATCATGGGCTTGGAACCAACTCATAGGCCTGTTCATAAAGCCCATGATGAAAAGTGCTCAAATCCTATGGCTAGAAATAACCAATCACGCTGATTTTTGGTGTGTGGGTCCACCAAGATGTGGGCCCCTATTATGCTAATCTCAAGGCACACGTGGACGGCTAAGGCTGTTTTTACTTTTTTGGCATGTACATTCACCTCCTACTTTTGTTGTGTCAAGAGAAGGTTTCTCATAAATGTCACATCTTAGCGTGGTGGGAATATGAACCATTTTGTCTTCCTTGTACCACGTGTCTCTTTATGATCTCTTCTAGAAAAGGAAAGAATCCCTACTCGGTTGTCGATTCATTTTTTGAAGGTGGCGTGATGATTGGACTTCTTGAATCATCGAGGCTGAATCTTAACGCTTCATTTGGGGAGTACATGGGTGAATCTGGATGGCCTTTGTACTTTTACTTTACAATTGGTCCTTCTGTTTCTTTGACGTCTACTTTTCTGTCTTCGTTAATAAAAATTATTTTTTCACAAATCATAATCATCGGATAGGGTTTCAAGTTAACCTTATCTCTTTCTATACGACTTCCGCATGAAAATAATCCTAAAAACATCTCTTGGCCGAGATTGCTCCAAATAAGTGTGGTGTGATTTTATTAAACCTTATATACTCGTGCATAATGAGCATTGAACTCAAGATCTTTCATAGAAAATCAAACTAGAAACAAAACTAGGTTGGCCTTTAACCACTAAGCCACTTGATGTCACTAATAAAATCATAAATCTAGTCTTTCTTGATGTCACAAATATCAAGTATTTTCCATTTGCATTGAAAAATTGGTTAGGCAAATTATTTTGATCTTTGATCCTTTAGAGATATATTTTTCTGTAGCTCAATATATGCCACACTATCTCTTCGATGCAACTCCCACATGTGAATAATCCTAAAAACATCTTTTGGCCGAAAAGGCTCCAAGTATGTTTGGTGTGATTTTATTAAACCTTATATACTTGTGCATAGTGAGCTTTGAACTCAAGATCTTTAATAGAAAATCAAACGAAAAGCAAAACTAGGTTGGCCTCTAACCACTAAACCCCACTTGATGTCACAAATGTTAGGTATTTTCTATTTGCATTAAAAATTTGGTTTAGGCCATTTATCTTTGATCCTTTTTCAATAAATGGCTCTTAACAACAAAAATCATTTTATCACAAGTCATAAGCATCTGGCAGAAGTTAACATTATCTCTTTCATACAGTCCCACTTAGGAATAATCTTATAAACATCTCTTGGATGAGAATGATCCTTTATTAAAACCTTATATACTTGTGCATATAATGAGTTTTGAACTCAAGATCTTTAATAGAAAATCAAACTAGAAAAAATACTATGTTGGCCTCTAACCACTAAGCCAGTACTTGATGTCGCTAATAGAAGCATAAATCTAGTTTTCATTGATGTCACAAATGTCAGGTATTTTCTATTTGTATTGAAAAATTGGTTTAGGCAAAAAATTTAGATCTTTGATCCTTTTGAGATATATTTTATGTAGCTCAATATATGGCCCTCAATAACAAATATATTTTTATGTAACTCCTACATGGGAACAATCCTTTGAACGTCTCTTGGTTGAGAAGGCTCCAAATATGTGTGGTGTGATTTTATTAAAACATTTTATACTTGTGCATAATGAGCTTTGGCTTCAAGATCTTTAATAGGATATAAAATTAGACAAAAAAATTTGGTTGGCCTCTAACCACTAAGTCACTCGATGTCACTTAGGCCGTGTTTGATTACCAAGTAGGAAAATTGCATTTTCCTTGGGAAAACACAACTGTCCATTGTTAGATAGCAAATATAAATCTGTATAATTTTCCCTAACAACCCATTTAAATCCGGATAATTTTTCCTACTAAGTCCGGAATTCATTTTCCATCCAGATAGGTGAGAATTCATTTCCACCTGAAAATAGGCATTTATTTTCTAACATGATTGAAATATGTGTTCTCACATGGGAAAATGATTCTAACATATCATCATTATTATTAGGATAGTTTATTTATCATACACTCCAGTTTTGAATATTTTTCCGACTTTTTTATGTACTCCGAGAAAAGGAGCTTGAAAATGAATCCATTGGGAAAATAAGTACATTGGGGGTGTTCACTATTAATTTTGAAACGGAGTTCGACAGTTCGGTGCTGGAACAATTTTCCATCACCTTCACTTGGTGTTATTCCTCTACTAACTGTAAGAAGGTCAACTTGTCGGTATAAGGCATTTCTGTCCACCCATTTTATTCCCTCACCACCATATTCATATTTAGCGGGTTTGGATCCTTTGTATGGATACATATTAAATAGTCGGAAATTGGTCCAGGAAATCACGTCCATGTTAGATTAAATACCCTTGCTATGAAAATTTGCTTCAATGTTATTTGATCCCAATATCCCGTCTACTGAAAACCTTCAACTAAGCATAACTTCTTCAATGTAAATCCAGTAGAGGTGCCATCAGGTCCAGTGTGTCCGTATTGATGAGGAGAACATAGAGAAACTGACGGTGCGCCAAAAAATAATACTTGAGCAAAAAAATTTAACTTCTGCCAGTAAACTGATCCCCGTGTGAAACTGTGCTGGCGAAGCGATGTAGTGACCAACCCTTGTGAAAAATAATGAAGAACATTCCAGCAGAGGCCTGTAGGAAAAAATGGGGCCTAAATCGGATATGGAGCCTCCGGAATCGCCGATTGAGTGCGGGGGCACAAAAGGCTTTTTAAAATCCTTTACTATATAAAGGGGAGTTAGAAACATTTTCAAAAAAATTATTTTTACTGTTCCAAAGCACGGAAGCTCTGGCGAAATTCCGTTTGACCTAAGACGAGAGTTCTAGACACTTTAAACACAAAGAAACGGTAAACTAACAAGGATTAAAGCGTTAAGATTTAACCCCGAAGAAAATGGCGCAAAAACACGCCAAAACCACACCTAGGACTCGTGGGATCTCCCAAACGGGTGAGAGTTAGACCACGAGCTCCTAGAGGCCTGTAAAGGGGGTAAAAACGACCCACCCTTTCCATTTATACCTAATTTACTCAAGTGTGCAACAATATTGCACACAAATTTAAGTGAAAAAGGCGAAAAACCGCACCTAGGGCATCATGGATCTTTCAAATGGATGAGAAACTGTTGATGGGGTCCTAGGGGATTAAAGAAGAGGTAAAAACGATCATTCCTATGAATTTTAATCAAGTGAATGCACACTGTTGTGCGAAATGTGGCCTAACAGGGAAGAATTAAGGCATGTGGGTTTAGGGGATTGTATTAGGGGCCAAAACGATCCACCCTTTCAAATTTGGGTGGAATCCATGAAGAATTCAACGTTTTAGGAAGAATTTGGGTGCCCCACATTATGAGCCACGTGGCACATTTTTTAGGACACTGACCATATGGATGTTTGAACAATCCCTAGGTGGACCTACATATCAAAAAAATCAACCTGATTAGTGAGCCATTTTCATGGGTTGGTTTTAACCGGGAGAATTTGAGCATTATCAACCATCATTTGGTTGTACAATATCAAAAGGTTTAAAATCACTAATCAGGCTGATTAATGGTTTGTACCATGATTTTAAAAACGGCCGTTTAAACGGTAACATCCCAAGCCTGTTTCCGTTAAAACTGTTTAAACACGTTTTAACGTTTTTGAATTTAATGGCCATTTTTTTGTTTTAATGGCTGTTAAAATCGTTTAAACAGCCGTTAAATTCTGAAAAATTTTGTGGAAAAAACGGCCGTTAAAATCCGTTTAATTTTTGTTAAAATCCGTTAAATTCTATTTTTTTTAATTTTTAAATTCAAAATTTGAATTTAGCGTCATTTTTTCCATTTTTTTCCGTTAAATCTGTTTAATTCCGTTAGATTCTATTTTTCCATTTTTTACCATTTTTACCCCTGACCATTTCAATCCGTTTTAATGGTTTAAACGTAACACCCCCAGTCCGTTTAACCGTTAAAACGGCCTCCTTTAAACCTTGGTTTGTAGTTCCACCTGGATTGGTCAAACATCCATATGGTCAGTGTTGTCTAAAAAGTTTTTAGCCACATGACTCATTTTGCAGGCAGTCAGTGACCATCGCACCCGTTTCCTGCAACTATATATATGCTCTTAGTGGAATCAGTCTGACCCAATTGCCAATGGGTTCATATCCATAGATGTTTTTCTCGGATTCGGGGGGTATTGTTTATTGCACCCGTTTCCTGCAACTATATATATGCTCTTAGTGGAATCAGTCTGACCCAATTGCCAATGGGTTCATATACATAGATGTTTTTCTCGAATTCATGAGGTGGGACCCACTTCCATGGATACAGCTTTAGATAACTGGAAGGACGCGAATCCTATGCCGTACCTTGGTAAACTTTCACCTCAATGAAATTTATAGTAAGGCGGTGATCTATCATCCATGATGGGGCTTCGCTTCCGCTTATTGTTTCTTTATTTTTAGCTGTTTTAGCCTTTTAGAGCAACTCCAACCATGGTCTCTATTTTAGAGGCCCAAAATACTATTTTTTATTAAAAAGTGCATTTGAAGCATATTGATTTTCACAATGACTCCAACCAACATATCTCTATAACACTGTTCACCTATCTCTATAAACACTATTTAACTATTTCTTCCAAAAACTCAATTGATTTCCCCCAAAATTCAAATTTCAAATTTCCCTCAAAAATTCAAAATTTCCTTGAAAATTCAAAATTCAAATTACGATTTAAATTCAAATTTTCCTCCAAAATTCAAAATTTCCTCGAAAATTCAAATTTCTGTCAAAATTTTAAAATTCAAATTTTCCTCTTATTGGTGTACAATAATTCAATTCTGAATGGATAAATTATATAATTTAAATAATTTAGTAGATCTGATCGAATCGGATCAGGTTCAGAACTCTATTCTACCTATTTGATCAATTCTAGATCACAATTATGTGATCCGATATCTCAGATCGGATTTGGATTGATATATTTTTTTATCGGATCGGTCATAATCAGTAGGAGTATCAATGGATCGGTTCCATTTCAGTTCCTGAGGTGGACAGAACCGGAACTAACAATTCTAGTTCTAGATCTTATTAGTTTCAGTTCTTAACGACTCTAGTTCAAAAAATGATGGACCCGGAATCGAAATCGATTATTTGATTTCTGTCGGTTACGGTTCCGAGTATATTCGTTCCAATCTCAATAATATGATAATTTTAACACTACTACTCTACATCGATTCCGGTTCATATCGATTCAATTTCGATTCCTATCGGTTTGTTTCCGAGTCCTATCGGTTTTGGTTATATACTAAACCACTCAAAACCAGAACCATTATTTTTCGGTTCAATTTCAATTCTAATTCTTTTTTAATCCGTTCCCAAAAATGTGGAACCGAAATCGGTGTTTTCAGTTCCAATTAAACGAGCAAAATTGACACCCCTAAACTCTAATTAATATATAATAAAAATTATTTTTAAAATATACGTTAAACATATTAAATATTAGTCTCATTTTAAAGGTATCGACGATACCTTTCCAATGATAATAATTTAAAAAATTATATATTTATATATTAAAAGTTATATCACTTTTATTAAAATATAATTGAAATTATAAATGATACGTACATTATGAATAATATTGTACATGAGTGCAAACAAAAGGGTAATGTGGATATTTATAAACTATGAACAGTGACAAAGATTTGTTTTAGAGACCCCTTGTGGGTCTCCAGATATAAAGACCCAAAATGGGTCTGGGGTGCATGGTTGGAGTATCTCCCATCTCTAAACTAGAGATTTAGAGTTCGGTTGGAGATGCACTTAAGGCTGCCAAAAAAAGAGTAAAACTTGTGTCACAAGATGTTGTGATGGAAGCCGGTAACAGCACTCAATTCGAGCCACGTGGCATACTATTAGATGACGATGACCGTATGGATGTTTGGCCAGTCCCTCGGTGGATCTACAAACCAAAAATCAGCTTGATTAGTGATTTCTAACCGATTCTATTGAAGTTATTTTCATGGGTTGATTTTAACGGTAGGAATTTGAGCATTATTTTGCGTTATTTGGGTGCAAAATCCAAAGGTTGAAAATCACTAATCAGGCTGATTTTTGGTTATAGGCCCACTGAGGGACTGGCCAAACATCCATATGGTCAGCACCCTCTAATCATGTGCCACGTGGCTCATATTGAGTGCTGTGACCGGCTTCCGTCACAACATCTTGTGACACAAGTTTTACTCCTAAAAAAAACTCCGTGAACCGCTGCTACCGCCAATGAAGAATTCGTGGTGGCCATAAAATTCCTCGCGTGTTCAGAGTCTTCAGACATGGCAGTCGTACGTGTCATGCTTCTGCGCACACTTGGGAATAAAACTTGCCTGACCATGGTGGTGTGGTATCCTACCAAACCATAGGCAAGGTGCTTGCCGCGTGGATTTTGTACGGTAGCAAATCACATCGGCACGAGCCACAAACTCATCCTCTCCTCCTATGGTTAACCTACTCAGGTTTAGTGAGAGTAAATGAAAAAAATGACAAAAAATAAAAGTAAAAAAAAGTAAAGCAACACGAAGAAGACATGTGGCAATTTCTTATAATATACTAACTTTAGATGTTTGACCCATGGTTTTAAAAACGGCCCTTTATACGGTAACGCCCCAAGCCCGTTTCCGTTAAAACCGTTTAAATACGTTTTATCGGTTTTGAAAAAAACAGCCATTTTCTCGTTTTAATGGCCGTTAAAATCGTTTAAACGGCCGTTTAATTTTAAAAATTTTTGTTAAAAAAACGGCCGTAAAAATCCGTTAAATTCTATTTTTTTTTAATTTTTAAATTTCAAAATTTGAATTTCAGCGCCACTTTTTCCGTTAAAATTCGTTTAATTCCGTTTTTTCTCATTTTTTTTCTATTTTTGCCCCTGACAGTTTCAATCTATTTTAACGGCCGTTTAAACGGTAATGCCCCAGTCCGTTTAACCATTAAAACGGCCTCCTTTAAACCTTGGTTTGACCCATGGTTTTAAAAACAGCCGTTTAAATGGAAACACCCCAAGCTCGTTTCCGTTTAAACACGTTTTAACGTATTTGAATTTAACGGCCATTTTTTTTGTTTTAATGGCCGTTAAAATCGTTTAAACAGCCGTTAAATTCTGAAATTTGTTGTGAAAAAAATGTCCGTTAAATTCGTTTAATTTTCGTTAAATTCCGTGTTTTTTTTAATTTTTAAAATTCAAAATTTGAATTTCAGCACTATTTTTTTCCGTTAAAACCCATTAAGTTCCGTTTTTTGCCCCTAGCCATTTCAATCCATTTTAACGGCCGTTTAAACAGTTTAAACGGTGACGCCCCCAGTCTGTTTAACCGTTAAAACGGCCTCCTTTAAACTTTGGGTAAAACAGCCTCCTTTAAACTTTGGGTTAAACCAAGGTTTAAAGGAGGCCATTTTAACGGTATGACGCACTGAGGGGCATTACCGTTAAAACAGATTGTAACAACCAGGGCCAACAAAAGAAAAAAAGGGAAAAATATAATTTAACAAATTTTAACAGAAAAAACGAAAAAAATGGCTCTGAAAGTCAAATTTTGAAATTTGAAATTGAAAATTTTGAAATTTGAAATTGAAAATTTCAAAAAATGTAAAAACAGATTTTAACGGCCATTTTTTTTCCACGAAAATTTTCAGAATTTAACGGCTGTTAAAACTATTTTAACGGCGGTTAAAGTGGAAAAAAAAAACGGCCATTAAATTCAAAGCGTCAAAACGGATTTTAACGATTTTACAGTAATGGACTTGGGGCGTTACCCTTTAAACAGCTGTTTTTAAAACCATGACTTTGACCCTAGCTAGTAAATTCGCGTATTATACACGTTTAATACACGATTTGTATTTTTTTGAAGAAAAACATTTAATATTACCGTATAAAATAAAAAATCAGAAAAAATCACGAATTTTAAGATTATACTAATAAAACATGTATTATTCATGTTTAATACATGGATTGCGTGTTTTTTAAATAAAAACATGTTAAATAGCCTCATAAAATGAAAAAATAGATAAAATTCAGCCTTTTTAAGGCTAAACGAATATAAATTTCAACAATGACAAAATTTTTGACCAGATGTTTTTATCCCGAAATCGAATTAAACTCAAACTTTTCTCGTTTCGAATCTTTACGGAATTGCTAACTGGTACGTTAAAAACTATTAAAACCCATTTTGACTCTTAGAAATTAATGGCCTTTTTTCGTTTTAACGGTTGTTAGAAAATTTTGTGAAAAAAAATGTCATTATTTCAGTTAAATTCTTTTTTTTTTCATTTTTTCAAAATTTTTAATTTAAAAAATCAGCACCATTTTTCTATTTTTTGTCCGTTGAATTCGTTAAAATTTGTTTTTTTTTTTCATTTTTGCCCATCCGCTACAATCCGTTTTAATGGTAACGCCCCAATCTGTTATGCCGTTAAACATTCTCCTTTAAACCTTGGTTTGGCCAATCCCTAGGTGGAGTAAAACTTCGGCCACAACGCACAATATGAGCCATGTGGCACACTCTTGGTGGACTCTGACCGTATGGATGTTTGGCCAATCAGTAGGTGGACCTACATACCAGAAATAAACCTGATCAGTGATTTCTAAGTGTTGGATTTAAGTTATTTTCATGGGTTGATTTTTTTGAGCATTATTTGGGTGTGAAGATCCATCGGTTGTAAAAGGTAACTGAGTTACTTTACCTTTTTTAAATTTTGTTAGGAGAAAAAAGAAAATTACTCTTTTGCTCTCACCAAACCTGAACAGGTTTACTAGAGGAGGAGAGGATGAGTTTATGGCTCGTGGGGATGCGACTTGCTACCGTACTTAAGTCATGCGGCAAGCACCTTGCCTATGGTTTGGTAGGATACCACACCACCGTGGTCAGGCAAGTTTTACTCCCATGCGTGCGTAGAAGCATGTGTGGGAGAGTTCATGCAACTTATTCACGCATGTGTGGGAGAGTAAAACTTGCCTGACCACACCACCGTGGTCAGGCAAGTTTTACTCCACGCGTGGGACAGTTCATGCAACTTATTCCACGTGTCAAAATTACCAACAACGTGGTTACCAAGGCTAACCGCTATTTCTACTTTCGGTCTAGTTTCAAAAAATTTGTAAAGCAAAGAGCAGGAATGGAGAAGATGGAGAACGAAAAGAGAGAGGGAGAATTGAAGGAGAAGGAAAAGGAGAAGGAAAGGAAAATAAAGAGGAGCATCCGATGCCTCTCATGGCGCTTAATCACGTATCGAGGCTTTGCCGTTCTGTCGAGGCTTCGATCAATTTCTATGTCAAGGTTCTTGGGTTTGTGCTCATCAAGCGTCCACAGGCCTTTGATTTCAATGGTGCATGGTTAGTTTAGCTTCTTTTTTTTACAGTAGTTATTGATGTAAATGTTATTCTTAGGCCTTGTTTGGAATTACTACAAATGTTTGGGCGAACGTTTGCGACATTTGCGTGAGCTTGATGAGCACAAACCGTGATAGGCCCCCTTTGTCTCCCCAACAGCTCTCTTCTATACGAATACTTTTTGCACTAAATGCTTGTCATTGCAAAGATTTGGCTTAAAAATATATACTTTTTGTAAAAATGGTCATCCAAACAATATGTTATTGTGGAAAAAGTCTCTTTTTTTTTTACTTTTTAGTTCCAAAAATGGCGATACAAACAGGCCCTAATGAACTGGGTACTAATGAACAGAAGATGAAGCGATACTGAATTAGTGATATTGGTTGTGAAGGTTGTTCAATTATGGCGTTGGGATTCATCTGGTTCAATCAAAGGAATAGAACAGACTACCTGCTACTGATCATTTAAATCCCATGGACAACCACAATTCGTTTCAGGTGTGTTTTTCTCCCTAATGTTCCTGTGATTCTGAGCAATTTCTCTCTTGTACAGAGGTTCGATCTTTTTGTCATTTTGACCAAGGTTTAAAAGGGACAGTTGTAACGGTATAACGGACTGGGGAGGTTACCGTTTCAGTTATAACGGAAATAACTGATATTGTTAACAAATTTTTCCAGAAAATAACGGTCGTTATTTTAACTTGCAAAATAACTGAAAATAATGGCCGTTATAACGAAAAGAACGGGCGTTATTTTATGAGCGTTAAAATGGTAATGGGGCTGGTCCAAATTCGTTATGACGGCCGTTTTTTAACCGTGATTTTGACGAAAAAATGACCAAAAGTTCTTGGGGGTATTGTCAATTGTGTGTAGTGCGAAGACAGAGATGCAATGGAGCAGAAACTGAAGGAGATGAACATAAAATATATGAAGAGAAGTGTTGGTAAAGGGGGTACAACCATTGATCAACTGTTCTTTAACGACCCAGATGGATTCATGATCGAGATATGCAACTGTGAGAACCTCAAGCTTGTTCCTGCAGGTTCGATTAGTCGCATAAGACTCCCTTTTGATCGTCACAATCCGCCCCTTGATTTTGATGACCAAAATGACAAGAACAGTACTCTTACTAGTGATTTAGAAGGTAAACAGAAGGGTGAATTCGAAGTAGAATGCTGAAGATTAAGGAAGCTTTTCGAGTCATTGCTTATTAACTGATGGTTGAGTGGAATATTGGATCTCTCTTTGTTTCTTTCAATTGAAAGGGTCACATTCCATCTTTTCTTTTCTGAGTTCAGCTTACCCATGGGTTTGAAGGGTGGGTGTAGATACCGGGCTTGGACTTTGATGTTCAACCCATGGCCCGGCCCGACCTGTTAGAGGGTTTCGAGGCCAGTCTGTGGACGGAGTACGGACACAGCCTGGATCACGCGAGCAATTGTAACGGCCGTGCAAAGGCACTTCACCGCCACCCATCTACTAATCTAAATCAAGGATTTATGGGAGTTTATCCGACTCCAAATGTACCATCCAGTTCATGTAGGACATTTGATTCTGGGTCCCTCCCCACCTTGATGCAAACGTGAAACGCCTTAAACTGCGCGCTTCTTTAATAAGTCGGATTTGTTTTTGTTACATTGTGGAATGGAAATACAAACAGTAGTCGGGACATAGTAAGTATACATGTGTGACAACATGCACATTCACTCACATGATATGTACAGTGTATATATATATATATTGAATGGGCAAGATTTGTGTAAGGTTCTTGAAATTTCATTTTGCAACTTTTGCTTGCAAAAAATGGACATCTACAATCAGACTTTACCTTATATAAAAAAAAATATATATATACATTTATTGTAATTCGGTAATCTAGCTCTTCTTACTTTTATTTCTATAGAGCTGCCACGCATTAATGATGAGAAGTTGATGCGACCAACTTACTTCCCACTCGAGACCATGCATTAATGTTGGAAATCTAAAGCGACCAATTGACTTCCCGCTCGAAGCCATGCATTAATGATGGGAAACTGAAGCGACCAACTTACTTCCCACTCGAGGTGAAGATGATAATTTTTGGTTTTATAATTATAGAATTGGGTATGCATTAATATTTGGTACCTATAGTGATTAAGTTTTTTGCATTTTCAATAGTTTTTTTAATGAATTCGACCAGGAGTTTGTTTTAGTGTTACGCCTTGGGAATTAATGACTTAGTAGCAAATTTAGATTTTAATGATGTGGCTTTTTTGCTTTTAAATTCTTTGTATTGATTATTTTTAAATTTTTTGCATTTGTTAATCATAATAGTGGTTCTGTAACTTTTTAAAGAATTTAAAAAAAAAAAGAACAAATAGACTACGATTTGGGGAAATGCCATAGTCGTCAATAAAGAAAATGTTCGAATAAAGAATACTGTTTCTTGAACAAGTGTAGTCTTTTGTATAGACTTACGAGTACGATTTCGGATAAATTAAAACTATAGTCTTTACCGGATGTTTAACCTCAGTTTATCTCTTATAGACCACGGTTAGGAACTATTGAGACTATATTTGTTCAAAAAAATGTCGTCTTTAATGTAGTCTTACAACTATAGTTTTGGACAACACCGTAGTTGTTTGAGTTCATAGGCCACAATTAACAAATGTAGTCTTTTATGTAGACTTTAGACCACGCACATCTAGACTATAGTTTTAAAGGTAATTTTTAACCATTGTCTAACACAAAAGACTAAGGCCTTTAATCGTAGTCTAAAGGGTTTTTTTTGTAGTAGTGTTAACGGGACATCACCTAATTCGCTCACATCAAACTCTCCTAGCTATTGAAGCGAAATCTACCTTAGGACAATACGTTGAACGCGTGCATCAGACATCTTCTAATTTGATAAGTTTGATATTTGTTTTTACAGTTCTTAATACGGGTGTTGGGGTTTAATGCTCTACATGCGGGTACTATCTTCCTTTTTCAATTAAGATGTATTGCCATTTATCTTTCTGATTCCTCTGTTATTTAGTTAATCAGTTAATTATTAGTATAATAACAAACTCTTGCTTTAACATAGCCCACCTCTTGGTGGTCCTACACCAAAAAAGTAGCTTGATAGGTGATTTCTAGAGTCACCAAATATTAGCTGATAGGTGATTTCTAGTTTAGCCCAGCACTTGGGCTGCATTTGGGTAAGCTAAAAAAATTTAAAAGTTAGTGTATAGCATTAAAAGCATTTTTTCAGAGTTTTTAGCCAATTTTTCCAAGTTAAGATAAGCCATTGAAATCTGGCTTATTGATTATAGCTTATAGCTTAAGCCCCTAGCACTTGTAAAAAACGCACATGCTCAATTTGAAACTTAAGTGAAACTCTTTAAATACCTAAAATACCCTTCTATTCCTTCAATATAAATTCTAAATGACCACTAAACCTTCAATAAAAAATTTTAAATGATAGCAATATCCTTCAAATAACTTTTTTTAAATGATCAAATCATCCTTTTTTAATTACCCAAACCCAATGCTTTAATCCATAAACTATACGCTCAGGTTAAGCTTACATACCCAAACGCAGCCTTGTTGGTCCTACGCCAAAAATTAGCCTGATTGGTGGTTTCTAGTCATTCAATCTGAGAAGTAAAAAAAAATGCTCAAATTTGACAGCTAGAAATGACCGATGAAAAATGCTGGAATCCAATGGCTAGAAATCAGTGTCGGGTTGATTTCATGTATGTAGGTCCATCAAGGGTTGGGCAAACATTCATAGGTCAATGGGCCCAAAAGATTTGCCACGTGGCATTTCAGTGAGGGAAGGATCAAAGTTTTCTCCTTGCTAGCCCAAAAAGGAGCAAAAAAAGATTCGGACCAAAAGGTATGCAAACGTTGTCAGTGCGCCAAAAGAGTGCTGAACGTGGCACTTTGGGAGGGGTCAAACTTTTGAAGTCCCCGGAACTGGAATGTGGTGGTCCTGTCATCTCTTTTGTCGGGTGAAGCAATCACTGTAGCTATTCCTCTTCATTGCCACCCCAAGCCCAGATTGACTTATTTGGGAAACGCATATTGGTCTATCAGTTTACAGTTAGGTTCCACTCCAAACCCATGAATTATGGGTCAGTTAACAGGAATCTATTATCTATACTAAAGCTCGACCCTGCTGAGGTGGCACTTTCTCCAGCTTTTTAGTTTATCCCAAAAACACCCCTACACAAAATATCTCTCTTTTCAATCTTCTCACTCTCCTATTTAATTTTTTCATTAATTCTTAAATTCTTTCCCATCTCCAATTAATTCCAAAACGTCTTCTCTCTTTCCATTCCTACGACTCCCCATCTCCTTATTTCATTCATTAATTCCTTAAGTTTCAACAATGCATTAATAAATCTATTTTGGTTTGATTCCAAAACCAACATCTCTCTTTCCAATCCTATCACTCTCCCTCTATTTAATTTCTTCATTAATTCTTAAATTCTCTACCATCTCCAATTAATTCTAAAACGTTTTCTCTCTTTCCAATCCTATAATTCTCCATCTCCTTATTTCATTCATTAATTCATAAATTTTCAACAATGCATTAAGAAATTCATTTTGATTTGTTTCCAAAATCAATGCATTAATTACGTCATTCTCTCCATCAAAATTCTCATAAATTGAAATGCTCCACATCTCTATGCTTATAGCTTTATAAGTGTAGAGCCATGAAGGATGGTTGTAAGAAAGGCGTTAGAAGTGAGAGACTAGAGAAGAAAAAAAAAGACAATGAAGGAGAAGGAGAAGAAGAAAAAGTAGTTGAGGAGGAATTGTTATTTATTTAGAGTTTTTTGATGATTTTTTTAGGGTTTGAATTATTAAGTAATTCATTGATCTAATTGAAAACTACCATTTCATTTGGCTTTAATCATTTTTTTCTTCTTCATCTCTTTTGTCATTTGTATGGAGTTATCTCAGTTGGGATGATATAACCAAGCACGTTATAAGTTCATTTCAATTTAAAACGAGCTTTGCAATGGCAGAATATCGCCTGAAAATATTATCATATGGGTTCAATAGTGGAGGATATATCTATGTGATGAATATATCACAGGAAAACCAAAATAATACTGCAAGTAACCACCTTGGAGCAAAAGTTAAAGATCAAGAAAGAACGTCCCAATAGACTCTCCTCAACGTAGCATAATCTTTTTAGGGGTCGCAATGTTTATTTACATTAATGGGTTGATCAAAATATTTTCTTCTTCTTATTCTTTGTTTGTTGATCCGTTTTTTTCTTATTAGGTATGAAATTATCGCATATTGTCATCTTTATCATCTCATGTAGGTCTCACATACTATCTCATGTAGATCTACTCTTTTGGTGTGATATGACACTAAAGAATTTGTCATTGGTCTCTAGACATATTTTTGAGAATTGTCTAAACGTTGATAATAACGCGCTAATTCTCAAAGTCACTATGAAAACTTCACTAAAGTCTTTCTAAACATCAATATCTCTTTCTCTCATTCTATTTAATCTGCCACCAAGCATAATTCTGGCCTTTTCAAGAGGATATTTTTTAGGAAAAAGAGTTATTTAAAAAATGGAAGAAAATTTAAGAAGAGACATCAGGCCATTTAAAGAGGAGATACTTTAGAAAATTTAGTTGTTTTAGAAAATGAATGAAATTTAAGGAGAAAAATAGAGCACGACGGGAAGAATTAGAAGAATAATATGGAGTTTTGAGCGAGACCAAAATATAAATCTAAGAAATTCTAAAATTTTTACTCACTATTTAAAACTAATAGGTAAGGAAAGTTTTAAGACTTTGTTGAAATTAATAAAGTCGATTAATTATATTTTGTTCTTTAAAGTAATTATAGAGAATCCAAGGAATACGATTGCTATCAGTAGCAAAGACTAATAAATAATATATTTTCACAATAATTTTTTTTTATATTGTGCACAAACATGGGCAAGTTAGGAACTTAGAAGATATTTTTTATAACATTGAATTATAATATTATAGACAAAACATTTTTTGTATTAAAATGCATCATGGCACAAAAAAGATATCAACTCAAGCTACTAAATGCCAAAATCTTTTTTTATAATACGAAAGGCTGATGTCATGCATTTTTCTACATACGTCAATTACAAGTTTATTTTTCATACTTAAATTTTAGTTTCTAAAAAAAAATTTCTTAAAACTGATATGGAATTATTTTCTACAAAAATATTTTAGAAAACCGAATACCCGTGCTTCGCATAGGGGCAAACACTAGTGTCAGCCTATAGGGCGGCTATAGGAGTAAACCTTCGATGTATGAGCCACGTGGCACATTCTTAAGAGGATAGTGACCGTATGGATGTTTGGCCAATCACTAGGTGGGCCTACAAACCAAAAATCAGGCTGATTAGTGATTTAAAACCTTTGGATCTTTGTACCCGAATAATGCTCAAATTCTTACGGTTAAAATCAACCCATTAAAATAACTTCAATCCAACGCTTACAAATCAGCAATCAAGTCTATTTTTGGTTTCTAGGTCCACCTAGTGATTAGCCAAACATCCATAAGTTAGTGTCCTCTTAAGAATGTGCCACATGACTCATATTGGTTGCAGTCAACAGCGTTGCTGACTGCAGGTGTTATCGAAGGGGACTCATCTTTCCACTCATGTCCTCCCGCGTGGATTCCAAGAATCCAACGTTGGTTGATAGCAGATGGCATTCACTTTTTGCCAAAGCAAAACCACCGTTGGATTCGTGAAATCCACAGCCGAGAACACGAGTGAAAAGACGAGTCAGAAAAGACATGGTACTCCGAGGCTGAGCCATCATCTGGAAATTAAAATGTCTGCCTAAAATATGACTTTCATTGGGAAATTTAAGGAATGTCTATTAACGGCTGATTTTCCAAACTCCTACTCACCTTTTCTTGCACTGTGAACTGGCAATAGCAGCTTGGTTTGGTTCTTCTCTCTTCACACTCATGAACTGATTCAATCTAATGGCTGTCATTCTATTCAAACTAGGCCAGGTACACCACATGCACACCTTACACATGGCAACACCTTACACGTGATACACTCTTAGAGATCATTGACCGTATGGATGTTTGGCCCATCCGTAGGTGAACCGACATGCAAAAAATCAGCTTGATTAATGATTTTTATGGATTTGATTGAGCATTATTTGGGGTGCTCAGATCCAAAGGTTAGAAATCACTAATCAGACTTTCATACGTAGGTCCACCTAGAGATGGACCAAACATCCATTCAATCGTGTCCTCTCCATGCTACTATTTTTTTTAAAAGTACTGATTTGACACTGACGATGAGAGAGTTTTGTTTCGAAGACTGCACTCGTTTCAAACAGCGTGACGTACGTGCCTTTTTAGCCAAAAGACAAAATAATGCATAACGAGAAAACAAAAGGAAGCAAAATTGAGGGTATTTTTGGAATAAGTTTGGGATGTCATTTGAAGCCCTTGTCATCGCCAACCCCTGTTTTTGCTTTATAATAGTGGGTGGTCCATGCCCACGGCACTCCCCGGCAAAGCATTTGCCAAAATCTAGTGTGAGAGGCTGAGATCCACCGTCTAGCTGGGGGATAAGATCTCGGCCCTTCTTTATTGAAGCCTATAAGAGGGGGTATAAGTGGGAAGACAACCACTGTCACGTGTTATATAAATAGTAGGTGGCCCGTGCCTACGGCACTCTCCGACAAAGCGTTTGCCAAAATCGGGTGTGAGTGACTGAGATCCACCGTCTATTTGGGGGATAAGATCTTGGCCATCCTTTATGAAGCCAAATAAGAGGGGGAGACAACTTCCCTGTTTTATTATATAGACATAGATAGATAGAGTTCAACACTTTTTTCGATATCTTTGTTTATATCGAATTTGAAGAAGATGCTTTTTTGACAGAGTTTTTTGATATTTCTGATTGGAGATCCTCTAATGAATCAATAAGGTGAGAGCTACTTTCACCGTTCCAATATTTTGATGCTTCTTGAACAATCCACTTGGATTTTACTACCTGTTTATAAATAAAGTTATCTTTCACCCACACAAAAAGTCATGAGATTGAAAACGACTAGGAGTGTTCTACATATAATTGATCAATATGGGACAAACTTCTTTATATATAGGTTTAGGCTACTATTGGATCATACTAATTCCGATAGCCGAATTCATAAGCAGGGCTTATAATGTAGTACCTCTAAGTTAGAATTAACAAAAGAAATCGTACAAAAGGGAAGATCAACGTTCCGAGAGTATTCAATTAATTGAAGGACAAAGTACCAGATAAAATCAACAAAGTCAAACGTGTAACATAGATTCTTTGCTCAACGTCAAGATCTCAACTAAGAAACAATTGTTTAACTTTGTGACATAGAATCCTAACCTTTCACTTTTTATGACTATTCAAGTGATCAGAAAACTGCCAACAGATGCCTGACCAACCCTTAACTACCTACCTCAAGACCTTCAAGAAAGAAATGGGCAAAATCATAGAAGCCATATGAGACAAACCATAGTAGATGTAGTTTTCTAACTCATATATTTCAAAAGAAGTCGGTTTTATTGCCATTAGATTTCTTGATTTAAAAAATAAAGTGTTTTCCAATCAATCTCCAAAAATCCTTGATTTTCAATTTTTCATATGAAATAATATATTTTCTTCAGAACAATAAGAATCTTATTTCATTGAAAATTACTCATGGTGACCTTTTTTTATAACACTAATTTCATAGATTGTCACATAGAAATGATGTTCAAAGTGAAAATACCAAAATACCCCTAGGTAGGACTCAACCTTGAATTAAGTTTCAATCAAAATCGGTCTTTGGAAAGTTTCCAAGTCCTTTTTGAACATTTTGTAGGGATTCAATTACATTTCTAAGGGTTCTAGAATGCAGATAAGTGATTAGAAGTTGTGTTTCTACCGAAACTCGTGTAATTAGAAATAATTTAATTCATTCTATGCACATTGTTGTATATGGGGTAGAAGCCTAATTCTCACATAATTCGCATGTATAATCCAATTGTTTATGTTTTAGTCATCATAGAAGATAAATCTCAGCCATAGAAGCTATTCCAAGTCCTCTATACAGAGCTCTCAATCCTAGAAAGCATTATAATCCCAATAGAATCAATCCAAGCCTTTGAGATATCCCCTTCAGAAAACAATAAATAGAGGCCACCACATTCATTAAATTGAGATGAATAGGGGGTACTCCAAAATTCTTGCATAAGCTCAAAGAAATTAAGAAGAAAATTAATTACTTAGTCTCAGTTTGAGGTGTTACGTCTGGCATTCCAACAGAGCATGGTGTAGCGTAAGTGTAGCCATCAGCTACATAAGATAAGGTTTTCTTCCTTCTCTGTTTTCCTTTCTAGTCTTGTTAGTAATTTAATGTGAATATGATAGTTTCCACATAGTATAATAGAATAGAAACTTTAATTGCTTTTATATGAAGTAGTAGATAATTGATAGACCTTAGTGTTTATAGTGGAGTTATGGTATATAAACTCTATATTTGAGTAGTATTCTAATCTCCTAATTCTTAATAATGATCAATTTACTTAGGCGGCGGTGTAGGTGTCTAACACCTTCCTACATTGTTGCCAGATCCCTGGACCAAAACATTTGATTAAAACTCTTTCCAATTGGCGAGTCACTGAAAATGGTAGATTAAAGATTTTGAAAAAGATAGTATTGTCAGATTCCCAATTCTAACGATCCAGGTAGTGACTCCAAAACTTATTTCTTTTTAAAAGGAACCCTGAGAAAAAGAAATCAAATCAGAGGAAAGCGATTGCTTCATGATTCATTGTTCTCACAACTATTATCTGTATAATAAGGGAGCTCAATTGTCTCCCCCTCTTATAGGCTTCAACAAAGAAGGGCCCGAGATCTTATCCTCCAACTGGACGGTAGATCTCAGTCACTCGCACTTGATTTTGGCAAATGCTTTGTTGGGGAGTGTCATGGGCTCATGCCACCCACTCAAAGGAGATGCATTTAGTACGAGGGATTTGCCACGAGTGAGTCCTTAACCCCTTCAGCCAAAGAAGATGTTAAAAACCTTGTACCCTGTTACACCTGCTAGATCTTATCATACATCCAAACAACCCCTAATACAAAAAAAATAAAAAATAAAAAAAAAACCATTTTAGGTAAACCAAGCTGCACGTTTAAGGCACGTGCACGACTGTACAGCTTGTATAAATGACCTGTTCTCTCTCCTTTTTGTTGTCATTAGCCAGCTAGAGGAGGCGTTTTCCTTCTCCCCTTCCTCCTCTCCCGGACAATTAACAGATCATCGAGAGATAGATCACCAACTCAAAACAAAACAAAGAACAAAATCTATCACAGACAAATAAACAACACAGGCAGAGGGGATTAGAAGAAGCTTTGATCGATCAATGGCGGATGCATACTGTTCAGACTGTAAGAAAAGCACAGAGGTGGTGTTCGACCACTCGGCCGGAGACACGGTCTGCTCCGAGTGCGGCCTTGTCTTAGAAGCCCACTCCATCGATGAGACATCTGAGTGGAGAACCTTCGCCAACGAGTCAGGCGACAACGATCCTGTCCGTGTCGGCGGCCCCTCCAACCCTCTCCTTACTGATGGCGGCCTCTCCACCGTTATCTCCAAGCCCAACGGTGCCTCTGGAGACTTCCTCTCCTCTTCCCTCGGCCGATGGCAGAACCGCGGTTCCAATCCCGATCGATCCCTCATCCTAGCCTTCAAAACCATCGCAACCATGTCTGATAGGTCCCTCTCCCTCTCCTTCTCTTACTTTTCTCTTTTTATATCTCAAATCCTTCCCATCTTTGTTGTTATTTCCCTTCTCTGCGGATTGTATTTGTTTATTGTGGTGTATATAAGACAGGAATTCCTGTTTCTCGTTGGAAAATTGTTTGAAGGCGGTAATTTCTGCTCGTTTATTTGTTAGGTTTACGGATGATGCTTCTTTCCCCTGAAATTTGAGTTCCATGTCTTTGATGTTTTATCTTGTAAAAGCTATGGTAAATATACCTCATTCAATTTGATTTTGTGTGTTTCAGGTTGGGCCTTGTTGCAACCATAAAGGTACACAATTTACTTTGCTATTGTCACACTTGAAATTTTTTTTATGTACAACAATTGTGCTTCTCAGCGATCCAGATATATATGAAGTAATTAACCTGACATCATTTATGTCATGAAACCGAGGGCATTTTTGAGTGTGTTAGTTATCATATCGATTAATCTCCAATGAAAGTAATGCATTTATCCTTGGGATACGAGGATCGATCTGTGTTTTCAGTTGTTTCGTTGCCTCGTTATTAGATATCTGAGTATACTTATTTTTGAAGGAGAAATCGATGAACTGTGCTTTAGTAATTGTTTCTCTTATTTTCATGGGTAAGCAATTGTATGTAATGTTGAATTGCATATTGAAGCATTTAGAAAAAAGAGAACAATGTATAGGAAGTTCTAATAAGCTATCAATAGAGGGACATGCTCATATCGAAAGCTATAAGCTTGTGGCATCCGAGTTGACGAGGTAGTAGTAAGAAGAAGTTATTTATGAATATCCATAATCCACAAGCAAACATGGATCCAAGCTGCAAAAGTTGAGTATCTTGTAAAATGCACGTCTGTTTGGGGAAACGTTTTCTTTTCGTGAAGAACAAAGTCAAGAATTTGTTGGTCACATGGACACTATGCATTTGGCAATAGGATCATACATTCAGACTGTCCTTGAATTGACTGTTGGCTCAATTTTGCACCATTTGGATGATTGTATTATTTAGTTGATATTGGTTTTTTGGACTGGTACCCCTTCTTTAATAGGGATCTTGATCTAATTATTAAGATCTTTGCAGATGGTGTCCATTTTGGGTTGTAGACAAGGTACTAAACTTCAACTTTGCCATTAGCTTTGGCCAGTTAAATATTGCAATTAAGTTGGAAAAGTATAATTGGGTTGGAAGAAATATCATAAAAAAATGCCAACTTTGAGAAAAGTTTGAAGAGTTATTGCTACAATGTTGAAAAAACACCTTGATATATCTGTAAAGGATAAAAGAAACATGAAAAATACCCTCATAAATCATTATAGTACAAAGAAACACATTTGGAGAGTAACATATGCAAGACCCTATTCACAAAAGTCTGATTTTTTGAAAAATTTGCCAAAAATTGTTGATTTTTTTATGAATTCACTAATCAATTACTAATTAATCGGCAAAATATCCGAATAATCAAAAAACTTGGTGATTAATCAGCGATTTTGCCGATTAATCGGTTGAGACCCATTTTTTTCTCCTTTTGATTTTGATTTTGTCGATTTTGGAATTTTGATTACGAATGCTGAATCATGCTTTGAGATGACTTATTATCATGGAATTATAGATGTGCTTTTCTTCATATAAATGCGTTTTGTTAAAAATAACATTTCTAACTTGAAATATGTCATGATATATTTTTTATTTTTGCCAATTTTTACCGAATTTAGCTGAATTTTCCTGACTTGACCCCCCCTTGCCGATTTATTGTCGAATTCCGACTTTGTGACTATGCACAAGACCATTAGCATTTGACACATATTGATGCAAGTATCTAAACTACTGAGACTCTAATAGCCAAAACTTATAGTTAATTGCTTAAAGTACTATCTAAGTACATAAAATCCAATTACATTATTAATTGTTCATAGTTACATGGATCTGTGATCCCCCTCGTCATTTTCACCTTGGTCCGGGCATTAATAAAACTATTGTGCGATGTAGCTACAATATTGGGCTCGACATATGTTGGAATATTACTGGTCATAGTCACAAACATATTGCTAATACAGTTGGGGATCAATCCTCTAACTCAATTGTGGGTAGCTTGGATACCCTTGTTGTTGTCCTCCGGTCGTCAACAGGTCCACCTAAGGTAAACCATGAGGTTCATAACATGGACTGTCTAGCTTTAGCCAATGGGTATGGCCCATCAAATGGTTGGAATGTGTCTTGAATCATAACTATAGAAGTTGCCACCTAGGTATTGTGCCAACATGATGGTTTCAAGGAACTATTAGGCCCCTTACCCATAGATATTGTTCCTCAAACACCCTTGCCAACGACATTGATATCTTGCTTTTGACAAGAATGAGTGTCTTCATCTTCCTTTTCGTCCACTAGTTGATACTTCCAACACATGTAGTTTTTCTTATGATTCCTCAACCTTGGATGTGCTCTATTGATTATCATGTTGAGAACGGTCCTCTTCGACACATTGGCATATCTGTTTTTGCCCTGTGTCTATGCACCGTTATCATTCCCATCATTCATTGTTATATTGTCATCGTTACCATCTCCACTCATCGATATTATAGGTGACTATGTTGCATAGTAATTGTTGTGGTCAACAATAATACTGGTTTGTGTAGCCATTTAGTCATTAAGGTTGATGCCCATCTCCCTGTTGAGACTTGAACTTGGCTTGTTGATATCTTTCTTCCACACCCTCTTCACAGAAGATATCTGTCAAGTTAATGTGGTCTTGTAACTGCTCCCTCTTTTCGTTTGCTTTGAGGTTCTTCATATGAAGCCTCATGTTGTAGTGGACATAGACTAGCTTCTGTAATTTCTTGTGCCCAATCCAATTACATTGCTTGCACCGCTATCTTTCCCATCATTCATTGTTATATTGTGATCGTTACCATCATGGCTATAAAATTTGACAAAATTCAGAGAAATTAGCTGAATTAATTCCGAATTTTGAATGACCGAATTAAAGTGTACATATATTAAAATATTTACAAAAATTCACCTAATAACTTCTTTTAATTCAAAATAAACAGTAAAAATTCAACTAATTTCTCGAAGTTTAGCCTTTCTTAGTACAGAAATTCGCCAAATTAATTTGTTTAATTCGAAGTAAACAGTAAACTTAAAGAAGTTTTGAGATTTGTTTTGCCAAAACGTTGGTAAAACACACTATTTTTTAAAGATATGATAAAACAAGAATGATAAAACACTGATAACTCATTATATCATAAAAATAGCCATTTAGAGCAACCTAAGCAAGATTAATATCGTTCCATTCATTTTGGCAAAAATTCTTCAAACTTTTGTAAGTTAACGAATTTTTACAGGAATTCTCTAAATCGAATTGAATTTCCCCGGATTAATTCCGAATTTTAACTGACCGAAGTTTAAGGCGAAGTCGAAGTTTAGATCCTTGGTTACCATCCCCTCTCATCGATATTGTAGGTGACTATGTTGCATAGTAATTGTTGTCGTCAACAATAATACCGGTTTGTGTAGCCATTTAGTCATTAAGGTTGATTCCCATCTCCCTGGTGACACTTTAACTCGGCTTACCACTTGGCTTGTTGACATCTTTCTTCCACACCCTCTTCACAGAAGATATATGTCAAGTTAATGTGGTCTTGGAACTGCTCCCTCTTTTCATTTGCTTTGAGGTTCTTCACGTGAAGCCTCATGTTGTAGTGGACATAGACTAGCTTCTATAACTTCTTGTGCCCAATCCAATTACTTCAATTTCTCACAACTACTCCCTCATTTCATTTGCTTTGAGGTTCTTCACATGAAGCCTCATGTTGTAGTGGACATAGACTAGCTTCTATAACTTCTTGTGCCCCAATCCAATTACATCGCTTGGTGTGGATGAGATTGAATGTGCTTCAATTTCTCATAATTGAAATGAAGTCGCATGTCATGGGCAATAATACCCTTAAGGCAATATCTTTTTTAGATGGGGGGGTTGTACTTCTATACATGACCCACTAGTTATTTGCAAATTCTATCTTTAATGTGCTTGTTGTAGCTTGTAAAATGAAAGTAAACAAGAATAAATTCTAATTTTACTCATAAGGATGCATGGCTTCCCACTCATGACCACGGGGTAGCTGAAGGAAGCTTCGTATTCCGAAGCCACATTAGTCGTAGGTTAAGAACCACTTGTGTCAATTTACAGCAAGAATTATATGCCAAGCCATACAAACATATATGTTCTTAATTAAATGTAGCCACCTTTGTTCAGTTAAAATTTTTAAGTTTTGACTTTACCTAAACTCTAATTAGTTCAAAGTATGAATTAATTTGAGTAAGTTCAATTTTGATTCGGAGAACTTAAGGAAACTTTTAGAATATTTAGCAGAGTGCTGGAAGAACATTGATTTGTTTGGAATATGATTGAACAAGCAAGATCAACAGTGTTTAATAGCGTACTTATCTATCTGATAAAAGAACTAATTTGTATCACAAAAAAACTCATTTGGAGCAATATATGCAAGATCAATAGCTTTCGATACATGCTAATGCAAGTGTCTAAAAAAATAGGATTATAAGAGCCAAAATTATAGTTAATTGCTCAAAAATAATTTTATTCAAGGACATAGAAGCCAATGATACCGTACTTATGACTTGAGGAGGTCATAGCCACACAATGCCGGTGGAGTTTGACTCAACGTATTGCTAAGATTTTCATAGAGCGAAAACCCTTAAAAAAGCTCCTGCAAGGTGTTAATCCAAGTATATTTTTATTCAATAACAAAAGGAACTAAATAAAGCCTAAATGCAAATTTCATTCGATAACAAAAGTATTTTTACAATGATCTTATAACAATTATTTAACAAAACATCCCTGGACAATGACATGCCCTAATAAAAGTTGCGTGTGGGCTGGAGCATATGAGATAGCGTGTTACTAGCATTCCTCGTCTGGATAACATTGGATAATTACCTTCCTCCTCACTATCCTACCCCTCTATTATGTCCATACTTCTTAACATGACCCTTCAAGCTCAATTAAACCTGCTCCAAGAATAAAATGTTTGCTACTCTGCATGTAAATGTTTGGATGACCCCCACACCATGTCTAAACCCCTCAATGAGTCTCTTCTATTGTTGAATGGGTACTATGATGCAACTTTAAATCTGATGTTGTTGATTGTGTGGCCTTCGAAGTCTTATGATCAATATCTTGCAACTTTTTCCTTAATGTTCTTTTTTTGAGTCTTAAGTTTGTACTAACCTTCAGTTGGCTTGTGTGCTTTACAATAACTTCATTAGGAGTTTCTACTCGCATTAGGAGTTTGTACTATGATGACTTTTTGTATCTGTTCCTTCTATAACTGCATTAGGAGTTTCTACTCGCTAACAGAGTCACCTTTCCTTGATAATGTTTTCATAAAATGTTCACACCTTTCCTTGATAATGTTTTCATAAAATGTTCATTCATGTGAAAGTTTAGTTGGTGATTATTCTGCTTCATTGCATGTGGTTTTTATTAATTTGTGCTTTACCTACAAAATCCATGTCACTTGGAGTTATCTTCTTTCTCTGTGGATAATGTTTCTGTAATTTGATATGAAGGATCGAGCCAATGAGATATATAAGAAGGTGGAAGATCAGAAATCTATTAGAGGAAGAAATCAGGATGCAATTTTGGCTGCTTGCCTGTACATTGCTTGTCGACAAGAAGACAAGCCTCGCACTGTAAAGGGTACAGCCTAAGCTTCCTTAACATCTGGGTGCTTCCTGATTTATCTTTCTCAATGTGTATGAGCTTCCTCTGAACCTGTGGGTTTCAACTAGAAATTTGCTCTGTTGCCAATGGAGCCACAAAAAAGGAAATTGGCCGAGCTAAAGAGTACATCGTGAAACAACTGGAGGTAGAGATGGGTCAATCAATGGAGATGGGCACTATACATGCTGGAGATTTTCTGGTGAGTTTGTTGAAGTGACACTGATATCTTCAGTTTCTTCTATATGTATAAGTGGTCTTCCATCTTTTGCATATGCTTCTTTCTACAACAGAAGTTTACAGATTCAAAACTACCATTAACACTAATCCTACCTTAATCTCCAGAGGCGTTTTTGTTCCCATCTTGGCATGACCAATCAAGCTGTTAAAGCTGCTCAAGAAGCAGTCCAGAAGTCAGAAGAGCTTGATATAAGGTAGTTCTGGTCTTCTCTTGTAATTTCATATTTCTTCCAAGTTTTGTTTTTATCGGAGTATTTTTTTTTTTCCTCTTTTTTATTTTCTTTCCTTGTAAATACACTAGTGGGTGGCCCGTGCCCTCGGCACTCCCCGACGAACCATTTGCCAAGATCGGGTGTGTGTGGCTGAGATCCACCGTCCATTGGGGGGATAAGATCTTGGCCCTTCTTTGTTGAAGACTATAAGAGGGGGAGTATAAGCGGGGAGACAACCAGTGTTTTGTTATATAGATATGGGCTGGGATTAAAGTTACTAAAGCTTTTTGACTTATAAAATGACACGCGGACGTGTTTTAAGAGGCTTTTGAGGCTCACGCCTTGGTGGGAGGCTTTGTGTCAGAGGCTTGCACCTTCACGCATATGCTTCACGATTATGCTCGTGAGGCGTACCCGGACACTTCAAAATGGATGTACCCATGTTGGACTATTTTTTAACTGTAAATGTCGTGTCCAAGATCTATCCTGTCCGTGTCTCAGTTGTACCTGGCTAACAGAGTGAACATAGTGCATCACATTTTAGGTCATTGAAGAGCTTCGCTCAATGCCTCTGCATTTAAAAATATTGATGCTGAGTGACCGTTGTCCACAACTCGAGAGGGTCAATCGTCCATTTGAATTTGTTACAGTAATCCTTAATCTTTTTCAGGAGGAGCCCCATATCTGTGGCCGCAGCTGTTATTTACATGATAACTCAGCTATCAGATGATAAGAAGCTTCTTCGAGGTTTGAAAATAGTACCATCTTCATCATTCTATTCTACACGAGTAAATATGTTCTTAATATCTTTAAAAACAAGTTAACCGCTTGTGGGTGCAGATATTTCACTTGCAACTGGAGTAGCAGAAGGCACCATCAGGAATTCCTATAAAGACCTTTATCCGTATGCTTCAAGGCTGATACCTAATTGGTATGCCAAGGAGGAGGACCTCAGGAACCTCTGCAGCCCGTAAACTAAAACCAATGATAACAATTAAAATGGTAACACGACAATTACCAAAATATGGTCGCCTGCCATTTGTTGTTTCAGACTACTGCGCTGCTCTTGGATGAAAAATGAAAGATTTTCTTCAAGAATTTTGGCTTTATAAAGTTTTTTATGTTATTTTATTTGTTAATACGATCGATATTTACTGAATTTTATCTTGCTCATTATTGCGATATTTCCTATATAAGCAGCACATCAAAAAAAAAAAACAGCTGTTTTCGTCAAATTCTTCGCATTATATTTTACCTCCATATTGCCTTTTTTTATATTTTTTGAACCTGTGTTGTAAAGTTATTTCCCTTGTACTTGCTGAAATGCTTCTCTTGTGCACATGCATGGATGGGTTGTACGTTATATTTACTTTTAGTTTTGTTTTAGGCACTCTCCAATAAAGCATTTGCCAAAATGGGGTGTGAGTAGCTGAGATCTACCGTCCATTTGGGGGGATAAGATTGGGACTGTTCTTTGTTGAAACCGATAAGAGGGGGAATAAGTGGGGAGACAACGACTGTTTTGTTATATCAATGGGTTATCAAATAACATGTATAGAGGAGGTGAGGCGTGTGAATGGGGTTGTTAATTGTACACGTTTCTGCTAAACCAAAAATCCCGGTTCTGGTTTCACATTTTTGGGTACCGACCAAACAAGAACCAGAAGTGGAACTGTACCCCGATAACAAGTCTTGGTTTTCAATAGTTTGATATTGGACCCAAACCGATAGGAATTGGAACTGAACTGGGATTGATCTACACAAATATAATGTTAAATATACAAATATATTGTTAAAATTGTCATATTATCAAGATTGGAACTGGATGTGTCTGGAACCGGAATCAAACAATCTTTTCCACTTCTGGATCCATTTTGAGAATTGGAACCAATAAGAACCGGAACCGGTTCTTTGATTCCAGGTGCTTTGGACATGCATGGATGGATGGGTGGTATGTTACATTTACTTTTTAGTTTTGTTTTGAATGGGTTAACAAAAGACATGTATAGAGGGGAGGCGTGTAAACTAGGGTCGTTAATTGCACCCCTTTCACCTGAACAAAAAAACCCCGGTTCTGGTTCCACATTTTTGGGAACCAACCGAACAAGAACCAGAACCGGAATGGGAACCATACTTCATGGTAACCGGCTGTTCACCCAACTGTTTCGATACAAAATCTGTGATTTAGTAATAGTTAAATGATATTTTATTACTGCGAAAAAGGAAAAATCAGAAAATTAAACGGAGCTTTATATGCTAACTTGAGGTAACCGAAGTAGAAAAATAAAGAGAATCCAAAGTTCTTGGTTGCAGTTGATTCAAACTTAAAAGACCTTACATGTCACGCCTTCAACCCCAAGGGTCCAATACTTGTCCCGCAACTCGTGATCCATGGGCCAACTGACTTGCGATCTGTGTGTCTAACGAAACCCAAGGTCAAGGCATGAGGAAAGAAATTAATAAAAACGATCGAGCCCCACATAAAGTACCAAACATTCGATTCCTTAAACAAAAAAAAATATATTCAACATAAGTGAGCTTCTCGTTCTCACCCTAAGCTACTAAAACCCATTAGCAAATAATATCCTTGATTTGGGATTGAAACCATGACCTCCCTTACGAGAGTCGCACCAGGCAATCATTGGATCACAAGGCCTTTGGTTTAAGTGCAATATGGGTTGAAACCAAGGTTTAAAATGGGCCGTTATAATGGTCTGGGGGCGTTATTGTGTTTTTTTACTTATAATAGCCGTTAAATAAGATGATAAAATTCAAATTTTCAATTTCAAATTTTCAATAAAAGAAACCAAGGGAATATAAGGGAAAATAATGTAAATAACGGGCGTTTTTTTTTTTTTTTTAATTTCTCAGAAAATAACGGCCGTTATATCCAAAGCAACGGCGTTATTTTCTGGTCGTTAAAACGGTGCATAACGTAACGGGGAAGTCCAAATCCGTTACAACGGCCGTTTTTTAAGCCATGGTTGAAAGTTGAAACAGTTGAAAACTTATACGACACCAACCAAACCACCAAATCCAAATCCCAGCAGCTCCCTTTGCCAGAGGGACACCAAAACAAAGAAATAAAAATAGTAAAATTCAACGGAGAAGAGATGACACGGCTGCTATCGACGACGTTCCGTTCCCTGAAACCCCACAGCAGGCAGCCTCCAAAAGATTCATCACCACCACAACCCCTTCCACCTCCACGACCACCATCATCATCATCATCATCATCATCATCATCATCATCATCAAATGGATCATCAAAATCAAGATCAGAACCATCGCCGCCGTCGTCGTCGTCGTCCTCATCATGGTCCGTATATCTCATCGTTTCCACCAATCCACCAATAAAGACATACGTAGGCGCCACCACCAACTTCTCTCGCCGGTAACTTCTCTCTCTCTCTCTCTCTCTCTAAAAACCCACCAATTTCAAACCCAATTTACAGTACATTAAGTCGCCAAATCAGGAGAACTCACTTTCTCTGTAAATTGAACCAGATTACAATGTTGGTACATCCAACTCCATTTTTGAATTTTTTTTCTTCATCGAGGCTGCCTCCCTTATCTTCCTTTTAAATCACAACCCTTTAACCCGATCACCTAATTGTGCTACCTCACGTTGATTTCTTATAGATTGATGAATGAATGTGTACAAACAGTCCCTCGATGGATTATATAAACGAATTAGGTTTGAAAAATTTAGAATCACCCCAATTTACCTTAGTTGATATAAAGATAGGACGATCTTTTCAAATTCATACCCTTATCAAAAAAAAATCTTTTCAAATTCATATTTTGACCAACAATTCCTAGTTCAATTTCATGATCGCGATACTATCCAAATTTTTCGCAGCTCCATTATCGAACAACTTAGGTTTTGCTCGACATATGGAATGCAGATGCTAATTTTTAAGAATTAATTGATTGATGCTATACTTATCAAAAAAAAATATCATTGGTTGGGATTTTCTGAACAAGCTATTGTTATCAACTTAGCCAGCATGCTAAGTAGGTAAGGTTTGTGAGTGATGATGTCACGACCTTGGTTCAAAATCTCGGGAGTGGAGGCTGGATCGGTGGGCGCCGATCCCGATCCGTATCGGTGGTCTCAGATCATCTCGCTTGAGATGACGTGAGGGTTCTTCATGGAACAGTGCATCTCGGGTGAGACAATCCCATTTCGGGATCGTCTCGGTGACTGTCGATCCCATTCTGGATCGGGCGATCCGAGACAGGATCGGCCGAGACTTCGAACTATAGTTTTTTTTTATTTTTTTATAAAGTAGAATATATTATGAGAAAGGAAGGAAAACAACAAGGACCAAAGGGCGGTTGAGAAGACCTCCAACGAACAAAGAAAAGAAGGGGAATCCTAAGTGCCTCTATACATAATGGACTCCCATCTAAACACCGGTTCCTCAAAAGATAGACCTCTACATTCCTCAAAGAGCTTGGACCACAAGAAAAGAGATTCCTTGATTGACAGAGAGATATCAAAGATAGAAACCTCCTTCCCCTCAAAAGCTCTCCTATTTATCTCTTTCCAAATGCCCCACCATACCGTGAAGCAGAATGCTCCAAATTCTACTTCCACATGGCGGAAAGCTTGGGCACTTCCAACTGCTCAAAGTGTCTAAGACCGATTCAGAAAGCACTCGAACTATGGTTCAAACCCACCTTCACCTACTAACTACTAACCACTGATCCGCTTGCCTACCTAAAAAAAGGTTCTAGCATCATTCCAAATGTGACCTAAAGGGAAAATCAAAGATGATTATGTAGACGGCGTTTCATTGAATTTTAATAGATTACTCATCTCTTGACACGACGTCGCTCAAGAAGCAAATCCTTTTTTGTGGATGCTATCATGCTAGTTTGACTACTTTCCTAAACATCATACTAAACAGGAATTACAGCAATAAATTCAATACCCAATACTATGGAATGAGGGAAATAATAACAACATAGCGTAAGCACCCCACTAGATGCCCTATTTTAGGGCATTCTACTTTGGGCGATCCTTAAATTTTCAGACAACTAGCTTTACCACCAACTATCCACCAAAGTTTTCTTGGTTTTACCAACTCCTCAACGCCCTACCACTTAGGAGAAAAGCTTACACCTTCTAGATGCAAGGAAGTTATGGGAGAGCCTGTGACATACAAAGGTTTGCCTATTTAGACCTTCTTTGGTCAATATGTCAGTGGTCTCATTGGTACTTTTGTTAGAGGTGACCGGCAATACTCCCATAGTTTTGTAAAGATACTTATCCTCTTGAGTTTTGGTTTGTTTCTTATCAACCACAAATATGGGTATCATCCTTGTGTGCTTAAGTGCTAATAGTGGTGTATGTCCATTCTTCCTTCTAATTATTATTTGGTGTGTACTAAAAGATGACAATCCTTCTGTAGTCTGAAACAACATAATGGTGAACTTCAAGGGGGAGCAAAAGCTTCCCGTGCAGGAAGGCCTTGGATTTGTGCATGCATAGTTGGAGGATTTAAGGACCAAAGTGAAGGTATTACATTGATCTAGATAAAAACCATAAACAGAAATGGGCTTGTGTTTTTTTAAATTTTCCAGGATATGATTTGATATTGGCAGAACTGCAATTATTGGGAAACCAGCTTCCTACAAAAATTCCTTTATTTCTCACATTCGTTTTTTGCATCATGATAATTACATTTTTAACGAAATATTCTGCTTCCATTTCTCGCATTTTTTGCGCATTTGTTTTTCTACCTAGCTACCAAGGACAGAACTATCTGAAAGACTGAAACTGGGAAATCCACACATAAATCCTAAATCTACTCAATTTAATCAAAGCTTTGCCTAGACGAGTGCTTTGCTTGGTTGGGACAATAGCACTTAAAACAGGGCCTAGGCAAGCGCTAGTACAAAAGCGCTCAGCTAGGAGTGCCTAGGTATTAGGCATTAAAGCGTTCGCCCAGGCCATGCGTACAAGATTGATGTTATATGTGCTTTATACATTATAAATAGATCATACCTATAAGGACAATGTTATATGTACTTTATATATAAGACAAACCTAAAGGTATGTGCATTTAACTTTATAAACGAATCATTCTCCAAATCTTATTAAGAAGAGAAAGTAGGCCTCCCACTCTTTTTTTTTCTTCTTCTTTTATCATTGATTATCGGGATGTTGATTAGTGCAACTTTAGGGATTTGGGGTTTGAGACTTTGATTTTGTTTGAAGCTTGAACAGATACATGCTGATTTTGAACTACTAAATGTGGCACTATGTCACTAAAGTATTTTAGTTTTGAACTATTAGATATGGTGCTAAGCCACTATATTATTTCAATTTTTGTATTTATTTCTCATATAATTGTTTAGTACTCGGTACTTAGCTTTGCTCTTTCGTTAACTTTGATACTATGTGGCTATGTTCTTTATTTCTTTTTATATAATTTGTTTTAGCAATACTAATTTTATATTTTTTTATTCATGAAATAAATAAATTATTGCTTAAGCTTCGCCTAGATTAGATACCTCGCTTGAGGGACCCTTGTCGCCTAACGCTTTTGACTACATTAAATCAACTAAGACATCGTGAATTTGTTATAAACAAAGACATTAAAGGATACAGTATGTCTCAAGGTTTACCTTCTAGTTTTTTGCTTCTTGCAAACTACAAGTTTGTCTTGTCATGCATATCATACGAAATCTATTGAAGGCATGTTCTGATAAACTTCTGTAGAATTGTGTAGTAAGATTATCAACTTTGTGATTGTGTTAAGGGTTATATTGTTGTCCAACATCACCTATTATCCTACCTGATGCTGGATCATCAACACTGGTGCAATGTGCTAGTCATTGTCAGAAATCTTCATGAACACTTCCCATTTAGGTTACATCTTTTTATCTTTTTAAATCAAATAGTAGCACCAATATTTCAAAGCCTTTGTTATTGTTATGGTAAGTAACAGATACATGAACTGGATGCCAACATTAACATTTATCACCAGTTATAAGTATTCATCTAGCATAGAGTTTCTAGTTCATCTTCTCATCTGGAGTCGATTGGGCGTAGTTATCCTACGACTTGGGTAGTAAATTTTGGCAGTGTCAGGGTGACTTGGTCGACTCATTTCAGTTTTTACGAGCAATCCCTATATAAGATGGTTATGAAAGTGACTCATACAAGTCGTATCAAATTTAAATATAATTTTACAGCAACTCAGTGAGTGGCAGATAACAACTTGTATTGGTTTCTTTGTCAGCCGAATTGCATATCAAAACTGATTTTATAGTTCTTGCCTACAAAAACCCCACCTTTAAATACCATGGCTTGGTTAATGTGCTTGAACACATTGAGACTTCTTTCATAAAGACAAACTGTAGAACTTTCATCTATATCAAACTTCCTTTGCGTCATTGCCTCCTGATTGAAAGCTTCAGTTAAACCTAAAGCTAGAAAGACTAATTGCAGGCTATGAAAATATCCAATCCAGGCGTCCAATCTCTATTCCTAGTGTTATAAGTATCCTTTGATCTTGAATTCACTTTGGATTACTTATTGTATATGCATCATGGAACTTAACAAGATCTTCTAGGTTCAAGGAAAAATTTCCCACCTTAGTGACACTGAAAGAAGACAGCTCCGATCAAGGGATAAACGACAAAATTTATGATAGAGATCAGTGTTTCACCAAAAATACCGATCTATCACAATGGAGAAGATAGTGGAGTTACCTGTCCTAAAAAGAAAGAGCCAAACTTGAAAGCAGTGTACTGGATTCCTTCCTCTTGTTCCCGTTTCTGCCTCATCAGTTAACATGATCATCTCAGCCACACAAGTTAACTTTTGCAGCCTCAAAAGCTAAAAATCTAGGGGGCATCCAAGTGATTGGATAAGTCTCAAGGTAGTTAAATAATTAGCAACTAATTGTGGTACAACATGGTGGATAAATGATAGACCTTTTAAGACGATATTCCTTGTAGTTAATTTTTTTTTTGATCGGTAAAAGATTATATTAAACGGAGGGCTGAGGAAGCCCAAAGAGAGGTATACAACAAAACAAAAGGAAATAGAAAGAAAACCAAGAACAGACACCCCTCAAAACCCAAAGCCTAGAGGCCCAATGAGAGGAACATAATTAAGAGACCAATCGATCCCACTGGAAAATGAAATCATCAAATCTGAACTTTTTGGGCTCGATAATGGAGGAACCCCAATATTAAAGAGTGGCTTTAATGTTCATGGTTATCTCATCTATATTGGTCTCCTTGTCTTCAAAAGTCCGGCGGTTTCTCTCCTTCGAAATCTCCCAACAGATTGGATAAGGGGTGATTCTCCAAAGTGTACGACCACTAGCTGAGAAAGCTTTGGATGACCATCCACTAAAGGTATCAAAAACCGAATAAGGATAGACCCAGGAAACCCCAAAAAGTTGAAGAAAGCACTCCCATATCTCCTTGGATACGCAATAGTGGATGAGCATGTGGTTAGTTGTTTCCTCATCACGACAACACAAAATACATCTATTGGAGATCTGAAAGCCACTTTTTCGAAGCTTCTCCATAGAGAGAATCTTGTCGAGCATGACACACCAGGAGAAGAAGATGACTTTGGAAGGAATGGAAGTACTCCACCTCTCAGTTGGAAAATCCCTACTACCGGGCCCCAGAAGCATGGAATAGAGAGATTTAACTGAAAATCTCCCTTTAAGGTCGTGATTCCACCACCTCTTGTCTTCGACACCATCAACAAGTTGGATCCCTTCTAGCCTATTCAACAGAGAAACCACAATATCCACCTCCCAATCGTTAATTCTCCTTCTAAGCCCCAGATCCCATGAGGGCAAACCGTTCTCCCTAGAGGCCACCTCACTAACTAGATCACCTTTACAGTTGGATAGGGCATAGATAGAGAGGAAAGACTCCGCTTGGGAAAGCTCCCCACACCAAATATCTTCCCAAAATCTCACTTGGGAGCTATTTCCCACCTTGAAACTACTCCCATTTCTGATCTCACTCCTCATCTTGGAAATACCCTTCCAAACCCCAACACTGTACGAAGTGGATGGCATCATGTTATCCTAACCATTGTTCTCAATGCCCTACTTAGCCGAGATAACTCTTCTCCACAAACTTACCCTCTCGGCCCCGAAACGCCAAAGCCACTTCCCGAGCAAAGCTTGGTTCATGAGTAGAATTTGGCGAACACCGAGACCACCGTCTTCTTGGGATTTGCATATCCTTGTCCAGCTAACAAGATGAAACTTGTGTTTCTCTTCTCTGTCATCCCAAAGGAAATTTCTAATGAGGCTTTCTATCCTCTTAGCCACCCCTTTCAGAATGGAGAACAACGACTAGTAGTAGATTGGCAAATTAGAAAGGGTGCTCTTTATAAGAGTTAATCTGCCACCTTTAGATAAGAGCCTTTTCTTCCATGACACCAATCTTCTCTGGATACGTTCAAGTACCGAATCCCATATCTTCTTCGATCTACTTTTAGCACTGAGTGGGAGACTGAGGTACAGCATAGGGAGCTTCCCCTTTTTGCATGCCAAACACGCTGCAATCTCGTCCAGACACTCCGCCTCTCCAACCCCAAAGACTTGACTTTTGGAGAGATTAATCCGCAGCCCCGAAACCACTTCGAAGCAGTGCATACCCCACGTAAAGCCTGAGCTTGACTAATGGCTGCCTCTAGGTGCATCCATATTGGTAATTACAGGCTGTGGTGAACTTATTAATGCCTCTGTTTCATATTTATACCCGCTGTTAGCTCGGAGTGGATGAGCGAGAAATGGAAGAGGGTTCCAGCCTCCTTCCTATCCCTTACCCCTTGGTGTAAATCGGCTTGGATTCTTCTGCTTTCTCATCTGCTCTAGTCAATGGTCTCTGCTCGAAAGTCCCATTCTGAGATGGCATGAAAGGACTTCCTCGGCAGACCAATAGGTAGAACAACATGCTCGTCGATAATAGTAGGGGGCTCGAAGTGAAATGAGTAAGTTGGGGTAGATATGGAGTTTCATAACCATTAGCTATTTGTCTTTCCCCGCCCTTAGTTTTTCCAGTCTATGCCTTTCAATTATAGTTATCCATCTTCACTCTGATGCTTGTTTTGCGTCAGCAAAATAACTTTCGGGCCGTAGAAGAAAATATCCAATTTATATGTAGAAACGATGGAAACAACATATTCTGCAACAAGGGAAATCAAGAACAATTTTATGGTTAGATCCCACTAGACAGCACCACTACATGATGGTTGAACTTCGAATTTCATGTATTGTACTAAATTTTAGTTTATCAAAGAAACATGTGGTCCAATCATCTTATCATCAATTCTGTGACTTAAAACTTCCGACAAAGTATAGAAACCATCTTATTAACTCTAAAACACAAGTTATTAAACAAACAAATGAACTATTCTTTGTCTTCGACTTTTACAATGGTATTGCTTAGTGGTAGAATCTACTGAATTTTTTTTCTTATTTAGCTTGCGAGTTGGAATCAAAATGGAAGAGCTTCTCTCGCAAATTGCCTCGCAAAAGGAAAACTGATGATACAGCAAAGCAAGCAGATAATGGGTCCCTTGTACTGTTGCAACACAGGCAAGCAGCGTTGAATAAAGTCAAAGGTTCATTTGATTGCAGCCACTTAGAATTTGACTGGAAGTTAAACCCTTCTTTTGATTAGCAGTTAAGGATGTGCACCTGTTGGTTAACTAATTATCTACCTCAATTCATATTATTTAAATTTTCTGAAATTATTGTGAATTTTGTCGATTTATTACCTAGAGAAATGAAGGTTACCTGTAATATTTCAACTAACTTTATTGTTCCAGAGCAAAATTTTTAAAACAGATGACACTTTTATTTTCCATTTTTCCACATTTCCTTGCATTTTGAAGGTTTCTAGGTGAAAAATAACCACTTTATTAATGGTTTTCGAGTCAAAAATAACTTTTAAGGGTTAAAATCAAGATCAAACACTTCTCAAGTTGTTTAGGTTAAAGTTGTTCTTTAATAAAAACCCATTTTCTTTTAATTTCATATTTCTTTCATATACTAAGCTACATTATTATTATGTGTATATGAGCCAGACTTTTTTTTTTAAGTTGGCGAACTTTTACTAACTTCTCCATGCTGAATCAAACCATTGAATAAATTTCAAATTTTAAATGAAAAAGTCTGTGGTGAAGTTGAAGTTCTGTACCTTGCCTCAATTTAGAATTACTTGAGGATGGTGAGATTATTGTATGTGGTAAAATACTCCTATAAATCCACCATTGTCATAAACCATAATTTCTGGGAAAAAGTACAATGATACCCTTGTAAGTTGTAACCATGTTCCATCAGTCAATGTAAAGATGATAATCTACAATAAGGAGTATCTTACTATAGTACTGTTAGGATAAGAACACAAAATATATCGAAATGAGATTAAATCTACAACACTATGGTGTTTTCTCATGCTTTTTGCTCACTCTCCATTTAATCTCATGCATAAAGTAAAAAAGCATCACTTATTCATGTCATGATTGTGTCTTCTCCTTTGTGAAAAGTTTTATGATTTGATTTTTTATTTGTCTGACCTGAAGTAAATAAACGAAAGCCTCCATATAGGTCAGCCACCAAATTATAGGATTAATAGTGCTCTCCATCAAAACCAATCAGTTGTGCTTGCCAACTCTAATAAAGTCGTAGTGAGGTACATCCAAGTCCGGGGTTGAATCAACTACTTGCAATTTTTTTGTAGCTTGATTGATGATAGAAGTTTCAGAGTCTATCACCTTAGGCTGATCTTGCGTCCATCTTGTTGGAACTTGTAAGAATGCTCCTCAGGATCATAAATTGCTGACACATTCTCTTATCCATCGTTTTCCCAAAAACCTGTGACATCGTTCCATCAGAGTTGTTACACAGTAACAATAACTATACTCTGAACTTAAAGAAACTATGATAAAACTACAACTAGAAATCAACTTTTTGTATCTCCATGGCATAATTGGAAATTAGTTCTCACTTTTAGAAGGATCAATTACGAGCTTAGCGAGTTTTCCGGCAACCTTAAATGTGGTTCAAAACTCCATACTTCCTATTGCACATGGTACCACTGAAATTGTAGGGTATGTGGTCAAGGTTTGCTGGTCCTGGTCATGGGACTTGAATGGGCTGTGATTCGGTTGCAACTTGTAATAAAAAAAGATAGAGAAAACTACAAATGAAAAAAAAAATTGATAATAAAAGAAGTGGTTGCACCCACATCAACCAAAAAGAATGAAATGAAGCAAAATTATTCTCATAAGCACTAGAAATGCTAGAGCTTTAAATGGACCAAGAGATCCAAATGCATCAAATGAGTAGGCATTGAGACAACTCTAGCACCTCCTGTAGAAGATAAAATTATAACCTTTCATCTATATATAAAAAAGAATATTAGATTAAGTAATTAAAAAAAGAAAAAAAGAAATGAGATTACCCGGACTGCTGCACGCTCAGGTGTTGCTTTTGTCATGACTTTACTCCAGCAAGCATACATACTTGTGATCTTTGTAAGTTTTCTAAGTCTGGTTGAGAAGAGAAGGGAGTTTCAATGATGATGCGGTTGGACATGTAAGTTCATACCAGCCACTCCTTACAGTGCAAAACTTCATTTACTGGGAAGTGGGAACAAAAGGGATCAAGAAAAACAATAACACCAATAGCGATAACATTACAGATGTATGACAAAACTGGTCTTAACTTCATAATAATGTCTCAGAATAACATATTGCACATTCTTCCTAGCCACCATAAGCCAAGTTTCAGACTTACTTGGTTTGCAATTCTTGGGAACGACAAAGAAAAAGAAAAGGAAACAATAGTTTAACAGAAGAAATGAGTTGATATTCTACCAGAATAAGACTCGAGTACAAAAAGAACAAAATAATTAAGTTATAATACAAGATCATTTTGTTCGACAAATTAGTCATCATCTTTGATTCAAGGAGCTTCTACGGTTCTACCCCAATAGAGAGTTTCGTTCTGGCAAGCAACTCAGCATATGAAAAGGAGTCAAACCTGTACAACTCAGTCGAATCTTGTGAATGCTTACAAAGATGGACAAGAAGAGGGCAATCTTGCATAGAAGGGCAGACTGGTGAGTTGGGTATGAAATCAGTAGACCCATATGACACACAAAAAAAGAAAAAAGAAAAAGGAAAATGACTCGGAATTGATCCCTTAGCTCAATTGGGTAAGATACTGCATCCAAACATGTGGTCATTGCAGGTTCAATCCCAGCTTACCCACCCAAAAAAAAGAATTGGACATCTCAAGACTAACAATATGGATTTGGTGACATGCCCAATTCAGAACAATTGATACCAGCTGAAACTGAGTAGGCTCGGGTGAGTTGCATCTACTTGGTGAAGACTTTAACCATGACCCAAGGTATCTCTCCCACTTATAGACCGTTGATCACTCTCAGCACCAGCTTTCTCTATCATGATGATATCAAATCCAACTTTAAAGCCACAGATTTTATATTGCTGTAGCTTTTACTGCTATTAGATTTTTAGCTGTTGTTAAAGAACTTTGTTTATGTTAATGAATTTAATAAGCCAATGATCAGTATATATCAAGTAGAAAACTTAATTTTTGAACCTTAATATAATACTTATGCAGCACTGATCTGGAATTTAAGCTTGTTTCCACACATGCTCCTGCCTTGGGCAACTACAGTTTTGGTAACAAGATATTGTGTTTTAGAGATGAATTGCATAAGGAGCACAACAGCAACAGGTAAGATGTTCCATCCCAAGCTACATTAAACATGAACGCAGTCTACACATATAAGCTTCTGGTTACATTATAGTTAAAGAACTAAAACATATATTTTGTTTTTTTGGGTGACGAAGGGTGTCCCAACCCTGACAAGGAAGGACTAATCCATATGGATGCACGCAATCACCCGCAAACACGTGCATCTGGTAAGCCCGGGAGAAGTCAAACTCATGACCTTGGGGAGCATATCCAAGTCTCCAAGCCAACTGAGCTACCCGTGCGGGTTTGACTAAAACATATTCCTTCATATAAACTTATAGCTTAAACTTCAGATTAGCATTTTGGCACATTCATCCTCACCTCCCACAACCTTGGTAAAAGGCTGCCATTGTGTGTGGTTGTTGTTTAGGCTCATGCCAATGTCATCATTGACAGGGAGCAGGATGCATGGTTTTAAATTTTGTCCAAACAGCCAAAATTTAGGGACGGAATTTTGGTTTCAGGCTCTACCGGAATCGAAACACAATGTATTCTATAATTTTGGCTAACTATTCAATATAAATAGAAATGAGATAATTAATACACTTTTCCATTAATTAAGGCATAAATTAAGATTTCCTTATCTTTGGGAGATTGTAGAGAGAGAAAGCAATAAGATTTTGTTCATATAAGTAAGGGATTTTAAATAAACATACTACTAACCATGCATTATTTTTCCAGGATTTTACCGAAATTTTGGTTTGGACCTGGACCAAAACCTAGTCGAAATCGAAGTTTAAATCCTTGGCATGATGTAGTACAACATCATTAAATTTTAAAAACTGATATAATTTTTAAGATTTCAGCCATTTTTAAGATTTATTATTGATCTTATTTACTGCAAAATCTTTCAAATGACCGAGCATAGATGTTTTCTTTCAATTTTTACAGCAGACCTTGAAGTACATAAATGGTAAGTTGATTTCAATATAGGGATGCTAAATGTCCTATTCGCAAGTGATTATATTCTAGTGACTTTGTTATTAAGTTAATTTGAATAAGTTTTGATTGATATTGGAATACATGTGGTAGGACAATTTCCAGTTCTTGTTACCCACTCTGTGACTAGAAACTTCAGAACCTAGCAGCACAGAGGGTCGGCATAGTTGACATCATGCATGACTAGCAAGTAGTTAATATGCTTTTGCATTAGATTATCCCTCTTGATTTCAAGACTATTAGGCAAATGTGAAGGGTCAGTTCTCTCCTCTATAATGTGCTAGGACTCATGATTAAGAATATAGTTCTCTAGTTCATAAGAAACTTTAGGAAAGAGGAGATATCTTTCACTCAGTATGCATGTATACTAATACTGCTTTTACAGATTCTTGCTGAAATGGGAAAGTTTGTCTATGGCTTGCAGTGACCAAAACACCTATGGCCTGACTCGATTTCATTTTGTTAGTCGGACTTGCTATGACATTTAGAACACTTTGAGCCTTAAAGCAGATATTTGACCTGAAAATGACAGGTATTTACAAATTGATTAGATCTTTGAATCTATTTGGCCAATTTCAAAAAGACCAAAACCATTAATTCTACTCAAATATATTTCAAAAGTGATTGGTTTCATCGCAATCAGACCACTGGATTTCAAAAATGAAGTGTTTCCTGACTAGTCTTCCCAAAAACCCTGATTTATTTTTTTACACGAAATAGCAGCTTTCTTTAATAGAAGATGGTGAAAATTGTTCAGATGGAAAGCACTTGTCGAAACCATTCCAATGACACAAATTTCATTTGATTCTGATGCAGAAATGGTTTTCCAAAGTGAAATACCAAACTTCCCCTGAATAGGATCCAACCTTGAATTTCGCACACCAAAAGTGATTTCTGATTTCATACCTAATTTGCTAGCAAAAAGAGCTTTGAAACGAGTACCGGCCCATATGTTATTGTTTGTTCAAAATAAACAAAACCCTAAAATTTCTCTCAATTGTTGGCCCAATGTATGCAGAATTTTAGTCAAAATCAACCTTTTAGAAGTTTCCAAGACTTTTTCGGACATTTTTAGATTTATAAGACATTTTTAAAGGTTCTAGAACACAGATAAGTGATCAAGAGTCGCATTTCTACCTGAACTAGGAGAGATATGATGGAAATTAGTGCAATCTATGCAAACCAGTTCAGAAATAGCACCGGGTTTATTATTTTAAATGGAATTCTCATATTTAATCCAATGGTTCTTATTTAATCTGCCATACAAAGGAAAATCTTAGTTCTAGAAGCTATTTTGAGTCCCCTACAGTTCTAATCTCAATTGTAGAAAGCATCCTAATTCCAATAGAATCAATCTTAGCCCTTGAGCTATCCTCCCCCTCAAAAGAAAATTATAAATAGAGGTCACTACTTTCATTTTAACACATCTCAGATGGCTGTTAATTGGTGTGAATATTGGTAAAGCTTTGCACTTTATGCTTGCTTAATATAAACCCTAAATGTTTTCCAGTTATAAAACAAAGAAACCATGACAAATAATGACTAAAGAAACTAAACTATGACCTAATAGAACTAGAAACAACAAAATCATTAGCACTCTAATGTAATTAGAAAACATAAAGACTAGTCCACCATTTGACCTAAAATGCTATGAAGCATTATAAATTTGTAGCGTTCTCGAAGAAACACTATGAAATCAATGCCATAATAGGCATAATTTGTTATAGAGTGCAAACTCATACTCGCGCGCGATATAATCAACGGGCATTTGTCTCAAATCTTATTGGAAGTCGGTATGCCCTCGACGAAGCTCTTTACGCCTCTTATTGACGTAAAAAGACCTATACCTTTTGATTTTTACTTCAAATGGTAGGTGTACCTAACCTGCACATTTTCAGGCACACTACAAACTTGTAACAAGAACTTTAGTCCCTCTACAGGAACCTTGAGCTCTTTGGATGAAGTGCACTGAATAGGACCAATTCTATAAAGAAAAAAAAGGCCATGAGTAAAAGTATGATCATCACAACTTCAGACATTTCACCCGTAACTTTGTCTCCATCCTTTCACTTGAGCGCCAGTGTTTTTGTAGATACCACCCAACGTCCAACCAGCGAAGGAGGTCTTCTCGTCTGAGCCAAGCTATAGAAAATTCACAGGTTCTCCTGTTTAATGATATACGAGTTCATGTTCTTAGAATATGGTCTCGTTGGGATGTCTAACGGGATGCTTAACTTTAATGAAATACCCATAATCTTAGCCTTCCCATAAAATGATCCTTCCGACTGTAAATACTTATGGACGAAGGTTATAGTGTTTGCTTGTTTGATATTGGCAGTGGTCTGAGCTAGATCCTCTGGTGCAATATCCACATGAACATGGGCTTTGTTGAGGACTTGCAACTAGCGGCGGAGCCAGGATTTTGCTTTGGGGGGGGGGGGCGGGGCACTATGACACATGGCATGTTATTAGAGATCATTGACTGTATAGATATTTGGCCCATCCCTAGGTGTGGGTTATTAGAGATCATTGACTGTATAGATATTTGGCCCATCCCTAGGTGAACCCACATACTAAAATTCATCCCGATTAGAAATTTATATCCGTTGGATTAAAGTCTTTTTTCATATTTTGTTTTCAACTGTGGATTTAGAGCATTATTTGGGGTACTCGGATCTGAAGGCTAAAAATCACTAATTAGACATATTTTGTTTCGTACATTTACCTAGGGATTGGCCAAACATCCATATGGTTAACGACCTCTAATAGTATGCCACATGGTTCACAATGTGGTCTGCATCAACATTGACGATGGACGTCCATCATCAAAGTTCTACTCTTTAATTAATGGTAAAAGTTAAGAAGGGAAAAAAATTTCAGGTTTGATATTTTTATATTGGCATCAAGCCGCACTAAAAATGCCATGTGGCACATTATTAGAGATTTATGACCCTACGGATGTTTGAAACATTGCTAGGTAGACCTACAAACAAAAAATCAGTTTGATTAATATTTTCTAGGAATTGAATCTCAGTAGCCAAAATAATTTTCTAATCCACGGTTGAAAGTCAACCCATGAAAAAGATTCAAATCCAATGGCTATACACTACCAATCTGCTTATTTTTGGTCTGCAAGCCCATCTAGCAATGTTTAAAACATCCGTACAGTCATGGATCTCTAAGTGTCTTCTACGTCACCTTTTTATTTGCGGCTTGGATGCAGTGTAAAAAGATTGTTTATATAAAATTATTTCTGTTAAATTTGTAAGCCATTGGTCTGTATGGTTTAGATGTAAACGCATTTAATTTGTTCACAGTCAAAAAGTAAAAAGTGTGAAAAGACACAAACATCCCTACCAATATAAATAATTCAAAAAATCAAAATAGATGGTGGGTGAAGAATGACACTTTAAAGGATAAAAATATGAGAGGCACTAAATTAAATTTGAAGGATATTTCTAATGATAAAAAAAAAAATTATCAAAAGAATTTGAAAATTGGGAGGGGGCACGTGCCTCCCCTGGCCCCTATGTGGCTCCGCCGCTGCTTGCAACACTACTTCTCTGTAACCGGCTGATGCCATTAATAATTCCTCAAACTGATATGTTTGTCTATTATTTTCGGTATTTCTTGCTTATTATGTTGATCACTATAGTTGATATTTTGATTTACTTGTGAATTTGATAGGGTTGTAAAGTTGCTCAGAAAAATTCTGCTCAAGTTACCTTATTTGCTCAAGTAGTTTAGGAGAGCCTGATCTTCTCGAAAAGATCCATCATTCTTCTCTATTTAAGCAAAAATGGAAAATAACGGATTGTAAGGCATAGGGGCAATAATAGAAAAATGGCGCTAAAATTCAAAATTTGAATTTCAAATTTATAATGGAAATAACTAAATTTTTTTAACATTCTTTTTTATTGTTATTTTCATTATAATGGAAAAATAACAGAAATAACAAAAATAACCTGTTATCTTCTGAGTGTTCAAACGGAACATAACGTAACGGGGGAGGTCCGAATAAGTAATAAGGTCGTTATTTTTGTTATAACGGTCGTTTTTTAAACTACGGTCGAAGAGATCTACGGTCCACGAGGTTTGCACCCTAGAAATTCCAAAAACACCCCAGACCAAAAAATTAAAAATAAAATAAAATTGAGAGTACCCCCAAGACACACACTCTCTCTCTCACCATTCAATCTCTCTCTCCGTCTCCATCTCTCTAGCCACTCACTCTCTCTCCCTCTGCATCTCTCTCCTTCTCTCTCTCTCTCTCTCTCTCTCTCTCTCTCTCTCTATTTAATTAGGCCCCATGGTACTGAGCAACCGTGGGGCTTAAACAGAGAGAGAGAGAGAGAGAGAGAGAGAGAGGTGGAGAGGGAGAGACGAAAAGGGTGCTTAGATGTTTTTAATTTTTTGGTCTGGGGTGCTTTTGGAATTTGATGGGTCCAAATAGAATTACCCTAACTTTATTAACACACAAAGTGACTATTTTATTTTCTCTAGAATCCAGTAATCAATGACCTCAACGGCAAAACATTTTTTGTGGTCCATTGTGGTGTAGCATTTTTTTTTTTTATATATTTTATTTTCAAACGAAGGCATGTGATACGACATGTGTCGTATCAAAGCCAACAAGTGATAGTGTTAATGGACGACATGTGATGGGTGTTAATTGGTGTAAATATTGGCTTCACTATGAAGGGCAAGCAAAGCAAAACAACCCAAAAGTCGGGTTTTGGCCACCCAAAATGCTGGTGGCAAATGAATCGATGGTGGTGGTCATGTCATCGGCTTAAACCTTAGTGTGGTCACTTTTTTTGTGGCAAACAACAATAGCGTCGTTGGTGGTGGTGGTGTGAGCCATAGTTCAAAATCTCAGGATCGGCGCCAGTCCGGATCGCCCCGATCTGAATATGATCTTCACAAGATACTCTCAGCCGTGGATTCCGACTCACGGGATTTGGGCCACCCACATACTCGGAATTCACAAACATCGTGGGATTCGCAAGTCAGACCCTCGAGTTCCACACTTTAATTTAAGTCTCTTATTAAATTGCAATTGATATGTCAATGTTGATGGGTCGTGATGTAACAAGGTATACCTGAGATCTTTTCAATTGCGGCATTTTTGGTAGTCACCGCTGCCATCTGGGCCCACTGACCGCATGGATGTTTAGCCCACCCCTTGGTAGACAGTCTTACCAAAAATCAGCTTGTTTGCTGATTTGTAGCCGCCCGTTTGTTTTAGTACAAAAATAATGGTTGCATTCAAGGGCTATAAGAATGCCTTAAAAGTGCTAAAATCTAATGGTTATAGAATACCAATCAGGGTGATTTTTGGTTTGTATATCCACCAAGGGGTGGGATAAACATCCATGCGGTCAGTGGGTCCAGATGACAGCGGTAACCAAAACGGTGCTTCCGCATTTGAAACAGTTTTTTAGGTATACCTTGTTACATCTTTTTCCAATTTTGATAAGAGTCAAAATCTTGGATGAGGTGATGCGTTGCTTCTATAAAAATGCCACGTTTTAGCACTCTTTTCGGGCCCACTGACTGCAAGGATGTTTCGCCACTCTTTGCTGGCTCTACATCCGATTTTTAGCTGTTAGATTTAGTACCAAAATGCTCAAAATTCAGCTAAACCAAAAGAATAAATTAAATTAAATAATCGAGATGCTAGAATCATGTGAGAATCTACTGAAACTTGAACTAATGCAATATTTATGCAAACGTCCGACAAATAGACAATCAAGTGATCACTGACGATTTAAGACTTTTCACTTATGCTAAGGCTCCGTTGACAGCCCTAAAATGACAGGATTCTGTACAGGACACAATTATATTCCACGTGGCACATTCTTGGAGGACTCTGACCGTATGGATGTTTGGCCAACCCCTAGGTGGACCTACAAACCAAAATTCAGCCTGATAGTGATTTCTAGACGTGGGATTAGACTTATTTTCATGGGTTGATCTCAACTATGGGAATTATAGCAGTATTTGAAGTACAACGATCCAATGCCTAGAAATCACTAATCAGGCTGAAATTTGGCTTGTAGGTCCACCTAGGGATTGGCCAAATATCCATACGGTCAGAGTACTCTTAAGAGTGTGCCATGTGGCACATAATTGTGTCCTGAACAGAATCCTGTCATTTTAGGGCTGTCAACAGAGCCCGACCCTTTCATTTAATGGCTTTTCCTTGTTTCTTGTTTATCAATACTAACATTGTTTGATAACTACATAAACTGTCATGTCACATTATGAATTTAATAAAAAGTTATGTATGGAAATCATGTATTAAAGTCTCCCCAGAAATCTAGCTAATATTCACAAGAAACTAACTTGAAATTCACATCTGCACGCACTCCAATCGATAGGGCTGAAAGGCCGATCAATCGAAGACTAATCTCTAGCAATCCAATTGATTGAGAATTGATCCGATCAGTACAATCCAAAATAGGATTTAGTTGAAATTTTGCCTTGGATCGATCAAGAATTGATCCAATCGATACAATCCAAAACAGAATTTGGTTGATATTTTACTTTCGATCGTGTCTGGATCGATTGGAGAATAAAATTGTCTATTTTCTGCGCTGGTGCATAAAAGACCAAAAACTCTAGAAAATTGCTAAAAACTCTACATAACTCAAAAATAAATAAATATGATTTTAAAGGTTTTGGTTTAGAATATAGAAAAGGGTTTTGAAAAACCACTAATTCTATCTAAGGTTTAAATCAACTCAAAATCAATTAACCTAAAGAGGGAACAATAAAATAAGTACAAAGTCCAAATATACTCCTCTAATCACGACAAACGGGCAATGAATCAATCAAATACAAGAAAAAGAAGGGATTAATGGTAGGTCACTTGCCTTAAAGAAGAAAGTAACGAAAAAAAATACAAAATAAAATGTGCATCAAAGAAGAAAGAAAGGAATAAATAAACCATGATTAGGGTTAGTAGAATACATGCATATAAACAATCGAAACACATACGAAAGGTGGTTAATGGTGATTTACTTGCCTGTAGCTGATGGTTTGAAGATCGAAGAGAGATAGATCCAATGACTCACCAAGGGTTTTCGCAAGCCTTAGCTTGAGAGAGAAAGAAAGTTTCTACTATTTTTTTATAAAATAAGAAAGTAATTTTCGTCACTTTAAATTAAGTCAAATATGGGCTAAAAATGGGGCTTATATACTATAACCCTCATAAAGCCTTAAATTAGGTCAAATATGGGCCAGAAATGGATCTAAGGCTCATAGGTATCAACTGGGCTATACCATTTAAGTCATAATCGGACTCAAACGATTTCTAAAATAATCCTAAAAGCTTACACAACAATCATAACACAAATAAATATAAATCAAATATTGTAATCCTGTAATAATCAGTTAATAGTTGCATTAATAAATAGATAGTAAAAACTCAAGGCATTGCATATGTGTTGGATGTTGCGCAACCAAACACATGCAAATGCCGCGAATGTTTGCACGCAAACAGACCTAACATGTCCAACTAGAACATTATAAAAAGAGAAGTGTCACCCTCATCCCTAGTGGTCCTCGTCATACACTGATTGTCTTCAGGATTCATACCACACAAATCTCGAAGACAATAACCTAGATATGATGATATTACCATATACAAAGAAAAAAGTTGTACCAAGGTATACCTACAACTTTTTGGCGTGTGGAAGCCCCATTTTTGTTACTCAACACTACAATCTAGGCCCACTGACTGCATGGATGTTCAGCCCATCCCTTCGTGGATATACACACCAAAAATCACCCTGATTGGTAATCCCTAGCCATTAGATTTTATTATTTTTAAAGTGTGATTCTAGTCGTTGGATTCAACAATTATTTTTGAGTACTAAAACCAATAGCTAAAAATCATCAAACAAGCTGATTTTTGGTATGAATGTCTACCAAGGGGTGGGCTAAACATCCATACGGTCATTGGGCCCAGATGGCAGTGGTGAGTAACAAAAATCGCCAAAAAGTTTCAGGTATACCTTGTTTAATCACGCCTAACAAAAAATTAATGTGATGCCTACACTAAAGTCCTTTTCTAGTAATGGAAATGGGTAACCTAAGAAGTCATTGCACAAGGGGACGTTTGGGAACGAGAAAGTAAAAGCACTTCTACTTGAAGTAGAAGTTACTAGTTGATTTTTAACCTCCAAAAAAGTTATAAAAATTAAAAACGTTTGGAGGCCTTCTAATTTTTTAGAAGTAATTTCTCTTAGAAGTTAAAAGGCTAAAACATTTAGCTTCAAAAGTTAAAATATGAAACACATCCAAACCAACTTTTTAAATTTTTGGCTTATAAAAGTCAATAAGTTACTTATTTTTGTGTTGCCAAACCCCCCCTATAAGGCGACAATGTAGGTTCATGTGGAAGCTGATTGTGACCATTCCAGATTGTTCATCTAATTAAGGACATTGTCCTTGTGGATAGTACCCTCGTTACACACCAGTCCCTTCGAAATCTCAGCCGATCCCTGGATCAGGTGATCCAAATCGGGACCAGAGCCCACCAATTCGATCCAAAACTGAATTGTCTCACCCCGAGATCACTGTTTCCCAAAGAAGTTTCACTTTGTCTCGGGCGAGATGCGCCGATCCTGTTCTGGATCAGACCGATCCAGAATAGGATCGGAGCCCACGATCCGGCCTCCGATTCCGGAGATTTCTAACCATGTTTGAAACCCACCTCAGCTCCTATGGGTAAAAAACTGTCAGTGCAGAGGTCAAAGTCTGGAAAGACACCCTAGGAAACCCTGCCACTCATAAAATTAGAATTGACCAGAACATCCAAGTAGGCCACCCACTTGAGTTGGAATTGAGTATCTTTTGGTGACTAGAGCCTTTCTTCCTTTTTACCTTTGTTTTTTCGTAGGCGACGCGATTCATTATAGAGAAAAGTTGCAATAAGAGTCCCTTGTACAAATTAGAAATGTTTTTCCTTTATCACATGCTCACTGATCTAGACCATCCAATTGGTGGGCCATGTTTAGTCAATAACGGCTGCGATCATTTGATAAGTACAACTTCTAGCATGTATGTGCAATTCGCGGAGTAGAATTTTGCTGACCTCCTACAATATAAGCCACGTGGTAGACTTTTAAAGGATGTATTGACCGTATGGATGTTTGGACAATCCCTAGGTGAAGCTACAAACCAAAAATCAACACATGAAAACGACTCCAATCCAAAATTCTAGGGTTTGACACAGAAATCTCTAAGAATATACCACGTGGCTCGTATTGTGGGTGGTCAGCAAAGTTCTACTACAATTGAGGGACCAGCTAACTTATTTATAGTTTTTTTGTTGAGGATTGCTTCCACCATTGAAAGAGTTCTGTTAGAGTCCTCCTGAGGTGTATCGTTGATTCTTAAACCTACAATGTGTGACCGCCACAACGGTAAGGCCCCGACCCGTTACGTTTTTTCTTGTTATAACGTCTAAAAAAAGAAAAAAAACTGACATCTATTATAATGCCGTTATTTCAGTTGTAATAAGTTAATAACTATTATTTAAAAAAATTATTATTTAATATTTTATGAAAAATATTAAATAATAATTTTCTGATTTATTTATGGGTCGTGATGTAAGGTTTACCTGAGATTTTTTTCAAATGCGGAAGTGCGTTTTTGTTACTTGCCGCTGCCATCTGGGCCCACTGACGGCATGGATGTTTAGCCCACCCTTAGTAGACATTCATATAAAAAATCAGCTTGTTTGATGATTTTTAGCCGTTGGTTTTAGTACTAAGAAAACATGGGTGAATTCAACAGCTATAAACATGCCTTCAAAGGTGCTAAAATCTAAGGGTTATAGATTACCAATCAGGGTGATTTTTGGTGTGTATATCTATCAAGGGGTGGGATAAACATCCATGCAGTCAATGGGCCCAGATGACAGCGGTGAGTAACAAAAATCGTGCATCTGCATTTGAAAAAGTCTTGGGTATACCTTGTTACATCTTTTTCCTTTACGTATTTCAAACTGTTTGAAGTGACCGTCATAACAGGATCATGTCATCCAGCTCCGCTGCGTTAAAGACGAAATTTATGATACAGACTTATGTATCAAAATTTTGATGCAGAAGCCCCTTAATTTGCCACGTAATAGACTCTTTAGGGCCCACTGGCCCCACAAATGTTTGGCCCACAACTTGGTGGACCCACACAGCAAAAATCAGCGTGATTGGTGATTTCTAGCCGTCGGATTTGAACACTTTTTCATCATGGGCTTTATGAACCAGTCTGCCCACACAGCAAAAATCAGTGTGATTAGATTCCTAGCCAATGGATTTAAGCACAGTTTCATCATGGGCTTAGAACCTACATATAGACTGGTTCATAAAGCCCATGATGAAAAAGTGTTCAAATCCGATGGCCAGAAATCACCAATCACACTGATTTTTGTTGCGTAGGTTCATCATAATGTGGACCAAACGTTCAGGGTGAAAGTGGGCCCAAACGAGTCTACTACGTTGCGATTTGAGGGACTTCAGCATCAAAAATTTGATACAGAAATCTGCATCAAAGAACAGCCCTCCGTTATAAGACCGTTATATAACATGTCATTTAAAACTTTTGTTTGACTTATGGTGCTCGAGATACGCCAAAGATTCACCGCATGTGGCGCTAAGGACGAGATGCTCCTCGGGAGGTCGCTCAACTATTCATATTAAAAGGAGGTTAGAACTTAGAATCATGTGATCCACGATTTAAAAAAAAAAAAAAACAAGATTCTTTCAGCCGTTCACCGAGTAAAACTTTTGTCACAAGATGTTGTGACGGAAGACGGTCACAGCACACAATACGAGCCACGTGGCATACTATTAGAGGACGATGACCGTATGGATGTTTGTCAAGTCCCTCGGCGGACCGGTACACAAAACATCATCCTGATTAGTGATTTACAACCGATTCGATTGAAGTTATTTTCATGGGTTGATTAAAACGGTAGGAATTTTAGCATTATTGAACGTTATTTGGGTACAAAAATCCAAAGGTTGTAAATCACTAATCAGGCTGATTTTTGGTTTGTAGGTCCACCAAGGGACTGGACAAACATCCATACGGTCAGCGCCCTCTGATCGTGTGCCACGTGGCTCGTATTGAGTGCTGTGACGGGCTTCCGTCACAACATCTGTGACACAAGTTTTACTCCCGTTCACTTGGCCGACTCCAAGATTCCATGATCAAATGGGTCCCACTAGAATGGGATTCCGTGACAGTGAGTTTGTAACCTGACAAGTTAGCTCGCGTAACAAGAAAGAGAGAGTTCTTGGAAAAATACAAGTTAGAACCACAGTCTATCATCTTCAGTGGACCCTCGTCTTACACCATAACGATGGAATACTTTTCTTTGATTGTAATCTTTTTTCTCATTGTGTGGGCTCAAAACCTTCCATCAGTCTAGTTTTTGGGCCATGTGCTATCAAAAAGTGGCCCACCAGTTGAAAGAGTAAAATTTTGATGACAGCAGGCAGTCCATTATATGAGCCACGTGGCAATAGCTTAGAGTACTCTAATCGTATGGATGTTTTGTCAATCCATAGCTGGACCTACAAACCAAAACTCAGCCTGATTAGTGATTTCATACCTTTGGTTCTTTGTACTCCAAATAATGGTCAATAATGCTCAAATTCACACGGTTAAAATCAACCCATGAAAATAACTCCAATCCAATGCCTAGAAATCACCAATCATGTTGATTTTTTTGTTTGTAGGTCCAGCAGCTAGGGATTGGAAATACATCCATACGGTCAGACTCCTCTAAGAGTATGCCACCTGGCTTATTGTGGTCTGTCATCGGCCTCGATGACAGTCCGTTGTCATCAAAACTTTACTCCAATTAAACCATTGATGAAAGTCTCCGGATCAGAGGCTGGATTAGTGGGCTCCGATCCTGATCCGGATCGGCCCATCTTGCCTGAGACAAGTGGAACTCCTTTTCTGAAACAGTGATCTCGGAGCGAGACAGAGCCTGATTTGGATCGGATCGATGGGCTCCGATCCCAATCCTGACCCGAATCAGCCAAGACTTTGAACAATACCGGATCAATGAGTTGGTGGCCCATTGAGAATGATGGATCTGAGGACCATCATGTCATAACTCTCTAAACATAATTTATTTTTTTTGGTAGGCCTTCTTTTTCTTCTTCCAACAGCCCAACTTGTCTTTCCAACTGCAATGAGTCTATAGGCGAAATTTGTGCAGCTTACATCAGCCAATAGCCTGAGACTTAGTCATCCAATCAAATGAAATACCAATTGATTAGGACTATTGAAGATATGTACACCCCATAATTCTACATCAAATAATTTACAATGTCAAATGGTACACTTCTGCTTCTGATGAATATGCACTTGCTGGTGGGTCCCATCAGGAGATATTACAGACTATTGCATAGCATGGTGTGATCCATGGATGTTTGAAAAAAAAAATATGTTGAATGGCCTACCAAGTAGATTATAGATGGATGGTTATGATCATTCAATTGAATCAAAATGCTATGCATATGTGTATGTTAGTGATATCTTATATCTGATATCCACCAATGGCCAACCATCTGATCGGATAGTTACAATCATCAAATCATGTCTGATCATGGAATAGTGGGTCTGCTTCATGGTTCTAAGTCTCCGCCAATCCCGTTCTGGATCGGGATCGGTGGCCATCAAGACGATCTGAAATGGGGTTGGCTCGCCCGAGATGCACTGTTCTCCTTCAAACTTCGTGTCATCTCGAGCGAGACGATCTGAGACGAGCGATCTACCCTTCGATCCGGATCGGGATCGGTGCACACCGATCCGGCCTCCGATCCCGAGATTTTCGACAATGGTCTGCTGTGGTATGCCAGTATCAAAATCCATGAAAATCAATAAGGGTTTACTTTGAATAAATAAAGAGAAAAGGGAAAAAATCCTTCAAAGAGAATTTTCTTTTTTTCTTTTCCATTCTTCAAAAGAAGGGCCAAAGATGAACACAAAAGTCTCATTATTGGTAGGTAAAGAAAAGCAACAGGGAGAACCAACTAAAAGCAATAAGCAATCTCAAAACAGAGAGAGGCTCAGCCACAAAGGTAGTTATGTAAGAAAAAGCTGCATCTGCACTAACTACCCCATCTGCTGAAAATCTGGACCCCCACCAAAGTACATGGAAAGACAACCAACAAAAGCTCTTGTTTTCCAAAATGGGAAGTTAGTCCTTCTGTGAGTACTATATTGATAACTTCTTGGTCACCTTTTCTTCTATGGCCCATCTGGCCTCACCCATAAGATACAAATCAACCAACCTTCTCCATGACCCCATAGAGAGAATCTGTGTTTCCCTTGTTTTCATCTTGTTCTTCTATAAATTAAAGAACTGGTAATAGGCACTAGGCACCATGGCTGTGTTCTATTTGAAGTTCTTCATCTGGGTCTTCTCATCAGTTAGCTATCTTCTTGTTTTTGTTTCTTCTTCATGGTGCCCTCATCACTTGACACAACAGACTAATCAGATGTTTGAACAGAGAACAGATAGGTTTTGGGAGTTTGAAGAACAATCCAACAGTTGGGTGGAAGTGAAATTGCCTTTTGATCTGGTTTCTTGTGTCAATGGGAATTGTACTAAAGTGGGTTCAATTGATCAGACGACGACGAAGAAGGAAGAGTACTTGCAGGGAGAATTTGATGCTCCTAAACAAGCTGAGAATTCGAAAAACAAGTATGACAGCAAAGAAGTATTGGAGGAGAGTTTTGATATGGTTCTGCCTCTGAGGAAGAGAATTTCTTTAACTAGAATGTCAGAGACATCTATTTGGGTTACAGGGGAAAGTGGGTCTATCTATGAGAGGTTCTGGAATGGGGTGCAGTGGGTAATTGCACCCCATGATTTACCAGTATCGGCCGGGGGTGCGGTTTCGGTTTTTATTGTCAATCAGACCATTCTTGCTCTATCTGAAGCAGGGAACCTCTATCAGGTAAACTACTCTGCATCCACTTCTCTTTTTATATCAAATAAAATCCTATTTCAATCTAAAATTCTGCATAAATTTCCTTCAGTTGAAAGTGTTTGATTACTTGGTGATCAGATTTACTCCTTAGATGTTCACTATTTAGATAATTTATGAGATTGGAACTGATAAAGTGATCTTGGATTAAATGAAGTTTGATTGTCAAATTAATTGAAAGGAACAAGAATGGCCTTCTGGCTGGTTACCGATGATTGTGGACTTACGCAAGTAGGATCTTTGCAAAGATGTCATGGTGCATATCATTACTAAAGTTTCTGTATGCCGACCAACTCTTATTTGTAAAAAATCAGAATTAATTAATTCACATTCAGAAACAACATACAGTAGTTCCTCTTTAAACATGGAGTTGAAGGTGTGAAATATCAATAACTTTGCGCTTATTCAAGCTAATGTGTTCTGTTCTGACTTTTCAGTTGCAGCTGAGTGAAAGTTCACAGCCAATTTGGACTGAGATCACACCTACATTTGAGCCCAGCACACATAGTAAAGAAACAGAAGCAAGCTCTACAATCCAACTCAAGTCCGGTATTGTTTCATATGACGAAGAGTGAGTCAATCGATCTAGTTTGAATTTATTATAGCTAGATCCCTAGGAAGGAGTCTATTTCTCAGGCACGTCAGTCCCATTATGTCAGTAACCTGCCAAATTTAACCCTCACTGAGAAACTTCTTGATGCTGCTATTGCCCATCAGGAGAGTGTACTTCTCCTCGATTAATGGATCATTGGTGGAACTCAGTGAAGTTGAGCCTCAGAGGTAAGACAGAAGATATTCAATACCTGTGCATGTAGTGTTTTGATTTTCATTTGTGGGTATGAATTAGATTCATATTAATAAAAGACTCTACATATTGATTGGATGTTGACTGAATTTATTGAACAGGTGGATATATCATGGCCGACCCCCTGGTGGAAATGTTGCAGCCATAGCTGATGCTGCCACTATTAGACCAGATGTAGTATTTACGGTTAGGTAATCTACTAGCAACTTTCATACTAGTAGTGTCCCTAGAGTTTTCCATGTACACACCAAAAATAATTTGTGGGATTCTCAAAAACACTCTAGTTGTGTTCAAATCACAATTTGATCAATCTTAGATGAAATTAGGCTTGTAGAAGATCAAGATGTCAGGGATGTAATGATGGACAGACAGTGTTCATTCCCTTCCATGACACAGAGTATGCTTTCTTGTTAATTTGGAAGTCATGCATGTCTAGCTAAAAATAAGATCATGCAGTGCAGTTCTACTGGAGATCTTTATGAATTCGATAGGAGCTCGAAGCCATCATGGAAGAAACATATATGGAGTGGAGGATCAAAACAAGAAACTTCATTGACACCATCCACAGGGTTTGCTTTGCACGGCTTGATCGGAGCTCAATCTCTATCCCTATTTCTTTTAACAAAGGTACCATACTGACAGTGATCTGCTACATCCTTGAACTATTTTTAACTCATTTCCTTAAACTAAGCTTATAGTATCCACACTCTATGCATAGTTCTTCCTTGTAAAATCAAAGAAACCATCACTAAGGACCTCTACAATAGCTTTTTTCCAGCAGTAAGGCTTTTATGTGCCCCCTAGTAGGTTGTACTTGGTAAACAGGTAGTGGGCTTGCCAAACCCCCACCCCTGACTTTTTTTTATAAGGGTATCTTAATGCATTCTCCTTCTTAATGTAGAAATATGATTGTAGATCCTTACTTTTCATGAACCAAAGCAACGTGAACTTAAAAACGTGCGAGAAACTAGGATTTCTAATTTTAGTTTAACAATCAAAGATATTCAATTTAATAACAGGACATGTCTTGCAACATTCATTGTCTTATATAACTTTGCATATATGCAGGCCAGTTATTTGGTTGAGCGACGGCTGCACCAAAGGAAGTGGAAATGGATAGTCCATGGAGGTCCAAAAGACCATCACCTGACTTCTATCACGCCATTTTCACAGAATGAATTGAATGAAAATATCTTCTCGTTATTCTTTACTACTTCTACTGGATCCATATTTGAATATCGACTTCCTAAACATTCAGGTAAGCTCCATTTTAAAACCTTGAATAGAAATGAAATTTCATCTTGTTTATTCAAATGCTTCGAGAGTTGTTCTCATTGAAATGAATAGTAGTGATGTTAGTAGTGTATATGCCTTTTTTTCTTTTGTATGATAAGTGTATAACACAATTTGCATCATTATTGTGTCTCGTAAATACACTAAAGATATCAGCATCGATTTTCATTAGAGATAATTCACATGTTGAATCATTTTTCCTCCTCTCCATATGTGGATGTTTTCACCAAATCTAGAAGAAGAGAATGGTACATTTTCTTGTTAACAAGGCCTTCATTATTGAGCTGCATGATACGACTTCAATGGGTATTAAACGTACTTTTTTCATGGTTTATTAGACAAAATATAAAGTTTTATAATCTTATTTTTCCTTTCTTATTTTCATGGTCTTGTGTTATTTGGGATTTAAACTATTCCTTTTACGATTTTCTTTCTGGTAAGTGTATACACGGTTTAACATGTAATTGTACGATGCAATCACAGGTTTTTAATCCAGTTCACCGGGAATACTGTATTCTTGACCTTCATCCCAGCTTCCCTCTCCTCTGACGTTTCCTCTGAGTTTGTTCTAATGCTTCACAAGTATCAAACCCTCCTGATTGCCCCTTATCTCATGTTTCCCTCCCTTCAGCTCTGATAACACAATTAATTGTTGTATCCATGAAAGTAGAACATCTTTCTCTGGATTATAACATTACACTCAAGGGAAAAAATGCATCTTCCATACATTTTATAAATCCACAAAAGTACAATTAATGTCAAATTTAACTTCCATTTCAAAAATATTTCATTAGGAAACAGTTCTTCCATGTTGTGAGAGAATTTTAAGCATATCTGACAACATTTCGAGCTTTATATTAAAAGTTATACTTCCGAGTTTGGCGATCCCTTCAGAATAAGATATGTAGTACATTTCCAAATAGAAGCAAAAGGAACTAAATCCTGAATGTAACTTTTTTATTGTAAGACAGGTATGTCTCAGGGTAACCAAATGCAAGAAACATGGGTGAATCACATGCATCCGCTTCATGCAAAAGCTGCTAGAGGTATTCCTGGGCTGCAGTTTCAAATGGGCAGGATACTTTTCCCACTAGATGATGGTAGACTTGCCGAACTCCATTTATCGGGAATCGGTGGCGAAGGTTCAGGCCCAACTCAGCCGGTTAATGTGCGAAGAAAAGCATCATTTAAGTATGAATGGTCAGTCTTAGATGCCCCAGAAACTGAAGGATGGAATGCAGAGTATTGCACAGAAGAACGTGGGCCCTCGAATTGCATCACAGGCATGAGAGACGAACCAAATGACTCGGGCATTACAAGGCCAACGGCACGAAGGCGGAAGGGATGGCAACCACATCAAAGTTATCTAGCTCCAAGTACATTGGATGGTAGCCCAGACAAGTCTTTGGACCAAAATAATTTCTTTTCAAATGGGATCAAGACTAACTTCCGTATGCGAGTGATGCAAGCAGGCAGATCATTTTTCCTCATAACGGATGGTGGCTTTACTTTTGAATACCTTTACGCTGAGAATGTATGGTTGTGGCTGAAGCATGAGCACTCAACAATTATGAAAGGCGTACTAGGAAACTACAATGGAAGTTTATTTTTGGTTGACATGCATGGAAATTTGCTTATCAGAGAAAGGAGCAGCGATGAACTAACATGGTTAAACTGCACTGCTATGAGAAAGGGAAGGCAAGTGATTGGGGGCCCTCCATGGGATGGAATACCTGGTGAAGCTCGGAGAGTTACAGAGGACTATGCACTCTTCTTTGTGAGCAAAAGTGGAAGATTAGTTCAGTTTACAGTAAGTTGAGAAGCAAAAAATACATTTACTTGTTTAATTACATTTATATAAATATTAATGATTAAACGCAAAGATGGAATTTCTTAAGAAAATATGTACAAGGTAAATATATATAATAACCTATGCACAATCCTTCATTCAGCGTGATACTTACCCCACATATCATATAGGTCTTCTTGCGAAAGTTCAAGTGGAAAGACTGCCGAAACCCACCGAATACTAGAATTGCATGTATAGTAGATCAGGAAATATTCAGAACAAATATAGTGTTCGTTGTTGGAAGGAATGGACGACTATATCAGTATAACAAAGTGACTGAATTATGGCACGAGCACTACCAGTCCCCGCATCTGATTCTATCAAGATTGCCAGGAACTGCTATGAGACTGTCATTGCTATCACTAATGGGCTCCATTTTTTTGGTTTCGGAAGATGGTGGCCTCGTTGAATATCACTGGAACACATTGGATGGATGGAATTGGGTGGAACATGGAACTCCGGATAAAAGTGTGACCTTGGTTGGTGCACCAGGTCCATGCTTTCAAAGTAATCAATTGTTTCTGATTGGCTCAGATGGTGAAGTTTATCTTAGATATTTGGATCAAGCAACATGGAAATGGAAAAACTACAGTTTCCCTTCTGTGGAAAATATGGCTTTTAAAGATCAAACAAGAACAGGAGCAGAAGATAGCAAAAGTGAAGTTTTTTTCAGTGAAGATGTTGTGGATGCTTTTGAGAAGAATGCACAAATCTTAAATGATCTCAACAGAAACTGTGATGCGAAGGTTAGTAGCAATCTGCTTTCTTCAGTAGCAGTGGCAGTAGGTAATGTAAAACTAATACTGAATTACTTATCAAAAAAAAAAAGCTAATATTGAATGGGGGTCCTGATCTTACACAGGTGGCATCAATACGACCAATTCCATTTTCTGAGGATTCAGTTGTCTTTGAATTAAGAGATGGCAGGGTAAGTAATCAGAATCTAATTAGTAAATTAATCTGATTTTCCCATCACATCTAAAAAGAGAAATCAAATTTCCATTTCCATTTCAATTCCTTCATAGAATGGGATAGAGTTGTATGTACCATATAAATACAACTCTAACAGAAGTGAAATGAAATTTCAAGGGAAAGTTAATGAACACCTGATACAATTGAAATATAATATCTTATGGATAGACATAAATTTGCATAAAAAATTCAAATAGTTTCTTGAAAATTGTGACCAATCTCCTCAAACATTTTTTTATGAGAAATCTGATGCAACCCTCATACCGAAAAAGCAAAGAAAGGTGTGCAGTGGTCAGCATTGTCATGATGATCATGTATCTTTATACTTATTGAATTGTCACATAGTTTCATTTCAAAGGGGTGAAAAATAAATGGAAAATTTTGAAGAATTAAGGCTTTGTATGGTGATCAACAAAACGTTTTACAGAAAAAGGATTTGTATGTCAGAAAGTGTTGATACATAAAAGGTTTTATGACATTTAGGCTCTGTATGGTGATCAACAAAAAGTTTTACAGAAAAGGATTTGTATGTTAGAAAGTGTTGATGCAGAAAAAGTTTTATGACATTTATATGCACAAATCATTTCTAGAAAACTTATTCAGGGCAACCATACAAAGCCTTATATGCAAAAATCATTTCTAGAAAATTTATTCATGGCAAGCATACAGAGACTTACAGTGAATTATCTTGCAAATTGTGTGTGTGTGTGTAAAGAGAGAGGGAGGGAGAAAGGAATTACTCACACCTCTACTTCATGGCAGTTGGCAGAATTGCGAAGAATAGAGGATGCACAATGGGCTTGGTCACGAACCATTGGCACCCCGACAAGTCTATGCCTTGCAAATTATTGGACTGGTTTGGTGTCATGATACTAAATACACCCTTCTGGGAAAAAATGATTGTACAGAATAGATGCAGAAATATGGTAATCAACATTTTACAGTCTAGAAGATCCATCACAAGCAACGTTGTACAATCTTGTTTTTGGTGAGCAAACTGGGATTGAACATAGTGATCCTCGTGGTTGAGGTATAAAATGTCAACCAATTGAGCTATGGTCTCAACCCCTTGTATAGTGTAAGAACAAGACCCAATGTAAAGTTACAAAGATGTAAGCTATAATTGAATAAATTGCATAACAAGAAAATACTATAATGTTGTGGTCTCCATCCTTCTTGGATTAACATATAGTTATTGTGTAACTTTAATTTGTTTAGAGTATCTTGGATTATGAAGTAATCGATCGAGGTATTTCTACAAAAAAAAAAAAAAAAGATTGGTTTATTTGGCCTCTGAAATAATTTTGATAGCCTTTAGAGTTGGATAATTTCTATGAATGTCGGTGTTTTAAAGTTTACACATATGGGCAGTTTATGCTAAAAAGAATGTGCTTGACTTGAGGCAGCTCATTCCTTTCTAAGAATTATTTTGAGAGGGAGTGATCTCCTCACCTGTGTGGGAGGTATTTCTAACTTGTATTGGTCTAATTTCTTTTACCAAGTTAGGCGACTATTTCCGTATTTTTTATTTTAAAGTAAATCTGTTCATTAGTTGTAGATGTATAGCACTTTATTACTCCTTCTATGTATTACTGATTTTACTTTTATATTCTAGTTTGTTGCTTTCTACCTATCTGAAGTTGCAACATTAAATAACTTCCAAAGGGAAGTTACGGAACGTTTGGTATCAGAATTGCAAGAAAAACAAGAGCATAGCTTGTGGGCAAGCTCATGGCAGAGAGACAAAAATATTTTTAATTTTCGGAGTAGTGGCCATTATTAAATGTTGTGGGCTAACACCATGCAATCCTGTGTTTAAACCATGTTGATGTAAGCAACCAGTTGTGTGGCTTATATCACATAGCCTTTAAACACCATTGATTGTGGTATCCACTATGTTGGAAAATTGGAACCTACATGACTATTTACTCAGCAACTCATAAGCCATGACTCCTCTATACCAAAAAAAGTGGCACATTCTCATCAACCTGGGTCATCCAGTCAAAAGTGCCCTTGTGGGAGATCTCTTAAAGAAAAACATCGATCGAATGATCCTAATTGTGGGGACAAATCTAGTCTATGTCACACCCCCAAATTCACACGCTAGAATATCTCTATATGTGCACGAATCATTAGGCACGAACTAAAAACAAATCCCAATACATCACAAGAATTTGGAGTTCATCTCATTAATGTCAGATCAATATAAAAACCACAATGATAATAAACTAAATAAAACTTAAACCAAAATATTCCATTGGGTTTGAATATCAACCCAATAAACAAAGCTAAAGTATCTCAATATCTAAATGAAATACAACTCGTGAACCACCCAAAAGGCCACTAACAAAAGAATTGACTAAGAAAGCAAACTAACTATTGACTACCCAACTGATCTAGATCCTCATCAGATATCTCAGTTGTGAGGTCTATATTTTAGTGTTGGTTGATTCCATTTGACAAAATGAGAGTTAGTGTCTTCCTTAGGCCCTGCTTGGTTTGCTACACTTGGGTGCATTTTGCAATGTAGTGCAAATGTAGCATCTTGTGTTGTATTCACTTATAATGCAAGTCACTTACAAATGTTTGGTTCACGCCCTATAAATATATGCAAACAAAGTTTAGCTGATTGGTTGGTAGTGCATTGCAAAAGAATGCAATAGATTATTTTATTTCTTGATTTTTTTTAAAAAAAAATGCACAATAATTTTATTGATATCGTGTTGTTTTTTTTTATTATTATTATTTTTAGGAGGGGAATGCTTGGGGTTGGGCAGCCTTGACCAACAATATCAAAAAGTAGAAAACTAAAATAAAAATTAAAAATTAAAAGATAATAATAAAAAATAACCACAGTTATTATTATTATTAATATTTTTCGGAAGAAAAAATGTTGAGCTAATACAATGCACCCACTTGCATCAGTTTTTGGGCTGCACTTGCTTGCATCTATTTTGTTAAAGAGTTTGCAAGGGCTTGGAACCCACTTGCACGATAGTTCATTTACAGGTCTCCAACCAATCACTTGCAATCCCAAAATTGTGGCAAGTGCGTGCATTGCACTCAATTTGCTGTGAACCAAGCATGGCCTTAATGTGTGGTAGGATGTGTGAGTGTCCATTGGTTATATCACTCAAGACCACTAGAAGATTCGAGAAGCATTGAAATTCGGTTGAAGACGATCACACTTAAGATGGTAAGACCCCTAATTCTAGGTGGTTAATAATGTTAATTAATCTCTTAAAACACTTACAGCTCTTGTTTTTCATGTCAGAAAGAGGAGTAGATCGTTGAAGTTTTTTCAAGTCTTTTTATGTAACATTCAATCGATCCAGGTCACTCTTGATCGACAGGAGAGTAATTTTATGTGCACTAAAAAATTATGTCGATTTGGCCTTCGATCGATCGAGTATTTCTGACCGATCAATCGAAGAACAAAATAGGCCAGAAATTGAGTTCTTCCTTGAGTCAATCGGATAATGATTAGATTGTATTTGATCGATTGAATTGATTTCGTTTAGCCTCTGATCGATCGAACCTATAAAATCTGATCGATCGGACCGCGCGCAAAATTGACTGTTCAAATCTATTATGTTTCTTACTTTGGCATAACTACCTTCTAATTTGAAGGCTAGCTTTTCCATACTATATATATGGATGCTTAATAGGAAAACCTAACAACAATAAGGACTCAAAACCTTAGTGTTGATTAAAGTAGCTTATGGCTTCAAAACCCTAGATAAGTACATATTCCAAGCCTTGATCATACTAAGAACACCATGATCCATCTTAGTTCTTAATGGGAGTTCATAACCACCATTGGTTCATTGATGCTCATGTGATTCGAGTGGTAGGATTTGGGGATAGACCAAATTGGTTCATTCGATCGTGATCAGTGAATAAGGCGCTCATAGAATTTGGCATGTGGTGAGTAAAGAAAGCGTGAATGCAGTGGTTGTTGGCTTAAGCGATTCGAGTCTGAAGACAATGTTGTGTGTGGGTACTTCTTGTGCTCTATTAGCTTAGTGGTCCTTTCACATTTGGACGTGGCCTCAAGGATTTTCTCTGATGGGTTTTCTCGTAAACAATCGTCAAAGTACCTTGTCTTCGGATTATCATGACCTAGAGGATGAATTGGTCTTATTTAAATTATATACCAATTAAAAATTGATTAACCTATTCAAAAACTATTCGGTAAATGTTAGGGTTCCTATTGCACGCTTGTGACTAGCGGAAGTATATTAAAGTAAATAAAAAATCAAATATGGCACACGGTTTTTACGAAAAAAACCTTGGGACTGCGTCTAGTAAAAATCACAACACTAATAAAAAGACAGAGATACAAACTGTTACCCATGTATACGACTCACAACTGAATACAACTCCAACAGACCTCTATCGGTCGATTTACTACATCACCTTTACACGCCTCAAATCGCACAAAATGCCTTTAGGGTTTGATTCTGAGTTTGATCTGGAATCCTACCGAATCGAGCCAACTCATCACCACAAGTTCACACCCAAGCAAAGGATGGAGTATACACAAACACGGAAAAGTAAAATACACTTCAACAGAGTAGATCAACACATCATAGAAGAAGCTGATTTAATCATGAAGAGTTATCACTCCAGAAATACTCAAGATCAAGGTTTAAACATTTGATCAAAAGATCTTGAGTAAACACAAGAGTATACCTAGAATAGGTTGAAAAAATCTTCAAATCCCTAGGTCTTCTACTAAAAATATCTTGTAGAAATTCTCTTTATATTTTTATTCACTTCAGGTTATTAAACCCTACAAATTAAAGTGGTTATATAGTAGGTGTGGGGGAAAAATATCTGATCTAACCCACACAATCTTCGAGGTCAGACGATTCGGATTATGGTGATGATCGGACGACTCTGATGCTCCAGGATGGAACTGATTTCTCCTCTGCGAAGGATAGGATGATCTCCAGATGAGATTTGGTTGTACCTGTTGACAAGACTCCGACGCTCAAGTCAGCTTGGGAAATGTAACAGGTTTTAGGAAATAGTAAAAGATTTCAGAGTTTAGGCTATCTGGATCTGGAGAGCAAGATCCTCTTCTCAGTCCTGAGGGTCTCATATTTATACCCTTAGAACTGGGCGTGACTCACCTTCCACGTGTCTAGTCGTTATCAGTCAATGATGACTCGGATAAATTCTGTTGTAAAACAGAATCTTATGGTTATATCTTGACTTCCTTGATTCGGTTATACCTGAAATAACTGAAATGACACTGAGGTGGCATCCTTCGTGTCAGGTATTCAGATAAGATGATGTCGAATTCGTGATAGTTCAACTAGCTGCCATGTGGCCAATATTCATTAGTTAAGAAATAAATTGTATTCAGAATACTTACCTCGTACGTAAGAGATCCTACCACGTAAGTCATTTGACATCATCTGGCTTTGCCGGGATGATATTGAAATAGATCCCGTCAAGTAAGTCTGATGACCTTGTCGGGATAAATGCATCCAGCCAATAATGTGACCTTGCCGGGATAATGTCCCGGGAAGAGATGCTGGATTTCCCGGGATGAGATACTAGAGTTGCCAGGATGAATTCTCGGGATGACATATTTGGATTTCCCGGGACGATATGCTTGAGTTTCCCGGCATGAGAACCTTGAGTTCCCGGGATGAGATTGTAAAAGATCCCGTCAAGCTTGTTGGACATGTTGGGATGAGATTGTAAAAGATCCCGTCAAGTATGTCTGGAGGTCTTGCCGGGATTATGTTTGTAAAGATCCCGTCTATCCAGTATATCTTCCCGGGAGTATATTGTAAATGATCCCGTCAAGCTTTTTGGACATGTTGGGATGAGATTGTAAAAGATCCCGTCAAGTATGTCTGGAGGTCTTGCCGGGATTATGTTTGTAAATATCCCGCCTATCCAGTATATCTTCCCGGGAGTATATTGTAAATGATCCCGTCAAGATTGTTGGACATGTTGGGATGAGATTCAACAATATGTCGGGCAAGATTGAATACTTCCCGACATATTAGAGGCTAAGACACTAATATATTCTGTTAGCATCACTTCCATGTGTCAATCATTTAATCCTGACACGTGGCATTTCCAAGTAATGGAAATCGTGTGACACGATGGGCAGTTTATGGCTCCTGATGATGATTCCAGCGCATTTACTCTCGCGTGCTGTCTTCTAACACGCGTCGTGTATTCGAAACCGCACGTGCTAAGCCAGAGATACGTGTCCAATTTTGACTTGCTGGAAAATACGGCACCCACATCGCCCCCCTTTTTGAGAAGATCGATAAATGACCGTCGTATCTTCTGAAAAAGATCTTGGCCATCCACGTTTCATCTCTGTTTCTTAGCCGTTGGATCACGTAATAACCAATCGATCATTTTCCTCCGCATTTAATATGCGCTTACTGCTTGCTGTATACATGAGACGTGTCCGTACCAACGTGCTGCCCAACGTATGTTGTCGAATGGAATGATTGATGGGTACAGTACTCGAGGGAATAGGTAACCGAACCGTCGAGTAACAAATCTTTCGAGTTTTGGCGCCCGAGATTTGATATTGCCAAACTGCTGGTTTGATATAACCAGATCTTTGCCTATAAAAGGTGTGGGGGAAAAATATCTGATCTAACCCACACAATCTTCGAGGTCAGACGATTCGGATTATGGTGATGATCGGACGACTCTGATGCTCCAGGATGGAACTGCTTTCTCCTCTGCGAAGGATAGGATGATCTCCAGATGAGATTTGGTTGTACCTGTTGACAAGACTCCGACGCTCAAGTCAGCTTGGGAAATGTAACAGGTTTTAGGAAATAGTAAAAGATTTCAGAGTTTAGGCTATCTGGATCTGGAGAGCAAGATCCTCTTCTCAGTCCTGAGGGTCTCATATTTATACCCTTAGAACTGGGCGTGACTCACCTTCCACGTGTCTAGTCGTTATCAGTCAATGATGACTCGGATAAATTCTGTTGTAAAACAGAATCTTATGGTGATATCTTGACTTCTTTGATTCGGTTATACTTGAAATAACTCGTACGTAAGAGATCCTGCCACGTAAGTCATTTGACATCATCTGGCTTTGCCGGGATGATATTGAAATAGATCCCGTCAAGTAAGTCTGATGACCTTGTCGGGATAAATGCATCCAGCCAATAATGTGACCTTGCCGGGATAATGTCCCGGGAAGAGATGCTGGATTTCCCGGGATGAGATACTAGAGTTGCCAGGATGAATTCTCAGGATGACATATTTGGATTTCCCGGGACGATATGCTTGAGTTTCCCGGCATGAGAACCTTGAGTTCCCGGGATGAGATTGTAAAAGATCCCGTCAAGCTTGTTGGACATGTTGGGATGAGATTGTAAAAGATCCCGTCAAGTATGTCTGGAGGTCTTGCCGGGATTATGTTTGTAAAGATCCCGTCTATCCAGTATATCTTCCCGGGAGTATATTGTAAATGATCCCGTCAAGCTTTTTGGACATGTTGGGATGAGATTGTAAAAGATCCCGTCAAGTATGTCTGGAGGTCTTGCCGGGATTATGTTTGTAAATATCCCACCTATCCAGTATATCTTCCCGGGAGTATATTGTAAATGATCCCGTCAAGATTGTTGGGCATGTTGGGATGAGATTCAACAATATGTCGAGCAACATTGAATACTTCCCGACATATTAGAGGCTAAGACACTAATATATTCTGTTAGCATCACTTCCATGTGTCAATCATTCAATCCTGACACGTGGCATTTCCAAGTAATGGAAATCGTGTGACACGATGGGCAGTTTATGGCTCCTGATGATGATTCCAGCGCATTTACTCTCGCGTGCTGTCTTCTAACACGCGTCGTGTATTCGAAACCGCACGTGCTAAGCCAGAGATACGTGTCCAATTTTGACTTGCTGGAAAATACGGCACCCACATCGCCCCCCTTTTTGAGAAGATCGATAAATGACCGTCGTATCTTCTGAAAAAGATCTTGGCCATCCACGTTTCATCTCTGTTTCTTAGCCGTTGGATCACGTAATAACCAATCGATCATTTTCCTCCGCATTTAATATGCGCTTACTGCTTGCTGTATACATGAGACGTGTCCGTACCAACGTGCTGCCCAACGTATGTTGTCGAATGGAATGATTGATGGGTACAGTACTCGAGGGAATAGGTAACCGAACCGTCGAGTAACAAATCTTTCGAGTTTTGGCGCCCGAGATTTGATATTGCCAAACTGCTGGTTTGATATAACCAAATCTTTGCCTATAAAAGGTTTATTCACCTCTTTCTTCCATTTCTTCGCTCTGGTCAGTGCTCTGCAATACTTTAAGCTTCAAGCTCAAGCTGTTCTTCACCTGTATCTCCTCTGTTTGCTGCTTCCAGACTGTAACGGTACTTTTCTCTCATCTGCTATCCCCTCTCGTATACCTTCAACTTCCTCTTCATCTTTTTCCAAATGGCTAGGGGTAAAAGGGTTCTTGAAGATACCGAAGAAATGGTTCCCAGAGAACCAGTAGAAACCAATGTTGATGTAAAGGAGCAATTATCCTCTGATTCGTTGGATAGAGAAGTAGATATATATAGGGAGGAACCAATAATTCCTCAAGTAATCGTCAGGGTCCCAACTTATGGGAATGACCCTTATATTGTAGGTTTGAGAAAAGAATTTGCCATTCCTTCTTCCGTTTTTGTTAATATCGGTTCTCGTCATGGAGAAAATACCAACCCTGGCGAAATAAGCATCACTCGGCTTCAATTGAAGTTCGGGTTAACCCTACCTTTGACTCCTTTAGTGAGGGAAGTCCTCTGGTTCTACGACCGGGCTCCCGGCCAGATGCACGGAAATTTTTGGCGTCTGATGAATAGGATAGAGTATTTCAACTCTACGAGTAAATACCAGATCGGTCTCTCCGAGATCGATTATCTGTACATTTTGAGGAGATGCCCAGACTCCTTCGATACCGATATGTTCTGGTCGGTAGCTGCCCGGAATAAAAATCAGAAGATAGTTGAGAGCCTGCCCGATAGTCATAAGGGATGGCACTCTGATCCTCTGCTGGTGACTGGATCTTGGGAATTTGACGAGGGTGTGGAGGGGAGCTCCAGCAGCCATAGAGTCCGTACAAGCTTTAACTTGTCGGGTAAGCTCCTCTTTATATCTCGTCAATCTCCTTTAGATTCAGTTAATCAATCTACTAATCAATCCCCTCTCTTCTCTGCTGTAGACTATATCAGACGTCCCTGGAAATATCCTCAGGATATAGACGACAAGGTCAAATATATTCTGAGGAAAATCCCTAAGGTCGTAAAGCAATGGTCCCTGGCGGGATTAATTGATAAAAATCAAAGATCCTCGTCTCCTACTCTTGTCATCCCACGGGAGCAGCGAATAACTGCTCCCGACTATTCGCGGAAGCGTCCCGCTGTTGAAGTCGCTGCAAGGGAAGATGAGTCTCGGGAAGAAGAGACAATAAGTCCCGACATCCCCTTAATAAAGAGACCTCGTCAAACTCATAGTGCGCCAGCTCATGTAGAGCCTCCAACAAGTCGGGTCACGTCTGCTCCTTATCCCGTGGCCGAATTCTTCAGACATCCAGATGGTCGTCAAGAACCTCTGAATGATTTTGCCCGGGAACTTGTTCGGTTGGAAGAGGCAGAGGTATCTTCTTCTATAGCTGATGTCTAGCTCTTATGCTTCTATGATCATCTAACTTGTTACCTCCTGTGCAGATGGAGGGTAGAATGACTGAAATGCGGAAGGACACCTTTGCTGCCCCAGCTCTGGCGCCAAAAAAGAAAAGAAGATTGATCAAGGGATTAGCTCCCGAACTTGAGGCATCAATGATTCGGGATGGTATAGTGGCTACAAAGGCTAATCTGGCTGGTGGCTCTTCATCGACTCAGCCTTCTGGGACCCCAGATTCTCCTTCGGTAACTGTCATACCTACTGCTTCTCCCTCGATCGCCATTACGCGGTCTCCTCCTGGATTCCTTCCTTCTCCAGAGCTTCAACCAATATCTACCCCTCCATCAACCTCTCGTCCAACAGACGCTGCCGGGCCCAGTCATTCACTTGGTGAGCACAATCGTTCTTCTTCATTCCCGTCTGGTACAGCATTTGATTTAATTGATACATGGGTTACACTGAAAAAATTGTGGTGGCAAGATAACCCCATTGTAGGTTTACGAGATTTCACTGGCGTGGAACCGTATATCATGAATGCTGGTTGCCTGCCAAATGGGCAGCCTATCTCGGAGCAAAGCTCCATTGCTGATGCCGGGGTGGCTTCGACGTTAATCGAACGAATCTGCCTCCCACGGGACAGGTTACGTTACATTGACATGCCTTCCCCAAAAGTGCCCTGTGAAGTTCTCAGTCGTTCCCTTCTGGAGGTAAGAATTTATTCTTTGTACTGCTCTTTCTGATAAAGTCTTCCAATATATTCAAACACTTCCTTCTGCCTGCAGAGTATCCATGCCTATGTAGGTCTGAGGGATTATCTTGGTGATCTCCTCCAAAATTATACTGCCCTTGTCGAAAAATCAAGTGCGTCCGAAGCTAAACTTCAACTGGCCGAGGAGCAAATTCAAGCGGCCAATCTCTCTGCCGAAGTTTCCAAGACCAAGGCTGAAATGGAGAGAAAATTGGCTCTTGAAGCCCTTGCTTCAAAGAAAAAAGCTGAAGATAACTTGATTAAAGTCAAGGCGGAATATGCAAAATTCAAGGAGGGAGCCAGCCGCCTGCAAGATGATCTGGAAAAGATGACCGTTGAGAGGAATGAAACCAAACAAGCATCTGATGCCCTCCAACAAGAATCTTATGATAAGGGATACCGGGAAGGCTTCGCCAAATGTGAAGCCATGATGGAAGAAGGAGATGAAGATCTAGTCCAAGATATGGTTCAGCCTGAACCACTTGTCGGGACGATAATTTCAACAGAAATACTTCAAGAACCATCTCCAACCATCCCGGCACCCGAAGTTGCTCCAGCCTCTTGTCAGACAGACATGGTGACTCCAGGAGGGGATGTCACAGTAAATCCTATCACTCAGCCGGTTGGCGGGCAGGATGTGACACCTCTATGATTTTTGTAACTAACCTTATGGGATTACAATTGTAGATGCCATTTAAGGCTTTTGAATATAATAGAATACTTTTTCTGTCACTGTATGAACTGAATACTTATCAAAATAGGAATTCAATGTGTTAAAATTCAATAATCCTAGTCATGAATTTAGGTTTGTCGGGAATCAACCTGTGCTATCCCGACTAGGATTTCATGGTCAACTATAATCTCACTAAGATTTTATAAATGACGACAATCTCATTAATTCTAGTCGCATGACTAAGAATCTTTAAATCATCCCAGCCTTCCGGTTTGTATACTTGGAATCTTATCATGGCAAGAAGCCAAGATTGATAAAAATCCAAGGCTCCCGGCTAAGGCTCTGTATTCGACGTGAATCACCTCAATTCTAGTCGCATGACTTAGAATTTTAGATCATCCCGGCCTTCCGGTTTGTAACTCCCGGCTTAGGACTTTGTATTCAACGTGAATCACCTCAATTCTAGTCGCATGACTTAGAATTTTAGATCATCCCGGCCTTCCGGTTTGTAACTCCCGGCTTAGGACTTTGTATTCGACGTGAATCACCTCAATTCTAGTCGCATGACTTAGAATTTTAGATCATCCCGGCCTCCCGGCCTTCCGGTTTGTAACTCCCGGCTTAGGACTTTGTATTCGACGTGAATCACCTCAATTCTAGTCGCATGACTTAGAATTTTAGATCATCCCGGCCTTCCGGTTTGTAACTCCCGGCTTAAGACTTTGTAATCGACGTGAATCTCCTCAATTCTAGTCGCATGACTTAGAATTTTAGATCATCCCGGCCTTCCGGTTTGTAACTCCCGGCTTAGGACTTTGTAATCGACGTGAATCTCCTCAATTCTAGTCGCATGACTTAGAATTTTAGATCATCCCGGCCTTCCGGTTTGTAACTCCCGACTTAGGACTTTGTAATCGATGATGATGCTTCTTGTATGAGAAACTTGGAATCATTTTTATTGATAAAAAATCCGCATATTAAACGCGTTCCACGGTCTTTCAAATACATCTCCATCTTGTGTTTTCAAATAGTACGCCCCGTTCTGCCCAATCCTGTCAATAAGGTAAGGACCTTCCCAATTGGCACCCAGTTTGCCACTCCCGGGCTCTCTGGTATTGTCAAATACTTTTCTCAGTACCAAATCTCCAACTTTGAAGGTCCTGCGTCTGACGCGGCGATCATATGACCGTTTGATAGTTTGCTGATAATTAGCCAATCTCACAACTGATAGGTGCAAGATCTCATTCAGATGTTTGACCTTCCTGATTTTAATCCTGTCTACCCTCTCCGTCTCTCCACGGGATAGTTGCCGTCCTCCCCCGTGTATAACATCAATTACCAACCCGCGTTCTTGCTGTTTCACGGGGTTCTTATCCTTCTTGAGAACCTCGGCTCTAGCTACTGCCCCAGTCGTGCTGGCAATGAACTGTTGCAAAAAGCCTTGGTTAATCAGGTCCTCAATCTTATGCTTCAGCGCCCAGCATTTATTGGTTATGTGCCCTGCTTCTTGGTGGAAGGCACAGAACAGATTCATATCTCTATCTCCCTTCAAATCCGGCCTCATTGGTCGGGGATATTGAAGATACTTCTCGTTCTTAATCAGATCAAATATCTGACTAATGGTCTTGTTCAAGGATGTAAAAATCCTCTTCTCTCGACGGGGATACTGTCCGGTGCTCCCCGACTTCTCTGGTATCTTCACGGGAATCTCTGCCGTCGTGATAATCTCAGCTGCAGCCTTCTGCTTTCCCTTCGAAATTTTGCTGGAGGTCGAGGCCTTCTTCACCTCATTCACAGATATAGCCACTCCTTGGCCTCGCTGGAGTGTGTCGTCCTCAAGTTTAGAGTATTTCTCAACTCGAAGAAACAGGGCTTCCATACTCACTGGCCTATTCTTCGTTAGAGACATGTATAGTCCAGAACTTGTGGATAATGTCTTGCGAAAGGCTGTAACGGCATGCTTATCATCACAGTCTTCCACTGTGGTCATGAGAGTACGGAATCTCTTTGTAAAATCTCGCAAGGTTTCTTTCTGATCACAATGGACATTAAATAGTACATCGACATCGTTCTTATGTAATCTGTTGCAAGAATATCGAGTGATGAAGAGAGTACTTAACTTGGTGAAGTCAGAAATGGTTCGGGGGGCTATCTGGTTAAACCAGATCAATGCATCGTCGCTTAAAGTAGAAGGGAACATCCTGCAGAGGAGTTCATCTTGAAACTCCCACATCGTCATCGCCTTTCTGAAGCGAAGTACGTGATTCACAGGATCTGTCTCTCCTGTGAATATCGAAAATTTGGGATAAGAGAAAGATTTTGGGGCACGGTACCCTTGTATCTCTTCTGTAAAAGGAGAATCTCTGGGAATTCTCGTTGCCATCGCTGTCATTTTATCAGCCAATGTTTCTTTTTTTCCCATCATCTCAGCTACCAGATCAGCTATCTGCTTCCTGGTTTCTGGCTGAATATGATCCGAGCTTTGTTGACAGGAAGACTCAGCTTTATGACGCTTCTCTGGAAGCGGAATTTGGGAATCTCCATGTCTACTACGTGGATTCCGCAAGACAGATTCTTCTGAATTTGATCTGTCCGAATGGAAATGACTTTTCTCATGGTGACTATGCCCGGCTGTACCAGATATATAGCCACCGGTTCGTTCAGCAGTCATCCGCTGCTTCAACTCCTCATTCTCTTCGCGCAATTGGGCAATCATCTTCTGTTGATTGTCCAATTCTCTCGCTCTTCTGCCCTCCGTAATAGCATCTCTGAGATCGCTAGTCGGATTATTCTCTCTTCCACTCCTGAGACCTGTGCGTCTGGTATCCACCATTGTTCGAATCGAATATCTCTTAGAACGGAAAACTTCTAGTCGTTTCCCACAGACGGCGCCAAAAGATGTGGGGGAAAAATATCTGATCTAACCCACACAATCTTCGAGGTCAGACGATTCGGATTATGGTGATGATCGGACGACTCTGATGCTCCAGGATGGAACTGCTTTCTCCTCTGCGAAGGATAGGATGATCTCCAGATGAGATTTGGTTGTACTTGTTGACAAGACTCCGACGCTCAAGTCAGCTTGGGAAATGTAACAGGTTTTAGGAAATAGTAAAAGATTTCAGAGTTTAGGCTATCTGGATCTGGAGAGCAAGATCCTCTTCTCAGTCCTGAGGGTCTCATATTTATACCCTTAGAACTGGGCGTGACTCACCTTCCACGTGTCTAGTCGTTATCAGTCAATGATGACTCGGATAAATTCTGTTGTAAAACAGAATCTTATGGTTATATCTTGACTTCCTTGATTCGGTTATACCTGAAATAACTGAAATGACACTGAGGTGGCATCCTTCGTGTCAGGTATTCAGATAAGATGATGTCGAATTCGTGATAGTTCAACTAGCTGCCATGTGGCCAATATTCATTAGTTAAGAAATCAATTGTATTCAGAATACTTACCTCGTACGTAAGAGATCCTGCCACGTAAGTGATTTGACATCATCTGGCTTTGCCGGGATGATATTGAAATAGATCCCGTAAAGTAAGTCTGATGACCTTGTCGGGATAAATGCATCTAGCCAATAATGTGACCTTGCCGGGATAATGTCCCGGGAAGAGATGCTGGATTTCCCCGGATGAGATACTAGAGTTGCCAGGATGAATTCTCGGGATGACATATTTGGATTTCCCGGGACGATATGCTTGAGTTTCCCGGCATGAGAACCTTGAGTTCCCGGGATGAGATTGTAAAAGATCCCGTCAAGCTTGTTGGACATGTTGGGATGAGATTGTAAAAGATCCCGTCAAGTATGTCTGGAGGTCTTGCCGGGATTATGTTTGTAAAGATCCCGTCTATCCAGTATATCTTCCCGGGAGTATATTGTAAATGATCCCGTCAAGCTTTTTGGACATGTTGGGATGAGATTGTAAAAGATCCCGTCAAGTATGTCTGGAGGTCTTGCCGGGATTATGTTTGTAAATATCCCGCCTATCCAGTATATCTTCCCGGGAGTATATTGTAAATGATCCCGTCAAGATTGTTGGACATGTTGGGATGAGATTCAACAATATGTCAGGCAAGATTGAATACTTCCCGACATATTAGAGGCTAAGACACTAATATATTCTATTAGCATCACTTATATGTGTCAATCATTCAATCCTGACACGTGGCATTTCCAAGTAATGGAAATCGTGTGACACGATGGGCAGTTTATGGCTCCTGATGATGATTCCAGCGTATTTACTCTCGCGTGCTGTCTTCTAACACGCGTCGTGTATTCGAAACCGCACGTGCTAAGCCAGAGATACGTGTCCAATTTTGACTTGCTGGAAAATACGGCACCCACAGTAGGTAATCCAAAAGAAGAGTCTTAAACTGATTAGGAAACTTTGGGAACAAAAATTGAATTTTAGGCAAGTTTTCGTAACTGAAAATTGTAAATTCGATCGACCCAAATGTGATCTCGTTCGACCCACATTTCCCGAGAAGAATGTGTGCGATTTGTGAAGAAATCGATCGAACATAAGATGATAAGTGACTTAGAGACCTTTAGATTTAAGTGATTAAATGGACATCATAAATCTCTATGAAAACTTTAGACTATAGGTACCTAATCAGAGATTTGATCACTAGAAAAATTTAGAGAATTTTTTCTAAAAAAACTATTTTTTGATCTTCGATCAACCAGGAGAGTACATCTGATCGATTAGAGAACAAGTTGCTAAAAAATAAGTACTCGAGAAATTTTCAAGTGATCACATTCGATTGATCGAGAAAGTACATTCGATTGATCAGAGAAGAGAAAGTGTGTTAGTTATAGAGACATATCTTTGTCTCCGATCGATCAGAAGACTACATTCAATCGATCGGAGTTACTGAAAATAAAAAAAAAAATTCCTATGCTATTCCAATTTTTCACTTAACTTCATTCTATTTTGGACCATTTCCTGTCCACATTATAAATAGAAATGTTGAGGAATGAAAATCTAACAACAACTTCTAATATCCAAGAACGAAAAGCCTAACTTTGAAAAACCTTCCTTTTTTGGAAAACTTTCAAAAACCTTGAAAAGTAGTTTGAACTCCTAGGGATTATTTTGAATCTTTAGTTTTGATCTTTTAAGCTTGATGTCCAATTCCTAGAGAATTTTTATTTTTCAAGCTTAAGATCACTCTTTAATAACCTGAAGATCGATTGTTGATGTTTGGGATTAGATCGAAACATCATTGATGATTAGGGATGGAGTAGGATCTAGAATATGTGGAAGAGATCCTACGTAAAGGGCATTCATGGTGAGTAGATAGAAGGCGTTGAAGACGACGACAATTGGCTTGACGGATTCGAGTTGTAAGTTGTATTGAACATTGTTGTATGTTAACTTCTATACTTTTTTAACTTCTCATGGTAGATGCTTTCATATTTGAACGTGGTCCCGTAATTTTTTTTGAAAAAAGTTCACTTAAAAATCGCATGTGTTCTTTAATTTCTACACTTGTAACTGTTGAGATTATATTAAATAAATTTGAGATAATATATCTTTGATATATTAAATTTGAGTTGATTAATATAATCACATTGATAATCAAATCAATTTATTTATGATTATTTGCATGCGATTAAAAACCTTAAAATGTGACCGGTGAGTGATTTAGGTTAAAAGCATTTAGTTGAAAATTTTAAAATTACATATTCATCTCTAGGTTGCATCTTCTAGATATTTAAATTATAAAACAATTTTTTCAAGTTTACACAGAAAATCAATCACATATCCAATACTATATAAATATACCAAAAAATAATTGAAGATATAAATAATCAAAAAAAATTTAAGATTTAAATAATCATAAAAAATTAAAATTTCTAACATATCCTTGAAAAAGTTCATGATAATACAACCCACCTTCTTATATTATTTAAATTAAACTGAACGAATCGATATTGAATATATATTTGATATAATTAATCTGAGTTAGTTAAACTAATCACCTTATAATTAATCAATCGATTATGATTGTATGCATGTAATTAGATCCCTAAACTATGATTAATAGTATTTAGATTAATCTATTAATTTTTAAATATATTTATTCATCCTCCTCTAAATATTGTATTTTACATATACTAAAATTTTATCAACTACTTAATGCAAAAAAATATAATTTCAACAACGGATGAACATGGACACAAAAAATGTGTACGTATTATATGTGGTGCACATGTTAATAAATATTATAACAATTACATATAATCAATGTTACAAAATGATAATTCTATACTAAGAAAAATTAAGAACACGTACATAATCTCATCATATGTCTGTAGGCTCAGATAATGAAGATGCTACAATTCCACATGTTTTCATATATAGCTTTGTTACTCAACAAAGTCTTATTCAAAAAGGGATTGAAGCACAACAATAAAATGATGACCTAGAAATCATTCAAGTAGAGATTGTTAGTAACACTAGACCAAATAGTTAAATCATTCAACTAAACAATAACCTTGAATACTTGGTAAGATTTTGCGTACTTAATAACGCGTAGATGAGAGATGAGATACTCACATTATCTCTTCGATTGAGATTCATCGTTCACCCAAGTAGTATTAAGATATATCACAGGGTGAAGGAACAGTATTAGTAGATAGCAAATCAATAGGCTTATTGTAGTAATTATCAGTGGCAATGGGATCCCATTACTATGAACTTCATGATAAGACTATCATAGACTCAACGAGGATACAATGCAGTCTAGGTTATCATAGATCGACTGATGAAGTCATATCATTTTCTAATAATTCAAGCGATAGACTCACTAACCAAGTTGAGCAGATACTACATCAGGGAAATCATGCGACTTCGCAGCATTTTATTTTCCATTGTGTTAAATAGAGAGATTCACATTGTATTTCTAACATAAGTCATGTGGACTTAGCTTAGTTTCATCACCTCATTTCACCCTCAAATGGATGGGTAGTTAAAGCACACCATCTAGATCTTAAAGGATATGTTTAGAGCTTGTATATTAGACTTTAGAGGCAGTTGAAGAAATCAAATACCATTGGTGAATTTTACATACAATAATAGTTATCATGCAAGCATTGATATATCATCGTATTAGACACTTTCTATTAAACCTTGCAGATCTCCCATCTTTTCGGTAAAGGTTGAAGAGGATATGTTGTAAGGATTAGAATTTTTTAATATGTGTCAAGGACTCTGAGAGGTCGTACTATCATTTTGTGAATTGAGATGTAATCAAGAGGTGTTTGGCATGTGAGTGATGAAGTAAGGGGTGCCAACCTAGTTGGGATGTCTTATTTAATTGCGATACTAGCCTCGAGTCTATTTTTGTCTTGTATATTTTATTTCTATTAATATAATTTTAATTACTTAGCAAAAAAAAAGAGAATGTGCAATTGATAAAAGACTAGCTCTTTACGGTACAAAGTCAATAAAAGAATTACATAAATAACTAATTATGACCCTTAGAGTTTCAAACTAGCAATTATATTTTCTTAAAGATATCACCGTGTAAAGGCATCATGAGATTTGGCTAGAAGCGAAAGCTAGCTAGATTCAATGTACGTCGGACTATTTGAGATTCTACAATAAATAAGAGAGGTGTCCTATCGCCTCGCATTGCCATCACAACTTTAATTAGTTCATGATTTTTTATACATTTTCATATTTTAAAATACGAACTAAATTTACGTGTGTCATCGACTAATAGGACTTCCATCTTCAAGATGATGTAACTTACAAAGAGTAACTAGTATAAATCATAGATACTAAGGAGCAAATATTATGTACTAAGACCATCTAGCTAGTCAAGGTATTGTGGCAACACCACGATGTTGAGGAAATAACTTTGAGAGAGCCTAAGATATGTCAAAGATGAAATTCTCTTTAAAAGGGGTAGGTTGTGAAATCTTGAAACCTCCCTAAGAGTTATTTTGGTCTTTTTTACTTATTAAGATTAATTTAGACGCATTACATATTTTTTACTTACTTATACTTAAATATTTTTTAAAATATAATTTATTTACTTTGTATAAACTTTTAGAAATTTTAAAAAAAATTATTTTTGATAAGTATTTTAATATTTTTCATGTAAAACCTTTATTGGATTTTGATAAGGCCCCTTAAAGGAAACTATTTTGAAGCGTATTTTGGTGATTTATTTATATTGTTTAGTATTAAATTTATTTTTTCATGAGTGTACAATTTCAACTTAGGGTTTTATTAGTTGATTTCATATAATTAAGTAATATACACATATAATATACGAAACATACATCGGGGTGTGTATTAATAAATCATATCCCTATGTTCTAAAAAATATTAGTGTGTAGGATTATTAAATTAATTATTTTAAACATAAATTAAACTATTATACTAAGTTGGCTACTACATAAGCTTTAATTAATTAATTAGAAAGCTAATTGCTTAATTAACAAGGAAATATATTGACTTTTTAGCCTATTAAGAGTGTCAAAACCTAAATAAAAACCTAATTGAAAACTTGTAAGCCAATTATTATCTTAACTCCTAAACCTATTTATACACTATTTTGCTTGGACCATCCCATACTTCTATAATTTTTTGCAAAACACATTCCAATCATACTACTCTCTCCCTTTAGTATTTTGTGATGTCCTTATCATTTTTAGTTTAGTCGTCTTCTACCTGAACATGATTGTGGATGGCCTTTTTTTTAGAGAACAATCTAACCATCCCTTAAAAAATAACCCCTTCACTTTGTTCTAAAATCTAAAACTTTACTATATTCATAGTGATTTTTCCTTCATTTAAAATTATTTTAAGAAAAAAGAAGAATAATAGAAAAAATGAGAATAAGAGATTTATTGTTCTTACACTAAATGATTTCTATTTTTTTAGCATAATATAAGTTTATCTCATTCCTTTGTTCCAATGATTACTTTTAAATCTAATATATTATAGATACATGTTCTAAATTTCTACTTTATATTTTATTCTGTTTTGTTATTAGATTAATTATTTTTTATTTTGTAAAACATGCTAGATATTTATTAGTTATTTTTTGCATATTTTGCATTTTTGGTTCGTTATTTATTTTTAGTTTTCCAAATCCTAAAATATTAAAAAATTTGGATGAATTCCTTCTTGTTGTTAAATCATCTTGAAACTTAGAAGGTAGTGAGATTACTATCTTTACCAAGTATACACTCAATTTAAATAATCGGTTATATTTTGAGTTATAATTTTTTATTATTTTTTCAATATATAGATTTGATTTTTTACATGTGTATTTATTTGGCTTTTTTTGATAGTTGGCTTGTATCTTTTTTACATTATATTATATCTATTGTACAATGGTGGCCAAAAAACATATTTTGAAGTACATGGACACTTGATATTTTTGGGTTATTAAGTTTTATGCGTAATCATTACCTCTTCGATATTTCTATAGTTCTTTATGACGGACAATTTGGATGACATGCCTAAAAAACATGTAGGAAAGAGTATCATAAGGTAAGAAACCCCAAATCCCATTGAATTCATATGGTGAAGTTGATAACTTGGCTAGTTTGTTTAAATATGATCCATGTGTTTTTATTTGGATATGTACATGCTTTAATCTTCTAATCCTTTGATTCATTAGATTAGATTACGTATAAACTTACCTTGTTTATTATTGTACCATTGCATTACAACTATGTTCTATTATTTTTTTTATTGTTTTTGTGGTTAGCTGTCCAACTTCATAACTTCTTAACTCATTTCTTATAATTTTAGATTTATCTGATAAAGTAAATGGCTAATCATGTGAAGTCATAAGAGAACTTAGATAGTTTTTATTTATTATTTTATTTTTTATATTATGAACATTAGTTTTATTGCAAGGGGTGTAATAGTTAGGTTTATTTTATTATTTTTTGAAACATATTTAGATATTATTTTATGTGTTATAAGCAATAAAAAAAATTTATGCGTATCATGTTATTATTTTTTTGTATATGTTTGTAATGTTATAAGCATAACTTTTAATGCAATTAATAAAATTTATCAATTCTAAAGCCATTATCTTCTTAAATATTGTGAAAGTTTTTGAACAACTTGTTATTCGCTTGAATAGATCATTCGACAAGCATTAATATAGTTAAGCATATCACAAATTAAGTAAGCGCATACGCATAATATCTTTAAAATTTCACGTAAAAATGAACTATGTAAATCTCTATTTTTTATTATATTTTTTTTTATAAAAACTCTATTTTTTTAGGTGTGTTCTTTTATTTTATAAAAGTTGTAGATTTAACAAATATCATTTAAATCCCTGTTGAATCACTTGATTCGGATCAACAAACAATTTTGTATAAATTGTTCGCTATTAGAGAGTTCATTGGCAAATTTCTGAAGTACAATTTTAGAATTCCTAATTATTTAAATTTTCTTTTAAAAGATCCTTAAGAAAATTTTAATGGATTCCCTTATCTTTTTTCTTTCTGGATACAGTTTTGGACTTTTTAATCAATTTATGTTATTTTTAAAAAATGGGACATTAAAATAGTATTTGTGTTATTTTTGTAAATGAAGAATTTCTTTTGTATTCTTTTTTTTATTTTGAAAAAAATACTACATACGACACTTATATTCTATATTTTCATGATAAGATATTTAAGTGTAGTTTTTAAATATATGTGGTAGGTTTTCTATTTCCAAAAAATTAGTGCTCGAAATTTTTTACGAGATGGATATGTTTTACAAGTCATTCAAAAATTATTAATTTTATCACTTTTCATTGGTTTGTTTACTCATCTTATTTTGATTTACATATTTCAAACTGTGTTTCAAATGTTCTTCAAAGACTTCCTTTTTCGGGTTAACATGACATGTTAAGAATGGACTATTAATTAATAACTTATCTAATTCGAAACTTTAAAAAATGGCATAATTTGATATTTTTAGACTTTATTTTTTTACTTTAAACATATCTCACCCTCGAATCAAGGTCTGGAGTTACAAACTTTGGTTTGATTAATAATTTATTTATTTCAAAACCTAGAAGTGACATAATTTAATATTTTTAAATTTTAATTTTTTTACTTTAATCATACCTCACCCTCGAATCAAGATTTGAGGTTGCAGACTTTGGGTAAATCCAAAATGTAGAGGGTTAGGTATAGTAGACTTCCAAAATCAAGCTGTTATATTTCTAAAGTTAAATATGACTGTCAATAGATATTTAAAAATTTGAATTCGTTTCGAATCCATATTTAGAAAATTAAATAATATCCAAAAAATTTGGATACCTTTTTAATATTTGAATAAATTTTAGATACGAATTCGGATATTCATGTATTTGATTTAATAATATCTAATTTAATAATTATATTTTTATTGTATATAGTAGATTATATTATATTTATCATATTAAACAATATTTATATTATAATAATAATAATATATTAAATAAAAATTTACTAATTATAATTATTTTATATATATATATTTATTATTATATAAATATAATAATTTATTATAAATTTTTGATTTTCAGATCGGATGTTATCAGATATTTGATAAGTTAATCGAATTAAAATTCGAATATTAATTTAAAATATCTATCAGATATCGAATCAGATTTGGATATTAGATATTTTTTCAGATTCATATATACTTATATTCAATTCGAATAGTTTCTGTTGACAACCCTAAGTTAAATGCATGAGGAATTCTTATGTTTAAAAGATATTAATTTGAAATAATCAAAAACTAATATTCATTCCCTTTAAAACATTGTATATTGATATTAAGAGTATTTAATTAATTACGTGCAAATGATAAAATGAAGTCGATAAATTATGGGTGTATAAGAGTAAGATTTCATTGTTATCATATCTTTAAAATTTTAAAATGAAAGCGTTTTTAGTCAATCTTTTGAAAAATATTAATTTTTAATTTTTTAAATTAAATTATATTTTTTTCTTTTAAATGATTATAGAACTTGTTTTATTGAAAATTATTGGTTAAGGCATTTTTAATGACACCAACTTTATATGATTTTAATGTTGAAATGATTTTTCAAAGTGGAAAGATCAAAATACCATAGTGTAACAACCCATAATAGTAAAAGTAGGTTTTGCAAATAAAAAATCATTAACTTGATAAAGATTCTCATCAAAATCGTCAAAATATAAAAGATAAGGTGTTGGTTATAAAATTTAAAATCTCATAAAGAGGCTTGATGGGAAAACTGACATTACCATTAGATATAAAAGTATTAAAAAATATAATTTAAACTGTAAACACACTAAAATTTAGGCTTTTACAAAAAAAAGTTATAAAATCTTGATAAAACGCATCTAATAAGTCAAAGCTTATATTTTAATCGAAGAATTTTCTAAAAAATTTAACCTTATAGATGAATAGAGTATTAAAAAATATGAAAGTAGACTGTCAATATGCTCAAATTTGAAGTCGATAGGGTTTCAATCCGAGGACTAGAAATCATCATTTGTTATTATTATCATGTGAGCCCCATCGCTTGTCGATTACACTTCCTCGATGATTGTGGGTCAATTTGAATCAATCTGATCACATTTGGGCAAGTGGGACCCATTGAGATAATATAGTAATCCTAGCGTACATCCAGTTGGATGTGCGAATATGCATCATTTTCGGTCCACCTTAGTTGTTATAGGCAGCCCAATTATTCCTTCTTAGCCCAGGCCCATTCTTGACAAACCTTATCTTGTTGATCAACCCCATACTCACCTCGACCTAGGCACATCTCTTCTCAGCCCAACCAAATCTAGGTACATTCTAACTTATTTTTCTTGAGTTACATGTCAAACTTATAACCTGACAAAAGTAAGTTGAATATGTTATCTTTGTATCTCATCCATTCGATCGAATTTCCAATTAAAAATCCATAGATCTACTTTTGACCTAAAATATTTTGATAAAGCGATTGCTATATTTTTGTTAAGTTATACCACAATACATGATAACCAAACACATATCAACATTTGTAATTGTTTTTGAAACACATGTTAGGTTTAGTCCATGCAAATGACACATCTCTTTACATGAATTTATAATTTTACCATTATCCCTAATAAAAAATAATTTTGATAGAATAAAAAAAAGCCATTTTTTATTTTTAAAACTTTAGCCTACGTTGAAGCAATCATTCAATGGTATTCATGATGATGCTTAAAGGCTAAATTTTAGATGTGTCAAAGATAATTTCAAAAGTTTCAAGTTGGTGTGGATATTACCAAATTTAGAGAAGAATAAATAAATATTTCCTCTCATTTCTTCATGTCTTCTTATCTATTTGTGTATTATTTTCTTCTTTTTTTAAAATTATTATGTTTTCTTATTGTTTAAAGTATAGGATTTAATTAAAAAAATCATGGACTGATTTTGGGATTTTTGAATGAAAATAAAAATCTATTTTTGGCTAAAATAACAATCCATTGATATATAGATGTTTTTTATTGTGAAAATGATCAATTTTTTGGCATTTCAGTTAGGAAAAATAAGGTTTTATTCTTCTATGTTATAATTTTTTAATAGTGTGAAATTGATTGTATTTGGGGACATTTCTATGTTAAAACACAACATTATTTTTGATATTTTTCTGCTGAAAAACTAGTTCATTATTTAAATATTTTTCAGTTTGAAATTTAGATATCAAACCTATTTTCTCGTGGTAAACTATGAATAGGTTGTAAGAGAGGATTTTGGATGATTTTGGGTGGTTTTGATGACCATTAATGGCCGTGTAAATGTCTAAATTGGAGTCCACATTCTAGACATTTTCTGCAATAGAATCTAGGCATAATGCCCATATAATTTATGTAAGTTTTGAGAAATAAAAGAAAGGATTTAAGGATTTTTGTGGACCCTACATGGCTGGACGTAAGCTAATCATGGCCATGAAGTTTAGCGAAAGGTAGAGTCCTTGTTTTGGTTTAATAGACTGAACTCAAAACAGGATATTGTATGGAGTAAATGAATGATTAAAAAATAATACAAACAAATAAAAAAATATAGGTCCTTACTAAGTGACCCATGGCATTATAAGGGAAAGCCCACAGGGCTGGCCCATTTTGAAGTATGACAACTTAAAGTAAAAATAAATCAATGAAGTCCACTTTTAATAAAAATTAATCTTTTCTCGAAACAAGCAAAATATTTCTTTTAAAAATTAATAACTTTATACTTGTAATATTCATTATCAACTTTAAGAGATCACTTCGATCTTGAAATACTCTTGTTAATGTAGATCGTTAAAAAAATATAAATAAATTAATAATAATAATTATATTATAGAAATAATAAAATAATATTTCATAGGATATGAAGTTTTAAAAAAAGCAGTGACAGTTTCCTCAGACTCGTAGTGCGTAGTGCACTTGTTAGATAAATTTTCTAGTAAACTTGTTTGATAAATTTTTTTACCCGAAAATACATAATAAAATATAAAACAATTAATGAAAGAAAAAGATAAAAATATAATGAAATAAATAGAATGCATATACAAGCTATTAACCACACATCTCATGAAAATGTGGTAACCTATAAAACTTCATTAAAATATAGAATGTTCATATTTACATCTATTAGTATTTATTGATTTTCTTCATACAAACAATTGGAGATACTTTAACATTTTTTTTAAAATGACATGACATCTTAGGACAAGTATTGACAAAGAGTCTTAGTGATGTTACTAAGATGTATTATTTGAGGGCACAATAAAATGAATTGTCACCACTTTCCAACTTTCTATTTTGATCTACTATCTATGAATAAATAAATAAATCAAATTACTTAGTCTTATTCTATATCATAAATATGTTACATTAATGTATTTTGATCATCTTAGTAAATTTTGATATTGTTAGACCAGTGTTCATCAGACTTAACACAAGTTAATCAAATTAGATCCAAATTGAATAATTTGACTAGAATGGATTAGGATTTGCAGGATAGACAAATTGATCGCATTTGAAGTAGGCTATCAAAGTAAGTTAAATTGATTAGATTTGAGTTAGCGTGGTCTTAATTACATATTAAAGGCTACTCTAAGCATGAGTTGAATAATTTTAATGAAAAATAATATAAGTAATTAAGATTAAATAACTAGTTAAGTTGTGTTAATTAGTTTCACTTGTTTGATTGAATGACAAATCAACTAGTTTAACTAGTTCGATTAGGTTGACTCTATTGATTAGTTGATCAGTTGGACTCTGGCTGACTATGCTGACTAGTTTAACTAGTCTATCAGGTTAACAACAGTTCTTAGTTAACTAGTTCGACTAAGCTGGATTAGGCTAACTAGTTAACCAATTTTGCTAGGTTTGATTATATTAGTTGACCAATTTGACTTGGATTGATTATAATGACTAGTCTAACTAGTTTACTAGGTTGAAAAAGTTTTTAGTTGACCAATTTGACTAGGTTGGACCAAACTGATTAGTTAACCAGTGTAACTAAGGTTGACTATATGGATTAGTTGACCAATTATGCTAAGATGAAACTAGATAGATTATTTAACCAGCTGACTAGTTGAATAGACTTTACCAACGTTGATTAGTTGACTAGACTTGATTAGTGTTGTCTAAATGTTAATCAATTGACCAAAATAAATCTTATTTGACATAAATTATTATTCTTAAAACTGGGTAAGATTAAGTAAGTTTCATCTAAGTTGACCTTAGGGTATTTTAGTTTAAGTGTTAAGTTTTGTTCATTTTAATAGATCTATAGTGAATTTAGGGTCTAATCATATAATTTAATTAAATTTCATCTTTTGTGTATTTTGTCATCAATTGGGAAGAAGAGAGGGCTATAAAAGGAGATGAACATAGATTGAGCTTTAAAGCATCAAAATTATTTTTAAGAGACCCTTGAGCCATTAACATTGTAGCTGAACCAATAAAAGAGCATGCCACACTTGAAGTCATTAAAAGACTCTTCAATTAGCATTGTAAGGTGGGTGGTTTCTTATCTTCTTAATAACCATCTCATATTTATATTTTGAAATATTAAAAATTTATGCATATTCTTATATGATTCGATTTATGAATTAAGTTAGAGAACCTAATTATTTTTTAGAACTTAAAATTTCTCACTATCGAGTTTTCAGAAGAGGAATTTTTAAAAGTCAAAAGTACTTAAGGCGATTTTTATCAAAATAAATCTATTTATTTCATTTAATAAAAGAAATGAGTGAATGTACGTGGTTTGATATGGATTATGAGTGAATATGGGATGGAAGTTTCTAATTGATTGAAGTATGTGATGTGTTAAGTCCCTAATTAGTAGGTGATGGTGATAGATTGTCCAAGACCTAGCTCTTGATTATAGATTGATCGGATGAGGGTGATAGACCGCTCCAAACCTATGTTTTGGATGATAGCATCACATGAGCTTCAACACGTAATAATCCGTATAAGAGACGTTGGTCCCAAGATGACGGAGGAATTCATCACATATATTGTATGTAAATATTTTTCAAAAAGAGAAAGAAAGTTATTTTGATTAACAACATTTAATTATTATTTATATTATATAATATATCACTGGATGATTTGAAAAATGATGAGTTAAATTCAAGTAAGAGTGATTCGATGTTATTTTCGGAGGCGACGAATTTCTCTAAGATACAAATAACGATCATATTCTCTTAGGTGGTGTGGGATGTCTCTGAGAATACTTTCATTATTCAAATCTAGAAAGTTTTAGTTATCTTTTCTAGATTATCATCTTTCTAGTAGTACATTATATTGCATGCTTCGATGAGGCGTTAAAAGTAGGGGGGCTACGGTTCATTGGTCTCTAGATAGTTTTAAGAATAGTTGAATGTCTGTAGACGTCGAATGGTTGACCACCATTATTCTTTTGACCTATGAAAGTAGGATTATTCCGCGTCGTTGGTTACGGAAACCCTAACTTCAACAAGATTTGTAATTTGATCCAAGTTTTAATCCTGTAAAATATGAGATATTTGTATAGGGATTCATGTCGGATGTCGATCCGCACTCGGGATTAATTTGATTAGTGCAATAATGAACATAAAATGACGAGAAATTTGCAGAGAATGGAACATAATATTATTCAAATCAACTTCATTCAATCGAACATGTCTCTTACAATCAAGTAAAAATAACTAAATTATAAAGCATAAAAAAAAGAATAAACTAGAGAGAGAAGGAGAGAACTAGAGAGAGAAAATAGAGAAATCTAGAGAGATAGAAAAGCAATCTAGAAAGAGAAAAGCGAGAAGAGAGATAAGAGAAAGAAGAGAGAGATTAGGAAACTCACCGCACTCTTACCATAGACGATGATGGTGGCTGGCCTTGGAGGAAAATGTGGTGCGATAATGGCATCCCGAGGTGGTAATGGAACACCACGAAACCAGTCACCAATAGAGGTGGGTTGCGTGGTGAAAAGTCATGGAGGAGCACCATCGGTGATTGTTGCTGCCGGTCTTGAGAAGAGGAAGATGCTTTCGTGGAGGACACGCACAGCCTCGGAGAGGGGAGTCAGGTAGGGGTGATCTCCTCTTTTTCTCTCTTTCTCATCTTCTCTCCTTCCTCTTTTCTTTGCTGCCTTTTTCTTTTCTTTTTTTTTTTGTTTGTTTTCTTTTCTTTTCTTTTTTTTTTTTGAAGGATGGCAGAAGAGAGAGGATGGAGAGCACGGAGGTGCTACTGGTTGCTGGCCGATGTGGGGGAGGAAGGGAATAAGGTGGAAGGCGGTAATGGTGCTAGAATGGTGAGACGGTGGTGGTATGGGACGTGGATGCAGGCGGACCTGTAAAAGATGCTGATGTTGAGGGCGGCTAGATAGGAGAACACGTTAATGGATGGGGCGTCTATGGAGAGGGGGGTGGCAAGCTATTGAACGGCAAGAGAGAGTGAAGTCACCACGGTTCTAGAAACCGTGGCAGGTGTGGACGATCAGCAAGAAGAGAGGAGATGTTGCTGGAGAGACAGCCAATGGTTGGACGTTGGTGGAAAAGAGACTTGTTGGTGGAGAAGCAGTAGTAGCAGTGGCGGAACCGGACGGGTTCAGGTTGCCGGAGTTGCTCCTGCAACTCCGGTGAAGGCTGTGGAGAAGAAGAAGAAGAAGAAACACTAACCTGCTGTGCTTGGAGGAGGAACAATGGAGGTGGACTGGAAGTGGTTGCTTGGCAGACGGTGAAACCAGGGAGAAGAGGAGATGAACTGGAGTTGCAGGTTGCAACTCCAGCAACGTTTTTGGAGAGGTGGTGACGGTTGGGAGGATGGAGGCAGCTTCAATTTTAGAAGAAGAGAGGGTTGCAGGCGACCGTGCAAGAGGCGGAGCAAGGTGGAGATGAAGAGAAGAAGAAGAGAACAGCAGAAGAAGAAGAGAAGAAGGAGGCGGCCGGAGTTCTGCAACTCCGGCCGGAATGAAGAAGAAGAAGAAGAAGAAGAAGAAGAAGAAGAAGAAGAAGAAGAAGAGAAAGAAGAGGAAAGAACGTAGGGGGGTTTTTGGGAAGAGAAAGGAGAGGAAAGGAGGGGGATTAGGGTTCGAACGAACCCCTCTCCTTCTCCTTTTAAAGCTCCCTATTTCCATTAATGGAAATAGGGTATTTTTGAAATAAAAAAAATAAATTTTTTTTTTTTTTTTTTTTTTTTTTTTAGTAAAAATCTACTTTTCTATGGGGAATCTCCCCAATTAGTGGACCCCCCATTTTTTTGAAATTTAATTAAAATTCTTTGGAAATTCATGGGGTCCACTAACTAGTCGGACAGCGGGTCGATGATGATGGGCCCGGCTACTGGCCCACATGGATTTGTGATGTCCATTGTCTCACAAGATGATGTGACAGACGGTCTGATGGCGATCGGATGGATGGTGACTTGATTGGGACTCAGATTGGTGGATCGACGGATCTAGAGAGATCCAACGGTCCGATTGAAGATCCAACGGTCCGATGGAAGATCCAACGGTCAGAAAGCTAAGGGAGATGAGATAGAGTCGATGGGCAGGAGTTCTGGGGTTAGGTCAGTAGATTCGAGGACCGAGAGATGAAGAGAGAGAGAGAATAAGGAGAGATGAGAGAGAAAGTATCAGAAAATAGAGAGAAAAGCACTGGCGGAGGGTCTGGAACCCTGGTCTTCACTGTGACCATCCTCACGCTTCTCCAGTAGAGTCGACCATCATTCTTTGCTGATTCATGTGGCTTTAAACGCTTTGGTCCGTCTCTTGGTCATTGGCCCTCCTACTCTCTTCGTTCTTTGGGCCAGCTTTTTGGTCATCTTATTCAGCCCATATTTGGCCCATATCTTCTAGTCATAGCATGTAGGCTTGTTAAGCTTTGATAATGGGCTTTCATGATCGATTTGGGCCCACAAGTCTCGAGAATCGTCCCATCGGGGTTTCCTGCGACAGAAGAAGCGCGTAATGAGACTTTATCAGAACGGCTTAATATTTAGACTTCCGAAAATGTGTTTAATGCATGCAAATATACCATTTCGTCCAGAAAAGTGTGTTCTACGCAACAGAAGAGGCTCTTACGTAGAAAAGTAGATAAATAGAGCATTTTACGTAGGAGAATGCAATAACGCTAAAAGGATAATTACTTAAAATAAGCACTTTTGAGCGAATATCAACCTATGTATTCAGTGTTGTGGTCAAAAGCCCTCTTCTGAGTCTAAATTTACGGACATGTAGTGTGCGATCCTCACACGTAGTGGCAACTCTCCATCTGACTGCAAATCAAGATGCCAACAATGAGGTTTCATATTGGTTAAGTATTAGGGCAAGAGATACTTGCCAGACTAAGGTTGTATACTAGTCTTGACATCTTCACTTTAAGATGAATAGATTACCCAACTTGTGTTGTTATTAGTTGTTGATGGATGATATATAGATGTTATGGATTTAATGTTTAATATGCTATTTAATTTTCAACTTTATTAGTACGTTTTAAATTCTATCATTTATTTCTAAATAAAATTGTTTAGTTGAATTTTGTTCTTGCACTTTTATTTTCTTTCAAAATTGAATGTATTCTGTTATTCTATTATATTTTATATTATTTTGTATTTATGATAATTGTTTCCTGGATACTTTGTTACCTACGAGCTTTTCCCCAAAAGCTCACACTCCCACAGTTCTCTTGCAGATAAGAACCTAAAGACTTATTCAAATTTGTTTTAAAGTAAGGTTCAGTTGTTGTAAAGCAGATTATAATTTGTGAAATCATGATCGAGTATATACTTATCTTTAAAATGTTCGGATTCTTTGTTTACAAGTATATATATCATTGACTTCACACTTTATCTCTATTGTATAATATCATGTTAATACTTAGAAAAATCCTAATTTATATTTTGTCATATATGAGTAGTTCTTCTTGATCACATGCGATAATTAGATTTTAGATGAATGTTGAGTAGGTCCGTGCTTTCGCATATTAAATTTTTTTTTTCTGAAATTTATAATTTGGGTTAGATATGAAAGTTAGAATGCATTGTGTTCCTTGGATTCAAACATTAGAGTCAAGACACGTGGCATACACCTCGTGATTCGTGTCGTTTGAATTTGGGACATAACACCTAGACAGGACCCTACCCTAGATTTCATGTGTCAAAAATATTCTTGATAAATTCATTGTGAAAAGACTTTTAAATGAGTACTTATATGTTTGTATTTTATCGAAATGAACAAATCCTTAAGTCAACTTTCTAAAAATTTTCAAACCCATTTAAAAATATTTATGACCTTTTTATGTGGTTAATATTTTTTTTGGAAATTTTATAACGCATATAAGCATTTAAGAGTCACATACTAAGCAAACATGAGCGGATTGTAACAGCCCTGGCTAGAGTCAGCATCACAAATGCCACATGACATTGGTAATGCAACCTTATGACCAAAATCCTAATTTTGGAGTGAATTTTAGATTAGATTAGATTGAAGGGATAACATTTTCACCCGAGTTTTAAAGACAAATATTGGCCCTTGAAGTAGTTCTGAACCTCTACAACTCTAATTTAAACCCTTAAAAAGTAACCTAATCTCTTTCGAACAATCCTACCTACCCCCCTTTGAAAAAACTATAAATAGACCATTCCCCTTTCATTCATGGGTCGGGCTCGGCGCCCCCGCATACTCACCAACATATGCACATTTTCGGTAAGACTGTGGATTTTGAGTAAATCTAACAGCTGTGACTTAAATTGAGTCCACTAGGTTTCCCTCTACACTTAGCCAAGCCGAAGACGTAGTCGAACCTTTTGTGCTGACTTACCTACTGCAGCACATAAAGTAGCTTACAAAGTTTTCCTTCTCCAGGTAATCTCTGCAACTCCTCCTCCTTCACTGTCTCTCTCTCACTTTATATATATGCAACAAGGGTAAACCCAAACCCTAATCCTAACATCTTCATAAGCTGTTAGATTTGCTCGAGATCTGCAAATTGGAGTCATCTTCATCGTCTCTTCTCTTCCCTCTCTCTCTCTCCAACAAGGGTCGGTTCTGGAGACCAACAACAAATTGCGCTTTTTTCTGTGGAGCGAACATGGTATTGCACCTCATTTTTTTTTCAGATTTCTAAAAATTTCTTATTCTTCTTATTCATGTAAAATTTCTAAGAACTATTCTTGTAAAATTTGTTTTCAGATTTCAAAGAACTATTTCATATATAAGATTTCATATGGTGTTAATGTGTTACTGTTATGACAGCTTTACCCTAACTATGAGAGAGACCAAAATCCCTAAATTTCACACATCTTAACTCCTGATTAACAAAAGCAATTTGTCATCGATTAAAAATGAAAAAAAAGGGGAAAAATAGTTTAAAAAAAAGGGAATCATGTCGTCGATTTCTGTAATTTGTTTGATTAGTTTGTTAAATATTTATGTAATTTGTTTGATTAGTTTTTTCTAGTATGAAACATGGCTAAGGTCCTCATTTTTTATTTTTTTCCTGAGTTGGTTTTTCTAGTTAATTTTTTTTCGGTTTTCAACTCTAAATTTTATGGATTCTGAATTAGGTCCACCTATAACAGAAATTTGTGAGTTGAACCAATATTTTTTTATCAGAATTTGTGAGTTGACCTACTTGTTTCGAATCTATTTTGGTTATGACATATGCATCTGTAGATTTGCAGCTCTGCATGTGGAGATTCGGACCACGAATTGGAGGATTGTCCTTGGGTTTTATCACCCTACAAGAAGACCCATTGCCCTGGATTGCGCAAACTACTAGTTTCAAAACCACCTCATAGCCTTGGCAAGAAGTTTTTAAGATGCCAATATTGCGATGGATTTCAGTGGTTAGACACAACAATTGATGAAGTAAAGGGAATTGTCGGCTCAAATTCTTGTAGTAGTGGCAAAGCAGATTCTACATCCAGGCCAACCACAAGTGTTGAAGGAAGGCTTATGTATTATTTTGCATGTGGAGACTCAAATCATTTAGTGAAAACTTGCCCTTGGAATAATTCTCCTTGTCGAAAGATGGGTTGCTCTAGACATCGCAAAGTATTAACATCGACTAGAGATCACAGCCTTGGCCAAAAATTCTTGAAATGTTAGCATTGTGGAGAATGCAAGTGACTCTAAGAGTAATAGTGAGAAGAGAAGGATTAAAATTGTAGTTGAAATTGATTTAGACAACGTTTGTGTTGATGTTGTAAAAAAATTGGACCTAATTGACTAAAGAAGGTCATTGATGTGTAGATTTTTGCTTCAGATCATCCTTGTGACATGTGAATGATGAAAATCATTGCTTTGTTCATCCTTGTGAATTTTGTTATTAGTAGCTATGTGAATGATGGAAATCCTTAGCTTTTTGGGTTCTCTTTTAGTTCAGTTTTGATATTAGTTTTGTTGTTGGGCACTGATAGTGAAGTCCCCTTGATTCCCTTTGAATGTGTATAATGTCGCACTTGCATTGTAGAGAAACAGGCTGGAGATCATATCATGTTGTACAGTCCAATTATAGTGTTCTGTTAGTGGCTTTTAAACTTGCATTGTAAAGAAACAGGCTGGAGATCATATCATGTGATAGGCTCCATATCACAAAATCCATGTTTTGATTCATTGATATGGGAAATCCCATATGAAAAAAAGTATAATCCCATAGTCTGTATTCCACTTCAATGCAGCATCTGGGTTTCTCTGGGAAGGAGACCAAGCGGAGGCAAATGCTCTTTAATACCCTAAAACCAAAACAACAGAGAAGAGTATATGGTTAGAGCTCAAAATTTTATTGAACTGAACTAGGTATACAACCATCTTACTGATCAGCAAGTGCAATAGATGGAGTACTTGCAATAGAGATTTCTTAGCTTACTGATCTTACTAATCAGTATACAAACATGTGTTGCTCAGGTATACAACCATCTATTGATCAACAAAAATAGAAGACCTACGGTCCACAAAGCAACAACTATTTGAGCCAATCGTTTCTTATAAATTCCCAATCGTTCAGTTACTAGCAGTGGAGGCTGTCTATGGGTCCTATCAAACTCATGGGGACTGATCATGGATCAAAATATAACATACTGATACAGGAGATAGCAGAGGACCAATTAAAAATTCACACACTGTCTTGTTTAGTAAACATACAATCTTGTCATATGCTAAGAATTTTAATTAGTGCTTCATATTAACTTCTGAATTTATGTTTGTGATAGTTAGCAAAAATGGTAGTTTATCAGCAAAAATGTTCAACAAACATTACAAGTGTTAGCTGAAACATTACAAATGTTGAGCAAAAATGGTAGTTTCTCAGCAAACATTACAAGTGTTAGCTATAACATTACAAATGTTCAGCAAAAGAGAAAATATCAGCAAAAATATTCAGCAAAGCAAAAGAGAAGATATTAGCAAAAACGTTTAGCAAATATGTTCAGCAAATAACAATCATCCCATGATGCAAAAATGTTGACCTGCATATAGCAGGAGTACCATATTGTTTATAACATGAAGTTAGCATTATGTTAAAGCAAATGACACATATTTTCACACACAATTTCATACAAAATTTGGGTGTACTCATGTGGACGATAAATCAATGACTGATTTTTGGTGAGGATGATCTCCTCACAAAATTTTGGTATACCCACATCAGTGAATATCACCAAAAACATATGAGAGAGAGAGAGAGAGAGAGAGAGAGAGAGAGAGAGAGAGAGAGAGAGTGTGTGATTTGTTATAGTTTGTAAATAAAGGTAAATTTTTCGAAACAACATGACATTTGTTATAGTTTGTAAATAAAGAAGATTGTTTATTCTTTTTTGTATTTTTTTTTTAACTTTTTTCTCTGTTAATGTTGGTGGGGATGAACTCAGAAAATATGTTTTCTTCTCCTTTTTTATCTAATATACTCTTTTTTGTTCTTTCTTTCATTTAAACTACACCCAAAATAAAAAAAATCTTCAAATATTTTTATTATTGATGCAAGGTTTTCCTGAGTTTTCATAAGAGAAATGTAAAAGAAAATGCGGCCACTGGATAAGTAACTGGAAAGTACAAACGTGTTTTGAACTAAAAACCAGGTCTTTAGTCCTTACAGACCCAAAAATTGCTCAAAAAGTAACATTCTCTTTTGTATCTTCTTTATAGTAGAGAAACTTTAAAAAATTATTTTTTTACTCAAATCCTATTGCTAGTTATCTACGTTTTTTATCAGTCCAGAAACACAACTACAACAAGCTTAATGAGAGAGAGAGAGAGAGAGAGGGTTTACTTGGTCGTAAGCCTTGCTGCAACTGTTAGGAATATGTAGCAACCAAACCCCTTGTTGCAGAACTCGAGCAACTAACGACTTACGAAGACGTAAAGTCATCTGATATGGGGAAGGAAAACTTTGAATAAAGAGGGAAACCCATCAATCTGTCTTCAGCTTACGAGCCGGCCCATGTCTTTAGCTCGATAAAGAGGGAAACCTCAGTTTAAGGCCCAGCCGTTAGATTTACTCGAAATCCATGGTCTTACCAAAAATGTGCATATGTTGGTGAGTATGCGGGGGCACTGAGCCCAACGTCCCTTCATTCATTTTAGAGCATTGAAAATTTTTCGAGTTCTTTCTTGAGTAAGAGTTGGAAAGTCCATAGGATCAGAACTCCGAAACTCTCGTGACAACCCTTAGAAAAGTTGATACAAATATCTCTATGTTCTTACTTGAGTAAGGCTAGTAGAGTCCATAGGACAAGAACTTTGAAATTCTCAAGGAGAATCAAAAGAGTAAAAAATAATAAGGAACCTTAGTTAAAAAAGGTTTGAGTCATGATCCGACGATCAGTGGAGCACACTGCAGTATGGGTATAGCTATAAACTACAAAAGGCAAAAGCTTACCATTTTCTCTTTCCTTTTGCACTTATAATAGAGCAGGCTTATGTTACATAGTAAAATAGTTCTTTGTTGATTTCATAATAAGTAGTTAATTAGTAAACCCTAGAGTTTGTATACTCAAACTGTAGTATCTAAACCCTATCTTTGAGTAATGTTCTAGTTCCCTACCCCTTCGTTTCAGCAGATATTGATTTAATTGGGCGGTTGTAAGTACCTAACACCTTCCTACTCCGTAACTAGATCCTTAAACCCTCAATTTCGCATCAAAACCTTTTTCGAAATTGCAAGTCCCTAAAATCGTAGAATAAAGATTTCGAAAAGTTGAATTGTATGAGTTCTCAAATTCCCAATTTCATAAATCTGGGTAGCTACTCCTAAATCAAACGAGAAAATCCTAAAGAAATGAAATAGATCCACTAAGGTGGCATTTGGTAAATTAAGTTATCAGATCTAAAAGCTTAAAGTGCTCAAGGTCTGATAGTTTAATGACTTATGTCTGAATTAGATTGTTTTGTAAAGGTCTTAAGTCTTAAAATTAAGTCAAGGGCATTTTGGGTATTTTAAAATATTTATTAGGATACTTTTGAAAGTTTTAAAAAAGAGCTTTGAGAAAAGGACAAAGTCTGTATTAAAACATAATCTATTTAAAGATTCTTTCACTGACAGCAATAAGTAAAGGGAGGGTCACTTTTTGCTTTTTACTAAATCTCAACGATTTTGGTGATAAGTATTAAGAATAAGTTGTTTACCATTCGCTACTTATTCACCAAAATCACTAGAATCTCAACCCATTAAGACTTAAGGTCTGCAAACAAGTTTTACCAAACGCCACCTAAGTTAATTGAATTAAATGATCTTGGTTCACTATTGCCACTATGTTATAATGACCATTATAACCAAAATATCGGCTGTTATTTTTTTTTTTTTAAAGTTTATTTATTTATCGTTATGGAGGTTATTTTGAAAAAATAAAAATAAAATTTTGACTGCTTGCTAACTTAGATGTGACCGTGTAACACCTTGAACAATTTTCAAAGTATAAAAAAAATTATGATCATTTAATTATTTATATTAAGTATTAATGTTTATTTGTCTGTTGATTGAATTATAATTATTGAGGTGGGCCTTTAGGGCAAATGTATAGACTTTTAAGGCCTACAAATGACCTTAATTAAAGCCTAGTTGATGCCTATGGGTCTTAAATCTATTTTTGACTCATAATTAACCTAAAATAAGACTTTTTATCCATTTTAAAGTGACAAAAATTACTATTAATTAGTTGTTGAGAATGTTAGTCCTACATCGGATATTTGAGAAAGTCGAGAGTTTTAAAAACCTATAAATAGGAGTAAAGGTGTAAGGCTTTTGGGATTCCAAAAATGGTTGAGAGCATCTTTAAGAGGAGAAAACATTCTTTTCAATAAAGAAAAGTTAAAAAAAAATTAGCCGATTCTTTAAGTTCATGTGGGATAGAGTTTTTTCATCTTGATTTCTCTTTAATAATTACGAGTCGTAGATCTTCAGCATTGAAAAAGAGTTAGATCAACTCTCCATTAAGGTAAGTACACTCTTCTATGATTTTTAGATTAATTAATTTGGGTTATACTCTTTGTATATGTATTGCACTCGAATGTATTAGAATTTTGGAGATCTATTGAATTGATATATATTGAATTGCATACATTTTGAAGTGTGGGATTGATCCCAATGGTTGAAATTTTTTAAGCGGGCGCAAAGCCCTAAACCCCTATAGAAGAGTTCTTGGTTGAACTGCTCCTCATGTGGAAAGAAGAAAGAGACCCATGATGGGTTATTGGTTACATGTACATATAAATTTTGAATCATAATTTACTTTGAAATACTTGTTATTCTTGTTCCATACCTATACTCTGCGTATGAACTTTTGATTGATAGAATTGTCATAGATATGATGTAGTGATTAAATCTTATTGGACTTTCATAAGTTCATGGTTCAACGGATAATATTTTTTAGATTATTTGGGAATAAAAGAAACGATTGACTAAAAGATGGTCTACCAAAATTTTTTTGAAGCGTTCATTGAAGACGCCTAGTTTTATTTATTTATTTTAGTTTTATAATTGTAATAAATTAAATCTTGACTTTATTGGTCTATTTTGAACCCGAATTGATTGATTTAGTACTTTTGTTTTATTATTTGTATTTTAATAGAATATATAATCTGACCCACATGTAGTGTTTCTGCCATAAATCAAATTCTGTTATTTTTTAACAAAACTCGATAGGGCCAGTTGAGAATGAAAATTTGTTAAAATAAAATAGTAAATGATATTTTTGGGCAAAGTGCCTTCATAAAAGATGCTTAAAATAATTTTTTAATAGTAGAAAATTAATAAGATACTTTTTTATTGAAATTATATTTTTTTCAAAAATTTTACTCCTACCGCTTAAATTCTGAAAAGTTAATTCAAAAAGCATATCAAATAGAAGTTTTAGCCAAAATATCTTTACAAAAGATCTATTATGAATTATGGTCATTTTTATAAATTATTTCAGAGTATTTTATTTTATTTTTATTTTTATTTTATCACACCTTGGATCTTGGGCAAATGGGTCTTTTTTCAGGCGTTCGGGTTAGATCCGGGGTGTGACAGATTGGTTAAGTGATTCATTATTACAAATTACAATGTTGTAACATTGTTTTAAATGTTTGCCAACTTGTCACGCCCCGGATCCGATCCAAACGCCTGAAAAATGACCTATTTGCCAAAGATCTAGGGTGAGATAAAATAAAATGGTTTTAAATAATTTATAAAAATGACCATAATTCATAACAAATCAAAATAAATATATTTTGTAAAGACGTTTTAGTTAAAATTTCTGTTTGATATACTTTTTGAATTAACTTTTTAGAATTTTAGCGGATAGGCGTAAAATTTTCCAAAAATATAATTTAAATAAAAAATTATTTTATTAATTCTCTATTATTAAAAAATTATTTTAATCATATTTTGTGAATGTACTTTGCCCAAAAATATCATTTACTATTTTATTTTAACAAAATTTTACTCTCAACTGGTCCTATCGAATTTTGTTGAAAAAGAACAGAATTTGATTTATAGCAGAAACACTACATGTGGGTCAGATTATATGTTTTATTGAAATACAAATAATAAAATAAAAGTACTAAATCAATTAATTTGGGAAAATAGACCAATAAAGTCAAGATTCAATTTATTAGAATCATAAAATAAAAATAAATAAATAAAATTATGTGTTTTCAATGAACGCTTCAAAAATTCTTTGGTATACCCTCTTTTAGTCAATCGTTTCTTTCATTCTAAAATAATCTTGAAAATATAATCGGTTGAATCGTGAGCTTATGAAAGCCCAATAAGATTTAATCACTACATCATATCTATGACAGTTCTATGAATCAAAAGTTCATACGCAGAGTATATGTATGGAACAAGAATAACAAGTATTTCAAAATAAACTTTGATCCGAAATTAATATGCACATGCAACTAATAACCCACCATGGGTCTCCTCTCCTTTCCACACCGAGAGCAGTTCAACAAATAACTCTTCTACAGGGGTTTAGGGCTTTGCACCCAAAGGCTCCAGGCCTATTTTACTTAAAAAATTTTTAACTATTGAGATCAATCTCACACTTCAAAAATGTATGCAATTCAATATCCAACCATTAAATAGATCTCTAAAATTTCAATAATACAGTAAGAATAGTAAAATCAAGATAATCATGCAAAAATGCTAAGTTTATAAAAAAATTAAAAGATTCGAGTACAGTACATATACAAAAAGTATAACCTAAATTAATTAATTGAAAAATCATAAAAGAGTGTACTTACCTTAATGGAGAGTTGATTTAATTCTTGATCAAGGCTAAAGATCCACGATTCTTAGAGAATTGACTAAATTTTTTTAGCTTTTCTCTTTTGAAAAAGAACGTTCTCTCATCTTAAAGAGGTTCTCAATATTTTTTGGAATCCGAAAAGCCTTATGCCTTTACTCCTATTTATAGGTTTTTAAAATTCTCAACTTTTTCACATATCCAATGTGTGACTAACATTCTAATAACTAATTAATAGTAATTTTCGTCACTTTAAAAGAGATAAATTTATCAATCTATTAAAAGTCTTATTTTAGGTTAATTATGAGTCAAAAATAGGCCTAAGACTCATAGGTATCGACTAGGCTTTAATTAAGGTCATTTGTAGGCCAAGAGAGTCTATAAATTTGCCCTAAAGGCCTACATCAATAATTATAATTCAACAAACATATAAGTAAGCATTAATACTCAATATAAATAAATAAATGATCATAATTTCTTTTTTAAATGTACTGAAAAATGTTCAGGGTGTTATAGCCAACTACACAAGAAAAATAATGGCAAAAAGATGAGTAAACTTGTCTGACCACTGAATGGTCATAGATGCCCTGACCACCCATAATATGAGCCACATGGCGCATTCTTAGAGGAAACTGACGGTATGGATGTTTGGCCAATCCCTAAGTGGACCAACAAACCAAAAATCAGCCTAATTAGTGATTTAAAACCTTTGGATCTTTGTACCCAAATAATGATCAAATTCCTACGGTTAAAATCAATCCATGAAAATGACTTCAACTAACACTTAGAACTCACTGATCAAGTTGATTTTAGGTTCATATGTTCACCTAGGGATTGGCCAAACATCTATATGGTTAGTGTCCTCTAAGAAATTGCCATGTGGTGTATAATGTGGGTGGTCAAGTAAGATTTACTGTATAAAGATGGGTCTATTGTGGATGTCGAACCTTCTAGGTTTAGAAGCTGAAGAATTATGAACCGTTGATTTTTACCGTTTAACTTGAAAACCACATTTGATGGGGTTAGAAATTTTAGAATGGGCTGATTTTTTGTTAGGGTAATCAATACGGTGAGGAGATCATCCCCACCAAAAATCAGCCATTGATTCATCATCTATGGGGGTACGCCAAAATGGGTGTCAAAAATGAGGGCAGTCCGACCCTTTCATTAATACCATATATACTAATATATTATATATAAAAAGGCCTTATATAGAGTTTTTGCTTTAGGCCTCAATTTGTATCGAGATGGCCCTGGCAGGATCTTGACTGAGATGCGTCCATGGGCCGGGTCCAAACTGGGATTGGTTCTGTAGATACAAGCATTGGCCGGGGCCCAGGGTTGGTAGAGTCTCTTAGGCCCGGCCATGGATCCAGTCCAGGTTTGGGCCCATAGGTTGTGTTTCAGGCTCAGGCCCATAGGTTGTGAAACCTGGGCCGGCCCGTCATGGAACCGGCCCAGGTTTCACCACCGTTCCCTAGAGTCTAGACTGTGAGCTTTGCTTCTCCTCCCCCACGTCTTTTAGAGGAAAAAAGCAAAGAGAGAAGAGAAAGAAACAGAGACAATGACGAGCGCAGATGTCGAAGCCGTAGACTTCGAGCCCGAAGACGACGATCTCATGGACGAAGACGGTGCCGTTGAAGTCGAAGCGTCACCCAGAGCTCCTCTTCCTAAGCTCAAATCCGCCATCACTGGAGGTTCCTCCTTCGCCGCTCCAAAGAAGACCAAAGGTAGAGGCTTTCGGGAGGAAACAGAAGCCGAGCGCAACAATCGCTTCGCCTCTAAGGATTTTGATTCCTTGGACTCTGATGGCGGCCCCGGTGCCCAACGATGTCAGTTCTCTCTCTCGTTTACGCCTTCTTTTGATTGATTTCTAGGGTTTCTGAATTTGTTCTTAGTACTTGGTTTCTGGTTCTCATGCTTTCAGTTCAACTTTTACAGTACTTAGGGTTATAAGTTTCGTTGGAATCAGTCATTACTTAGTTTCGATAGGGTTTTGTCTTCTATTCATTCATTAGCTTGTGAGCCAAACTACCTTTGTGCGGCGTATGCCACAGTTCATCTTAAACTAATGGCTACGACGACAGTAATTAGAAATTTGTAAGACATTCTGCTTTGCATAGTGAGAAAGAAGTTGAAGAAGGTTGATTATCATTCTCAGTCACGTATCATCGAATTGTGCTTATTAATGCTAATTTGCCGTCTATAATACTAAAAAATCTAGATTTACTGATCTGGTCAGGTCCAAATATTTTTTTATTAGATTTGTTCTTTTTTATCCGTATTTTGTAGGAGACGTATTGGGTATGTAGGTATTCATAGTTTGTTTTCCATTAGACTTGGATTTTTTTCTATTTAGAGTGGGTTATCAATTAGGTAGATCATTAGGGTTATAGATTTAGGGCAAATTTTGAAGTTCATATATATTGATTGTAATGGAAAGTTTAGGAGGTCCTGATTTCCTTGAAGAGATTGATTTTCTTCTTTATTTCTTCTTTATATTCAGATTTTTATGTCAATTATTTTGAATCTAGGCTTGTGATACCAAGGGGTTTTATCAATTTGTATCAGAATTCAGAGCCACTTGTAATTCATGATTCGTTGGTGTATGGTTGCCTACACTCTTCTTCGCAAAATTTTGAGATCTTTTTTTTAGGAGCGTCTTGTTCTTCAACCTTAACGTCTAAAGAAAAGATCACTCATGTCCTTAGGCTTGGTCACCAAATTCCAATCATATGGATGATAGTTTTTTTTTCATAATCTTTTTTGTTTTGAATGTAGTAACTATCAAGCATTTCTAGGCTACTGGCCATGGACGTTGTTGTTGTGAAGAGAGGTAAAAGAATAAGTTGGAAGGCTAGATAAGGTACCCCAGACCAACGTAAATAGCTTTTTTCCCATAAGGCAATTCTTCTTTCAGAATGTTCCCCCAGCAGATCCCATATAGCACTAGATTAATAAGAAGCTCCCAGCGGTAACCCGAGGTAGGTGCCACTTTGCAGTTCAATGCATTTGCTAACTTCCTAATGTTCTCTACCTCTCCCACTCTAAAAGCTTAGCTCGTATTGCGGTTTATCTGCAAGCTGGATACCACCTGAAAGTAAAACAATGTACTTCTTAGGAGTCATTTGCAAATTGGAGGTGGGATATCATTAGACCATTGGGACCCATTGAGAAGCCTTCAACTACCATTGTCTACTTTTTGAACTATTCTACCAATCGCTTTCACCCATGGGGCTCTGAACCTCCTATTAGCATGCCATTTTTGTTCCGGAACCGTGGTTCCGGATGTGGTTCTTCTCGAAGATTACTCCCAAAGTGTTGGGAGCTTGATTTTGACTTAAGAAACTTGTGCTTCACCTACCTGGTTGACTACTCTCTCTTGCTCTTAGCAGTTGAACATAGCAAAACCATGTCCTTATGGTTACCTACCTGTTGCAGGTTTTTTTGTGGTGGGAAACAAGGGTTTTGTGTTGAGAAAACAATAATTATGGAGGGATTTTTGATTTTGACTTAACGAACTTGTGCTTCACCTACCTGGTTGACCACTCTCTCTTGTTCTTAGCAGTTGAACATAGCAAAACCTTGTCCTTATGGTTACCTACCTGTTGCAGGTTTTTTTTTCAGTGGGAAACAAGGGTTTTGTGTTGAGAAAACAATAAGTATGGAGGGATATTGGTAGTCATTGCAATATGGGAAATAATGATAAGAATGGCAAAGCCTTAAATACCATTGAAATTACAAAGTATCATAGCAATTGAAGCTCCTAATTGTAGAGGATTTTCCATTTTTAGAAAAACTTTGGAAGTTTGTTGCTAATGAGTAATAATATTAAACAAGGATTGTTTGGTGGTGGCTGTTTGAAGTTTGTGAGATTTGTGGGTCGTAGCATTGATGATACTTGTTGGGCTGGGCCATAGCAAGGATGAGGGGAAAAGTAACCAAGCTATGGGCATGGGCCAGTGGGAGAAGAAAGAAAATAAAATGTTCAAAATTAAGAGTTAACAAAATTGTAAAACTATTTAACTTTACTTATTTTGGCTCTACTAAACGGAACAACGCAGTTTGTTCCTTGCAAAATTTGGACCTGATATATATAAAGTATATGTATGTATCAACATCATTCAGCATTGTTAGAGTCATATCCCATTCCCAACATTGCATTTGGGGTCAATAACATGAATCCTGTTCCTCCATTCAATATAATGGTCAAGATTCTTGAAAAGATAGGGCAATTATTCATACCAAGATGAGTAGATTACTTAATCAAGTCACACCCAACTCAGTTGCAATTTCAAACCCTATTGCCTCATCTTTCGCTACAATAAATGTAAACATTTTTCTTAGCTGAGCTGTGGGTTGGCTGGCATGGCATCTATTAGACCTTAACCAAAAAAAGTGAATTTACATTCATCAATGCATACACCCTCTAGCATTACGATCAACAATGCTAACATAGTAAGGGGAGAAGACATAATTTGATATGAGTAGATTGATGGATTCACAAGAATTAGCAATCAAATCAGCTATGCTATTTGTTTCTCTCCAAACGTGGAACAACTGGGTGTCCTCAAAGCAGTCTTGGACACCTGTGGAACAATAGGTTTTATGAGTTGTTGCAAACTTTCTATGTTACCCGGACACGCAAGGATACGGGTGTGGACACGGTATTTACACTTAAAATGGGAGTATCCGATACGGATACGACACTGATACAGCACCCATGTTGAAGTATCCGGGTATCATAGCAAACATGCATTGTACTGATACATGTGGGATGACAATGGGTCTCGTTAGCCTGGAACTTCAACTGATTTACCCAGTTTTAGTGGGTTTGTGATAGGCTTTATCTAGGTTGGATCGGGTTCATGTTGACCACAACCTGACCCTCGGGTCATTGTTTCTCTTCATTGAAAGAGAGATGTATGTGGTGATTAGGTAGAGATTGTGTTTCAAGTTACCCTTCTAAAGATAGAATGATTATTATAATGTAGGGGTGGTTTTGGAAATTTTGGTATGTATATAATAATGAATAAATGAAACCTGGTGTGGTGAGCCCGAGGACAAGGACAAGTTTCCCTCTGATTTCTTCCACTTTGTTTTTATTTTCGTAGGAAAAGATTGATGTTTCAGAAGTTAGGGTTTTGAAAGATTTTGTTTTTGTTTAAATGTCTTCCTCTCGAAGGTCAAAGACGGTAGAAGCTTAACGATTGCAGAAGACAGAGGGTGTTTGGTAAACTTAATTTCAGTACTTAAAAGACCGAAAAGTACTGTTTGTTTACCTCCAAAAATTTATTGCTTAATTTTAAGTATCACTTAAAATGTAGTCTTTTTTAAGTCATTTCACCTCCACTTTATTTATAGTGGTTTTCACTAAATGCGGTAAGTGATGGCATCTTTAAAAAGATTCTAAGATATACTTACAAAATAAAGATTCATAGATTCTTTCAAAAATTCCCAATGTGCCCTTATATTCAAAGCTTTCTCTACCAAAAACTTACTAAAAGATTTGGATAAACATTTCGAAACACCCAATATCCCTGAAATTCAGTACTTTAAACTTTCAGCACTTTAAATTAATTTTAAGTGCTGAAATTAAGTTTACCAAACACCCCCAAGGAAGGCAGAGGCTTATTTATGGTCCTTTTAATTATTTTGCTTTTATTTGAGGGTTGAAGGTTTGATGATCTTATATATGCTTGGAATTTCTGAGGTTTTTGATGTTACTAAATGTTTCTTTCTTTCATGATTGGATGGGTTTAAATGGTTTATCTGCTTTGCTTGAGTGGCTTAGATGTTTCTAAGGTTTCTATATTTAGGTGCAATCAGGTTGGGTTGGTAGGTTTCATGAATGCATATAGGGTTGGTTTTTGTTTTGATAAAGCTGAAGCTAATCAGGTTTGGCCCAATGACCATAACACTTGGCTCAGGACTTGACTTGGCTTGACTTGACTTGACTTGACTTGTTGCCATCCCTAGATACAATCGCCTTAAATTTTGATTTGCTAAAAGTCAAAATTAATCCGGGGAAGTTCAATTAGGTTCGGAGCATTTTCATAAAAATTTGCCAAACGTTTGAGGAATATGTTGATTTTTCAAGATATGATAACAAACATGATGACATAATCATAACTCTTATATGACAAAAACCAACCATTTGGAGCAACATATGTAATACTTATAGCATTCAACACATTGATGCTTGTATTTGAAGTATTGAGAATTAAAGGACCAAAATCTACATCTAACTCAAAATAATTTTATTTCAACTGCATAAAAGCCAAAATTAGTTTATTTATGACTTTAGGGGGTCATAGACTCAGCTACATTGATGTACGGCCCCCTTCGTCATCTCCACATTGGCCATGGCATTGATAAAATTATTCTACAAACAACCAATCCAAGGGAGTTAAGGGTGCGAGGCGCTAGGACCCCTGGAGCCTAAGGCGCAAGGCGAGGCGCGCGTCTGACTGAAGCGAGGCGCGTGCCTGACTGAAGCGAGGCGAAATATTAAAAATTATAATAAAAATATTAAAAAATTAAGAAAAATAACATCATAAAATAACAAAACAAGTAATCATTAGGCCATATATAAACAATATAAAGAACTTATCATTTTTTCTATTTTTTTAAAAAATTTATCAGAAAACGACGCACCTGGTGCATCATTTATTACTTAAATTAAATTTTTTTAAGAAATATCAGCATATATGATGGATATACGTGTCAGTACCGTGTCCCATACCTGTATCCGTGTCGACACTGGTACGATGGGGGTACATGTATTCGAGTATCATAGGTTCTAGTTAACATTGTCATTATCTAAATACAAAACAAGCAAAATCAAAAAGCCATAAAATTTGCCCATTCCTAGTTGGACCTATATACCAAAATTTGTCTTGATTAGTAATTTATGTCCGTTGTATTAGTCTTTTTCATGGATTATTTTCAACCGTGGATTTCTAGCATTATTAGGGTACTCAGATTCAATTGTTAGGAATCACTAATCAGACCCATTTTTGTCTTGTAAGCCCATCTAGGGATAGGACAAACATCTATACAGTCAATAGCCTCTAATAGTATGCCACGTGGCTCACACTGTTGGTCCGTCATCAACTTTTATGATGTACACCATTTTCAAATTTTTTCTTTCACAAGTTGAAATGTTGAATGACCAAAACGCCCCTATAAAGTAAAAAAAATTCAAAAAATAAAAGCAATGTTTGTAAATTTAAGAAATTTGGGGGCCATATTAGGAATAAGGATTTTTTGATTTTTAACATTTAAAAAAAATAGGTTATTTTAGTGAGGCGCGCACCTTGTGCTTGGATTGATTTTAAGGCACGCGCCTTACTAAAGGCGCCTTGCCCTGACCATTTCAAGGCACCTTAGGTGCGCCTTGCTGCGTGCACCTCAGTGCGCCTTGACTACAGCGAACCAATCTATGATGTCAGGATACGGATATGGATACTGACATGGATACAGGAAGCGGGGATACGACTCGACATTTTCCAAAATCAAGGACACGGATACGAATAAAATTATCCTATTTTGTAGTTCAAAATTTTTATTTTTTCTAATTTTTTCAACTTTTTATGAAGAATACATGGGGATACGTGTCGGTAGTGTTCGGTGTCCGTATCCGTGTCGACACAACACGACACTGGTACGAGGCACTAGTACAACTGATATTGTTTTTTTAATAGGCACATTCTTGTAATGTTTGCATTTTTTTTTTTTTTGATAAGTTAAACTTTATTGGGGGCCGGAAAAGGCCGAAAGCAAAGAGGGCATACAGCCAAGAGCCTATAGGTCGAGATGACCTAAGGTGGAAAAAAACAAGAACAAGCTAACAACCAACAACCCGATTAACTCCCCTCCCTAGTACAAATAGAGTCCCAGCGGAAAACGAGATCTTCAAAAAACAAACCCTTGCACTCCAAGAAAGCCTTAGACCACATAAATAATAAGCCCTTGGTGTTGAGAATAATAGAATGCACATCCGCTTGCTTCCCTTCGAAAGCTCTCTGGTTTCTCTCCCTCCAAAGGCTCCAGATGATCGCTAAGGGGGTCATTCTCCAAAAAATATTTCCTCTTGATGAGAAGACTTTTATGATCCAGCTGAAAAGAAGGGATTTAAGAGATGCCGGCATGACCCAGCTCACCCCGAATTCTTTCAAAAAAGAACTCCAGACAACCGTAGCTAGCTCACAATGCAGCAAGAGGTGATCCACTGATTCCCCATCAACCCTACACATCCAACAATAATTAACCATGGTGATTCCTCTAGCTATGAGATGGTCCACCGTGAGAATCTTGTCAAGAGACGCTTCCCAGGTAAAGAAAGCAACTTTGGAGGGGATCTTGGATTTCCACACCATGGCAGTTGGGAAGGCCCCATTCTCATTATTATGCAAGGCTTCATAAAAAGATCTCACAGAGAAAGCACCCCCTTTGTTCCAAATCCAGACTCTCTTGTCCTGCACCATGGGTCTAAGGTGTATATCCTGAAGTCTCGATAATAGACTGGATGCAGGATCTATCTCCCAGTCATTAAGGTTCCTTCTAAAGCCCAAATTCCATCCTTCCGAATCTCCTTCAATTTGAGACAAGTCCTTGATGGATCCCATTTTCCTCTCAGATATGGAATATAACTCCAAATAGTCTTCCTTGAGGGAATTGTCTCCATTCTAGATGTCCTCCCAGAACCTGATTCTATTGCCCGCTCCAACTTCGAATCGAACGCCCTTGTCAAAAGCTTTGGCCACCTTGAGAATCCCCCTCCACACACTGCACCCATACGGGTTTCTTGCCTCCCGACTATTCCAACCAAAGGGTAACACCCCGTACTTGCCAGCTATAACTCTTCTCCAAAAGCTAGTGTCTTTAGACCCAAATCTCCATAACCACTTGCCCAAAAGGGCCAGATTCATGTGTTTAAGATGCTTTATACCCAAACCCCCTTCCTCCTTGGCCTTACACACCTTGTCCCATCTCACCAGGTGAAATTTGTGATCGTCTGAGCATCCCTTCCACAAGAACTCTCTTATAATCTTGTCTACAGTGAGTAACACACTTCTCGGGATTAGAAAGAGAGACATAAAGTAGATGGTTAGGCTTGATAGAGAGCTCTTTATCAGCACCAATCTTCCCCCTTTTGATAGATATTTGGATTTCCACTTAGCTAGTCTTCTCCCAACGCTATCAATAACCGGCCTCCACATGTCCTTAGACCTATATGCTGCCCCAAGTGGCAACCCCAAATAAGTCGAGGGGAATTTGTCACTGCGGCAATTCAAAATGTTAACCATACCCTCCATTTCCCTAACCTCTCCAATAGGGAACAATCTAGTCTTTGCCAAGTTCACCCGAAGGCCTGAGACAGCTTCAAAACATCCTAGAACTCCTTTAAGAAATCTCAATTGAGGCAAATCCGGGTTAAGAAAGATGAGGATGTCATCGGCAAACTGGAGGTGGGATATGTTAGGAAGACCAGGAGCTGTATTGAAACCCACCAACTCACCCAGAGCCACGGCTTTAGATATCAGTCTACTAAGGGCTTCCGTCACCACAATGAAAAGAAACGGTGAGAGCGGATCACCTTGACGTAAACCTCTAGTGCTTTTAAAATAACCCGCGGGGGATCCATTGACAAGGATAGAAAAGGATGCCGAAGAGATGCATCTCCATATCCACTTCCTCCATTTACCCCCGAAACCCATCCTACCCAATAAGTAGTCCAAGAAAACCCAGTTGACATGGTCGTAGGCCTTCTCCATGTCAATCTTGCAGACGAGACCGGCGTTACCAGACTTGATTCTCGAGTCGATACATTCATTGGCTAGGAGGACACCATCAAGAATCTGTCTTCCTTTAACGAAAGCTCCTTGGTTTGGCGATATGATCGAAGATAGCACCTCTCTGAATCTTAGAGCCAGCACCTTTGCTATAATTTTGTAGGCGCTGCCCACCAAACTAATGGGCCTGTAGTCCGAGATATCCTCCGCCCCCGTGATCTTCGGAAGCAGGGCTATGAATGTGCTATTAGATGGAAAGTCTAAGAAACCTTCTTCTTGAAATTCCACCACCACCTTCATAAAATCGGTTGATATGATGTCCCAGCAGTGCTTATAAAAAGCTATGGAGAATCCGTCGGGGCCTGGAGCCTTGTCATTAGCCATGGTAGATAGAGCATTCACCACTTCCTCCTCCGCTATGGGTCTCTCTAGCTTCTCCCTATCTTCCACACTGATCTGATCAAACTGTAATCCTTCTAAGGATGGCCTATAGGACATCGGCTCCGTGTACATTTCCGAGTAGAACTCCACCGCCCCTTGCCTTATACTTTCTTCATCTTCCTTCATAACCCCCTTAATTCTCATGCGGGGTATGTAATTCCTCCTTCTATTGGCATTAGCAATCTTATGAAAAAACTTTGTGTTCTGGTCTCCCTCCTTTAACCACCTGACTCTAGATTTCTGTCTCCAGCTTATCTCCTCCATCTTCACCAAGTTCTGATACTCGCCCTTTAAGTTGGTTCTCTCCAGCTGGTCCTCCAAAGACAAATCTCCATCTTCCTCCTTCTTGTCCAGCATAGCAATCTTTTCTAGAACCCTGCCCTTTTTGTGATCGATGCGGCCAAATGTCTCCCTGTTCCAAACTTTAATCCTTTCTTTCAGCGCCTTGAGCTTGCATCTAAAGACCGCCCCTGCCTTACCTTCGAAAAACATAGAACACCACCACTCTTCCACTTTAGCTTTAAAATACGGGTCATGCAGCCACATATTTTCGAAACGGAAAGGGAATGGTCTCGATCTGAATCCCCCACAGCCTAACAGAAGGGGAGTAATGTTTGCATTTTATTATACTATTTAAATATTTTTAATGAAAATTCAAATTTATTTTACTAATAATTTATATCATAAAAGATTATATGAATTTGTCATATATATATATATATCCTTGATCCATGCATCTGTTGCCTTACTAGTTTCCTAGGTCTTCTTTATTTATTTAATTTCTTTTTGTATTTTATTACTTAAAAACTAATTTGAGTTATAAAACTAAGATCACAAATAGGTATCTCTACCCATTAAACTTCATTTTTGCTGTTAATAATGCATCCATTTGTCATCCTATGGACCTATAGGCTCCTAATTGTTTTTTAAGTTAGTTAATTTTTTACATTTTGATAAAAATATTTTTTAACTAATAACTTTTTAATAGGCAAATGATAGTAATATCATAAATAAATAAATTAGCCCACTAGATTTCATTTTTACCATTAAATGTTATTCTCATAATTTAAGATTATATATAATTTTTGTAAGATGTTTTGACCTCAAAAGGTCGTAGGTAAGATGTTTTTGGCTTTAATGTGTGTAGATGACGTTATTTTGAGTAATTGTTTGTGTAATTTTGACAATAGATAAGCCCTGAGTCAAATGATGAAACAGGATTTATGTTGCCGACCCCAAATAGTTGGGATGAGGTGTAGATGATGATGATATATATATCTTCTTTTGAAAAATACTTTTAGTTCATGTTAAGTATACAAAATAGAAAGAATGTATTTAGATAACTCTGATGTACACTGAAATCATATAAAGAATATATAAGCAATAGTTGAAAACAAAGTATTTGAATAGATCAAGATTGTTGCGAAAAGTGTGTTGGCGTGTTTCCGACATGGCAAATTTTCAGAAAATGGATTGCCCTTGTTCATATAATCTTTGTATAACACTGTTTTTTCATTCATGTGGACAGCCATTGAAGGATGGATTATTTTGGTTACTGGAGTGCATGAAGAGGCGCAAGAGGATGATCTCCAAAACGCATTTGGTGAGTTTGGGGAGGTTAAGAACTTGCATCTAAATCTTGATCGCCGCACTGGATTTGTCAAGGTAAGCAAACCCTTTTTAATAACTAGTTATTTTCATGGTGAGACCAGTGTAATCAAAGTTTTGCCTAGGAAACGCCTTGGCGAGCGCTTTGCCTAGCTGGGACCCTAGTGCTTAGAACAGGGCCTTGGCAGGTGCTAGTACAAAAAGCGCTCGCCTAGGCCCTATGGCACTAGGCCTTAAAGTGTTCGCTTATGCTATGCGTATAAAAATTGATGTTATATATACTTTGTATATTAGGCATTGATCATACCTATAAGGTCAATGTTAGATTTAATTTACATATGAGAGAAATTCAAAGGTATATACCTATAAACCTTATTAATGAACCTTTCTCTAAACCTGAACATTAGGAGAAAGTAAGCCTCATGCTCTTATTTTTTTTTTATGATTGATGGTTATGTCGTTAAGTAGTGGGACTTTAAGGGTTTGGGATCTGAGACTTTGACTTGTTTGAGACTTGTTTGAAGTTTGACTTGTCGAAATAATACTGTTCATCGAAATATTTCCATGACATGATGCATTTTTCCTTACGAGTTATATTTCGTGTTGACCATCCAAAATTTCAAAATATTTCGTGAAATAAACGAAAGTTTATACCTTGATTGTAATTGCCACCAAGTTTCTTTCCATGGGTAATGTTTCCCTTTAGATTTTCCAAAAATCTCTTTTGCCACTCTTTTAATAAAATTGGCCATTTCATCGCACATCAGGTTCATGTGTTTAGTCTCCATCACCTTATTTTTTTGCATCCTTTTATTTTTAATCCTTATTTTTCCTTCTCTTAATGCAAATGTAGTCAAACTCACCTGGGATAACCTTACAGTCATATGATTTAAAGCCTTGATCTTGAGGTCTCGATCTGTTTAAATATCGAGACGTCTCGACCTAGATAGTATGAGACAAACCGAGAAAATGGGAAGAAAAATCAACATAGCCGAGACAAACCCCCAATATATCGTTTCGGTCTTGCTTGAGAATGTGACATTTTGATATGAAATGATTCTTTGAGCCGTGCTTATAGTCATTGCATTGCTAACAATCCTTCCTTTTAAGAAGGAAAAAGATTCAAACTATATCAATCCTTTTGAAAGATTATCGCCACTGATGAAATATATAAATATTTTTAAAAGTTAGTGACTGTAAAGGTTACGGCGACTAACAATGTGCACATGAGGCGCATGCCTCCAACAAGAGGTGTTAAAAATGTGTAAAAGACGGATATGGATGCCTTTTCATGCTTCAATGGTGAGGTGTATGCCACAAAAGCACATATTCTTTCTTTTATGTGCATCGGGGGGTGCTCGACACCACCTTGAAGGATACTAAGAGGCTGCCTCTGAAAACACTGCATGCAACTTTATTTTTGCTAAAATGTAGTACGTACAAAAAGTATACCGCTTAAAAATGAATGGTGGATTTCGATGCATTGTAGAATCAATATTTGTTGATGTATTCTGAAATCTTATCAATGCCTGCATTCTAATAAGTGGATGATTGTTTTTTTGGAGTTCACTTGGGTAGAAGGCTGTGATTTGCTCTTGTTTTTTAATGCGGACAACATTATTGAGAATGATCTAATTCATATGTCTCTTGCTATAAGTCCCCCCCCCCCCCCCCCCCACTTTATTTTCTGGATTTGTGGCTACAAAGCTTGGAAATACTTGGCCTCTTACTCTTAATAGTGTTCAAATGATGAAATGAGCTAACTACTAGCTGCTGCACCTGGTTCATTTAGCTGAATAGGTTATGCAGTCTGATTCTTCTGTTAATTGCCAAATGGAAAATTTTTATTTTTCAGGGTTATGCACTGATTGAATATGAGAGGTTTGAGGAAGCTCAGGCTGCAATATCCACGATGAATGGTGTTGAGCTTCTCACCCAGACCATCTCGGTTGATTGGGCCTTCAGCAATGGACCATTCAAACGGAGGAACGTGAGGAGGAGGTTTGTTAATTCTCCCAAACTCTCATTGCATTTGTACAATGCACAATTTCAGCAGATTGTTTCCTGATGTGACTGACCCTTTTGGTAGTCAGTGTGATTGGAGAAACCTTTTTTGGTTTTGCCCAAATTCTTTTGCTCCTTAGCTAGATTTTGCTTCATGCTATTTTGTGATTTCAGAGTTGAAAAATTTCCACTCTTTTATTCTGCTTGGTTTATTTGTTATGCATGTTTTGTACTTTACAATTCCCAAGTTAGTATTTGTTTTGAATAAAGTGAATGTATGTATGTATTAGATATAAGAAAGGGTCAGCTACATCATATCCTCTCCCCCCCCCCCCCCCCCCCCCCCCCCCCCCCGGGTCCCACCAGCTCCCTAGTGCGGTCTATCACATTGGAAAGTCTTCAGGTGCCATTCCATTCACATCCTGCCCACTTGAGAACATTCACCAAATCCCCATCAACTACCGATAGGCCTTCAAAATTATCCTTGAAGATTCGAGCCCTTGAAGAAGAGATTTAAATTTCTTCCTTACTAAATTAACCTCACTTATAGGACTGTAAAAGGTCTTAAGAATTTAACCTTTGTGGTTCTAAATGCTTACACCAATCCCTGCTGCCCCACGAGAGCCAAAGTTACTACCATCAAAATAAGTTTTTTAATCCTTCGGTTTCATCAGATGACGTTGGGCATTATTTGGCTTTGTCCCACTACTATAAAATAAGGTTGTGTCAATTACCGATAAGATCTGGCACTGAGATTCTATAAAATTTCTTTAACACAAAGGCCCAATCTACCATCCATTTCCAAATTGAATTGCAAATTTTGGGCAAGGAGTGGCTGCTTAGATTCTTCAGTTTGCACAAGGATTACCCAAATTATTCCTCTTAAGCTGTATTTTGTCCTAACTTGTATTGTTCAAGAATTTCTGATATTTTCTATTGCTTGATTTAATTTGTTTTTCATATTTTATGTTTTAATTTGGCAATTCTAATTCATTATTGATATTAACTTGGTGATTAAAATTCCATCGTCATCGAGAATGTTAATAGGAGTTGTGTTAATGTGTGGCCGTTGCACAACCACCTCCCGATACTCCTCTCAAGCTCTATTCCTCTCAAATTTGCCATCTCTTGTTCCTTTGAAGACCCTCCGCATCTGTAGTCTAACATCCTTCAGAGTTCAGACACTTTTTACAGTTTTCCACATTAGGGAACCACCTACCAAGTGTTTCTTCAACCGATACCCCCTCCCACTCGCAATCCCCTTCAGACAATAATTACATTAATGTCCGATACACCCTCCCATTCAATGTCTGTAGCCCTACGTGACATCTTGACGTGTCATAAAAGGCTACTGCAAGAATAGAAACAAGAAAGCAAGGAAATAAATTTTGATTTCGAGGTATTTTTTGACTAGCCTGAAAATAAAAATATTTCGAGCACTTTGGAAATAATACATTTTTCATAGAAATGATGGATATATTATGGAATTGTTTTTGGAAAAAGTTTAGGAAACGATAAATCAAGCATTTAAAACACACAAGTTATCAAACCATAATATTTAACTATATGCATTGTGAAATGAATCACCATATCAGTCTGTAATATGCCAAAGTTAGTGTATGATGGTTTTTTGGGCAAAACTATTTGTTTGGTTGTCGAGATGTTTTGGTCAATATATTCCATTTTAATAAGGTAGTGCTCATTTTGATTTATTTCGCGAAATAAATATCGAAATCTTACATTTTTCCCTGCAGGTTACTTTAGTAGACCTAACCGAAATATTTTGCGAAATAAACAAAATCTAATACCTTAGTCTTTTTGTCCAGCCATACCATATAATTTATAGACGATTCTTGATTGGCCACATAGATAGTGCGTTTATCCATAAGATTGGGAAATAGAGAGAGTAGTAGAAACCTTCCCAGTTTTGCCACATGGTGGAGTGCTATTGTGCTGAAACTTGCAATTGGTGAGGACGAGGTGGTAAATGCTTGGACCTATTGGGCTTGCCACCTCAGCTATGTGCACAGAAAAGGTCTATAGTGTCACTCCAGAAAACTTGTCCTGTTTACATTAAATGTTGGTTATTATTTCTTTGTTCATTTGTGGCAGGCATTTTGTTCCTTCTTAATTATAGGGTGATTCTTTTATTTATTTGGGTACTATGACTCAATTTCCTGCAATATTTTTGTGTTAAACACCATGTTGTACTCATGTGTTAGACACATGCCAACAATATGTTTGAAACAAATCTTAATATTTTTAAACGTTATGTTTGTCAACTTCCATATATTGTGAAAATGATTTTAGTTATATCAGCTTTGTCAAAATATGGATCACAAATAAAACCCTTTGTGCAGGAGAAAAAGAAAAAGAGAACAGTTGAGAATAAAAGAGAGAAGGGAGAATTAGAAGAAGAATTGGTCAATCTAAAGAATCGCTGGATCAACCCTTTTTACCATACACTTGTAAAAAAATGTAAAACTATCTCTCACTTACCCACTAAAAAGGTAACTTTACCCCTGTACAGAAATATCCCTCACACACGAAAAGGACAACATCACCTGACATTATTTATCTGTCTAGTCCTACACACCCCCCTCAAGCTGGAGCATAGAGGTCCTACAACTGACGAAAGTGGAACATGAGGAACAGTACCTGAGGGTGTAGAGTCCATTTGAGGAGTTGGTTGTGACTCAGTTGATTGTTTAGAATATGGTTGTACGACTCTCCATTGATAAGCCTTAAGAGTTTGCTCAGTTGTAGTCAGAGGATCAACAGGCTAGGAATAGGAATAGAAAGAGGAACACACACATTTGAATATGATTGAGATCTATCCCTTGGAACATGTGATGTACCCAATTGAAAGTAGTAGGGTATATCCTCATAAGAAGTTACAGCTAGTGATGTGAATTTTTTTTTCTTTGAGGGCAAGAATAACCAATACCCTTTTTGAGAGCAAGAATAACCAAGGAAAATACACTTAACAGAATGTGGACTCAACTTATTATATGTGGGATCAAGAACGCAGACATAAGAAAGACAACCGAAAACTTGCAAAGTTATAATGTGAGGTTCATCATGAGGAAATAACAAATTATGAGATGATTTTCCATGCAAGACAAAATGAAGACAATCTAGTAAGTAACAAATGTTAACAAAGCATGAGACCAAAAACATTATAGAATATTGTTTTGAAACAAAAGAGAATGAGTTACCTCCAAAAGATGATTTTTTTCGGCTACCCCATTCTGTTAGGGAGTACGAGCATAGGAAGTTTGTGAGAAAATTCAATGCTACTATAAATATGACTGAAAACCAGAAGACATGTATTCCCCACCATTATCAGATCTGGGAGCTTTAATGTCCTTCCAAACTGATTCATAATCTCTTTATGAAACACCTTAAAGGTACTCAATAACTCCTTACGGTATTTCTAGAGATACACTGGTTATACAAGAGTAATCATCAATGAAAGAGACAACATATTTATAACGAGACCATGAAAAAGTGGGAGAAGCACCCCAAATATATGAATGAACCAAATCAAATGGAGAGGTACTCCGATTATTCAAATGAGGTGGAAACACAGTTACATGGTGTTTAGCCAACTCAAAGACTCACAATGGAAGTTCAAAGTTCTAGGCAGAGAAGGAAACAGTAAACGAATAGAAGATAAAGACAGGTGGCCTAACGACAACGCCACTTAGAAATATCCCGACTACTAGTCGCGGTTGCAGCAACTCCTACAACTGATCGTCGAGATAGTACAACCCCCTAGATTTAGACCAGTCCAAATCGTCCTCTTTGTATAGATATCTTGAAACACACAATGAGATGGAAAGAAAGTTATATAGCATCTAAGAGTCTGTTAAACTACCAACAGGCAAAAGATTACAAGGAAACTTGGGAACAAGAAGAACTGAGGAAAGAGACAACGGGTTACGGGGGAGTGGTTAAAACTACACCCCTTCCAGTGGCAAGTAGAGGTACTGTCAGCTAGACAAACAAAACTTGATTTGAAGGAATTATCAGACTTACCAGTAATGTGATTGGTTGCACCTGAATGACCCAGGACTAGAGCTGGACTCGAGGAATGCTGTGGTACCTGAAAGGCACCACGCTGTCCATGAGAAAGGCAAAAAATATTGCAGGAACACACCATGAATAGAAAAAATCTAATTAAGACAAACCCTTCCACCAAAGGGATCCCACCATTCATCAAAATCACATGTCAGTGTATCCAAGATTCGAAGGATAGGACTGTTGGATCATACCATCATAAGAAAAGGAATATTTTACATTCTTCTGCATGGTTAGAGAAAACATACAGATAGATCTAGGGTTTCACCGAGAGTTTTCAAGAATGAAAGAACTTAGCTTTTCTTTGTGTATGCTGACCGAGACGACAGAACTCCTGAAATAGTAGTTTAAGATCTATGATCTCTGTTCTGATACCATGTCAAAATATGGATCAGAAATGAAATCCTATGTGCAGGAGAAAAAGACAAGGGGAACAAATGAAAATAAAAGAGAGAAGTGAGAATTAGAAGAAGAGTGAAGTGGTCAGTCTAAAGAATCTATGGACCAACCCTTCTACTATATACAAACTGAAAAACAAATGTGACTGTACAGAAATATCCCCCACACACTAAAAAGACTTTAGCCCTGGACAAAAATATCCCTTGCTTGCACATTAAAAGGGCAACTTTACCCATGTCATTATTTCTCTCTCCTACAAGCTTGTCTGAATACATTATTTCTACTAGTGGGTAGCAAATGCGTTTGCATGTGATATTAACGGATTTCTTAATGAGTATTGTAGTGTGTGTGAGTTGCATCAAATTTGGTGCACATTTTCTCCAAGCTGCAACTCATGCTTGTATTATCAGTTAAATGCATAATTTTGGGGATATATCCCTTCCAAGGGGTGGCCTATAGATATATGGGTTTAGATTGTTGGCTTGGTGACATATCTTTATGGTCCGTCCCTACTACCTCACCCAGTACCTAATTATACGGTGAATATTCTTAATACGCCCAAGGTTTGGCGTGCCTCAGTGCATGCTATAATGTCTCTTTCAAGGAATGTTGGTGATGAAGTTGGATAGGAAGACAATATGTTTTTTCACTAGTCAGAAAATTATTTTTCCCTTTATTAGTAGAAAATTGATATATGAAAATAAATTTAGAAGATTAAACTACCTTTAAAACATTGAATAGTTTTTTTTTTGATCGGTTTAAAACAATGAATAGTCTAACGCAAGGGGTTGTTCTGGAAGTTTTGGCAATCCAAGGGGCTCGTTTGGAAATTAATGGCAATTTAAGTTTATGGAGAGATTTTTTTTAGCGGTAAGTGAAGGAGGGGGGTGGACCCATAGTTTTGGAATAAATAATAAAGATATTGTATACGTAAAATAACTATATAATTTAAAAAATACACCCCAATATATGCAATAAACTGTATAGATGTGTTTGCGCATCGGGCTTGTGGGGGTGTCTCTAACATATTGTATCCTTGTTTGACATTGACACGTGTTCATGTCTATGTTAACATAGGTTGGATGTTATTCAACGGCTTCCCTTAGTTTTTCTCAACTCAAATGAGAAGCGAAAATTTCATACAATTCCCAATATAATGATTTAGCTGTTAGTAGCTCTATAGTCAAGGCGCGCACCTTAGGCTCAAGGCGTGCGCCTCAGGCTCGCCTTAGGTGCAAGGCACACCTAAAGCGCCTTAGAAAAGTCAAGGCAATGCGCGTTTAGTAAGGCGTGCGCCTCACTAAAATGCACGTTTTTTTCTAAAAATTCTATACTTTGGCTTATTATATTAAGCATTGGTATGATAGGAGAGATACAATTGAACCTATCTCATTGAAAGACATTAATGAAAGCAATGAATGGCTACTTGGGGAGATGGAAACAGAAGGTGGAGAAGCAGAAGATGAATTGGTGCTTGAGGATGATAATTTGACATGGAGTGTTCTTGCGAGAGCTACTAGAATTGGTGAATCAATATCAAATACTAGATCACAATCAAGGTCAAGAAAGGGCTTCAATAAGGGAGCCAAAAGAGGAAGTGGCCAATTCGGAGTAGACTAAAGAAGAAGAATATATTGAGGTGGCTAATACATCCGATGATGATAGGGATGAAGTTAATGATTATATTTTAGATGATGGCGATGTTAACTAGAACTAATTGTGGGCTATTTGAGATTTTCCACATTTGCTATCTTTTATGTTTTATGGCTTTTTGATTACTTGTTTTGTTTTTAGATAATAACAATGTTAACTAGAACTGCCTTTAGGTTACTTGAGATTTTCGACATTTGCTATATTTTATGTTTTATGGCCTAATGATTACTTATTATGTTATTTTTCTTAATTCTTTTTTTATATTTCATATATTTATTATAATTTTTAATATTGCGCCTCGCTTGGTCAGGCGCGTGCTTCGCTTTGCGCCTTAGGCGCCAGAGGTCCTAACGCCTTTAACTACCTTGGTTAGTAGCGTTGCAGTTTATTGCCATTAGGATATCCAAATTTTGACGGCGATGAACAACATATTTAGAACCTCAGGAGGTGGTCGCCGTTTGATGTCCTGACTTAAGGTCGGTTTTTGGGGAGAATTATACCCTTTGCAATTTGGTGGTCTATTTGGAAGAGGAGAGGAACAACTGGACTTTTGAAGATACAAAATGGGTCATTTATGCTACAATCTTGAAGATTAAATCCTTTATTTTCTTTTCGTCTTCGCCTCTCAAGGAATTCACAGGGCTTAGATTTGAAGATTATGTTTTTAGATGGCTTGATTTCTTTTTACAATTGACTTAGTCAGTTGGTTTTCACAGGGTGTGTGCTTTCTCTGTCCTTTGTATAATTATACACATTTTACTTGTCAAATATATTTTTTAAGTTGAAAGCAGTCAATCCAACACTTGTCAGTTGTTTGATTTATGATCTTCGAGGGCATCTGAATTCTTTTTCCTGCCCCCATGTTGCATCATTGAGTATAGATACCTCACAGAAAACCGTAGGTTTCATCATCACATTATATTGATGGTTACATGGTTATAAGATTATTATGTGGTTATGGGACACATATGTGAGTTTTTCGTTGAAACCTTTGCTCTTTCTACATTGTTTGCAGATCACCACGTGGGCATCGTTCGAGGAGTCCCAGGAGGAGGTACTGATACAATTTGACTGCCATCAAATGGGTATTTGGGTTTCGGATGTGGGATTTAAAATTTTGATTCATCCCGGGGGACTTTGGTTGAAGCTAGTAAGGTCTGTCTCACCTTTATCTCACATGCCATGTCCTTTGTTTTAACTGTTTAAGCTTTGAGGTTCTTTTCAGTGTGTAAAATATTGCAAAATCTTGTGTTGAGTCATGAATATTACAGTGTTTCATGAACTAAGCCTTGTTTAAATTCGTTCATTTAGTTAGCAATTCATGGAAAATCTTGGTACAAACGAAACTGTATTTTACAAAATTTTGGATCGAATTTGTTTGAGCATGCATCATTTTTCCCTTGCATCTTGGCTATGCCCCGAGGGACACAATTCAAAGATCATCCTTGCACATGGAGACCATCAGGGTAATCTCACTGTCAACCTCAGTAAACTGACGACAAATTTCTAAATAGCAACCGTGATGAACCTTCTGAAGATCAGTGATGAAAGTCTCCCAATGATTTGCTTGAGAACCATTTGTTGAATCAATTACTTCGTCTAGATATCTGTTATCGAACGAACTGACCCTCTCTATATTCCTGTTCATCAGCATCCATACAATTTTGCAGCACCGACATCTTTTGTATATCCACACCAAGCAGTTTCTAAGTTCTAAACTGTCCATAATAGGTGTGTAACTGCAGGGTATGGGAGAGATTTCTATGATGGATCCCGACCTGACGAAGTCCAGCAACACCCAATAGGTAAAGCCAAGGAAATCTATTAGTCCAAAAATCAAACTGATTTGAGTAGACCCAACAGTTATCTGTAACTTGTTTTTCATCTACATCATTCGCCACCATTGTTGTTTCCATCCAAAAAGACAAATGTTATACCATACGACTACAGTTTTTGTCATAACCATAACCTAGTTGGGTGAGAAGTATTAAATGGCATGGTTCAAAATATCTGGATCGGCCACCACGGATCTCGATCCGGATCATCTGATTCAACACCGTTTCAGACCCGTCTTGCTTGAGACAATGTTAGGTTTTTTCACGGAACAGTGCATCTCTGGCGAGACGATCATGAAATGAAATCGATCGGTGCTGATCTGGATCACCTGATCCAAAATGGGATTGGTCGAGACTCTGAACCATGACTTAGGGTACACCAATCCAGAACGGATTGCTCGAGATTTTGAACCATGACTAGGGTGTCAATCCAGTTCGGATCCTAAGGTAACCAGAACCGAACTAACAGTTCCGGTTCTTATCGATTCTGGTTCTCAAAATGTTGTGTCTGCAACCGGAACTAATTATTTGGTTCGGATCGATTCTTGTTCCAGTTCCGGTTATTTTGGTTCCAATCTTCGTAATATTACAATTTTAACACTATTTATATATTGGTTTCGGTGCATGTCAAACTACCCAGAACCGGAACTGTTATTTTCGGTTCAGTTCTGGTTCTTTTTAGTTGTGGGAACCGGAACTGCTGTTTTTGGTTCTGGTTCCAATTTGGTTTCGGTACCCCTAGTCCCAACCCTGCTTCACTGTTCCACATTTCTAGCTAATGCATTTATAGACATAGGGATGTTAATGGATCTGGGTAGTATTGGATAAGTCATCCAGGATGGGTCCAATATCAGGCCCACTCAACCCAAATCTCATAAGGTTTCAATAGATGGTATCCAGACTCAATCCCTGGGATATCAGATTGGATTGAAGGGAACCAAATTTGATCTAAATGGACTTATGAACAGAGGAAACAAAACCTACAAATTGTGAAGTCAAATAATAACCAGTGCAGACCTAAATTTCATTAATATATTCTAATTATAAATATAAATAAAAACTAGTTGTCGTCTGATCGGATTTTGGAACAGATCTGAAAGCATAAAGGATCACGATTGCCAGACCCAATCATCGCACCGAATACCTTGACATCAGATTGGGTCACCGGGTTGACGTGATTCATCGAGAGAGATCTTATTTGTGATGGATTGAAGGATTTCCTATCTAGAGATATGGTTGAGGAAGGATTCCAATTCCTTAGTAGACGACCCGTCTTTGGACACTGCTCGACAAACACCGACACCCAATTCCTCAGCTCGTTTCCTCATGTCCTTCCCTTCCTCTGACACCATCAACTTCCTAACTGCACCTTCAATGGCCGCTGAAGACACCATCTTGTCCCGGCGTGCCCACTCTTGCACAGCAAGGCCAACTCTCAGCACCTCAGTCACCAACATGGCGTTCCTAGGCTGGTCTGAATGCATAGGCCAAGCTGCGATTGGCACGCCCATGCTCATGCTCTCCATGCACGAGTTCCACCCACAATGGGTCAAGAATCCACCAGTCGATGGATGGGCCAGGATCTCAAGCTGCGGGGCCCAGTCCCTAACTATCATCCCTACTCCATCCACCCTCTCCTCATATCCATCTGGTAGTTTTATTTTCCTCACTTTCTCATCTTCAGCATAAATGTCACCTCGGTCGGCATCTCTTACGACCCAAATAAACCTTTGCTCACTACATTCTAATCCAATTGCAAGCTCAGCGATCTGCTCATCCGTTAACGATGTCATGGTCCCAAACGAAACATAGAGAACAGATCTCAAAGGTTGTCTATCTAGCCAGTCCAAGCACTTGTGACGCAGACGAGAACCTCCGTTTAAACCGAATGTTACTGGGTTTAGTGGCCCAACAGCCCATTGTCTCTTGTTTTCAAGCAGTGGCTCTTGAGCCAGCAGGTCAATGAACTTACCTTCAATCGCATCACATGAGTTATAGAGATCACCGACGTCGAACTTCGTCAAATCCAACTGTTGGTCGATGAAGTCCGAAAAGCATTTGGTGAAGCAGTCGTCCAGTGACAGATGAGGCAAGTCATTTGGAATTACAATTCCTTGATCCATGGGTTCTCCAAGGGCCTGCCATTTGAAAAAAAGGATAGCAAAGGTTGAGACACTATGAAGAGTATAGGCTTCAGCATTAGGAAGGAAAGAGGCTTCTTGGGCGGCGAACGACATAAGTGAGTCGTGGACAACGACAATCCGTCGAGCAGTGGAAGAGAGAGAACGGAGGAGTGCGGCGAGGGGTTCGCGGAGATGCATCGAAGCGTCGAACGTGGGTTGAAGGTGATCAGGGAACTTGTTGGAGGCGTGAGGATCAGGGGAAGGGTTGAGGAATGGAGGAAGTGGGAAGTCATGGAAATGGATGTTAGAGATGGTGCAAGGATCCCAACCTTGCACGCGATTCTTCGCTTGACGGTTGTGCATGGCGGAGCCGATGTAATGTACGGGTATTCCGCGGGCCGATACGAGGCGGGAGAAGTGTAACAACTGGTTGAGATGGCCTTGGGCTGGTAGAGGAACCATCACCACAACCACTGGTGCCTCCATTGATACAAGGATGGTTGGTCTCAAAGAAGCTTGTGTTTGGCTTTTTTATAAGCATTTTTTGTTTGGACATTGTGATTATCTCTATGTAGACAGGCGTGCAATTCCATGTTCATTCGGCCTACGCAACTCTTATATGCAACTTTTCTTATTTCGGATAGATTTGAAAAGTGGGCTTCACTTTATCAGATCAGCTGGTTTGACCTTATCTTTCAACTGGTTCATTTTATAGGGCTCACGGAGACCTCCAAATGAGCCACGTTGATACTCTTATAGACCAATGGACCCTATGGAAGTTTGGCTTTTCCTTAGGTGGACCTACAGATAAAAAATCAGCTCGATTCGAGATTTCTAGCCATTGGATTTGAGTTATTTTAAGGCGGTATTTGAGCATTATTTGGGGTACTCAGAGCCGACGGTTTGATATCACCAGTCAGGCTGATTTTTGGTTTGTAGGTCCATGTAGGGATGGGCCAAACATCTAAGACGTCAAAGATGGACTCATTTTGTACCACTGGATGACCAAAGAGGAAATATTAAGCCATACCCAGATGACTCTGACCGTATAGATGTTTGGCCAATCCTTAGGTGGACCTATAAACCAAAAATCAGCTTGATTAGTGATTTCTGAGCGTTGGAGTGGAGTCATTTTCATGGGTTGATTTTAACCGTGGGAACTTGAGCATTATTCACCATTATTTGGGGTAGAAAGGTCAAAAAGCTGAAAATCACTAATCAGGTTGATTTTTGGTTTGTAGGTCCACCTAGGGCTAAGCCAAACATCCATACGGTCAGAGTCCTCAAAGAGTGTGCCACGTGGCTCACACTGTATTCCCTGCAACAAAAGATGTCAAGAACATCCTTAATTTGGTAAGAAGAAAAGATGTGCGTATGAAAGAAAGTAGAAGATGCTCCCCCAGAAGTACATTCTTCCAAGTTTCTTGAAAAGTGGGCCCTCACGTTGACAGGGAGTCCCAAAATGGGCGGAGGATGGAACGGTCCTCCTAAGAACACGTAAGATCCCACTGTCTTTCTGACACAGTTGACACCTCCCACTATGCTGACTGGCTGATAGGGCTCACGAACCACTAAGTTTCTGTATGCTAGCCAGCCACCAAACCAATAGTTGTGATTGAACCCAGCCCACAACTCCCCTCCAAGTGGGTGTCTCCTCACTATTCTGTCACAAAGACCACATGTTCAATTTCTCTCCTTTTCATACCCTTTGCCATGTGGCATGTGGCGATCGGCTATTGAGTTGAATCGTGTCACATGGAGATGCTGAGGTTGCAATATGTGGAACCCTTTCGTTTAACCGGAACCGAATCCGAACCAGCAACATTTTTGGGAACCGACTAAAAGGGAACGGAAACAGAAACCGAAACCAAGCAGAAAATAATGGTTCCGATTCTAGGTAGTTTAATAAAGATCCGAAACTGATAGGAACTGAAACCGATATATAAATATAGTGTTAAAAATGTCATATTATAAAGATTGGAACCAATTCACCCGGAACCAGAGCTGATCGGAACCAAATAATCGGTTCCAGATCCATCATTTCGAGAATCGGGGAACCATTTATTCCAATTCTGGACACCTTAGGAACTGAACCAGAAACGACCCGTTGACACCCCTATTAGAGATGAATGACCGTACTGATGTTTGAAATATTTTTAGATGGATTTGTGTACCAAAAATCAGCCAGATCGATATTTCTAGGCATTGGATCTCAGTATCTCAAAAATAATTCTTGAATCCACGGTTGAAGAAAAAAAATCAAATCCAACGTTTAGAAACAACCAATCGGATTGATTTTTAGTATGCAGATCCACCTAGAGATCTTTCAAACATCCGAACAATCATTCATCTCTAAGAGTATGCCATATGGCATGTTTAGGTGTAGTTGGGACGCCATGATCAAAATTTTCTGCCACCCCAAGGATGAGGTTCATAGTGTCACTCCAGGAAATACTTCCCCCCGTTGTTATTTTATATCCGTTCGAATGGTAAGGACGACAACCTTTTGACAGGAGAGTATTTTAAAAAGTTGGAATATTTCACTTCACCATGTACAGACGGCAGCACTTGCCGACATAGCTCCAATTTTCTTTGCTACACATGGTTTTATCTTTATTAAAGCTTGAAGCCTTGAACAAGACACGGGAAAGCCGGTTGACACATTCTCCAAGTTTCTTGGGTACAACACTACAACATGGTGCATCTCTGTCGGTGGGACGCTTTTCTTGGGGCTCACTTAGTATGCACCTGTTTGTTAGATTTGTCCCTTTTCTGGTCCCTTAGAGGCTTAGACTTCAAACCAAGGTTTAAAAATCGGCCGTTATAACGAAAATAAAGGCCATTATAACGGATTCAGACCTACCCGTTACGTACTGTTAAAACGCCCAGAATCAATCACCTTCGGGTCGTGGTATAGCCCGCTCCTACCAACCATCCAGTCAACAACGTGGACAAGGTAGGGGCCGAAACAATGGGAATCGAGGTGGACGCTCCAATGGGGGGCTTCCCAATACTTCTTTGACCCGACCAATATGTCAGATTTGCAATCGAATTGGTCATCTTGCGATTGACTGTCATCATCGCATGGACTATGCTTTCCAAGGCCGGATCCCACCCCAAAAGCTAGCTGCTATGCTTGCTACTTCATCACCTACTAGGGATCAAATGTGGTACACTGACACGGGTGCGACTAATCACGTCACTGCAGATCTTTCAAATCTGTCTCTACAATCAGATTATCAGGGAAGTGACAAACTGTGCGTAGGTAACGGCCAAGGTCTGTCAATACAACACTGGTTATGCCTCTTTGCAAACTCCATCTTCCTTCTTGGCGTGGCTTGGTTGTATACGATTCATGAAATGAGTTTTGATTCAGTGTAGCACAATTGTCATTACTATTCACCAAAAATCAGTAACTTTTAAAACTTCTAACCCTATCATGATCTAAATTTAACGGTGGAAATGGATGGTCCAAATTTCTTTAATTTGCAATCCACTTTTCACAAGGCTGCAAATGTTGGAATGGGCTGATTTTTTGTGTGGTTGATATCCATGTTGAGAAGAATATCATCAACAAAAATTAGCCGTTGAGAAGAATATCATCAGCATTCACTTGTTCTGATTCTACATATTGATCATTTTGAACTAAAAGAAAACTCTTTAGTAGATTAATATTCATTAATTCTTTCCTCTCCCTCAATTCACTCGCAGGTCCAGCTTTGATGTTTCTTCTTCGAAGATCTCCTAAATTTTTTTTCGAAGTTTGAGGCTTGGATCTGAGGTCAGACTTAAAATTCCTCGATTTTAATTTCTTTCTTCGTTCTTGTTAGTTTCAAAAGAGGGAAGCGTTTTAGGTCTCAGATTTGATGGAAGGGCCACCCTTGCTAGTTCTAATCCAAGAGGCCGCATTGTCAGAAAGTTAGTCATCAATACAACAACCAAACCGGCCGGGTAACGCTTTGCATGTGATCCCCCCCCCTATGATTTGAAAAAGCTGACATACCCCCCTATGACTCGGTCCACTGTCATTTGACCAATGTTGACCCAAGTTGACTACCAAATTTTGTATTAATGGACAAAACTGCCCTTGTCTTCAAGGGTTTGGGTTTGGGCCAAAACCCAAACCCTAAATCAAACATGAAAAGAGGAGATTAAAAATAAAAATAAAACCCATGTTGATAAACCTGAGATTTTTTTTTATGAATTAAGCAAAGATTGAAAAAAAAAACCCAATAAAAATAGATAAAACTCACGAGAGCATGCGAGTTCTTTTTAGAATTGAGAGAACATATCTTTCCAAAATCCATATCTCAAAAGCTTAAAATCTAAATTATTCTTATTCTTGTTTTTCATTTTTGTTAATGAAATTTTTAGAAATATAATTGTACGCTTTATGTTTTTTGTTTTAAACCTTGAGTTTTAAATTGTAGCCGGAGTAGTAGTCGGCCGGCCATGAGACTCTAGTGGGTTAGTCGCCGGTGATGGGCAGCCAACCCATTGGAGTCTCTTGGCTGGTTGTGTCCTCCACAGCCATTCAATTTGGGGTTTAGGTTTTAGCTCAAACCCTTGTTCCAAAGTTGAAGATAAGGGTGTTTCTATCATCTATATAACAAAACAGGACGGTTGTCTCCCCTTTTTATCCAGCTTCATAACGGATGGCCGAGATCTTATCACACCAAATGGACGGTGGATCTCAGCCAATCACACCCGATTTTGACAAACGCTTTGTCGATGAGTTCTGTGGGCACGGGTCACCTACTATTTACTTACATATAAGGAATGAAATGGGTTGGATTTACATATAGCCCAAGGGTCAGGCTCAGGAGCCCCATTTTTTATGCCTTGAGAGGTGTGTTACCGTTAAAACGGATTGAAACGGCCAGGGGCAAAAATGAAAAAAATAGAAATGATTTTAACTGAAAAAAGTGGTGCTGAAATTCAAAATTTAAAATTTAAAAATTGAAAAAAAAAATAAATAAAGAATTTAACCGAAATTTAATGGTTTTCTTATACCCCTCTTATCTTATATGGCTTCGATAATGAGTGGCTGAGATCCACTATGCTTCATATCGATGGCTGAGATTAACTCCCACCCGATTTTGACAAACACTTTGTCAGAAAGTGTCGTGGGCACGGGCCACCCCCACGCATATATTAAGACAACTCAGTTGTATTCTTATCTTATCCATCCATCTAATGTGGACGGTTAGATAAAGAGTGGTTGAGATCAAATCCATCGATCTAATGTGGATGGTTAGATTTCAGCCACTCAATCCACCTCATTTGACATCAATTTATTCAAAATTTAAATTTCAACACCGTTATTTTTTGTTATTTCTGTTATTTTCCCATTTCTCCCTACGTTACAATCTGTTATAATGGAAAAAATGGTAACGCCCCAGTCCGATATACTGTTTGAGTGCCGAAGGCACCCAATTTTTGCAAACGCTTTTGTCGGAGAGTGCCGTGGGCATGGGCCTTTTACTATTCTATATAACAAAACACATTGGTTGTCTCCCTACTTATACCTCCTCTTATAAGCATCAACAAAGAAGGGCCAAGATCTAATCCTCCCCCAAATGGACGGTGGATCTTCGCCACTCACCTGATTTTGGCAAATTCTTTGTTGAGGAGTGCCGATGGCACGGGGCACCCACTAGTTTAATACAAATTTGGTAGTCAACTCGGGTATGTCAGCTTTTTTAAATTGTGGGGGTGTATGTCAAATTTTCAAAATGACATAAGGGGGATGTCAAAAATTCCCTATTTTGAATTGTTCTTCGTGTAAATGTTACCTACTGAGTTGCCTGCTTTATGTGCCACACGCATGTGAACTATTGGTTTATACGATTCCACAATTGTAGCAACATTAGGATAGGGTAGTTTCCTATTTGAGTGGATTCCTGTTGAGTAGTTTCCTATTTTGATAGTCCTATTTCAAGTAATTCCCTTGTGAGCAATTTCCTATTTTTCAGTGGTTTCCTTTTTAGTATGAAGTGTTATTATGAAAGGCTTCTAGGGTTTGAAGCCTATATAATGTAACCAAGAAAAATATCTTTTAGTTATCAATTAGTTATGTTAATTTAGTTGGTTAGTTTATCCGATAGAACTCGGGATTAGAGCAATCGATTGTTACCCATGTCTTCCTCTACCGACGCTCCACCTTCAATCTCTAATGTAGTCAAATATATCTGCCACGAGCAATTTGAGATTCGTAGTGCAATTCGCAGCAAGCTATCTATGATGTGAAGTTATGAACACACAGTTGGACCCGGTGACCTAGACCATCTGTCAGATGCATGCGTCACTAGTAGCTTGGCCTTATGGGCCGCCATCCCTTGCTCTACCATGGCCACCTTTTCTGCCGTCAATTGAAGTTCCCTTAGTATTGACACGAAAAGACCTAGAGGAAGTGCGAATAGTTCTATTTTAAAATTATTATTAAGTTGATTACTAATAAGCATGATTTAACTTAAACAAATGTGTTACAAGATTCAACTTAAGCAAATAAGAGAGATAGAGAACAATCCACAATGGTGTTGCAACACCTATATCCACTCTCAAAAAGCTCAAATGAGCTATTATCTTTTTAATTCAATCACATAACCTTACACTGACTGAATATGGTAAAAGACCCAAACTCAATCGCAACCGATAAAATAGAGTAAGGTTGCAACCAAACTCTAGCTTAGTTAAGACTCCTCTTGACTCAAGTAGGAAAAAATAGAAATTTAGTATTCTAATATGAAGAACTTTTTCTAAAATGGAGGCTCATACCAAACAAAGTTACATCTGACAATGATCAAGAACAACGGATGCTTCGATGTTGTTGAAGCACAAAGCCGTGTAGACACCAACTTGGACAACTCACTAAGATGATCCGAAGATCACAAGGATAAGCACAAACACAGATCACCTCAAGAACAAAGACAGAAGGCCTAGGAGATATTTCTCACAACAAAGTTACTTAAAGAGGCTTAAAGAAATTTAGAAGGATTGTAAGAAGAATATCCATATTCTACTTGGCATAATTCTGTATGACATAAAATATATTTGTAACCATTCTTATGAGTGTTAGTGTGGCTTTGAGAATGTTGTGGTACTCATCCCTCAATGACTATGTGAAGACTGAAAGACGAAGACTCAGAAGATTGACGAATGAGTCATTTGAGGTACTGCAAGAATCAGACGGTTGACGAATGAGTCATCTAAAGAACTGCAATTTTTCAGTTAAAGATCGTGCCCACTCGCATAAGAAAGTAAGTAACCTAGTGGCTTTAGAATTAGAGTATTGATTAATATATATTGGTTAAACTTCGTCACAAGACTAGACCCAGGTTCATGCATAAAATAGGCCTTTAGACATTAAACTAAGGGATTATCCAATCGATTGGCCCCTGTGGTAGAATCGATTAAACCTTATGGGATAGAACTTCTTGAAAGTCTAATCAATTGGACCTCAGACCAATTGATTGGACTGGCGAACAAAAACCCATAGGAGTAGGACCAATTGATTGGACCTGACATCCAATAATCGATTGGACCAAGAAGAAAATGTTTAAATCTGGATCTATGTTTTGTGGTTCTACTACCCCCATTACTAGTTCGACCTAGGGCTTCAATACTCTTATAAATAAAAGCCTCTTTTGAGCTTTATAAAAAACACGAACACAACAAGACACGGGAATAGAGAGTTATTGTGTTCAAGCTACTTAGAGCTATATAGAGTTGTTCCATTCGAAGAGCAAAACTAAGTTGACCATTCCATTCTTGTGAAGTTTTTCTTTTCTCTTGAGCATAGTTTCTTGTTTGATCTTTACCTCTGCTTAGGTTACCACATGTGATTCAACACCATTTGAGCAACGTACTGAGTTCAGGGTGTACTGAATACTTCACCATTGGGGTTAGATTGTTGTGTGTAAATTAAGATCGGGGTGTACTGATAGACGGTAGGTTTGTGGTGTACCAAACTGAACAAGCAGCAAAGGGTTCGTGATTGGAAGGGCGTCGTAGATTCGGCGCGTAGGGCCAGAGGACGTGGATGTATGGAAATAGTACTGCGTATGTAACTTCTGTAACTCAGAACTTTCTAGTTAGTGATACTTGTGGTTTTTTCTTGACTAAGGTTTTCACGTAAAAATATCATGTGTTATGGTTGTTGATTGTTTATATTCCGCACTATTTTTAGATTAGATCAAACGACAAATAATCAATATATCGTGAGATATATTCGATCTTTGTCGGTTGAGATAATCACTTATTAATTCAATCAACCTATTTAGCATTGCTTCACATGCAATTAGATTACCCCTACTAGACCAGCAATCGAATTAGGTTAATAATTAATTAGTCAATTTTTTAAAACCTGTTCACCCCCCTTTAGGATAATCATCTAAATAGATCAGGGAATATTTCAAGGATCACTGTGAAAGGTATAAAGATTAATGAGGGAGGGAATGACTATTTATAGACTGAGGGATTCAAATGTAATTGGGCACGTGCGGAGGGATAGGTTGACCACTCTGATTGACTGGTTGCCTTGTCCCATTGGTCGACCAGACTAACAGACTGATCAACCGCTTTGTAGACCGATCATCCTATCCCAATGAAAATGTGCCCTAATCCTTCGGTCGGTCTGTCACTTAGGCTGGTCACCTTATCCCTCTAGAAAGACCAAACTTATGCTCTATAAGTCAAGCTTTCGGGTAAGGGTCAATATATGGGTTGATGACAGTTTTATGTCCATCCAAAGAAGGCCACCAAGCAAGTTGAGAACCCCCTGAGTCTTCAAGGATCTGATCTCACTACTACATAACACTAATTAGACTACATTGTTAAAAAATCCGTAGACTATGGTTTTATTAAAAAATGAAGCCTAAACGTTTAATTTTAAGAAAATTAATTTACAAAATAAAAGGCTACAATTTTAGTAACATCTGTAGCCTAAAGTGCCGCAAAATGGTCATGACTTTTACTAAAATTGTTGCCTTAACCTTTAGTCTATTGTTTTAACAAAACTCGAGGCCTATAACCAAAATAAATAACTACGGGTTTAGTGAAATTCATAGTGTAAAGTTATAAAATATGGCTACGCGTTTTGCTAAAACAATTGCCTTAAACGTTTGTAGAGTTTACGCCTTTAATTTATTCATAGCTTTAGTAACTCGATTTTTATTTTTATTTTACAAGTAATATTAACCCGATAATATTATCTAAAACCCCCCCTTCATCTTCTCGACTCGTTCTAAAACCTTTCCAACTACTACTCTCGCCTTCTAAAACCCTCTTCCTCCATGTCTCTGCTCTCTCCTTGCTCTTGATCGTAACCTGCCCCTGCCATCACTGCTCTCGCCTTGCTATTGATCACCCTGCGCCACCGTTGCTCCCAGTTGCCGCTGCTACTATCTCCTTGCTCTCGATCACCCCACCGCTGCTCTTGCCTTGCTATCGATCACCCCGCGCCGTCATTTGTCACGTTGAAGAAGGAATTAAGCAAGTCATTTGCTATGAAAGGTTTAGGTCCAACTCAACAAATTCCTACCATTCATATCCCTCATGATAGGAAAGCTAGAAAGTTGTGACTATAAGAAGAAAAATAGAATGTGCTTCAAAGGTTCAACATGGACAAGGTAAAAATAGTTAGCTATCCACTTGCTAGTCACTTTAAGTTGAGTCATGATCAATGCATTTCAAGTGAATATGAGAATGAAGAAATTGAGAAAATTGCCTATGCTTCAGCCATATGAAGTTTGATATATGTCATGGTGTACATGAGACCTAATATTGCATATATAATTGGTGTAGTTAGCAGATTTCTTGCCAATCCTGGCAAAGAGCATTAGGCAGTAATAAAATAGATTTTAAGGTATCTCAATGGGTCATCTAAGCCTGTGCTAGAAGGCTTCTTAGATGCGGACATGCATGCAAGAGATGTTGACTCTAGAAACTCTACATCAAGATATCATTTTACCTTTGTAGGGAAAGCAATATCATGGCAGTCTAAGTTGCAGAATTGTGTGACGTTATCTACCACAGAGGTCGAATAAATTGGCATTATAGAAGCTTGCAAAGAGATGTGGTTAAAAAAGTTATTACAAGAACTTGGTTTTGTGCAGGATAAGTATGTTATCCATTGCAATAATCATAGTGCCATCCACCTCAGTAAGAATTCAAGTTTTCATTCTCGATCCAAGCATGTTGATGTGAGGTACCATTGGATCAGGGATATATTTGAGAAAAAATGTTACAGTTAGAAAAATCCATACTGACAAGAATGGGTCAGATATGATGACAAAGGCTTTACCTAAAAGCAAACACAAGTTCTATAGATGTGTGATATGTTTGAGTGAGTCCTCCTCATGAGTTGAAAGTGGGCGTTTGTTGGGGTTCCCTCATCATTTTTGAGGTGGGACCTATTATTGGAGTGTGTTGCTTGGCTATGTGGCTAGCACTCCGCCTCCATTAGACTCTTGGACCCTTTGATATACACAGTTATGCCTTCCTCTAACAACTTAATCTTTTAGAGTAAAGTAGTTGTCAACATGGTATCTGTAACGCCTTGCTTTTTGTTTGCATTAATAATTAATTAATTATATATATATATAATTTATGCCTAATCATTGTTTGTCTGGGTCATGTTTGCTCGGATGGGCCGTTGGATCCATTTTAGTGACCTTTTAGGCCTTCTTATTATTTAGTTTGGAGCCCAGTTGATATCCATGGGCCTCAGGCTGTTTCTAGCCCATTACGATACTTAAATTAAGGTTTCTGACATTTACTTTATAAGCCTAAGTGAAAGTGACTAATAAATTTTCATTAATCTTAAAACCTAATCTTTATTATCTCTTTTCTCTTCTTCTCATCCTCTGAAATCTTGGGTTTGTCAAAACACTCTGTTTGTGGAAGAAGTTCTCTTATACCTTGGATTAGTAGATCACATGCAAGTGACCACCATTAACTACCATTTGTTGTTTGTTTTTGACTATTATATGATTGTTTTCATGATTAGAAATCATGCTTAGGATTTATCTTTTTTCATTGCTTTCCTCTTTTATCACATGTTAGTAGTCTTGCATATTGCATGTCCATTGTCGGGTGGAGCCTGGGGTTGGCATGGGTCGAGCTCCACGTTGAGCTTGTTGGGGGTGCAAAGGGCAGTGTGCCTTTGCCGGGGGTCTCTCGGGGCAGCGCCCCCAAAAGAAAAATTATTTGAAATGTCTTTTATAAGAAAAATAACATTTTCTCATTGGGTTCGGATTTTCTTATGATCTCTGATTAAGATTCCATCCAAAGTATTTTGCGTTAAATCTATGTGGGATCTAGTTTCCAAAAACATGTCTACCATATTTTTCTGACGTCGATGGAATAGCGTACGATCGATTAGATTGGAAGCCATTCGATTGGAGGCGAAATCTTGATCAATGTCATTCTAACGTCTAATCGATTGGACCTTTAGTCTAATAAATCAGAGTGCAGACATGATATTCGCTCAAAAGTGTTTATTTTAAGCAATTATCCTTCTAGCGTTATCACATTCTCCTACGTAAAATTGTTATTATCATCAATATTTCTACCTAAGAGTTTCTCTCATTGCGTAGAATACACTTTTCTGGTCAAATTGGTATATTCGCATGCATTCATACGTATTTATTTGACCTACATGCAAAGTTGTTTTGTAGAATTCTTATTACGCAATTTTCCTTTCGCAGGAACACTAATCGGACAATTTTGATGGAATATGGGCCCACAATTCATTGCCAGATCCTTCGATCAAAACATAGAGAGCCAGTGGACTTAGACAAGAGATACATACCAAGTGCGGGAAGAGCTAGGGGATCGAAAAGCTTGAGAGAAGACCCAGAGAGAATGAGAGACATGGATTACTTGCAAGTATATAACACTTCAGTGTGAAGTGTGGACTAGCTAGTGGTAAATGCCAATAGACCAAATTGTTAAAATGGTGGTATGGATGATTATACACAGAGTGGCGAGCCAAGTGTGGGACCAAGGTGGCTGAAGTGTTGATTTACAAAGGCGTTGATCTTATCATTAAAATTTGAGCGCTTAAGCCGTTGAAAGGGTGTCATCACAAAGGGTAGGTTGAGATAGCTTGGATGAACATCAAAGCACCCTACAAAGTGTTAAACACCTGAGCTTGGTCATCTCCATGTCGGACCAGTAGATCAAGGTCATGGGATCTCACCCGTTAGTCGCTACATGTTGGAGGCAATAATGGTTGATGGGCATAGGGTCAGCAGTAATTATCTTGAGTTGAAAGTTATGGGGTTAACGGTAGAAGATGGGAGGAGTAACGATTAAGAAAATAATGGGAAAATGGAATGGATGAATGGCCCAAATTATCCAAACTGATTGGGGCTAAACGGTGGAATAGAAGATGGGAATCATGACTCTAAGTGTTGCTTTGAATCAGTTATCAAACTATAAGGAGCTGGACATTTGTGGAGGATGAATGGCTAGATCACAGGGGCGGACATGGTGAAGGTATGCATGGCTGTGAAGCATGGAAGATTAAAGATGGGACCCATGACTATGAGCTAAAGGGTGACCATGCAAATGCAATCTGGTTCCGCAATGGGTGGAGAGTTTGAGAAACATGTTGCAAGTGGGACCCATGTGCAAAAGGGCAGGTACTTAATCAAAGTGCTAAAAGTGGAAAGAGGTGTGTCAAATATTAGCAAGCATGTGCCTGCACGTGCTTGACCCTCCTCACCTAAAAACCTAGTGCCTCCCACGGTTCCACGTACATCTCTCTCTCACCTACAATGCCCAAGCCGTTGGATCTTCCTTGTTATCCAACGACTTCTCTAAACTCTAACCCATGCCCTTTATATTTATAGAAGATCACACACGGTGAGTTTCACTTTTTGGAAAGTTTCCACAATTGTGAAATCCGACAAAATTAGGATTTCCATAATTGAAACATTCAAATTCGAGAGAGTTTCTATATTTAGAAATCCTCTAAAATTGGAAATATATGAAAAATGAAACATCCGAATTTAGTAGGATTCCAATATTGGAAACATTCTAAAATTGAACGAGATTTACATATCTTAACTTTCTTGGAAGGTTTCCAAAATTCGGAAAACGATTTAAATTTAAAAATTTTTCAATTTGAAAATTTCTAAGTTCAAATTCGAACTCGAATTAGGATACTAATTCACACTTGCCTTAATTAATTATTTGTTCTTTGCATCCTAAAGAAAGGCAAGAACCTTCTATATCAAATTCCAAAACCTAGACCCTTAGATCTTATTTGCAGGAACACGATCTAGTGTGGGAAGGGAGCGAAAGCTCAAAGAGGTGGACTCGGCCCAAGCCCATTAGGATACCTCTCCTTAACCCATGGAGGCGACCCCGTGGCGTGGCCTAAGGGAGGTAAGTCCCTATCATCGCCTTGAATACGATACGATGTTATTTGGTGAATCATTGCCGCTTGTCTATTTGTTTTTGCATACCTATTATTCGACTTGCGTGGCGTGACCATGACCCAGCTCCTTTTACAACTAGTGGGATTTCATCACCCACCTCATCACTCCAGCTGCATTTGATACCCAGGATCCATCTGTAATAAAAAGAATCAAGAGCTAGAGCCAAACTAAATTATTGTTCTAGGACACCCCTACATGTAGTCTTTCAATCCATCCCAGGTCAAATAATCTACGAGCGTGGGTCCCTGTTGTCTAACATACCCATAGGTCCCTACTACTCAAGTATATCGAGCTCGCTAGTGGCATCCATGGTTCTTTGATTGGTATGCTATTTGTTGGGTTAAGAACATGCACCAACCCTAGTTTAACCCAAGGGAACACTCTTCTTAAACACTTGACCAATCCAGCTAGTCTGGGATGTATTTAAGTCAGCTATTGTGCCGCACGTCTGTCTAGGCTTCAGATTGTTTTATTGTTGACTAGAGTTAGTACTAAAGGATTCGCTCTGAAGAGTGTATCCTTGTGAGAACCAATTGAGTGAAAAAATTAGTCCGGCAGTTAACAAGATAAACTAGTGGTCCGCCCTCTATCATAATCTACCATACCCTATAAACTAACAAGATAAATCTTCAAACTTATCATGATTTTTTTTAGACATAGGATTATCTTGCTTGCTCTATGTGCATCATTTAGGATCACTACTCCCGTGTCTCCTTATGACAACTTTTTGTCGAGTCTAGGGCTTGCTTTTTCAAGCATATGCCCATTTGGACTTTTCCTAACCTTTGACTGATTCGATCTGAGAGTCAGTCTACCGCACCCCTCTATCTCCTCTAATGGCAGATGAACGGCCTCTGTATGAGACCTACTACAGTTTTAGTGAGAATCTAGGTGATAATCCTCAGCAATGGTATGGCAATTTTGCGTATCATCATGACACTCCAGTATCGCAGACTTCTATGGGGTATGGCAATCATGGAGCTCCGGAGTACAAATCTGTACTCTAGGAACTTAAAAACTCAGTCTCTGCCCTTAGTATCGTAGTCTAGCAACTTGTGCGTAATTTCAACTCTGTGGGATATTTCCCTCCTATCTAGGAAGAAGTCTATACTTTTCATCCGTTTCAATCTCCGATGCTGACCTCCTATGATAACAATTATTATCCGGACAATAAAAGTCACCCTAACTTTGGTTGGGAACAACCTGCTCTCCTACAGCAACTACTGTAGGATAATTATCCTTTCGGGTTTCATCAACCCAATGGAGAGTATGATTGGTAATACTCGCAATCGCAGTACCCGTCATATCCACAGAATAACTATTCTGATCAACAGTGGGCCCCTCAGGATTTCCAGAGTCAGCAGCTAGTCCTAGACTCCACTCTGCCTTACAACTTTCATACTCAATCGGACTACAATCAAGAGTTGGCACCTCAGCTTCCATTGGCTGAACCGCCTCAGTTGGTTACTAAACTTAGTCTAGATGATCTTCTCTCTCAATGCATAACACAACAACAATAGTATTTGCAACATCTAGAGCGACAGCAACGACAATCCATGGAGAGCTTTGAACACCGTCTAGGTCAGTTAGAATCTAAGAGCGAGGAAATCCACTTCCCTAGCCAACCGATAGCCTATCCTGAGGAGACTGACATTACCACTGTCTATGATGAGGAGCCGCACAATTGGACCCAGTACTAGCTTTGCGAGGAAGAAATAGAAGTTGTTACCACCACTAGATCAGGCCAGAGTTTTGATGTGCAAGTGTCTCCATTGTTGGTGCCCTTAACAGCACCATATCCTGAACCAAGCCCAGAGAAACCAATTTCTCACTCTAACTCTTCCGCTTCTTTCTCTAACCCTGAAGAAGATATTCCTGACTCTGAGTTGTGTCTCACTCATGGGATCCCAATTGGCATGGACTTACCAATCCCCACCATCCTTGGCGTGATCCATAATAGTGATGAACCCATGTCTCCATCTATGGTGCCCTTACAGGCCGGCACTTCTGAACCGAGCACAAAGATACCCATGTCCATCTCTATCTATGATGATTCTACCACTGCACTGGATGCATACATTCCCACCATCGAGTCGTGTCTAGAAAATGGGCCTCCCGTTGTCCTGGACCTACCGTTCTCCACCGAGGATGAACATATTGAGTGCCAAGATTGGAGCATCCTTATCGCATTAGGAAACCTCGAGGAAGAGGTCAACAGTTTTCACCCGCCTCTCTACGTCGATGTTGTCGATGAACCGTATGTCGTGGAGAGTCTAATTTAGGACTCTCCCGAGGAAACATTATCCCAGTGTCAAGAACACTTTGAGTCTCTCGAGAAAATATTATCCCAGTGTCAAGAACACTTTGAGTCTGACTCCATATCGAAGTCATACAATTATGGTATTACTGATTTGCAAGAGTCTGTTCCATTCAGATACATTCCCGCTAAACTCAATAAGTTTGCGGCTCTGCTAACCATGGTCAGAGAACCCTCTACTGCTCTCCTCTCAGTCTTTACTGAGAAGCTTCGTTCCCTCCTAGCTCAACTCCTTGCTTTTGCATGGTGGCTTAGAGTACCTAGCTACTGTCATTCTCTCAGTCTACACTGAGAAAGACCTGTTCTATACAGGTATACCTAGACAAGGGATAGGATAACTGTCTCCGTTCCGCCTTAGGTGTAAGAAAGACTATAGATTCACTCAGTCTCCATGCATTTTAATCTGGTTGGGGGTATTTGATATACCCCCGTCATGTCTGGCTGAAGACGTAAAACTTAGCACTTTCAAAAAGGCAATTCCGGTATTCCTAGAGTACATGAGTCTCATGCATTTGTTATTACTGTTATATCTCTAGAAATGCGGGTACATTCATTTTTTCGATCATCAGGTACCACACACTGTCGAGTTTCTGCCAACTTGGTAATATCCTCCCTGAACCTTTGCATCATCATCATCACCGATTTTTCATCATTTTGGTTGAGGGTGGGTATTTACCAAAACTCATATCTTCATTTTGATAAAAAAAAAGAAAAAAAAGAGAAAAGAGAAAAGAGAAAGAGAGAAAGCATGGTATTTTTGGGTGGTTTTCGATGATTTTCTAGAACATTTTTTAAAAATACCCTGGCCGATGATTAGCTGAAGCTTCCGTTAAGTCTTTTTTTTAAAGGATGTCATCTTTTAAGGTGTTACATGTTAGCTTTGAGACTACATTGATTTCAGACACTTAGAATAACTCAGATTCGGCACAAATTGTACACTATCAACATTAGAGTCATCCTAAGTTTAAATTCTCTAGAGATCTAGAAAAATACTTGTGGAGACTTAATTAACCCAGTAAGCGTTTGAGCATTTGGTCATTTCTGAGAGTTATACAATCATTCTAAGTCACAAGATGACTTACTAATTCTTCATGTCCCCACTTATTCCGTTGCCAGATCTCATTAATTTTTGCCTTGGTCATAGAACTTGGAATGACATCAAAAATTAGATTATTATGAAAGAACCTTTTCTATATCCATTCGAGACATCATAGATAAAAATGTAAACCCTGGAAAATGATGTAGGCCATCTTTCTAAACCTATCAAACCTTTTTGGCTTACCTAAGAATCTTCACCATTAGAAACCTCTTCGAGCCTATTACTGAAACCTTTCCTTGGTAGCCCAGTCACCATGAACTGAGCCCAGAACAAGAAAGACATTACCCTACTTCTGTGGAGGATATACAAGAATGATTGGTATGAGTGCACAATGAAAGGAAAATCAGAAGAAAAGAGGGAAAACAAAGTCAAAAAGAAAATACAAAGCTGAAAAGAAAGCAGAAAAATATATTGAGTTGTCTAAAAAATATCATAAAAGAGAAAAATAGGAAAGAGGAAAAATAAAAGGAAAGAAAACTGATGTTATACCCTCAGGCAAGTTGCAAAAAAAAAAAAATGGTTGAGATATCCTCTCAAAATTTTGAATCCTTGTATATCCTAATTTTTCTAAACCTAGCCCAAGCATCAATTCAACCTAGTAAAGCCCTATTTGATTCTAGGCTGACACAATCATGGAATGTGGAGAATGGAGAAAAGAGAACCTATAGAGTTTGATCCGACGTCACCAAGTAAAATGATATTCTATTCATGAGATCTTTTGAATTTCTATAGTCCTTCCTTCAAAGTAATGTATGTAAGATAATTGTCAGTTCTTATCAACCTATTTCCCCACATATCACTTGAAAGAAAAGCAGTAAAACCATTTTAGAGTGATTCATTTCCGAGTGACACACAAGTGAGATTTGAAGTCGAGGCATAAAATCTTAGAGGAATCTAAAAATCTTTACTACAGGATGATGATAATGTTGAGCACACACACACACGTTGAGTCTGACTATTCTGGGTCCTGATTATTAGTCTATAGTCTTATTAAAATCTTTCGACTATTTGCTAGCTTGTAACTATTTTCATGTATCTTCAAATTTGACAAAATGGAGTTTTCTTTAAACTAATGGAAAAAGTGTACAGCATGTGCCTAGCCCTTTTAAGCTAATTTTTTTTGCACTAATTGCCAAGAATTGGCAATATGCTGATTGGGGGTTGTGATATTCGCTCAAAAATGCTTACTTTAAGTAATTATCCTTCTAGCGTTATCACACTCCCTTAAGTAAAACTGTCATTTTCATCAATATTTCTATGTAAGAGTTTCTCTCATTGCGTAGAACATACTTTTCTAGTCAAAATGGTATATTCGCATGCATTCATACGCATTTATTTGACCTACATGCAAAGTAGTTTTGTAGAATTCTTATTACGCGATTTTTCTATCGCAGGAGCACTAATCAGACAATTTTGATGGAATACGGGCCAACAACTGACTGCCAGATCCTTTGATCAAAGCATAGAAAGCCAGTGGACTTAGACAAGAGATACAGACCAAGTGCGGGAAGAGCTAGGGGATCGAAAAGCTTGAAAGAAGACCCAGAGAGAATGAGAGACATGGATTACTTGCAAGTATATAATGCTTCAGTGTGAGGTGTGGACCAGCTAGTGGGAAAAGCCAATAGACTAAATTGTTAAAACGGTGGTATGGATGATTATACACAGAGTGGTGAGCCAGGTGTAGGACCAAGGTGGCCGAAGTGTTGATTTACAAAGGCATTGATCTTATCATTGAAATTTGTGCGCTTAAGCCGTTGAAAGGGTGTCATTACAAAGGGTTGGTTGAGATAGCTTGGATGAACATCAAAGCACCCTACAAAGTGTTAAACACCTGATCTTGGTCATCTCCATGTCGGACCAGTAGATCAAGGTCGTGGGATCTCACCCGTTAGTTGCTACATGTTGGAGACAATAATGGTTGATGGGTATAGGGTCAGGAGTCATTATCTTGAGTTGAAAGTCATGGGGGTTAACGGTAGCAGATAGGAGGAGTAACAATTAATAAAATAATGGGAAAATGGAATGGATGCATGGCCCAAATTATTCAAACAGATTGGGGCTAAACGGTGGAATAGAAGATGGGAATCACGACTCTAAGTGTTGCTTTGAATTGGTTATCAAACTATAAGGAGCTGGACATTTGTGGAGGATGAATGGCTAGATCACAGGGGCGGACATGGTGAAGGTATGCATGGCTACGAAGCATGGAGGATTAAAGATGGAACCCATGACTACGAGCTAAAGGGTGACCATGCAAATGCAATCTGGTTACACAATGGGTGGAGAGTTTGAGAAACATGTTGCAAGTGGACCCATGTGCAAAAGGGCAGGCACTTAATCAAAGTGCTAAAAATGGAAAGAGTTGTGTCAAATATTAGCAAGCATGTGCCTGCACGTGCTTGACCCTCCTCACCTAAAAACCTAGTGCCTCCCACGGTTCCACATCTCTCTTTCACCTAGAATACCCAAGCCATTGGATCTTCCTTGCTATCCAACGACTTCCCTAAACTCTAACCCACGCCCCTTATATTTATAGAGGAGAGAAAACCTAAAGGCTCTCTCTTCTTTTCCAAGCCGAACTCTTTTCATCGTCTCTCTCAGCCCCCACGTTCCACAGGTGGCTTCAATCACATTACCGCTCCCCACCTCCATCTCGCCTAATCTCTCCCAATTCTCTCCACAGCCGCCCCACTTCTCTTCTCTCTTTCAATCTCTCTTAGTCATCATCCTCTCTCTTGCAAGGAGGAAAAAGAAGAAAAAGAAAAAGAAAAACAAGAAGATGAAGAGAGGAGGAGAAGTTGAGCACCGCCTCCCTCATCCTCATTCGTCGGACTAGTTCTTTTCTCCCGGTCAAAGCTAATCAGCAACACCTCCTCACCGTTCTCACCACCAACTGCAAGTGAACAGCCAGCGCCTCCATCTCTTGGATCTGCATCTGCTAGCACCACCATGGCGTGGTTCCTCCACGACACCTGTGTAACAGGAACGTCTTCTCTCCTTGCATAAAGGGCAACATCTCAACGATTTTGCAGCACCGTCAACCCCATCTCTTGCAGCACCATTACACTAGCTGCATCCCTCCTTCACGCCTTCATCTCCTTCTTCGGGAAGGACTCCACCATTACCGCCCTCTAACCTCCTTAGCGATCGCTGCTGGTGTGCACCAGCTGAACCAGCACCGTCTTCACATAATGCTCCTCCCTCTAGTGGCTGTAACCAACATTCTTTCTAGCAACCCACTCCACCATTAACACCGTTAGCAGCAACCCTCTCCATGGCGCTTTTCCCCAGTATCTCAGGGGAGCGAGCTTGCACCCCATTATCTTCTTGATCGACTCCCTCAAGGCCGATCTCTTCCATGGCTTAACTCCTTCACCCATGGATGACTCTCCGTGGATCGATGCATGCACACCATTTTTGACTTTATTCATTATTCAAATCCTCATCCTTGGGTCAAACCACTTGGCCTCTAATCATGGCTAATCTTCCCGGTAAGTCATAGAGAGGTAATCTCTTTCTTTTCACTCATTCTCTCTCTAGAATTCTCTCTTTAGTTGCTTTCTCTCTCTTCTTTCTCTCTCTAGGTTTTACTGCTTTCCTAGATTAATCCCTATTTGATTATTTTCATTTAATTGGAGAACATTGTAATAGAATAAATTTATTTGAATAAATTTCAATTTTTGATTAGTTTATGTTTCATCTTGAATATTTTGTGCATTTGGAAAATTTCAATTTCACCAGGAATATCTCTCATAAAAAAGAATATTTTAAATCCCGGATTCACCATTCTCATCCATCCATGAATTTTAGAGCAATTTGTGTCAAAAAATCCGTCATTTCATGTTCATGAATTGCGCAATCTAACACCAAATGCGGATCGACATCCGACACGAATTCCTATACAAATCTCTCAATTTTACAGGATAATAATTGGATAATTTACAAATGTATTGAGATTAGAATTTTCGTAACCAACGACGCGGAAAAAACCTACTTTCAACACATATTGCACTTTAAGATTGTAATTGATTGTTGTTGGCTTAATTATTGGGGAGACCAAAGGCATGTTTCCTATAATATGGATGCTTTGTGAATAATTAATGATACTTTTGCATATCTTTATTAAGAATGTTCACTATTTAGATTAACTAAGAAGCATGCGGTAATGATTACATATATGAGAATATGATTATTATTTGAGATGACTGTAAATTATGGAAATTGTTATGATGCATAACTATTAAGCTGTTATTGTATTGTTATCATGAAGAGTATGATATAAGAATATATTAAGCACACCTATATTCTAGGGTTTATCCGAGTTGTTGATTGTGTTCAAACCCACAAGATAGGTCTTTGGGTGCTTAGCTTCGATCCTAAAAACTAAACAAATAGGGAATAATAAGAAGCCCTTGGGTGCAAAGCCCAAAATCGTCAATGATCACTTGACTATTCATTATGTCGAATTAATAAAATCATATGACTCCGAGATGCTGGATTAATTAATATCAATGCATTACTATTGCATTATGTATTGAGATGAATATGTTTCATTTTGTCTGTATGCAAGTTTAGATTAGCTACAGAATGAAATGAATGTAGGGACACTTACATGTTTTGATTATAGAATTGTGCATAGACATTATTACAAATATGACTGATCCTATTAATTATTGATTGAAGTTGTACACACATGTGAGCATATCACGTGCATTTGGTTAATGAGTGTCTAGCTTGCGAGTCTGATAGACTCAACATCTTGTATACAACTACTTTTTTAAGATGTGGCTGATAGATTTGGTGAGGACATAGATCGATCGGGTAGTAGTAACTAGGAGTTTGGGATTATTAGTCAATGGCATTCGTTTTAGTGGCCTCACGGGAGGTTTACGAGTTGTTATTTGATTAGATTATTTTGAGTTATTATATATGACACATCAGAGTAGGAAGTCCCAGTAGGTCGAGGGTTCGAGACTCAACAAAGTGCTAATGGGGCGCGTTATTGGAGTTTGTTGCTTGGCTGTATAGCCAGCACTCCGCCTTTGTTAGACCCGTGGACCTTTTGATATACATAGTTATGCCTCCCTCTAACAGCTTAAACTTTTAGAGTAAAGTGGTTGTGTACACCCACACATGTTGGACAAACCTTGAGTCCAATCGTAGGTTTCTTTTTACGAGAAGTTAAAAGGTTTTTTCTAAAAGGTGGAAAGGGGTGGTTGAGCATTAAATGCTCTTTAGATCTTTTCTTGTGAATGATGTTTTAACAAGAGAAAGAAAATAGAGGCTCTCTCTTTTTGTTGGTACGGTCATTGAGTTTTGTGGAGAGGTTTTTGAAGGTTTTCTTTAGAGAAAAAAAAGGAGGTGAGAATAGAGCTTTGAGCGTACACTTCTCATTCGGGTTATGAAAATCGATCCATATAGCCGGTTCGATGCTCCTCTTCACTTCAAGGTTTCCATTGAAGGTATTTGAAGCCTAATTCGGTAAGGAAGCCTTGTTCTTCCGTTCTTTGTATTTCCATCATTTTCTTGATGACGAAGACATTTGGATGTCAAAGTTCTAGTGTTGCTCCCTAATGATTAACAGCCTTTAGTTTTATCTAAAGTTGTAATCCCATTATTCTTAGTGGAAATTTTCTAGACTAGTGTTGTGGTTTTCACCCTTATCATTGAGGAGGTTTTCCATGTTAAAATCTTGGTATGTTCTCTTGTTTTAGTTACTTTGATTATCTTGCTTCCATCATTATTATTATTATTATTATCATTTTATTTTTTTGAGGGTTTCTTCTTTGAGTTGTACGTAGAAGGAAAAGCTTGGTTTCCCTACAGAATCAACCTGTTGACACCCCTACCAAGCTTGGGATCTGTGCACAAGTACCTTTTTTGACAACCACTTCTCGAGCATAGATTCCGAGAATCCAACGATGGTTGATAGTGCTTAGCTGGCATTCACTTTTGCCAAAAGCAAAACCACCGTTTCTCGGAATCCTCGCCGGAAAAGTGATTCTCAAAATGAGTTGTCAAAAAAAGTTGTTCTCGAATCTCGGCCCTTTAGAGAATTGCACTAATAAGAGATTTAACTACTAAAAATGTTTCCTTACTAGATACCAATTCCAAATGTCTTAGAGCATCACAACTTTAGTAGGAATTAATTGGTTCACTTTTCTTATCCAATTTGATAATGGGCCTAAATCCAGGTTTTGCAATACGGGCCAGGTTTGTCGCTGGACCACATATGGGACAAGTGCCATGAGCATTGCCTGATGATCAGTGAGGAATAGTCCAGTTCATCAGCACCCAAACAATTTTGCAGCACTAACGTCACAACAAGGAGTTTTTATAATTTGGAGTTTTCCTTAATGGTTGTTTGTAACTGCAGGGCCGGTATGGGAGATTTCTGTGAATGATCGCCAAGACACGACAAAGTCGGGTCACACGTGATAGATTATATTTTCTTATACGTCTATAGCTGTCATTTATGGACCTAGTGCGGTCAATGGATCTGGTTTTAATCAGTTCGGAGTTGATGCAGGAAATATTTTAGATGATGGGGCTCCATCGTGGTCATACATAGTTCATTTTTTTTTGGGCCCACTAACCACATGGATGTTTAACCCACTTCTTATTGGTTATACATACCAAAAATCAGCTTGATTGATAATTTCTAGCCGTTAGATTAAGTGCCCAAAAATATATAAAAAAAAAAAGCTTGAATCCAATGACTAGAATCAATCCTAAAAAAAGTTCTAAAATATATGGCTAGAAGAAAACCATTCAGACTGATTTTTGGAATGTCTATCCATTAAGGGGTGGGCTAAACCAAGGTTTAAATGGGGTCGTTGTAATGGTATAACCGACTGGAGGAGTTACCGTTTTTTCTGTTGTAGCAGCCATTACGCACGGGCAAAAACAGAAAAAATGGGAAAAAACAGCACTAAAAAATTCTAAATTAGAATTTCAAATTACGCTCGGGCAATAACAGAATATAACAGTAAGCGGGGGAGCCAGGATTTTGTTCAAGAGGGGGCACAATCCTTGTAGTATGTGGCTCAGGCTCAGGCTCATAAGTCCACCTTTTTCTGACCTTTCTCGGGAGTTGTGTTCTCCACCGCGGATTACACGAATACAACGGAGGTTGATAGTGTTGTAAAGAGTGAAAAAGTGATGCCAGTTCAGCTATGAACCACCATTGGATTCTCAGAATCCATGGCTGAGAACATGACTTGCGAGAGGGGTCAGAAAAAGGGGGCTTCCTGAGCCCAACCCTTATAGTATATGGTGGGTGTCCTAGATTTTAAAGGATTAATAAAATCTTAGCGGGGCAATATAAAGAATTAAAATTTGAGGGAGGTCATTAAACTAACCATTTGGGGTATTTTGGGAATAAAAAAAGGATTTCGAAAGTTTAGGGGGGCACGTGCCTCCTTTTACCTTCCTGGCTCCGCCCTTGACGGTAACGCATTATTTCAAATTTCAAATTTCAAATTTCAAATTTTGGATGCATCGATGGCATTCAAAGTCCTCGGCATCTAAAAGTTTTCCGTTGATGCAGGGCTGTTTCAACTTTCAATAGTAAGGTTGCTCACTCCCACTGACACAAAAAATTCAATGGATGGATGGATGGATCCAGACCTGATCAGGGATCGAGGGATATCAGAATTGGATTGGAGCAACCCAAAATTGATCTAATCTGATTTATGAACATAGTAAATTTGACGTAAAGGTAACAAATTTACAAATTGTCATGTCAAACAGAAATGGTTGGACAAACATTTCATTACTTAAAGACCCAATCACAGTGAAAAAAACACACACACACACAAGCAAATACACATATCTGATTGGATCGATCGGGTGATCCGGATCAGGATCGGTGGTTATCGACATCCTGAGAAGGGGTCGTCTCGCCCGAGATGCACACTTTTCATGAAGAACCCTCACGTCTTCTCGAGCGATCCACCCTCCGATCCGGATCAGGATCGACGCCAACCGATCCCGAGATTTTCAAGGAGTATTTCCTATCTAGCAATATGTTGGAGGAAGGAATCCAACTCCCTGTCAGATGATCCACCTTTAGACACCGCTTGACGAACAGCAACACCCAATTCCTCAGCTCGCTTCCTCATCTCCTTCCCTTCCTCAGACACCATCAACTTCCTAACCACACTTTCAATTACATCACAACACACTAACTCCTCCCAACATTCCCACTTTGGAACCACCACACCAATCTTTAACACGTTACTCACCAACATGGTATTCAAAGGTTGATCCGAATGCATAGGCCAAGCTGCAATAGGAACACCCATGCTCATACTCTCCATGCATGAATTCCACCCACAGTGACTCAAGAATCCACCAGTTGATGGATGGGCCAGGATCTCAAGTTGTGGAGCCCAGTCCCTTATTATCAACCCTACCCCTTCTACTCTTTCCTCATAACCATCTGGTAATTTTATCTTCCGTACTTCCTCATCATCTTTGGCATAAATATCACCTAAATCAGCATCTCTCACAACCCAGATAAACCTTTGTTCACTACTTTCTAATCCAACTGCGAGCTCTGTGATCTGCTGATCTGATAAAGATGTCATGGTACCGAACGAAACATAGAGAACTGAACTTGCAGGTTGTTTATCTAACCAATCCAAGCATATATGACGATGCCCATGATCCAAATTGAAAACTACTGGATTTAATGGACCAACCGCCCATTGTTTTTTGTTTCCAGCAATCAATGAATCTTCAGCCAACATATCGATGAACCTTCTTTCCATCGGTTGACATGAATTATAAAGATCGCCAACAGTGAACTTATAATACAATCCATATTGGGTAGCAGCAAATTCTGCAAAGCGATTAGTCAAGCAACCTTGAGATGAGTAATGAGGTAGATCAGATGGTAATACAATTCTTCCATCTCTTGGTTTTCCAAGCGATTCCCATTTGTAAAACGACATAGCAAAAGTGGGGATACAATTGAAAGCATAAGCTTCAGCATTAGGAAGAGAAGAGGCTTCTTGAGCTGCGAACGACATGAGAGGATCGTGAACGACGGCGACTCGTCGAGCAGTGGAGGAGAGAGAGAGGAGGAGTGATGCGAGGGGTTTGCGAAGGTGGATTGAAGCATCAAAAATGGGTTGAAAGTGATCAGGGAATTTGGTGGGGGCGTTAGGGTTAGGAAGAGGAGAGAGGAATGGTGGAAGTGAGAAGTCATGGAAGTGAATATTAGAGATGGTTGAAGGGTCCCAACCCTGAACTCGGTTCTTCGCTTGGCGGTTGTGCATAGACGAGCCGATGTAATGTACTGGAATTCCTCGGGCCGATAGGAGACGGGAAAAGTGTAACAATTGGTTGAGATGGCCTTGGGCTGGTAGAGGAACCATCACCACCACAACTGGAGTCTCTCTTAGATCATCACGTTGATCCATTGATGCTCTATTGCTCTTTGCTTTCTTCAACCTTTGTGTTTGGCTCTTATAAAAGCTCTAGCTATAGGCAACCGAGTTAACCTTCGGTCACACCTCGGTGTGAGCGAAGCCGATCACAGCCCATAGTTTGAGCCACGTGGCACACTCTTAGTGGACGATGACCGTATGGATGTTTGGCCAGTCCCTCTGTGGTCATTTAAACCAAAAATCAGCCTGAGTAGTGATTTTTAAGCGATTCAATTGAAGTTATTTTCATCGGTTGATTTTTACACTAGGAATTTGAGCATTATTATTGAGCGTTATTTGGGTGCAAAGATCCAAAGGTTGTAAAGCACTAATCAGGCTGATTTTATGTTGCAGGTCCAACGAGGGACTGGCCAAACATCCATACGGCCAGCACCCTCAAAGAGTGTACCACGTGGCTCGAAATGTGGGCTGTGATCGGCTTCGCTCACACCGGGGTGTGAGCGAAGGTTTACTCCAGAGACAACCCTACAAGTACCTTTCTTATCTTGTAGAATACGAACAACTCCTTCAACTATGGTTTAATTGTATGAGAAGCTCTGAATATCAAAAATAAGGAAGACATCCATGAGCCACGTGGCACACTCTTAGAGGACTCTGACTGCATGGATGTGTTTTACAATCCCTAGGTGGACCTACAAACCACACCAAAAATCAGTTTGATTAGTGAATTCAAATTCGGTTAAAATCAACCCATGAAAATAATTCCAATCCAACGCATAGAAATAACTAATCGGGCTGATATTTTGGTTTGTAGGTCCAGCTAGGGATTGGCAAGTGGCAACCTAAGCAGTTGCCGTAAGTGGATTCTGTTCTTGTCTTTGTGGCCCCATGTAAAGAGACGAGTTCTGGTGGGGGGTCACAGGTCCCTTTTTCAGAGAACCCATTAATTTACTTGAATTGAATCGAGACCATTAAATTCGAATCTCTCAGAAGATTTTTTCACTTATCAACAAGAGACCAGTACATGGCTGTGGAGGTTTCTAGTGACCCTTTTTGTCAAATAGGTTGTTACACTTGTTTGGGTTGTTTGTCTTTTGGGTATTTAAGGAGTAAAACTTCTGTCACAACAAACAATACGAGCCACGTGGTACACTCTTATTGGACGCTGATCTTACGGATGTTTGGCCAGTCCCTCAGTGGACCTGTAAACCAAAAATCAACCTGATTAGTGATTTACAACCTTTGGATCTTTGCACCCACATAACGCTCAATAATGCTCAAATTCCATGAAACGATTTTCAATCGAATCGCTCTTTTGGTTTTTGGTTTAAAGCTCCACCGACGGATAGGCTAAACATCCATACGGTCAGCATCCACTAAGAGTGTGCCACGTGGCTTGTATTGTGCGTTGGGACAGAAGCTTCTTTCACAACGTTGTGACAGGATGAGAACCTCAGCCACCCACCCCCATTGAATGTTTGGGCCCACAACTTTGAATGTTTGGCCCATCATAGATGGACCCCACACTATGAGCCCGCCCTCAACTTTGAATGTTTGGCCCATCATAATGGACCCCACACTATGAGCCCGCCCTCAACTTTGAATGTTTGGCCCATCATAGATGGACCACACAGTGTGAGCACGTACAGCACACTACTCAACTTTTGAGAAAGTATTTGCTGTCCCATTAGGACTTCAAATTTTGAAGTTCCCCTCCCAAAAATGACATATGGAATTCATTTTAGAGCCCACTCACCTTATGGATGTTTGGACCGCCTCGTGGTGGACCGACATACCAAATATCAGCTTGATCAATGATTTCAAACAGTTATTATATATTAGCATCATAAAAACAATGCTTAAATCCAACAGTTATAAATCTCCGATAAAATGGATTTTTGATGCGTAGATCCATAAAGAAGTGAACCAAACATCCAAATGCCTCGTAAGTAGGCATAAATTACCAATCAGGCTGAATTTTTGTTTGTTGGCCCACCTAGTGATTCGCCAAGCTCCATACGGTCATTACACTAAGATTGTGCCATGTGGCAATTTTATTTGGAGCCTAGATGCCTGAATAAAAAATGTCAGGATCAAAAATTTTCTTGCCCCTGCCCCACTTTGATAGTCACTTGCTACCGTGCCCCCCTTGAACAAAATCCTGGCTCCGCCACTGGTTGTATTTGAAATTAAAGACTATGTACGGAGGGGCTTGTTTCCTAGTCTTACAAAGAACTAGTGGGTGGTCCCCGAAATTGTTTACCACAAATCGGGTGTGAGTGGCTGAGATCCACCGTTCATTTGGGGATAGATCTTGGCCTAGTTGAAGCCTATAAGAGGGTGTATAAGTGAGGAGACAACTTCCCTGTTTTGTTATATCGATAGTTTAAACCTATAATTGATTCTAACCCCTTTATGTTATGAATCGTTTTAACGTTCAGAAAATAACGGCCATTGTTTTCGTTATAAAGGCCATTTTTTTTTATTAAAAATAACAGCCCTTCTAACGAAAATTATGACTTTTTTTTTTTATGAGAATTTTGTGAGAAAACAATCGTTATTTCATTTATTTTCCGTTAAAAAAGAAAATTTGAACTTCAAAATTTAAATTTTATCTCCATTTATTTTCCTGTTATTTTCCATTATTTCCGCCTTTTTTCGTTTTTGCCCATTTGCGTTACAATGGTCAAGTGGAGTTGGCCAATTGGTTCCCTCGTTTTATCTTATATTTTTCCTCGTATTTCCAAATATTTCCCTGCATCATGTAGATTCCTTGCAAGATCTCCACATTCTACAAGACTGAATAGCGTTGACAATGTGTTTATTTAATTAACGGGAGTGTTTTGAGAAAATATTTGATATTTCTCTCCCATGTGGATACCATATATAACTTACCGCCTCACCATTGCGGTGCACGTCGCAATCCGCCATTAATTCACACGTGTGGATTAGCATGTGCTTGGCATTCACCCATATCAGAGCGCGTACACACGTGTGGAACTGCGGGAGTGAATAGTCATGGAAGTGGATATTAGAGATGCTGAAAAGGTCCCAACCTTGCACGCGGTGCTTCGCTTGACGGTTGTGCATAGCCGAGCCAATGTAATGTACTGGTATTCTTGGGCAGCGGATACGAGCCGGAATAAGTGTACGTAACAACTGGTAGAGGTAGGCCTTGGGCTGGTAGAGGAACCATCATCATCACCACCACCACCACCACCACCACCACCACTAGTGCCTCTCTTAGATCATGACGAGGGTCCATTGACACAAGGGTCTTTGGACCATCTCATGAAAATTAAACCTTTGTGTTTGGTCCCATGAACACCTTCGTGTTTGGCTTTTATAAGCTTTCATGTAAATGCACAACCATACAAGTAACTTTCTATCTTTTAAATTTTGAACAAGTCCTTCAACTATGGCCTAATTGCATGAGAAGCTCTCTCACTATAAAAAATAAGGAAGACATATCCCTGGGTTTCACTTTATCGTATTAGGTACAACTTTATTTTTCAACCCGTGTTTTAAAACTCGTCGAGTCAACTCAATCGTATTTCGAGTCGACTTGGCCTAAAAACTCAGATTTGTAAGCCTCATTGGGTTCACTCAGAAATTTGGCCGAGTCAACCGGGTTGAATTGACTCGTGAGTCAAAAAGCAATAATTTACAAAATAATTATATTTATTATAGTCCACATGTACGTATTATACTAGTGGGTGACCCATGCCCACGGCACTATCTGACAAAGTGTTTGCCAAAATTGGGTGTGAGTGGCTGAGATCTACCATTTATTTGGAGGATAAGATCTCAACCACTCTTTGTTCAAATCGGATAAGATAAGATAAGATGAGAGATAAGACAATTTCCCTGTTTTGTTATATAGACTAGTGGGTGGCCCATGCCTATGGCACTCTCCGACAATTGCCAAAATCGAGTGTGAGTGGCTGAGATCCATCGTCCATTTGGGGCATAAGATCTCGGCCATCCTTTATGAAGCCGGATAAGAGGAGGAGACAACTTCCCTATTTGTTATATAGATATTAGTTTTTCCCATTTTAAAACCTTCAAAGTGTTGTATCTTCTTTAATGGAGTTTTATTCTCTTTTATCACCATGTTTAGTTGAGTTGCATCAAATCCAAGTTTTATTCACAGTCTTAGGTAATTTTCTTATTCTCTATAACTTTAATTTATCGCATTTTGTTTAAAGGAGCTTGAGTTTTCATTAGTTTTTCTACTTGTTCAATATCTTTTTTTATCATTATAATATTAGTATAATATATAAAATGATGGTGCATGTTGTATATATTATATGTAATAATATAATAAAATAAAATAATATTATATATGATTATCATATAATAATATGATATATTATTATAATAAAAATATATATATTATAATATATAATACTATGTAATATATAACATATAATATAAATCTATTATATATATATATATATATAATATTAGATATTATATAATATATTATATATATATATATATTTAAACTGTATAAAAATATTCTAGTACACGTGGCAGTCTGAAATGTGTATGTATAATTTTATACAATGCAATACTATAAATCGAATCAGATACAACATACACCATCATTTGCACAAACAAATACAAATAATCAATTTTCGCGTATGATTTGTTAACTTCGTCCAAACATCATGCATTATGTAAGGAATATTTTCATATTCAATTTGGCAAATATTCCGTTTGACATAAAAATATTCTTGTAACCGTTCCTATGAGCACGAGTGTCGTGTGAGATGTCGTGGGACACATACTTCGCCAATTACGTGAAGACTAAAACACAGAGATAGCAAAAATCAGACGATTGACGACAGGAGTAATCTGAGTAACTGCCGATTTGTCAGTTAACGATCGTGTACGCTCGATTAATAAGGTAAGTGACTTAGTGGCCATAGGAATTAGTTAAAATGAACAAAATATAATGGTCAAACCTAGTCACTGGACTGACCCGAGTCTAAGTCAATGAAATTGACTAATGGGATAGTCCAATCGATTAGACACTTATCCCCAATCGATTGGACATAGCCCAATCGATTGGAGGACTCTGTGTAATCGATTGGAAGCTACGAAGCAGAAACTTATTTCAGTCAAATCGATTGGAGACTGTGAAATCGATTGGAGTCTTCGGGACAAAAACTTATGTGAGTCAAATCGATTGGAGACTTCGAGACATAAACTTATGTGAGTTAAATCGATTGGAGACTTTGTGAAATCGATTGGAGCCTTCGGGACAGAAACTTATTTGAGTCAAATCGATTGGAGAACTTTGTGTAATCGATTAAAGCCTTCGGAACAGAAATCTTATTGAGCCTAATCGATTGGACACTTATCCCCAATCGATTGGACCCAGTGTACAATCGATTGGACCATGCACAGATTTGGTCCTTATCAGATCCAAAATTCTTGGTTCCATTATCCCACGTTCTGTACGACTCAAGGTCATGAAAATCTATAAATACAACCCTTCTATGTCTTCTCTAAATATACACAGAGATACAGAGTAACTCAATCTTCAAGAGAGAAAAGAAAATATTTATTAGAGTGTCCATTCGAAGAGCAAGAAGCTTATTTTCCATTCACATCTTGTGAGCTTGTTCTCTTCTTGATCAAAGCCGAGTGCTTGATCTTTTCCTCAGCTTAGGTTTTTCACTTCTATATTCGACCTAGTAGCCTGAGTGTACTAGTGTGACTCAACACCATTTGAGCAAACTAGGGTTCAGGGTGTACTGAATCCTTCACCTTCTGCAAAGGCAAAAGTGTTGAGAATTAAGATCGGAAGAGTCGATCGACGGTAGGTTTGTGGTGTACTAAACTGAACAAGCGGATAAGGCTTCTTGGCTGGAAGGGCGTGGATTCGTAGCGTTGATTCAGAGGATGTAGACGCATCGGCAGTAGGCCTTGGCTAAGGTTGAAAGCTGTATTTGTAACGGTGCTGCGTAGGTAACCTTTGTTTCGTTTAACTTTTCAGTTAGTGATACTTTCCGTCTGGACGTGGTCCCGTGGTTTTTCCTTCGCTAAGGTTTCGACGTAAAAATCTCTTGTCTTGTATGATTGTTTGTTTGTATTCCGCAATCTATTTTGATTAGATCAAACGATGAAAAAAAAATATACCACGGAGGTATATTCGATTTGAGTCTGTTGTGATAATCTTTTATCAAACAACTAAGACATGCGATTTTATTCCTTTACCATAGACCAGTAAAACTGTGTAGGTATAAATAATTTGAAATACCTAATCAATCCCCCTTCTAGGTATATTGAGTTAAAGAGAACGGACCGGTGAAATTTCACATTGAAATTCGCTCGCATTAAATGTGCGCGTATTTAAAGTGCGCACGTCCAAAAACATGCATGAAAAAAATAAACACAGCCTTACATAGAAGACATATTTAGATGTATTAGGGTATATGTCATGCCTATAGGGGTTTAAGTATACCATTTAAGTGATTGTTTAGGAAAACATGATGGAAATTGAATAAAAATTTGCCCAAAGGTGATCATTCTTTGGAAGTCACGGGTTCTTAAAATTTGATGATTTTAGAATGTCATTAAGATCACTTCATAGCACCCATTTGCATAAAATCTCTAGCTTCCGCCTAAAGGTGATGTAGGAATGTTCATGTAAATATATAGAGTGAGTAGAATAGCTACAAATACAAAATGGAGAAAATAGATAACCTTCATGTTCAAATGTGTGGATAGTGTTTGGATCAAATTAGAACATGAATAGCTAGGTGTAATACCCTGAACTTTCGTTCTAGGGTATTATGGTAAATTCACCTAATAATGAAAACTTGAAACTTTTTCAGACTCTTATTATTGTTTAATATCATGTATGAGTATGTGTATTTAATTTGATTTCATTCTGACAACTTTCAAAAATCTGCTATTTTTGAAACTCGTTCTTTATGGCAAAATCCCTATTAAAAATAATGAACCATAACTTGCAAGGGACTTTTTCTTTCCCCAGCTAACTTACAGAATTTTTAGGTTTTGAACTTTTTTGTAATTTTTGTGTATTTAGACTATTTTATGTGATTTATGTGTGTGACATGTGTCAATATCTTATGGTATGGACTTTTAAATTATATAATATAGTTTAATTAAATTAATTAATAATTATTTGTGTTATGATTGTTGGGTGGGCCCGTATGGCCAATCTAGAGGCCTTTGAGGCTTAATAATAATATTCAATAAAGCCTAGTTGATATATACGAACCTTGGGCCCATTTCTAACCCATTAGTAATATAAAATATAAGTTTTTGAGGGTTGAAAAAGTCATTTCTTTGATAGTTACGAATTCCACTAAAATAGAAACCCTAATCTTTCCCTAAATCTATTTATTAAAATCATAAAGCTTTGAAAGTTTTCAAAAATCCAAACTCCATTGAAGAATAGAGAAAGCTCCATTAAACCTTCATCCGGGCACTGATCACACTCGAGCAAGAAGGGAGAATTGACGGAGACTCCGATTAGAAGAACATACTCCAAGAAGAGGACGATCCGACGACTTTCAAATTTGAAGAAACTTTTGATTTTTAGTAAAGTTCAAGAAACCTTAAGGTAAGTGTGTTTGATCCATCCTATACTTATTTTTCTTCAAGATTTTATTTTTCTTTCATTAGGTAATAGTTGATACTCATTATAAATTAATTTCAACAATATTTACTTTTTTCTTATTGGGTTGATCTTTATTTTGGGCCACCATGATGGGTTTGGCCATGGTCTATTTTGGTACCTATAACAGATTACTATATTCTTTATCATTTTTGTTATATTTTTATGAGTTGAATATTTTTATAATTATTTTTTCTAAATACATCTACGAATCTATTTTCCAAAACCGTTTAGTTTGTATTGATTAAGTTATGATTTTTCTAAGTTGTTGGACTTTACCAAAAAAACTAGAATTTCAGATTTTATACGGTCCACTTCACTTGGGATTTCGATATATTTTTAGTATAATATTTTTTTAATTATTTTTCATAGATACTTCTATCAATCTAGTTTCTAGAACCTTTGAGTTTACATTTTTCTAATTTGTATTGATTAAGTTATGATTTCTTAAGCGTGCTAGAATTTTCTGTAAAACCTAGAATTCCAGATTTTACATGGTCCACTTCACTTGAGATTTCGATCTATATTTTTAACTTAAATATTTTTTAATTATTTTTCGTAGATACCTCTATCAATCCAGTTTCTAAAACCTTTGAGTTTTATTTTTCTGATTTGTATTGGTTAAGTTATGATTTTTTCAATGTGCTGGACTTTTCTGTAAAACCCAGAATTCTAGATTTTACACGGTCCACTTCACTTTAGATTTCTATCTATATTTTTAATCTAAATATTTTTCTAATTATTTTTTTAGATATCTCTCTCAATCTAGTTTCTAGAACATTTGAGTTCGTATTTTTCTGATTTGTATTGATTAAGTTATGATTTTTTAAATGTGCTGGACTTTTCTATAAAACCCATAATTTCAGATTTTGCACGGTCCACTTCACTGGGGATTTCGATCTATATTTTTAATCTAAAGATTTTTTTAATTATTTTTTATAGATACTTCTATCAATATAGTTTCTGTAACCTTTGAGTTTGTATTTTTTTATTTGTATTGATTAAGTTATGATTTTTCAAACGTGCGGGACTTTTCTATAAAACCTAGAATTCCAGATTCTGTCCGTCCCAATTAATTAAGGGCTTCGACCTATATTTTGAATCTGAATATTTTTCTATTTTTTTTTCTAAAAATCTCTGTGAATCTAGTTTTTAAATCCATTGAGTTTATATTTTTCTAATTAATATTTATTTAGTATGATTTTTACAATGCAGTACATTATTTTTGTAAAAAACCTATTAATTATTAGTGGTTCGGTCATGACTTATTGACTATTAAAGGGTTTAACCCTTGTTGTTTGACTAAATCCTAGATGGTTTGACCTATACTTGTATGCATGGGGATCCCACTAATGTGTCTTGGATCCCTCATAGGATTCGGCTAAGTGTCTTAGATCACTCTTTAGGGTTCGACCTTGTGTCATGGATCCCTCATAGGTTTCGGCCATGGAGTATTGAATTCTTTTGCGATTTTCACTTATATTATTCATCGATGTTGATCGTGATCTTTGGTGATCGTTTACATATTATTCAGGTTGTTTAACCCTAGTTCGTCCCCATATTATTATTCTTGATGATTATGTGTTCATTTTATATTCTTATTTAAATGTTAAATACATGTGTGCTTATGCAATGTAAACCTAGTACCATCTTATTGTTATACCATGATCATCACGTCATTTCATATAAGGGGTGCATAAAGGAATAGAGGTGTTGAAGTATATTATATACGTTTATATTGGTTTTATCAATTAATCAGGGTTTGGTACCCTAGGGTGAAAGGCCCCAGACGTTATTATATCCTACAGATGGGTCGATGAGACCGCTCTCAGTGCGAGAAGAAAATAGAGACCCTATGTGGTTATGGGTACCAGTTGCATTTGCATCCCGTACTCACTTGCATTCACCCTCATATTCATGTCATCATTATTATATGATTGAGATGCATACCTTGGTTAAAAACTTGTAAAGTATGACATCATACCATGTACATTGTTGTATTATTGGGCCTCGGCTCACGGTGCTACATCGATGCCATTTTCAGATTTTAAGGAGCTGGGTACGTGGGATAATTTTGAGGCGAAAGACTCCGGTGCATTTGAGGAGATCGGCGAGGATTTGAGAGTCGATCCCACACTTTAAAAGATTTTATTTTGATTGTTCTAAAACATTACTTATTTATTTTCACGGGCATGTAGTCCTTTGATTGAGAGCATGTTCTCACATCATTCTCTTTACATTTAGTTGATTAATTGAATTATTTTAATTATTTATTTTCTACATCTAGACTTTTTTGTTTATTTAGTGGATTTTCGAATGAATTTTAGTAGTCTAATTGACCTAATTTGACCACTAGGGGACATTCATGGATCACCTCTGGGTTCGGGAACGGGTCGATCCACGAATTTTTGGGTCGTATTTGGGTATCCGGATTCGGGGCGTGACACTAGGTTTATGCAAGTTCTCCAAAGCGAAGTTAAAGGAACATAAGACATATCAAGATTATTGCTCAAAGGTAAGTCTTGATGATACAACTTGCATGTACCTATAGAGTGAAAAGTTTCACATCAGTAAAATACTCTAAAACAATTCGACCAAAATCCTTAGTACAAGTTGATATTTAATCCCAAGACATCTACATTAACTTATGACCGCGTCTTGTTGTAGCTATGTACATGTTAATGATTCAGAAGAGTCTGGAAGGGATTGAGCCTTTGAGCGACTCTAATTATTAATCCTGGAAGATAAGCATTGACATCACGCTGGGTTGCATGGGTTTTGACTTTTATCATGTTATAGGACAAACCGCCAACTTTGTCTCTAGAATCTATGAAATTGGCTAAAATCCTTTTTATAAATAGAAAAAGGTAAACCAGTTAAAAAAGATAATTATTCGAGCTTCCATTAGTGAGCCTCTTCAAGGTGGGATTGAGACCACCAACACAACAAATGAATTGTTCTTCTAATTAAGAAATAATTTGTGGGATCCAAGAAATCATTGCAGTATGATTGTTTTGGTCAGTTGATGAACATGGAGCATGATGGCAAGGGAAGCGTGTGGGAGCACATATTGAAGATGCCCAAATTGGTTATTGGTCTTCGTAAGCATGTGATTACTTTTGAAGATGACCTCTTGATGGATATGGTAGATTTGTCTCTACCTAGTTCCTACGATACTTTCAATGTGAATTACAACACACAAGAGATAAAATGGGATTTGTACCAACTCCTTACTCTGTGTGTGACTGAAGAAGATAGACTGAGAGGCTACAAGGTTGAGCCAACACACTTTGCTATTCACCCAAGTAGCAAGAAGAACTTTAAGAGCGGAGGATCTTTATACTCAAATAACTCTCAATAATGCTCAAATTACTACGGTTATAATACCCATGAAAATAACTTCCATCCAACGCTTAGAAATCACTGATCGGGTTTATTTTTGGTTTATAGGTCCACCTGGTGATTGGCCAAACATCCATACCGTCAGCGTCCATTAAGAGTGTGCCACAAGTCTCATATTGTGGGCTATGATCGGCTTCGCTCACAGCCTGGTGTGAGCGAAGGTTTACTCACCCTGGTGGTGTGTGCCATTTGTGACCAATGTTGTGATTTGAAAAGTTTGAGGGTACGTTTGGCAGTTGAAAGTAGAGAATCTATATATATATATAATTTCCCTTTCTTTATTTGGATTGTTTGCCTCGAAATATTTTTTGGGCCATGTTCAGTCATTAAAGGGTTTTTTTCCAACAACTATGAAGTTAGGTTATAAGTTGAATATCATTAATCATATTCCAGTTAGTCTCACAAGGATTTTGTGAAAATAAAATTGTTGCAAGAGATGGCACATATGGTTTTTCCTTGATTATTGTTGATGCTTGATAGGTCTATCCTAGTAACCAAAACAGAGTAATCAATAAAACAAAAATGACAATGTGTCGAGTGTGATTTCTTTCAACATTCTTTTACTTTCCTATCCAAACATATATTGTTTTCCTTTTGTATTTTTTGCAGAGATTTGGGAAGTCTTCAGTGTTAGAGAGCATTGTAGGGATGGACTTGTTGACTCATGATCTGGTAATCTACAGCATCAATGCATCTGCGTTGTTAGCTTTTTTTTTGTTCCTTGTCATGTATTTTGTTTAAACATTGCCATGTGAGCAAAATGTGTGCAGGGATATGATAGATTGTTATACTTCATTTATGCAGCATTCAGAAATACTTCATTTGATTTACTTCTTGAAGATCCCCATGTCTCTCTAATTTTTAATATAATTTTCAAGATGTTATGCACCATACGCAGTTTACCTAACCAGGATTTGTATGCTTAGACTTGAGTATATTCTTTTTTGATTGTTGCATTTTTAGTTTTCGATGATAATTTGAGCATTGACAGTCGTAAACTTGACAATGATTGACCTTCCTGGACTTACAAAAGTTGTTGGTAAGTCAATGCATTTCTTTTGTTTAGCCTGTGAATGTACATTTAGCCGTTTACACTTTTTTACATCTAATTAGGAGATGCACGCGCACATCCAACAGTATAATACTCTTAATCAAGGTTTAAAGGAGGCCATTTTAATAGTATAACAGACTGGGAGCGTTACCTGTTAAAACCGTTTAAACGGCCATTAAAACGGAAAAAAACTGTGCAAAAATGGGAAAAAAAAAGGATTTTCACAATTTTAACGGGTTTTAACGAAAAAAAATGGAAAAAAGGCGCTGAAATTCAAAATTCAAAAACGAAAAAATGGAATTTAACGGAATTAAATGGATTTAACAGACGTTTTTTCACAAAAAATTCTAGAATTTAACAGCCGTTAAAACGAAAAAAATGGTCGTTAAATTCAAAATGTCAAAACGTGTTTAAACAGTTTTAACGGAAACGGGCTTGGGGCGTTAACGTTTAAACGGCCATTAAAACCGTTTAAATGGCCGTTTTTAAAACCATGCTCTTAATTATTATTATTTTTGTATGAATTTCACGCCAACACATAGGCCACCACCAAGCACAATTGCTTGTTGTTTTGTATGCAGCCACGAGGTGTGCAGTTCGATTCCAATTTATCCCATGAAGAAAAAGACATTTCTTTGCTTGATTCCCAAATGTGAATCTGCATATTAGAGTCATTTGGTAGGCTTGCTAAAGTTGTGAGTATGATTCTCTTTTGATGTTTGTTTCTTGTATTTAGATGGAATGTTGTGTTGTTCATTGTGTTAACTGTATTGCTTGTGTTGATTTGATTTCTCTTAGTTCATTTTTTGAAAAAAATATTTTCTTTTTATATACGATGATGAAATTAGTGTACTTTGGGATGTTTTTGGTTATAGAGAATTTTCTATTTATCTCTTGTCTACATAGAACGAAATCTTCAATCCTATTTTCAATCGTCTGCATTTGTGTTTGTAGTTTTTTAGGTTTTTTTTTGGCATCAAATTTGATATAAAAGATGTTTAGATATATATTTTTTTTAAAGTAAGTATTATTCTTTATCTGTAATAAATGGATTGGTCTTGACTTGAGTATGCATTTGGGATCTAGTTTGCTACTTTCAAGACATGATGGCCAACGAACGTTCAAGACCTGATTACCCACCGAGTTCCGCATAAATCAACGATTACAAGATAGCGTCATTTTTGTTTGTCTAGTAGGGGAATGGTAAAGTTGTTTAGCAAATCCATAAAATTTGACTTAACCATATAAGTTTATGTAATTTTATGTTTTATTTTGTACTAATTTTATTTAGCATGTTTTATTTTGTGCTAATTTTATTTAGGATTGATTCTACTTATTGATGAGTTAGAATTTCATTTCATTTTTAATGTGAATGGTCATGAATGAATGTGACTAATGTGTAATGGTGAATGAAATGTACATATATATGTACTGCAGGTTTCTGTTTTAATTGTGTGATATGTACTGCATGTGGGTTATATAGGCGACATAGCAGAAAACGTGGATTATATTAAAAATAAAATAAAATTTTTGGCGTCGGTTTTTCATGTCACTATATCTCGTCGGTTTTTCAAAAAATTGACGCAGAAAGTATAGTATTTAGTGTCGGTTTTTTAAGAAACTAATGCGGAAAGTAAATAAATGGCAAAAACTGACGGGATATAATGACATAATGCGTCGGTTTTGAAAAAAACTGACACCATTTGTTAGTTGCCGCGTCGGTCCAAAATCGACGCAAAACCTTTGGTGTCACACGTATTTGCATCGATTTTTTAGGAAAAAAAAATCGATGCAAAATGATGTGTTTTTTCTAGTAGTGTTTGTGGAATTTTTTAGGGAAGTAGCAAAGGGATAGTTCCTCAATACTCCACACTTGAAAAACCTAAGCAGAATGTGTCTCTAAGAGAAGGAACCATACTTACCAAGAACCCGTTAAGAGTATGTTGAGTCACTCAGATTTACTAGAAACCTTTTAGGGAGAAACACTAAAAACTACGGTGTACATTTTTAATAGAGTTCCTTGTAAAGCATCTCCATAAACTCCTTTCAAGTTGTGGGTTGGAAGAAAGTCAAGCCTTGTCCACCTTCACATCTGGAGGTGTTTCATCGCGGCAAAATTGTATGATCCAAATCAGAAGAAGCTTGATCCTCACACTGCGACATGTCACTTTATCAGATGCCCTAAAAGATCGAAGGGTAATAGATTTTATTGTCCATCGAGGCACATATATATTGTTGAAACTAGTCATGCCATAATCCTAGAACATGGTCAAATCAGTAGGAGTGAAGAGCATAGAAATGTCAGTTTTGAAGAAAATTGAAGTAATCAACCGATCTGTTTTATTCCTCAACTTTTACCTCTTGTGGTGGAATTACAAATCAATTTGATTGTCGCGCAAGAGGTGGCAATAGTCTTACCAACACTCTTGCCCCCCAGCTAGAGGTGGCCCCTGTAGCACAAATAATGCACCTTAGAAGATCCTTCTGAGAGCTGAGATTTACAATTCCAGATGAACAGTAGTGAATCTCGATATTGGACGGAGATGTCGTAGATGATGATGATGATCCTTATTCTTTCCGTGATGCAATGAACAGTAGTGAATCTCGATATTGGCAATAGGCCATTGAAGAAGAATTGAAATATATGGAGAAGAATAATGTATGGGAACTTGTGACTCTTCTAGTGGGTCGCAAGGTCATTGAATGCAAATGGGTCTTCAACACCAAGAGAGATTTAGAAGTAAAGGTTGAGAGATTCAAGGCAAGATTTGTTGCAAAGGGTTTCAAACAGAAGCCATGCATTAACTATAGTGAGACCTACTCACCAGTTTCCTCTAAGGGCCTACTATTGATCATCTTGGCAATGGTGGCGCATTATAATTTAGAGTTATATTAGATGGATACTAAGACGCGACTTTTCTGAATAGTGAATTGGAAGAAGAAATTCATATGGCTCAATTTGATGGTTTTGAAATTTCTAGAGTAGAGCATCTTGTTTGCAAATTGTAGAGATTGATTTATGGTTTGAAATCGGCATTGAGACAGTGGTACCTAAAATTTGACCAAATGGTGACTTGACCAAGTGGTGATTGGGCATGGTTTTAAAGAAAATGTAGTGGGTAAGTGCATATATCTCATGGTGAGTAGGAGTCGCTTCATCATTCGTGTTCTCTATGTTGATGATATCCTTTTAGCAAGTTACGATGTCCATCTTCTGCATGAGACAAAGAACTTTCTGTCAAAGGTTTTCGACATGAAGGATATGGGAAGTGCTCAATATGTCTTTGGTATAAAGATTCGTAGAGATAGACAAATTTTAGCAGAGGGCATAAATTGAGAAAGTGATCAAGAGATTTGGGATAGAGAATAGCGCTCCCATTGAAGCTGTTGTTGTTAAAGGAGATGTGTTAAATAAAGAGCAGTATCCAAAGAACAAAATTGAGCAGATGGAGGTAAGCACTTCAGAGTATGCTTCAGTAGTCGGAAGTCTTATGTATGTCATGATTTTCATTCGACCAGACATCAGTTATATTGTGGGTATGTTTGGGAAATATCAACAGAACCCTAGTGTTGCTCATTAGAGTGAATGAAAAAAGTTCTTCGGTATTTACAAAGAACAAAAAATTTCATGTTAGTTCACAGGAGATCGAACAAAAAATTTCAGTATGTGAATGATCACCTGATATTAACCATTGTATTATTTCCAACAAACAGTTCATAGATCACTAAAACTTTCCTTTAATTTATATGTTGTTGAGAGAGAGCAGAGTCAAACTCAGGTTTTACACGTTTATAGTTCCTCAAGAAATGTGTTGTAGGTAGGCTCTTCACATCTTTCCTTAACAAATATAATGGGGCTTCTCATGCTTAGGCGGTGTTTGGCAAGACAAAAATAAGTAACTTATTGACTTTTATAAGCCAAAAAGTTAAAAAGTTAGTTTGGATTTGTTTCATATTTTTAGCTTTTAACTTCTAAGAGAATTATTTCTCAAAAGTTATAAGGCCTACAAGTAGAAGTGCTTTTACTTCACGTTCCCAAACGCCCCCTTGGAAGTTTTAGAGAATTGCAACAATAAGAGGTTTTCCCTCCCCTCCCGGATTGGCTCTGTTTAGCTATATCCCGGCGCCCCTCTTGATAGAGGTCGATTTTTGGTGGTGTTTGTGGTTCTTTTCTTTTAATATACTTTGCTGCTTGATTGCTAGACCCAAGTTTTGCAATACGAGCCAGGTTTATTGCTAGACCCTTGTGTGAATGATCACCAAGGTCCAAGACACGACAAAGTGGGGTCACACTTGATAGGTAGGTAACTTCGAAGAAATCTGACATCTGATTAGGTCAGATTTTGGAATAGACTAATCACCTTCTCTACATCTCACCTTTTTCTAAATATATAGCTGTCATTTAAAGTCAAAACAGACATGCTTTGGACGTAGTCGAGGTTTAAAGGAGGCCGTTTTAACGGTTAAACGGACTGGGGCGTTACCGTTTAAACGGATTGAAACGGTCAGGGGCAAAAATGGGAAAAAAATGGAATTAAATGGATTTAACGGCCGTTTTTTTTTTTACAAAATTAAACGGCTGTTTATACGATTTTAACAGCCGTTAAAACAAAAAAACGGCCGTTTTTTTCAAAACCGATAAAACGTGTTTAAATGGTTTTAACGGAAACGGGCTTGGGGCATTACCGTTTAAACGGCCGTTAAAACCGTTAAAACGGTCGTTTTTAAAACCATGGGACATACTTACATTTCATTACTACGCAATCATACACACACAAACACATACACATTGCACACCACTCAAAATACACATATCGGAAGTGGATCCTGGAACAGATCCGATACCCTGATCTCAATCAAGACCTGATCTTGTCTGATTGGATCAGATATTAGAAGTATCTAGCTCCTATCTAGTGATATGTTGGACGAAGGAATCCAACTCCGTATGAGAAGACCCACCTTTAGACACGGCTCGACGAACAGCAACACCCAATTCCTCAGCTCGCTTCCTCATCTCCTTCCCTTCCTCTGACACCATCAACTTCCTAACCACACTTTCAATTACATCAGAAGACACCAACTCCTCCCAACATTCCCACTTTCGAACAACCACACCAATCTTCAACACCTCACTCACCAACACGGTATTCAAAGGTTGCTCCGAATGCATAGGCCAAGCTGCAATCGGAACACCCATGCTCATACTCTCCATGCATGAATTCCACCCACAATGACTCAAGAATCCACCAGTCGATGGGTGAGCCAGGATCTCTAGTTGTGGGGCCCAGTCCCTTATTATTAACCCTACCCCTTCTACTCTCTCTTCATAACCATCTGGTAGTTTAATTTTCCTAACTTTCTTATCTTCAGCATAAATATCACCTATGTCAGCATCTCTCATAACCCAAACAAACCTTTGTTCACTACTTTCTAATCCAATTGCGAGCTCTGTGATCTGCTGATCTGATAAAGATGTCATGGTACCAAACGAAACATAGAGAACTGAACTTGCAGGTTGTTTATCTAACCAATCCAAGCATTTATGACGACGCCCATCCAAATTGAAAACTACTGGATTTAGTGGACCAACAGCCCATTGTTTCTTTTTTCCAAGCAATGATTCTTCAGCCAAGATATCAATGAACTTTCCTTCCATCGGTTGACATGAGTTATAAAGATTGCCAACACTGAACTTATAAAATTCAGATCGGCTAGCAGCAAATTCTGAAAAACGATTAGTCACGCGATTAGTCACGAAGGCCTCAGATGACAAATGAAGAAGATCAATTGGTAATACAATTCTTCCATCTGTTGGTTTTCCAAGAGCCTCCCATTTGGAAAACAACGAAGCAAAAGTGGAGATGCAATTGAAGACATAAGCTTCAGCATTAGGAAGGGAAGAAGCTTCTTGGGCTGCGAATGACATAAGAGGGTCATGAACAACGACGACTCGTCGAGCAGTGGAGGAGAGAGAGAAGAGGAATGATGCAAGGGGTTCGCGGAGATGGATTGAGGCATTAAGAGTGGGTTGAAGATGATCAGGGAACTTGTTGGAAGCTTGAGGATTAGGGGGAGGGTTGAGAAATGGAGGAAGTGGGAAGTCATGGAAGTGGATATTAGAGATGGTGCAAGGGTCCCAACCTTGAACACGGTGCTTCGCTTGTCGGTTGTGCATAGCCGAGCCAATGTAATGTACTGTTATTCCTCGGTCCGATACGAGACGAGAGAAGTGTAACAACTGGTTGAGGTGACCTTGGGCTGGTAGAGGAACCATCACCACCACCACTGGTGTCTCTCTTAGACCTTGACATGGATCCATTGATGATCTTTGGTTTGGTCTCATGAACCTTTGTGTTTGGCTTTTATAAGCTTTTTGGTTTGGACATTGTGATCATGGTAGACAAAACAGTAAACCCATAACCAGGGTGGCAGGGATCACGGGCTTCACATTATGCTCAACTTCCTTAGACCGCCACATGTTACACGAAAAAAATGAGGAAAATACATCATTTACAAAAGCAAAACTTTGATGACTACTGACCGTACGGATGTTTGGCCTGTCCCTAGTAGACCTACTCACCTACATACTAAAACGCAGCCGGATTAGTGATTTATAACCGTGGGATATGAGTACCCTAATAATTTACGAAATCCACAGTTAAAATTAAACCATGGAAATTAAAATACTCTAATCGAACAGATACAAATAAAAAATCAGGCTGATTTTTCTTCTGTTGGTCCATCTAGGGCTGGGTCAAACATCTATACGGTCAGAGATCTATAAAATGTGCCACATGTCTTATAATATTGTCCATACGACATGACACCTATTAGGTGGTCGGTCTAGTATGCAACCATTTGCATACTTAGAAGTATGCACACATTGTATCCATCATTGAATGCTCATTGAAAAACGTGTTTTTAATTTATAAAATATTTTTTTTTGAAAACATAGAAAATAACACATTTTTCAAGGGGCATCCAACAGTAATGACAACGTTTGCATACTTTTAAGTATGCAGATGTATGCATACTAGATTTGTCCCCTATTAGGTAGTTCTTAAAACGGAAAATTTTCGAAACAAACCCAAGTTTAAGGGTATTTTTCAAAAAGAACCGTATTTTTAGAAATTAGTCAAAACAAACCTAGGACGCCGAACCATTTGGCGCGTGCTCAAAAAATATTTTAATGGCAGATTTGCCCTTGACCTGTTGCCTGAAAAATGTCAAATCTGGCGACATTTAATAGCCGACGCCGAATGGTTTGGCGACTGTTAATAACCGTCGCCGAATGGTTTGGCGACTGTTAATAACCATCGCCAAATAGTATGGCGTCTGATGGCGATTTAACTTTTTTTTTTTCATAATTTTGGTGCACACAAGGCAGATAAATCAATGGCTGATTTTTGGTGATCTGAAATTTCTAACATCATCAAACGTGAGGTTCACGTTAACACAGTAAAAAATAAACGCCTAACAGTATGGCGTATCACTTTGTAAACCGCCAAACGGTTTGGCGGTTCACAAAGTGATACGCCATACCGTTTGGCGACGTATAACAACATACGCCTAACCATTTGGCGTATCGTTTGAAGAGGGTAATTCAGCCATTTTAAAGTTTCGTGAGAATACGCCAAACGGTCCGGCATCTTAGGTTTGTTTTGACAAATTTCAAAAAATACGGTTCTTTTTGCAAAATACCCTTAAACTTGGGTTTGTTTCGAAAATTTTCCGTTCTAAAAAAAACTTACCCACCTGTTATTTCATTCAATACATTTCTACGTAAAATTAATTAAATACCCACCTTTTGATTACTTATTTACTATCCATGTCATTCCAAAAAACAGCATGATGAGTGATTTTTTTTTTTTTTTTTGTAATCAACATGATGAGTGATTTTAATCCTTTGGATCTCTAGACCCAAAATAATGCTTACATTACATCTTCGGCTAAAAATCAATTCATGAAAACGACTTCATTGAATGCTTAGAAATCACTAATCAGGCAGATTATTTTTATATGTATGGTCACCTAGGGATGGGTCAAACATCCATACGGTTAGAAGTCTCTAATAATGTGCCACTTCTTCCAAAGACACCCACATGCCACACCTAATGGTATTTAATGCCATATCCATGCATTGAACATTTTTCTATACTTTTTAACTTCGTTTCAAAACATATAACAGAGAAAAAAAATAAAAAAAAATATTTTATTTTTTTTTGTCATTATTTGACCCTTTACAACAATCATAACCATGATGCTGGCTAACAACGGTCATTTTTAAGACTCACAATTAAAAGTGCCCCTCACATGCCATGTACCCAACAAAGAATGCATCAAAATTGCGTAGGATGGGACAATGGCATGACCCATGTAGGAAATCATAAGATCCCACACTCGTTCTAGTCCAACACGGATAAGGTTGTTGCTCTAATTCCTCTTTGTATCCAAATTGGACCAAGATCATATGAACATGGTTGATGTCTCTCACTAAGTTAACACGAGTGACAACGGATTTTATTCTTCTCTATTTCTTCGCATGTTTCCATCATTTGAAATTCTGTGCATTTCTTTCAAGGAAAATGTAATCCCATGAAAACTCAGACAAAAATATGTGCGGTTTGAGGTCATTGACTATTGGATTCAAGAGATCAGCAGTCCACCAGGCAACAACTACATGGATCTCTTGAATCCAATGATCAATGGCCTCAACTGCACATATTTTTGTCATGTTATCTGTGGGATAGCATGACTCTTCTTTTAATTTATTTTCTATAAAACTCAGATTGCTCTCTAACACTTTTAAGTCTGTGCATACTAGCCAGAATTTCAACTAGTTGCTAGCATCATCGAAAATGGAATCGAACCCAACCCATGACTAACCTGCAAGAAGGGTGTCTCGTAGCCATTTGGCCACAAAAGCCATTGATTTAAAAATATGTTACATTTCTATACCTTCTTCTTTTCATCTATACCCTTTGCCACATAGCAAGTAGTGGAGTCCTGTAAGGCTGAAACATGCCAAATGGGTAGATCTTGAGGTAGAGAAAACATTGACCCCCTTTTGGGCCTGCCTTCTCAGCTTCCATAGTTCCATGTGATAAAACTAAAACTACCTACCACTGCAATGATGAGGTTTTACTGTGTCGCCCCAAAAACACACCCATTTTCTTATATTACTGGTGTTTGTGCCCGTACTCAGCACGGGTACTCTTTTTTTATAAAAAAAATGTTTTGAATATTTACGTATTGATATTGATTAAATATCAAATTTTAAATACAAACTAATCATAATTAATTTGTAAATCTTTATCTAATCATAGTAAAGATAAGAAAAGACATAATTTTTTGCAACAAATAAACCAAAAACTTATCTAATGAATATGGTTTTATATCAAAAACTTCTGAAGACACGGTACTTAGTATCAAGTAATCGAATCCTGAGCACCCCAACACTAACACAACTATGGCCTTCTCCTCAACAAACCTTCTGAAGGCACGGTAATTATCAAGTAATCAAAAGCCACATAGATTCATATATCAACTGAAATTTTATACCTATAAGATACACCTCCGGCCCATAGTGTATGTTTTGGGCTATTGTCATCCTCTGCGACTAATCTATTTACATCCACACAAACCAAATCCAATATCTTTGCTTTTCTTTTCTTTTTCCCTTACCAAGCTTAAATAATCAATCTTTGGTCCACATGGATCAATTATGCTAAAAAAAAAATATCTTTGGGTAAATCAAGAGATAACATCGGTTCCTAGAGAAATAGAGAAATTCCAATCAAAGATATGGACATGGGAGATCTTTTTTCCTTCTATACAGACCTACCTTTTGGTCAACTTTAGAAAATATGACACTATTTTGATGATTCAGCCATATGTCAAATTATAATCTTTACGAATCTCAAAGTTTGAGGGAAGTCCATTTAGCAGATGTTTTAGTTATTAATTTTTTTTAAAGGACATATTATTAATTGCTTATCAAAATAAAAAATAAAAACTAAAAATATATTACTTAAAAGACAAAATGTACAAACAAAAATGATGCTCAGTTGGGGAATGGGTTCCCCAAATTGCCTAGCGGTAAATATTTACACTTACCACATTAGTGGAGAATGTAACAAAAAGTTTGAGAATTTAAGCACTAGGTGATGCAATTCAAAGCATGGGCCACCATGTCGTTCTTCTGATTATTGTTTTGATCTGGTGCTGTCAAAAGAGTTCAAGGACGAAGCTAGTCTTGTGTAGTAGGCTTTAATCGCCATGATTATGCATCAGAGTAAAGAAACAATAGAGAAATAAGACACCAAATTTTTAAGTGGAAAATCCCTTCAATGAGAAGGGTAAAAACCATGGGACCTAGTTCGGTAAACTTCCACTATAATGAAATAATGGGTTACAACTTCCCTAGCCACAACTAGGGGATGCCAACATCAAGAGATGGACAATCTCCCTTGGATAATAAGCACTATAAGTCAAATAGTTAGAAAATGGGATTTTTATCTCACAATTCAAATATAATCAAGATCTTGTTAAAAAATTCAAACTGGAATCAGCTAAACATAATCTTACTCCAATGAGTACAACCACGAAACTAGGTAAAGACACTGAATGAAAGGATGTAGATCAAATATTGTATAGAAGCATGATTGGAATCTTACTATATCCTACTGCTAGTCGTCTTGATATATACTTTAGTGTAGGAGATTGTGCTCTTTTTCAAGTCAATCCTAAAGAATCCCAGATTCTTGCTGTCAAACATATAATTAGATATATGAATGAGACTCTAGGATATAGACCCTAGTATTCGTTTGATACAAATGCAGAGTTAGTCGGGTATTTTGATGTTGACTGGGCAAAAAATGTTGATGATAGGAAGAGCACTAGTAGATGATGTTTTTATGTAAGAAATAACCTAGTTAGTTGGCAAAGCAATAAGCAAAATTCAATAAATGAATCAATATGGTCCATACAACATGACACATATTAGGTAATTCTAAAAAAAACTTATCCATCTGTTATTTCATTAAATACAATTCTACGTAAAATTATTAAATACCCATGTGTTTGAAATAACAACTGGTCCATTCTCTTTAATCAGAAATACCTAGAAGGGGGGAGGGGGTTAGGTATTTAAAATTAATTAAACCTAAACAGTTTTATTAGTCTATAGTAGGGAATAAAATTGCATGCCTTAGTTGTTTGATAAAGGATTATCACAACAGATTCAAATCGAATATACCTCAGTGGTATATCTTCTTTTCGTAGTTTGATCTAATCAATACAGATAGCGGAATACAACAAACAATCACACAAGATAAGAGATTTTTACGTGAAAACCTTAGCCAAGGAAAATCAAGGGACCACGTCCAGACGGAAAGTATCACTAACTAGAAAGTTAAACGAAACAAAGGTTATCTACGCAGCACCGTTGCAAATACAGCTTCCAACCTTAGCCAAGGCCTACTGCCGATGCGTCCACGTTCTCAAATTCAACACTACGAGTCCACGTGTGCCCTCCCAACCAAGAAGCCTTGTCCGCTTGTTCAGTTTGGTAAACCCCAAACTTACCGTCGATAAGCCACTCCGATCTTAATTCTCAACACTCCAACCTTTGCCGAAGGTAAAGGATTTAGTACACCCTAAACCCTAGGTTGCTCAATAGGTGTTGAGACACACTAGTACACTCAGGCTACTAGGTCAAAAATTTATGTGGAAGACCTAGCTGAGTAATGGATAAAGCTCTTGGCTTTGATCTAGAAGAGGAATAAGCTCACAAGACGATTATGAGAATTAAAAAGCTTCTTGTTCTTTGAATGGACACTCTAATAAATAAATATTTATTCTCTTTATTCAATGTGTATAGAAGTGTAGAAGTGTGTTTAGAGAAGGCGTAGAAGGGTTATATTTATAAAATTCGTAACCCTGAGCCCTTAAGAACGTGGGAGAGTGGAAACTAGAAATTCGGATATGAGAAAGACTCAATCTATGTGAAGTCCAATCGATTGGGCCAATTCCAATCGATTTGGTTTTTGATCCAATCGATCGGCCTTGTACAGATGGGTTTTTCCTTCGTAAATCAAATCGATTTTTCCTTCGTAAATCAAATCGATTGTTCATAGTCCAATCGATCGAACTTAAATAAGTTTCTATCCCGTAAGCTCCAATCGATTTAACAGAGATCTCCAATCAATTGGGCTCTAATCATGTTCTGTCTCGTAGACTCCAATCGATTTTATATAGGTCTCCAATAGATTGGGCTTTGTCCAATCGATTGACCCAAATAGTCAAATCGATTGGACTTTTCCAGAAGTCAATAACATTGACTTAGACTCGGTTATGTCCAATGACTAGGTTTGACCATTATATTTTATTCATTTAAATCTATTCCTATGGTCACTAAGTCACTTACTTTCCTAAGTGAGCGTACACGATCTATAATCGACAAATGGGCAGTTACTCAGATGATTCATGTCGTCAACCGTCTGATCCTTGCTGTCTCTGTCTTGTAGTCTTCATGTAGTCAACGAAGTATGCGCACCACAACATCTTCACACTACACTGGTGCTCGTAAGAACGGTTACATTAATGTTTTATGTCATACGAAATCTTTGTCAAACTAGAATATGAAAATATTCCTTACAATGTTGATCAATTATTTACTATCCATGTCATTCTAAAAATCAACATGATGAGTGATTCTATACCCAAAATAATGCTTAAATTTTATGGTTAAAAATCAATTCATGGAAACGACTTCATTGAATGCTTAGAAATCACTAATCAAGCTGATTATTTTTATACGTAAAGCCACCTAGGGATGGGCCTAACATCCATACGGTCTGATAATAGTGTGCCACTTCTTCCAAAGACACCCACATGCCACCCCTAGTGGTCTTTAATGCCATATCCATGCATTGAACCTTTTTTCTGAACTTTTTAACTTCTTTTCAAAATATATAACAGAGAAAAAAATAAAAAAATAAAAAACTAATAATTTGTTTTTGCCATTATTTGACCCTTTATAAAAATCATAACCATGATGCTGGCTAACAACAGTCATTTTAAGACTCGCTATTAAAAGTGCCACTCACATGCCATGTACCCAAAAAAGAGGGGAGCGAAATGGCATAGGATGGGACAATGGCATGACCAATGTACGAAAACAAAAGATCCCACACTCATTCTAGTCCAACACGGATAAGGTTGTTGCTTTAAGCTCCTCTTTTTCCAAATTGGACCACGATCACGTGAACATGCTTGATGTTTCTCACTATGTTGACACGAGTGACAATAGATTTTATTCTTCTCTATTTCTTCGCATGTTTCCATCATTTGCAATTATGTGCATTTCTTTCAAGGAAAATGTAATCCCATGTAAACTCAGACAAAAATATGTGCGGTTTGAGGTCATCGACTATTGGATTCAAGAGATCAGCAGTCCACCAGGCAACAACTACGTGGATCTCTTGAATCCAATGATCAATGGCCTCAACTGCACATATTTTTGTCATGTTATCTGTGGGATAGCATGACTCTTCTTTTAATTTATATTCTATAAAACTCAGATTGCTCTCTAACAATTAAGTCTATGCATACTAGCCAGAATTACAACTAGTTGCTAGCATCATCGAAAATGGAATCGAACCCAACCCATGACTAACCTTCAAGAAGGGTGTCTCATAGCCATTTGGCCACAAAAGCCATTGATTTAAAAACATTTTAAATTTCTATACCTTCTTCTTTTTATCTATACCCTTTGCCACATAGCAAGTAGTGGAGTCCTATAAGGCTGAAACATGCCAAATGGGTAGATCTTGAGGTAGAGAAAACATTGACCCCCTTTTGGGCCTGCCTTCTCAACTTCCATAGTTCCATGTGATAAAAATAAAACTACCTACCATTGCAATGATGAGGTTTTCGTGTGTCGCCCCAGAAAACTCACCCATTTTCTTATATTACTGGTGTTTGTGCCCGTGCTCAACACGGGTACTCTTTTTTATTAAAATTTTTTTTTTGAAGTTTTACGTATTGATTTTTATTAAATATCAAATTTTAAATACAAACTAATCATAATTAATTTGTAAATCTTTATCTAATCATAGTAAAGATAAGAAAAGTCATAATTTTTTGCAACAAATAAACCAAAAACTTATCTAATGAATATGGTCTTATATCCAAAACTTCTGAAGACGCGGTACTCATTATCGAGTAATCGAATCCTGAGCACCCCAACACCAACACAACTATGGCCTTCTCATCAACAAACCTTTTGAAGGCACGGTAATTATCAAGTAATGAAAAGCCACGTAGATTCATATATCAATTGAAATTTTATACCTATAAGATACACCTCTGGCCTAAAGTGTATGTTTTGGGCTATTGTCATCCTCTGCGACTAATCTATTTACATCCACACAAACCAAATTCAATCTCTTTGCTTTTCTTTTCTTTTTCCCTTACCAAGCTTAAATAATCAATCTTTGGTCCACATGGATCAATTGTGCTAAAAAACAGCATCTTTGGGTAAATCAAGAGATAACGTCGGTCTCTAGAGAAATAGACAAATTCCAATCAAAGACATGGACATGGGAAATCTTTTTTCCTTCTACACGACCTACCTTTTGGTCAACTTTGGAAAATATGACACTATTTTGATGATGTCAGCCATATGTCAAATTGTACTTTTTACGGATGTCAAAGTTTGAGGGAAGTCCATTTAGCAAATGTTTTAGTTATTAATTTTTTTTAAAGGACATATTATTAATTGCTTATCAAAATAAAAAAATAAAAACTAAAAAATATATATTACCTAAAAGACAAAATATACAAACAAAAATGATGCTCAGTTGGGGAATGGGTTCCCCAAATTGCCTAGCAGTAAATATTTATACTTACCACATTGGTGGAGAATGTAATTAAAAGTTCAAGAATTTAAGCACTCGTTGACGCAATTCAAAGCGTGGCCACAATGTCTTTCCTCTGATTAGTGTTTTGATCTAGAGCTGTCAAAAGAGTTCAATGAAGAGAGTCAGTCTTGCGTAGTAGGCTAGCTTTGATTGCCATGATTATGCATCAGAGTAAAGAAACAAGAGATAAATAAGACACCAAATTTTTAAGTGGAAAATCCCTTCAATGAGAAGGGTAAAAACCATGGGACCTAGTTTGGTAAACTTCCACTATAATAAAATAATGGGATTACAACTTCCTTAGCCACAACTAGGGGATGCCAACATCAAGAGATGAACAATCTCCCTTGGATAATAAGCACTACAAGTCAAACAGTTGGAAAATGGATTTTTATCTCACAATTCAAATATAATCAAGATCTTGTGAAAAAATTCAAACTGGAATTAGCTAAACATAATCGTACTCCAAAGAATACAACCACGAAGCTTAATAAAGACACTGAAGGAAATGATGTAGATTGAATATTGTATAGAAGCATGATTGAAATCTTACAATACCCTACTGCTAGTCGTCTTAATATATCCTTTAGTGTAGGAGCTTGTGCTCATTTTCAAGTCAATCCTAAAAAATCCCATATTCTTTTTGTCTAACATATAATTAGATATATGAATGAGACTCTAGGATATGGACTCAAGTATTTGTTTGATACAAATGCGGAGTTAGTCGGGTATTTTGATGCTGACTGGGCATAAAATGCTGATGATAGGAGAAGCACCTATGGATGATGTTTCTATGTAGGAAATAACCTAGTTTGTTGGCATAAGCAAAATTTAAGAAATGAATCAATATGGTCCATTCAACATGACACCTATTAGGTAGTTCTAAAAAAAAATACCCATCTATTATTTCATTAAATACATTTCTAAGTAAAATTAATTAAACGGAAAATTTCATAAACAAAAATAAATTTAAATGTATTTGCAAAAACAAAAACAACTTTCTGACATGTACAAAAAAAGTAATGAAACTCCCTTTGAAAGGGCGTCTTTGCCTGGCAAAAATTAAAGCTGACAATTTGCCTAGGCTGGAAAAGCCTGACAAACGCCCTTTTAAAGGGCATCTGTACCTGATAGATGCCCTTCAAAAGGGCATTTGGCCATAGAGAGTGAAACTTTGATGATAGGGCGCATATGAGCCACGTGGCACACTCTCAGTGAACTCTAACCGTACGGATGTTTTTCAAATCCCTAGGTGGACCAGCAAACTAAACATTAGCGCTTGATTAATGATTTCAAACCTTTGGATCTTTGCACCTCAAATAATGTTCATATTCATGGTTAAAATCAATCCATGAAAATAATTCCAATCCGATGCCTAGATATCTCTAATCAGACTGATTTTTGATTTGTGAGCCCATCTAGGGATTGGCCAAACATCCATACCGTCAGAGCGAGTCTTCTAAGAGTGTGCCAAGTAACTCATATTGTGACCCTATCATCGGCCTTGATGACAGGCCCTGTCATCAAAGTTTTACTCCCCCATAGAGGCATAAAACTTGTCACAATACGAGCCACGTGGCACACTCTTAGTGGACGCTGACCGTATGGACGTTTGGCCACTTACTAGGTGGACCTACACACCAAAAATAAACATCATCAGTGGCTTATAAGTGTTGGATTGAAGTTATTTTCATGGGTTGATTTTAACCGTAGGAATTTGAGTGCAAGGATCCAAAGGTTGTAAATTACTAATCAGGCTGCTTTTTTATTTGCAGGTCCACCTAGGGACTGGCCAAACATCCATACAGTCAGTGTCCACTAAGAATGTGACACGTGGCTCGTATTGTGACAGAAGTTTAATGCCTTTATGGACAAACGCCCTTTTCAACTTTTAAATGTCAGAAAGTTATTTTTGTATATGCAAATACATTTAAATTTGTTTTCGTTTATGAAATTTTCCGTTAATTAAATACCCACCTGTTGATCACTTATTTACTCTCGATGTCATTCCAAAAATCAGCATCACGATTGATTTTAAACCTTTGGACCTCTATACCCAAAATAATGCTTAAATTCTATGGATAAAAATCAATTCATATGGAAACGAAATCATTGAATGCTTAGAAATCACTAATCAGGCTGATTTTTTATACGTATGGCCACCTAGGGATGGGCCAAACATCCATACGGTCAGAAGTCTCAAATAGTGTGCCACTTATTCCAAAGACACCCACATGCCACCCCTAGTGGTATTAATGCCATATCCATTGAACCTTTTTCTGAACTTTTTAACTTCTTTTCAAAATATACAACGGAGAAAAAAAATAAAAAACTAATAATTTACCAGTGCGTTCACCAGTGCGTTATGATCAAACTTTGAAAAGTCAAAACATTTTAGTAAGTTACGAAAATGTCCTTGGATGTAGTTCAAGGTAGTACACCTTTTCTTTGATGGAAGTCAAAAATATGTTGATTCTAAAGTTGATCAGATGGATTCCTCCTTTGAGTATGTTTTTTTACTCATTGTCCCCTAAAACTTTCTCTTGTCCGGATGAAAGCTTAATCGAAGCTTTCTCACTTCTTTAATTATGGAAAAGTTGAGTTTTTTAATAAAACTTAAATGAATTAATAGGAGAATGATTGAAGAGAGAGAAGAAAGGTTTATGAAATTCAAATGGAGGCTCCTACGGTTTTCACTTTATGGGGCTCTCTCAGGGTTTCTTTGATTATATATGAAGAGATGGGAAATGTTTGAATTTGAATGGGGGAAAGAGTCTCAGAAAGGATGGACTCTCAAGTGACGAGTCATTTCAAAAGTTGAGCAACAAAAAGGGGATGGTCAAAGTCAAAAACGTGTCCTCCTTTAGTGGCGCTCTCTTGATATTTATAGTTATGCCACATTCTCTTAAATGGGTGATGGTTTGATATATTTAATATATGTGAGCCTCAAACTATATCCAATCATGTATTAACTCAAATAAATTATATTATATCATTTAAAAATTCATTCACGGTATTGACATGTGTCACACACACATGATCCACAGAGAATAATCTAAGTACACACAATAGCAATAAATGGTCGAAGTCCTAGAAAAGTGTCAAAATGAACTCCGATTGGCCCAAAATTTGAAATGTCGGTCCCGCACTCATATGAATAAAACATAGTTTAAATATCATTTTCAAAATATAGGAGTAGCAGGAAAGTTCAAAAATTATGAAAATGCCACTTTGTCAAAATCTCTCGAAATCTTCCTTAGGGTTTTCATGTCTCAAGAAAGGTTCCAAATTTCTCAAGAAAGCTAGTAAGATAGTTTACAAACATTTTTGGTGTCCCCAGCCCATAAAAAATAAAATATAAATTTAGAAATGTTATATGGAGCAAGAAAAAGTCTTTTGCGACATTTAGGTCTCCCTCGAAAAGTTGAAATATGGGGTTCCACAAAAATAAAAAATTTTCAAAGTTGTCAGAATGTAACCAAATTAAACATGCATACTTAAATATAATATTTAACCATAAAAAAAAATAAAGTTCTAAAAAAGTTCAAGGTATTACAGTAATGAATTTAGTGTTAACAAAAGTCACGCATAAGAAATGTTGTCAAGATTACTTATGGGTTGTTGTTAACTATAGTTCACAACTTCAAGCAAAATGTTGCATGATCTAACTGGTAATCAATGTCAATTTAAAGAATAAACACATAAGGCAATCATGTGAGAGCAATCCACAGTAGTAATAAGTAGTCCAAGGTAATATGACACATGCAGAAGCAATTGAATTGATGGAATTATGTATTATTTCTTTGGTATTAAGTCAAATATGTGGCGTGCATATCATGTAATTAATGTACGTCCCTTAGGAGGAGTTTGCAAGATCATATGAGCAAAAGCGACAAAGATCGACAACGACGTCATTTATTGTGGTCTCTTTGGCACTCTACTTTCTTGTCCATTGCTCTATGTTCTTATGTAATTGATGTTTTGAGTGTTTGATAATGAAAATATGTCTTCTAATGTTGTGAATTTGGGTGTGAATGGTGTATCTCCTCTATTGTATTAACGTTGCGAATAGTGATGAAGATAAAAGGCTCTCTTAGTAATGGTTTTAATTTGGGTTTGAGTATATTACTATGTGTATTTTCTTTATGGATTTCTCTTTTTATCTCACATTAATGTATTTTTTAACATATTTTGCAGCTGTAAGTGTAGTTGCATGGCGATCAAAGTTGGTTGATTCTATGGAATTGTGTACCATTGCATTCATTAAAGCTCTTATAAATTCTCTCTTTTTAGGATTGATTAATGAGCGTATGGGGTATAAGGGTGGAATGTAAATGATTACAGAGGTTATGTAACCAATGCAACCACACAACCATGTAATCCTTTAATGAATTAATGTGATTATATGGATTGTGCAATGAGATGGTTGTTCATTGTTCTATGTATCATAAATCCATTCATTTTAGCTATGTTATTTTCTTTATTCATTTTCTCCATTAATTCGGGATTAACTAGTATAATCAGCTAGGCAAGTCTTTTGAGAGGCCAAGGAAGACACACTCTCCCGGATTCTAAGTTATTTACCTACCTTGAATGAACTCCCTAAGAAGACACATCCGAAGTACGCTCACTCTCTAGATTTTGCTTACTTCTTCCCAAAGTTCATAATAATTGATCATTTGTTATCGTCGTTACCGTATAGTGGATTAGAGGATTAAAGAAGATAAAAATTTTATTCATTCGTGTAGTACATTGCCGAAACATGAATGTTAATGGAGTAGTTGTATTCAATATAGATGTAACACCCTGAACATTTTTCAATGTATTTAAAAAAGATATTATGATTATTTATTTATTTATTTATATTAAGTATTAATGCTTACTTGTATGTTTGTTGAATTATAATTATTGAGGTGGGCCTTTAGGGCAAATTTATAGACTTTTTGGGCCTACAAATAATTCAAATTAAAGCTTAGTTGGTATCTATGGGTCTTAGGCCTATTTTTGACTCATAATTAACATAAAATAGGACTTTTAGTAAGTTGATAAATTTACCTCCCTTTTAAAGTGACAAATTTTACTATTAATTAGTTGTTGAAAATGTTAGTCCTACATCGGATATGTAATAAAGTTGAGAGTTTTAAAAACATATAAATAGAAATAAAGGCATAAGGCTTTCGAATTCTAAAAATCGTTGAGAGCCCTTTAAAAGGAGAAAACGTTCTTTTTCAAGAGAGAAAAGTTTAAAAAAAAATGCTGATTTTCTAAGTTTATGTGGGATAGAGTTTTTTCATCTTGATTTCTTTTCAATAATTAAGAGTAGTGGATCTTCAGCATTGATCAAGAGTTAAATCAACTCTCCATTAAGGTAAGTACACTCTTCTATGATTTTTCGATTAATTAATTTGGGTTATACTCTTTGTGTATCTACTGCATTCGAATGCATTAGAATTTTGGAGATCTATTGAATGGTTAGATATTGAATTATATACATTTTTGAAATATGGGATTGATCCCAATGGTTTAAAATTTTTAATTAAGAAAAGCTCCCGAGTCTTTAGGTGCAAAGCCCTAAACCCCTATAGAAGAGTTCTTGGTTGAACTGCTCCCAGTATGGGAGGGAGAAGGAGACCCATTATGGGTTATTTATTGCATGTACATATTAATTTTGGATCATAGTTTACTTTTAAATACTTGTTATTCTTGTTCCATACCTATACTCTGCGTATGAACTATTGATTGATAGAATTGTCATAAATTTGATGTAGTAATTAAATCTTATTGGGCTTTCATAAGCTCACGGTTCAACCAATAATATTTTTTAGATTATTTGAGAATGAAAAAAACTATGGGCTAAAAGACGGTGTGCGAAAGAATATGAAGCGTTCATTGAAGATGCCTAGTTTTATTTATTTATTTTGGTTTTATGATTGTAATAAATTGAATCTTTACTTTATTGGTCTATTTTGAAACCGAATTGATTGATTTAGTACTTTTTTTTATTATTTGCATTTCAATAAAATATATAATTTGACCATCAGATAGTGTTTTTGTCATAAATCAAATCATGTTCTTTTTCAACGAAACTCAATAGGGCCAGTTGAGGGTGAAAAATTTGTTAAAATAAAATAGTAAATGATATTTTTGGGCGAAGTGCCTTTACAAAAGATGCTTAAAATAATTTTTTTAATAGTATAGAATTAATAAAATATTTTTTTATCTTAATTATATTTTTGGAAAATTTTACACCTATCTACTAAAATTCTGAAAAGTTAATTCAAAAAGCATATCAAAAAGAGGTTTTAGCCAAAACGTCTTTACAAAATATCTTTATTTTGATTTATTATGAATTATGGTCATTTTTATAAATTATTTCAGAGCATTTTATTTTTATTTTATCATACCCTTTTTTCGCTAAGTAAAGATTATATTGAAAAGAAAAAAGAACTATACAAGGCACACAGGTGTATTTTTATCACACCCTAGATCTTGGGCAAATAGGTCATTTTTCAGGCATTCGGGTTGAATCCTGGTACCCGGATCCAAGGCATAACAAAATGGTATTAGAACATAGGCTTTAGACACTTAGGGATTTGTGTCTATATATATATATATATATATATTGTGATATATGTTGGACTCTTTATTATTGAACTACGAACTTAAGTGCATAATTCACTATCTTCAAAAATTGATATACATAAGTGAAACTTCATATAACACTTAGAAATTTAATTAACGTTATAATACATAACGAAAATGCAATGGTTTGAATTTCGATGACGAAATTATTTTAAGGGAGGTAGGTTGTAACACCCTGAACATTTTTCAGTGTATTTAAAAAAATATTATGATCATTTATTTATTTATAGGGTACTAATATTTACTTGTATGTTTATTTAATTATAATTATTGAGGTGGACCTTTAGGGCAAATTTATAGACTTTTTGGGCCTACAAATGATTCTAATTAAAGACTAGTTGGTACCTATGGGTCTTAAGCCAATTTTTGACTCAATTAACCTAAAATAGGACTTTTAATAGGTTGATAAATTTATCCATTTTAAAGTAACAAAAATTACTATTAATTCATTGTTGAAATGTTAGTCCCACATCGGATATGTAATAAAGTTGAGAGTTTTAGCAACCTATAAATAAGAGTAAAGGCATAAGGCTTTTTGAATTCAAAAAGTTGTTGAAAGCCTATCACGCCCCAAATTTCGGCACACGCACCCGGCCTAAATGCCCGTGGATCAACCCCTTTACCCGAAATCCAGGGTGTGAAAATATTAAAGGCACTCAAAATAATTCTTAAAAATTAATATAATTTTTTATAAATTAAAACAAAAAACTTTTGTAAAGACCATTTTGTTAATTTAATCGTTTGATATGTTTTTCAAATTAAAGTTTCGCGATTTATCGGTACGATACCAAAAATAAAAGTTAAATTTATTTTTTTCCAAAACTATTGGTTATAATCTTTATAATTACTTAGAATTTATATTAAACAACTTTTGTGAAAGCACTTAAGTCAAAACATTCATTTGATAGTGTTTTGAAAAATATTTTTCACGATTCGGTAGAGAATGACTACTTTTTTGTGAAAATTCAAATAACATCAAAAAATTATTTTATTCAAGAGTTTCATTTTATAATTAAAGATGAACAATTTAATAAATGAACTTTTATTAAAATATAATATTTTATAATTATTTTAATCATTTTACAACTATCCGCAGTTCGTAAAAGTGACCGGCAAAACTCAATTGGTTAATTATTTTCTGACTTAATAGCATGATTCGGGAGTCAATTTAAAACTAAATCTAACAAGTGATTTATAAATTTTATAGTGCTCAAAATTTATGATTTTTTTATCAAATAATATAGTATAGGTTTTATTTTAAAAATTGAAGAAAAAGTTGAAACAAAATCTGAAATTGTTTAAAATTCGTAACTGACAATTAGTCATTAAAATGGGTCTACAAGACAGCCCTGATTGAATTAAATGACCAACTATATATTCTGGAAAGTTAACTCGAACCCCACGTGTTATGTGTTCAGTCAAAAGATAGATCTCCATTATATATGGGTCAAAAATTCAGTCGAATTTTATTAATATGTGCTGTTTGTACATGATAACAACTTGAATGTTAACTTTGTCGAGTTCCACAGAATAGAAAATACCACATTAAATTCTAAAAAAATTATGTAAAATACTAGAATCAGTTATAAAACAAACTCCTTTGGAATCATATCATTTTAATATCGATAGAATATTTGACGAATATTCTCGTCTAGGATATCGGGTAAATCAAAGTAACTAATTTTTTCCAAAAGTACCAAAACGTGAATTAAACTATTTCTATTAATCTCAATATAAACAATTTGTTTAAAACTCTATATTACAATCAATTATCTTAAAATAAAAAACTAGATTCTTTTCTTCTAGTTTCTTCCATTCGGCTCTACTTCATCTAATGTGTTCTTCTCACCAGAATCAATAAAACTTAAAATTGTTATTGTAGGAGTGAGCTAAATGCTCACTATATTTTTCACCCAAAACATGATTCAAATAATATATGATATACTGATATGTTCGTACAAATTAAATTGTCAAACCCTATATTATTTTTATAATAAATGTATAAATAATTAATCAAAAGTAATACACAACCTACACTGGGGGAGTCTCCTTCTTCACCCACACAGGGGGTCTTCCCGGGGTTTTTGGGTTTTTCACCTTGGAGAACTCACTCCCAACTTGCTTTATCGCTTTTAAATAAAAAATACAATGCACGCCTTAATAATTAAAAAAATTATTCACTGAAACGATAATATCCACATATGGGATCTCTAATACGAAACAAATAAAATCTACACAGGGAATCTCTAATATAAAATCGGCTATCAATTATAGTTTAATACTAATTACATGCTCACGAATCAATGACTTGTATGGAAAGAATTATGAGAATGTTACCTATCTTAAACCTTTGTTGATCATCTGGAAGTATTCACCAAATCCCAGAATGATCAATGGAGGAGACGAGAGAAATTTGATGTGGAAGTATTTTTTAACAAGTGATGTAGCTAGGTTTTGGTGTGGGAGCCTTTTAAATAAATTATGTGAATAGATTTAAGATTAGAGTTTTTGTATAAATTTTTAGGAGGTCAATTTTTGGCCATTAGATTTAAAGTTGGTAAAGGGTTGGGATCTTTTATTTCATAATAGAGATTAAGGTTTTGGTTGAAAGAGTCTCCCCCCATCTTTTATGGAAATATACGACAACTTCTATTTTATCTTATATTAAAAGTGATTTTCGTAACTTTAAAATGGGTAAATTTTACGACCCACTAAAAAGCTAATATTAAGTTGGATATGAGCTAGAAATGGACCCAAAGCGTATATATATCAACTGGGCTTTAATTAATATTATTTTTAGGCCTACAAAGTCTCAAAGTTGTCTAAAAGGCCCACATATTAATTTTTATTCAAATAACACACAACCAATCATTAATATTTAATATTATTAACAAAATATTATTAACATAATTAAAAAAATTCAAGATATTATAGTCTCTTTAAGATGAGAAAACGTTCATTTTCAAGAGAGAAAAGTTAAAAAAAAATTAGTCGATTCTCTAAGTTCATGTGGAATAGAGTTTTTTCATCTTGATTTCTCTTCAATAATTAAGAGTAGTAGATTTTCAGCATTGATCAAGAGTTAGATCAACTCTCCATTAAGGTAAGTACACTCTTCTATAATTTTTGATTAATTAGTTTGGGTTATACTCTTTGTATATGTATTGCACTCGAATATATTAGAATTTTGGAGATCTATTGAATGGTTAGATATTGAATTGCATATATTTTTTAAGTATGGGATTGATCCCAATGGTCCAAAATTTTTAAGCAAGAAAGGCCTAGAGCCTTTGGGTGCAAAGCCCTAAACCCCTGTAAAAGAGTTCTTGGTTGAACTGCTCCGGTGTGGAAAGGAGAAGGAGATTCATGATGGGTTATTAGTTGCATGTACATATTAATTTTGGATCATAGTTTACTTTGAAATATTTGTTATTTTTGTTCTATACCTATACTCTGCGTATGAACTATTGATTGATAGAATTATCATAGATATGATATAGTGATTAAATCTTATTGAGCTTTCATAAGCTCACGGTTCAACCGAGAATATTTTTCAGATTATTTGGGAATGGAAGAAACGATGGGCTAAAAGACTGTGTGCGAAAGAATATTGAAACGTTCATTGAAGAGGCCTAGTTTTATTTATTTATTTTGATTTTATGATTGTAATAAATTGAATCTTTACTGTATTGGTCTATTTTGAACCTGCATTGATTGATTTAGTACTTTTGTTTTATTATTTGTGTTTCAATAAAATATATAATCTGACCATCATATATTGTTTCTGTCATAAATCAAATTCTGTTCTTCTTTAACGAAACTCGATAGGGCTAGTTGAGAATAAAAATTTCTTAAAATAAAATAGTAAATGATATTTTTGGGCGAAGTGCCTTTACAAAATGCTTAAAATAATTTTTTTAATAGTAGAGAACTAATAAAATAATTTGTTATTGAAATTATATTTTTAGAAAATTTTACGCTTATCTATTAAAATTTTAAAAAGTTAATTCAAAAAGCATATCAAACATTTTAGCCAAAACGTCTTTACAAAAGATCTTTATTTTGATCTATTATGAATTATGGTCATTTTTATAAATTATTTTAGAGCATTTTATTTTTATTTTATCACACCCTGGATCTTGGGCAAATGGGTGGTTTTTCAAGCATTCGGGTCGGATCCTGGTGGCCGGACTTGAGACATGACAATGGATGTAAGAGATAAAAAATTCCAAGTGCACACTCTCGCACAAATTTAACAAAGGACCCTTTCGAAGAAATGGGAGACTGATCCATTTTTCCCTCCCAAAAGCTCTCTATTTATAGAGTTTTATATGGGGAGGAGTTACATTTACATTTATACCCTTTATTATCTTAATAAACCTATCACGCGGGATTTTAGTCACTTTATCATTTATAAGGGGTTCAGTTAATATAACTGACCTTAAATTAATAAATCAAACATGTATCTTTTTGATATATATTAACACTCGAACCGAAGAAATATGTCTCAAACTGTCTGCAAATCGCCAGATTGCCAGAATTGCCAAAACTCCATGAACTACTCTTGAAAATAAACAAAGTTTCGCAAAATGACCCAAATCATATATAATTTAGCAAATTTAAAGCCATAAGCCCATGGGGAATTGTATTTGCCAAGGACGTATCCCTTCAGACCTGTTAGATGTTGCACGAATCTTGAGATATTTCATTTTGACCAAAAATGGTCAAAATCCAAGTTTTTAGAAATATCTCCCAAATTGCTGCATAGAAATGGGATGTAAGGCCATATGAGGCCCATGTTATTTTGAATTTGACATGAGCTATACCTTTACTTATGTTGGGGTTGTTCCTGATGATGAAGATCTGACGGTCCATATTTATTCACCCTGCGATCATGTTGTTTCTATGATCCAAAATGCCCTCTAAGACCATCGTTTGCGTCATTTTGAATTTGACACAATCATACACCTTTACTTCTGTTGGGGTTGTTCTTGATGATGAAGATCTGACGGTCCCTTTTTTATCCACTCTTCGATCATGTTATTTCTATGATTCAAAATGTACTCTATGGCTATAGGCGCGCATTATTTTGAATTTGACACAGGCATATACATTTACTTTCTATTGGGGTTGTTCCCGATGATAAAGATCTGATGGTTCATATTTATCCACCCTCTTTCGTGTCAAATTCAAAACAACATGGAATGCACTTTAAGGCTATACACCCATGTTGTTTTGAATTTGACACGAGCATATACCTTTACATTTGTTGGGGCTATTCCCGATGATGAAGATCTAATGGTTTATATTTATCCACCCTCCGATCATGTTGTTTTTATGTCCAAAATGCAATCTTAGGCCATATGTCTGCGTCATTTTGAATTTTTCACTAACATATACTATTACTTCTATTGGAGCTGTTCCCAGTGAGGAAGATCTGACAGTCCATATTTAATCACCCTCTGATCATGCTATTTCAATGATCCAAAATGCACTCTAAGGTCATATGCCCTCGTTATTCTGAGAATTTGACATGGGCGCATACCTTTACTTCTACTAGGTATATTTGATGATCAAATCTAATGGCCCATATTTCTTAGATGTCCGATCTTGCTGATCTGATGATCCAAAATGCAATCTAAGGCCATATGCATGCGTCATTTTGAATTTGACACGGGCTTCTACCTTTACTTCTGCTGAAAGTATCATTGACAACGAAGATCTAATGTTCCATATTCCTTAGCCATCCGATCTTCCTGCTCTAATGATCCAAAATGCAATCTAAGGCCATATTCACGTGTCATTTTGAATTTTTCATAGGCGTATGCCTTTACTTCTACTGAAAGTATCCTTGATGATGAAGATCTAATGGTCCATATTCCTTATCTGTTCAATCTTGTTGATCTGATGGTCCAAAATGCAATATCAGGTCATACGTCTACGTCATTTTGAATTTCACATTGCTGTATACCTTTACTTCTACCGAAGGTGTCCTTGATGATGATCTAATGGCCCATATTCCTTAGTCACCTGATCTTATTGATTTGATGATCCAAAATGCAATCTAAGACCATACGCCAGACCAAAATACTTAAAGGAACACACACGTAAAGGTTCAGTTGATTTGGAGCTCATTTGAATGTACATCCTTTGTAAATTAGTCATTTTCCCTCTTCAAAGTTTCTACAATATCTCCTTCTATGAATAGAATCTAGCAAAGACACAGCATACACCTAACTAAAATGCTTAAAGGAACACACATATAAAGTTTCAGCTTATTTGAATAAACTTTCTTTGTAGATCACTTATTTTTTCCTCTTTGAAGCTTCTGCAATATCTCCTTCTGTGAATAGAATCTAGTCAAGCCACTGCATATGCCAAACTAAAATGTTTAAAGGAATACACACAAAATGTTTCAGTTGATTTGGAGCTCATTTGAATGTACTTTCTTTTCTAAAATGACACTTTTCCCTCTTTAAACTATTGATTTTGATCCTAGGTGAGCCCCAATCGCGTCCTTTGGTCGTGATTTTATAGTCCAGCCACATTTCTTCCATAACACCTATCCATACAAATCCAGTCATTGCAGAGGAGATTGCGCATCTGGGTATGTGTTCTATTCATGAAATCCGAGATCTGAGATGGTATTAACATGAAGCTTATTCTGCAATTAATACCAACAGGTTGGACATACATTTCATTACTAAGACTCAATCACAATAAAAACAAAACACAAGAAAAAAGCAAATACACATATATGATTGGATTAGGTATTAGGAGTATTTCCTATCTAGCGATATGTTGGAGGAAGGAATCCAACTCCGTATCAGAAGACCCACCTTTAGACACCGCTTGACGAACAGCAACACCCAATTCCTCAGCTCGCTTCCTCATCTCCTTCCCTTCCTCTGACACCATCAACTTCCTAACCGCACTTTCAATTACATCAGAACATACTAACTCCTCCCAACATTCCCACTTTGGAACAACGACACCAATCTTTAACACCTCAGTCACCAACATGGTATTCAAAGGTTGCTCCGAATGCATAGGCCAAGCTGCAATCGGAACACCCATGCTCATACTCTCCATGCATGAATTCCACCCACAATGACTCAAGAATCCACCAGTTGATGGGTGGGCTAGGATCTCAAGTTGCGGGGCCCAGTCCCTTATTATTAACCCTAACCCTTCTACTCTCTCTTCATAACCATCTGGTAGTTTAATTTTCCTAACTTTCTTATCTTCAGCATAAATATCACCTATGTCAGCATCTCTCACAACCCAAACAAACCTTTGTTCACTACTTTCTAATCCAATTGCAAGCTCCGTGATCTGCTGATCTGATAAAGATGTCATGGTACCGAACGAAACATAGAGAACTGAACTTGCAGGTTGTTTATCTAACCAATCCAAGCATTTATGACGACGCCCATCCAAATTGAAAACTACTGGATTTATTGGACCAACAGCCCATTGCTTCTTGTTTCCAGCAATCAATGAATCTTCAGCCAAGATATCAATGAACCTTCCTTCCATCGGTTGACATGAGTTATAAAGATCTCCAACACTGAACTTATAAAATTCAAATCGGCTAGCAGCAAATTCTGAAAAGCGATTAGTCAAGCAGGCATCAGATGAGAAATGAGGAAGATCATTTGGTAATACAATTCTTCCATCTGTAGGTTTTCCAAGAGCCACCCATTTGTAAAACAACAAAGCAAAAGTGGAGGTACAATTGAAGGCATAAGCTTCAGCATTAGGAAGGGAAGAAGCCTCTTGGGCTGCGAACGACATAAGAACGTCGTGAACGACGACGACTCGTCGAGCAGTGGAGGAGAGAGAGAGGAGGAATGATGCGAGGGGTTTGCGGAGATGGATTGAGGCATCAAGAGTGGGTTGAAGATGATCAGGGAACTTGGTGGGAGCGTGAGGATTAGGGGGAGGGTTGAGGAAGGGAGGAAGTGGGAAGTCATGGAAGTGGATGTTAGAGATGGAGCAAAGATCCCAGCCTTGCACGCGCTGCTTCGCTTGTCGATTGTGCATAGCCGAGCCGATGTAATGTACCGGTATTCCTCGGTCCGATACGAGCCGGGAGAAGTGTAACAACTGGTTGAGGTGGCCTTGGGCTGGTAGAGGAACCATCACCACCACCACTGGTGTGTCTCTTAGACCATGACTTGGATCCATTGATGATCTTTGGTTTGGTCTCATGAACGACCTTTGTGTTTGGCTTTTATAAGCTTTTTGGTTTGGACATTGTGATTATCTCTACGTGGACTGTACTGTAGACAAGTCATCCACAACCCTACAAGTAATTTCTTAATACATGAGAAGCTCTCTGACTACAAAAATAAGGAAGGCGTCCATGGGCTTCACTTTATATGGTACGATGCACGTGCACCTTACACATGGCAGCACCTTATACATGGCACACTCTTAGAGATGACTGACGGTATCGATGTTTGGCCCATCCATAGGTGGACCTACATGCAAAAAATCAGCCTGATTAGTGTGTTTTAAGGATTTGATTGGAGTCGTTTTCATCGGTTGATCCAAAAGGTTTGAAATCACTGATCAGACTGATATTTGGTATATAGGTGCACTTAGGGATGAGACAAACATCCATACGGTCAGTTGTCTCTAAGAGTACTGCGCTACATGGCTTATACTATTGTCCACATAATCATTGATGAGGGATGTAGGTGTGCCGGACAACCCCTGTGTGAAGGGGCATTCCCAACCTAGGTTTTCGCTTCAACATAGCCTTATTTAATTGAAGCCGGCGTGTTGACGTCAACACCTGTTCGTTTTATAATAAAAAAAAGTTCGATTGGGTACGCCCTCGCCTTATAATAGTTCGATTAGGTACGACATTTTCTCCAACAGGTTCATTTGGTGCCCCTAGATGATCAAACAGCCACATGGCACACTCTTAGAGACAACTGACCGTATGGATTTTTGGCCTATCCTTAGATAGACCTACATACTAAAAGTCATCGTGCTTAGTGACTTACCCTTGGAATTTGAGTACCCCAAATAATTCACGAAATCCACGGTTAAAATTAAACCATGGACAATACTCTAATCCAACAGATATCAGGCTGATTGACCATTGGATTCAAGAGATCCACAGTCCACCAGGCGATAACTGCAAGGATCTCTTGAATCCAACAGTCAATGGCCTCAACTGCACATACTTTTGTCATGTTATCTGTGTGATAGCACTGACTCTTCTTTTAATTTATTTTCTATAAAAATCAGATTGCTCCCAAACACTATTAAGTCTATGCTACTAGATAGAATTACAACTACTTGCTAGTATCCTCGAAAATGGAATCGAACCCGACCCATGATTAACCTGCAAGAAGGGTGTCTCATAGCCATTTGGCCACAAAAGTCATTGGTTTAAGAACATGTTACATTTCTATACCTTCTTCTGTACTCTTTGCCACAAGGCTAAAACAGGCCAAATGTGGAGATCTCTTGAGGTAAAGAAAAACATTGACCCATTTGGGCTTGCCTTCTCAGCTTCCATAGTTCCATGTGATAACAATAAAAATTAGACTACCTGCCACTGCAATGAGGAGGTTTTAGGGTGTCGCTCCAGAAAACACACTCCTTTCTTATATTATACTAACTAGTAATCAAAGCCCGTGCTAAAGCACGGGCACAAATAAATAATGTCCTATTATGTGTATAAGAGATTTAAACGTTGAGATGGAGGTGAAATTTAGAAACGTTGCTTTTATGTTGTGTAACGTATAAAGAAGAGAAATTAGAAACACATATAATGTAGATGAGAATTTAGGAAGAATGAAAAATTTTATAGTGGAAAGGAAACGTGAGAGAATAAAATATTTAAATCTAATAAAAAGATAAATCTAGTTGAGAAGAAGACGGAAAGATAATAGATTATAGAGAGATATGAAATGTACGGAAGACCAAATGCCATCCGAATAAATACGACATTTACTTTTCATATTAATTTATAAATAAAGAAATTTATTTTTCATCCAAAAATTAAAATAAATGCAGATAAAATTGTATTGTGAAAAGGAGAGGAAACGTGGAGTAATAGATGAGATGATGTGACATCTACATAAAGGCTCACTTAATCTATGTATGGACAATTTATTTTTTTAGGCAATTTATTTCAAAATTTTGTCTTGCTCATCTATATGTGATGTGTGGAGAAAGATTCTTATAACAAATTTAAAATGCCTATGGTAAAATATTAAAATCATATTGTGACACTTCGATTTGGTTGAAATCTATTAAAACCTCTTTTTATTTTTATTTTCGTACCCGTTGGATTTATGCATTTTTCTCATCAAAGGTTTCATGAAAAATTCGATAGATTAAAAAGTACTGGGTTCAAGCCATTCAAGCACATGATAGAAAAATTATCAAAATCCAACGATTAAGAATCACCAATGAGGCTTATGTGCGTTGTAGTTTGACAATGGGTAGTGACCTATACATTCATCAGGTCAGTGAAACTAAATTGTTGTAATGTACATGTCCATCTCATCCACTATTTGAGAAAATATAAAATATAAAAATAAAAAGGGAAAATAAATCTTTCCAAATGGGTAGCATGTTTTTGGTGTCTCGTCCCATCCAAGTCTTTAACTCAATCCACTAGCACTGCCCATGTGGCACCCTGATATATTTTCGATCCCAGTGCATGGTCCATCAATTCCTTTAGTTCTTCTGTATCACGAGATCATAAGATATATTTGATCTTATCCGAGAAATGAACATTATCTTCTCCCTTCTCGTCGGCCCTAGTTATGGGTATTTGCCCGGATAACACCTCAAGCAAGACTACCCTGTAAGCGAAAATGTTAGTGCTGAAAGAAATTATACAATGTTGTAGGTATTGTGGGTCTAGATATCCTGTACTCCACAACTATCACCCACTCTTCCAACTCACGGAACAAATGAGTTTAAATAGAGAAATAAGTGTTGGAAAGAGAGAAAGAATGAGACATTTTAGAAAGAATAAAATATTTTTTAAAAATTAATTAATGAGAGTTGAATATGAAACGCATGTGATTGGAATGGAAAGGGGAAACGTTTTAGGAAGGAGAAAGAAAGACGTTTCAAATGAGAGACGTAATTAATTAATGAGAGTTGAATATGAAACGGATGTGATTGAAATGGAAAAAGGAAACATTTTAGGAAGAAGGAGAAAGATGTTTCAAAGGAGAGACGTTTTAGAAAGAGGAAGACATTTTTTGGAAATTAATTAATTAATTAATGAGAGTTGAATTTATTAATATAAAACATGTGTGAAAATTATAATGGTGAGAAGATATATCAATTGATGATGTGGCACTTATCAATTGATGACATGGCACTCTGCATGAGGAGAGTGCCACATCATTATGATGTGGAGTTGTGTAAAAGATCACTGATGTTTTCTCCGTCCATGTACAATTTTTATCTAATTAAACAGAAAAAGAAAAAAATAATAAAAAAATAATCTAAAAAAGAGAAAAAATATATAATGAGGCAAAAAAAATACATGGTCAATAAGTTGATTAGCCCGCATCAATGTAGAGAAATTTTTTGCTCCTGCGTCTTTTGCTAGGAGACGTTTTAGCCATTGGACAATGGAGGGAGAGATTTTATAAGGAAAGCAGAGACATTTTATGAAGTTTTAAGTAAAAAAGCATAGATCGACATTTTAGGAAAGTGTAGAGACATTTTAAGGAGAGTTTTAGGAAGTTTTAAGAAAACAAAGAGGCTTTTTAAGAATGAAAGACGTTTTAAGAAACCAAATAGACGTTTTAGGAAAGCGTTGAGAAGTTTTAAGGAGAGTTTTATGAAGTTTTAAGAAAACAAAGAGACATTTTAAGAATGAAATACGTTTTAAGAAACTAAATAGACGTTTTAAGAGAGGAGATAGACGTTTTGGATAGTATGTAACTGTTTTGGAATAATATACACTTAATGTAACCAATTCAATTTTGATATAGTCATTAATTGTATTAATGCAGGAAGGAAGAATAGATGATAGAAAATTCAATGTCGATGACATGGCACTCTGCATGAGGAGAGTGCCACGTCAACTTGATGTGGAGGAGAGAGAGGGACGCTGCCCACTTCTCTGCTATAGTATAGATATATAGATAGGTGGCCCGTGCCCACGGCACTCTCCGACAAAGCGTTTGCCAAAATCGGATGTCAGTGGCTTAGATCCACCATCCGTTTGGGGTGATAAGATCTCGGCCATCCTTTGTGAAGCTGATAAGATCAGGGGGGATAAGTGACTTCTCTGTTTTGTTATATAGATGTATAGTGGGTGGCCTGTGCCCTCGGCACTCCCTTACAAAGCATTTCCCAAAATCGAGTGTGAGTGGTTGAGATCCATGGTCCATTTGGGGGATAAGATCTCGGCCATCCTTTGTGAAGCCAATAAGAGGGGTATAAGTGGGGAGACAATTTTCCTGTTAAATTAATCTAACTGTCTAAATTTTATTTTAAGGGTTAATATTGGCCCTTAGATATATGAAGCATATAAGAGGGGGAGACAACCGCTGTGTTTTGTTATATAGACTAGTGGGTGCCCCGTGCAATCGGCACTCCTCGACAAAGAATTTGCCACAATCAGGTGAGTGGCGGAGATCCACCATCCATTTGGGGGAGGATTAGATCTCGGCCCTTCTTTGTAGATGCTTATAAGAGGAGGCATAAGTAGGAAGACAACCAATGTGTTTTGTTATATAGAATAGTAAATGGCCCATGCCCACAGCACTCTCCGACAAAAGCGTTTGCAAAAATTGGGTGCCTTCGGCATTCAAACGGTATAAGGGACTGGGGTGTTACCGTTTTTTCCATTATAACGGATTGTAACGCACAGAGGGAGAAATGAGAAAATAACAGAAATAATAAAAAATAACGGTGTTGAAATTTAAATTTTGAATAGATTGAGGTCAAATGAGGCGGATTAAGTGGCTGAAATCTAACCGTCCACATTAGATCGATGGATTTGATCTCAACCACTCTTTATCTAACCGTCCACATGGATGGATAAGATAAGAGAATACAACTGAGTTGTCTTGATATATGCGTGGGTGGCCCGTGCCCGCGGCACTTTCCGACAAAGTGTTTGTCAAAATCGGGTGGGAGAGTTAATCTCAGCCATCGATATGAAGCATAGTGGATCTCAGCCACTCATTATTGAAGTCATATAAGATAAAAGGGGTATAAGAAAACCATTAAATTTTCGTTAAATTCTATTTTTTTTTTAAATTTTGAATTTCAGCACCACTTTTTCCGTTTATATCATTAAAATCAGTTAAAATTCATTTTTTTCCATTTTTTGCCCCTTGCCGTTTTAATCCGTTTTAATGGTAACACCCCTCTCGAGGCATAAAAAGTGGGGCTCCTGAGCCTGACCCTTGGACTATATGTAAATCCAACCCATTTCATTCTTTATATGTAAGTAAATAGTAGGTGACTCGTGCCCACAGCACTCATCGACAAAGTGTTTGTCAAAATTGGGTGAGTGGCTGAGATCCACTGTCCATTTGGTGTGATAAGATCTCGGCCATCCTTTATGAAGCCGGATAAGATGGGGAGACAACCGTCCTGTTTTGTTATATAGACTAGTGGATGCCCAGTGCCATTGGCACTCCTTGACAAAGAATTTGCCAAAATCAGGTGAGAGGCGGAGATCCACCGTCCATTTGGGGGAGGATTAATTAGATCTCGGCCCTTCCTTGTTGATGCTTATAAGAGGAGACAACCAATGTGTTTTGTTCTATAGAATAGTAAATAGCCTATGCCCACAGCACTCTCCAGCAAAAGTGTATGTAAAAATTGGGTGCCTTCGGCACTCAAACGGTATAACGGAATGGGGCGTTACCTAGACTGTAATACACAGAGGGAGAAATGGGAAAATAACAAAAAATAACGGTGTTGAAATTTAAATTTTGAATAAATTGAAGTCAAATGGGCGGATTGAGCGGCTGAAATCAAACCATCCACATTAGATCGATGGATTTGATCTCAACCACTCTTTATCTAACTGTCCACATTAGATGGATGGATAAGATAAGAGAATACAACTGAGTTGTCTTGATATATGCGTGGGTGGCCCGTGCCCGTGGCACTTTCCGACAGTGTTTGTCAAAATTAGGTGGGAGTTAATCTCAGCCATCGATATGAAGCATAGTGGATCTCAGCCACTCATTATTGAAGCCAAATAAGATAAGAGGGGCATAAGAAAACTATTAAATTTCTGTTAAATTCTTTTTTTTTTTTTAAATTTCAAATTTTGAACTTCAAGAACACTTTTTTCCGTTAAAATCATCAAAATCCATTTTTTTCATTTTTGCCCTTGGCCGTTTCAATTCGTTTTAATGGTCATTTTAATGGTAACACCCCTTTCGAGGCATAAAAAGTGGGGCTCCTGAGCCTGACCCTTGGGCTATATGTAAATTCAACCCATTTCATTCCTTATATGTAGGTAAATAGTAGGTGACCTGTGCCCACAGCACTCATCGACAAATTGTTATCAAAATTGGGTGTGAGTGACTGAGATCCACAGTCCATTTCGTGTGATAAGATCTCGGCCATCCTTTATGAAGCCGGATAAGAGGGGGAGACAACCGTCCTATTTTATTATATAGAAGTTCACTGGGGGGGACGTCATGTGCATTACACATGGCAGCACCTTATATGTGGCACACTCATAGATGCAGGGGGCTCACTCGTGGTCCTACATAGCTCATTTTTTGGGCCCACGAACCACACGGATGTTTAACCATCCTCTTAATGGTTATAGATACCAAAAATCAGCTTGATTGGTAATTTCTAGCCGTTAGATTAAGTACCCAAAAATAAAAAATAAAAATAAAAATAAAAAAAACAAACAGGCTTGAATCCAATGGCTAGAATCCATCCTAAAAGAGTGCAAAAATTTATGGCTAGAGACAACCAATCAAACCGATTTTTGGAATATATTCACTAACGGTTGAGCTAAACATCTATGCTGTTAGTGGGCTCCAAAAAAGTGCTGTGGGGCCACGATCCAAAGTCCTCTGCATCTAAAATTTTTGTGTTGATGCAGGGTTGTTTCAATTTTTCATGCAATACTAGGCTGCTCTCTATTTTTTTGTAATCATCTACAATACTAGGCTGCTCCTTTGCACCGATACAATAAGGTTTTTCAATGAATGGATCCAGACCCGATCAGAGGGATATCTGAATGGATCGCGATTTAACAAGGTATACCTAAGACTTTTTGGCGTGAGGAAGCACAACTTTTGTTACTCGCCCTTGTCATCTGGGCCCATTGACCAAATGCATGTTTAGCCCACCCCTTGGTACATTCATACCAAAATCAACTTTTTGATGATTTTTAGTACTCAAAAAAATGGTTGAATCCAATGGCTAGAATCACGCCTTAGAAAGTACTAAAATATAATGGTTAGAGTTTAGCGGTCAGGGTGATTTTTGGTGTGTATATCCACAAAGGGATGGGTTGAACATCCATGTGGTCAATGAGCCCAGATGGCAGCGGCGAGTAACAAAAGTTGTGCTTCCTCACGCCAAAAAAGTCTTAAGTATACCTTGTTACATCTTTTTCCCATCAGAATTGGATTGGAGTATCACAAAATTGATATAATCTGATTTATGAACATATTAAATTTGATGTAAACATAACAAATTTACAAATTTTCAAGTCAAACAGAAATGTTTGTGTTGAAAAATACTATTATTATATTTTCGTATTAATTAATATGGCATTTCACATGTGTGACTTTATGTTTAACCAATTGGATTGTATGTTGTTTAATAATAATGAAGATATATATTGTGACGCATATGTATGGTCTATGTGGGCCTCAATATCAAGTATGATTGATTAGTGATGCACCCAATCATAACTTTAGTAGTGGTATTCATCTAAGAAATCGATTTTCATTAATAGGAGGAGAACCAATTTTTACTCTATATATATAGGTGGCAACACCCTATTCTCTACACACACATCTATACTTGAGATAGAGGCTCCCTCATGTGTAGGAGAGTTGGGGTTAAGCTACTTGTGGGTCCCACATGTTGCAGAATCAAATATGGGAGGACTTCCAGGTCCTCAACGTGCTGTCTTCTACCCCAATAATCTCCACTACTAATTTGTGGGTCCCACAATGGTCTACACGTACTACCATCTTGGTTGGGAAATGGTTCCCACAAGTCTCTCTCAACCAAGTACCTCTCTCTCGCTAGATCAAGTGTAAAAATGGTGTTGCACCCTAAGGTGTTCTAAGTGTTCATCTATACCTTAGGTTATACTCTACTATAATAAAATAATGTTGTTAAGACATGTAAATTATGCGTTTGTGTTAGAAATTATGCCGTTAAGCTCAATTTATCTTAATTCAGTCAATTACTCTCCAAAATCGAAAAAAATGTTAAAGCGGGTTGAAACGTTTACTATGAGTCCTACTACTCATGTATATCTTTAATTTATAATTAATATTAGTGAATTAGGGTATTCGTTGGGTTTACAGGTGTTCAGGGTTCATTATGTAGTTCAATTGCGACTTGCTCTCCAAATTATCCAAAATCGGGAAAGTGTCGCTTAAGTGTTAAGCTATGCATGTGGTTCAACTACTTATGTATTTCAGTTCATTATGATCCTAATTAGTAAATTACAGTGTTCTAGGGTTCCAGTTATGTCCGATGTCTGTGTCATGGTGTATATGTGACTCAATGTGTTTATCTCTCTACGGTTAAGTTTTAAAATTCATTAAGTATATATCGGTTATATAATATAGCAATTAAGCATAGTCAACAAAATTTTAAATAGACAATTATATATATCCTAATAGGGCATATTACCATAATACCCTAAAACAAAAGTTCAAGGTATTACAACCTACCCCCATAAAAGAAATTTCGTCCTCGAAATTAAAACTCACCATTGGTGACGAAGAGATCTGGATACTTCTTGCGCATCTCAAATTCCAACTCCCAAGTAGCCTCCTCCAAGTCATGAAGTTACCATAGAACCTTGACCAATCTAATTGTCTTGGTCTGCAATACATGGTCCTTAGTGTCCAATATACGTATTGGTCGTTATTCGTAGGCTGCGTCTTTCCGAAGTTGTATTTCCTCCGGCCCACTGGATGACCTATGTAGCGTCTGGCTCATACTTGCGCAAAAGTGAGATGTGGAACACGCCGTGAATCTCCGATAGCTGTGGAGGTAGTGTAAGCTTGTATGTGACCTCTCCTACTCCTTAGGATCTTGAATGGTCCGATGTACCTCGACACTAGCTTCCCTTTCTTGTTGAAATGAATCGTTCTTTTCTGTGGAGTTACCTCAAGAATACTCGATCCCCTATCTAAAACTTCAAGGGTGTCCTACGCTTATCTACGTAGCTCTTCTGTCGGCTCTACGCTGTAAGTAGTTGATCAAGAATGATATTCGCCTCACGGTGGTCTCCTGGACGACCTTTGATCCCGATAATTATATCTCTCCAACCTCTGTCCAACAGAAAGGTGATTTGTATTGTCTACTGTATAGAGCCTCGAACGGTGCCATCCCGATGCTCGCCTGGTAATTGTTATTGTACGCAAATTCTGTCAAGGGTAGATATTCACTCCAACTGCCTCCGAAGTCTAGTGCACAAGCTCGAAGCATATCCTCTAGAATCTGAATCGTACATTGACTGTCCATTTGGCTGAGGATCATAAGCCATGCTCAACTGTAACTGAGTCCCCAATGCTGCCTATAGACTCTACCAAAATTGAGATGTGAATCTCAGATCTCAATCTGACACGATCAAAAGTGGGATGTCGTGTAACTTTGTGATCTCCCGCATGTAAAGTTGTGCTAAGGTTGATAAGTATATTCCTTGTGTTGTCAATTCCAGAATAACCCTGGTTATTTATGTAATATCTATTTAGTCAACTCCGAGTACTTGGAGAGCGGATATCAAAGATTCCAAGATTGAGTATGAGGTGTTCCTTAATGCACAACGGGGACTTGAGTTTGTGGGCTCGGAAAAACCATCAGAGGTTCACTTGGACGTATTTGGAGCCCCCAGCTTATACTGAGAAACCCACATCTATAGAAACCCTAAGAGGTGAAAAGTGTTAGAGGGGTCGACTGAACTTGGAGACGGGGCCACCATTGGGAAATGACCACCAGTCAAGTGGACCGATCGCAGGCCGGTCGACCGGCCTTGGGTTACCTCGAATCATAAGCGCGCATTTCCTTCATCATTCAACTATAAATATACCCTCCCCCTATCCTTCATACTTATCAATTCACTCAGCCTTCTCTTGATTTTTTCATCTCCAAGATAATTGTTCTTGCTCCCTTACTTCCTTTCTTCGGTGGTTCTTCGTGCTACCCTTTGTAGAAGATCATCTTTGGTAGTCTGCCCTCTTTGTCTATAGAGCGATTCAGGTAGTTGGTCTAAAGTTGTGGTTCTAAGTAGCAACTTCGCTTGAGATTCGACAACATCGAAGCTACGTTCCTACTAAATCTCGATTGAGAGGTAATTTGTTTATTAGGATATTTCTCTTTAAATACGCTCATCATATTGATTTAAATCTTCTATACCTATTACTCTGCTTGAGTCAAAATTAGTCTTCACTGAGCAAGAATTTGGGTGCGACCTTACTCTATTCTATCGATTGCGATCGAGACTGAATCTTTTATCATGTTAAATATTGTAAGGATGCTTAAATATTGAATTAGAAAGGTGAAGCTCATAAGAGATTTTGGAAAGTAGATGTAGGTGTTGTGACACCGAACCACTATATATCTTCGTGTTGTGGATTATTGTCTTTATTCTTTATTACTTTAAGTTGATTAATATATTTTGATTCAAGCACATTAGTAATCAACTTAAGATAGTTTAATAGACCTATTCACCTCTCTCTAGGTCTTCTCGTATCATTATCGAGGAAACTTCATTTGGTATCAAAGCCTAACACTTGTGCAAAATGTTTAATCACCTTTTTTAGGGTTAAGAGGGAGATTGTTGGATGTGTAAGAATTGTGGTGCTACTTTTGAGATCATGGAATTGTTTTAGGGTCAATAGATAAGCACTCCGTTACATTCATGATCCACTATTAGCGGTATCGCTGAAGAAGGGTGACAGTAGAGTTTATTTGATAATTATTTTGAACAACTGATTTTCAAAAGAATGCACTCGTCTATTCAAAATGTAATAATTCAATGAGACGTTTTCTAAAACTTGTCATTGTACGTGAGGGCCACGAGGGAGATTGTTGAAAAATTACTATTATTATTTTTTTATTAATTAAATATGGCCTTTCACATGTATAGTTTTATAATTAACAAATTGGATTGTATGTTGTTCAATAATAATGAAGATATATACTGGGACCCACATGTGTGGTCTATGTAGGCCCCAATATCAAGAATGATAGGTTAGTGATGAACCCAATCATAACTCAAGTATTGATATCCATTTAGGAAACTATTACGATTAGATATCCTTGAGATATCTTCATGGAATCTCACCGTGTGATGCATAGATCTCCCACGAAATCCTCTCGATGATCCTCGTCGTTTACAGATAGCAGTTCATCTCAATCTCATCTCAATATCTTACCTTGTGGGTATACCATATAGAGATATCCTTGGATTCTCTCCACAGCTCACCAAACAAATCACCTTGTATATCTCTAGTATCTTCTTTGGAACCTTCTTGGACAACAGATATTCTCCACACGATAATATCTTGACAAGAGATCTCTTTTGATCTTTTACTTCTACTAGTATACTGATGTATCTATATATTCACCAACGTTATGAATGGAAGAAAATAATGTTTTTGCAAAACTTGTCATGGTATCAAAGCAATACCTGTAACAGTCTCATTGTTGATCATGCAACATTCCGATCTTCCTTCATGAATCTTCAACCGCCCTTTTTTGTTGTGCTATCCTCCGACAACGATGGCTGAACAACCTCAACACATGACTACGACGGTTGCACAACCTCAATATGTTGTTGCAGATACCTCTTCTGCACTTTTCCTTCATCGTTCAGATAACCCAGGAATGGTGTTGGTATCTCGGCCTCTAACCGGTGATAACTACCCAACGTGGAGCCGAGCTATGATCACCGCTCTTTCACCCAAAAACAAGATCGGATTCATTGATGGGTCCATCCCAAAGCCAATACAAACTTCATCAAACCTTACAACTTGGGAACGATGCAACACCATGGTGCTTTAATGGATTTGGAATGCAATCTCGAAAGACTTGACAAATAGCATAATCTATTTAGAGTCCGCTAAAGACGTTTGGGATGATCTCAAAGAGAGATATTCTCAAAACAATGTTGTCCAACTCTACCACATGAAATGGGCCATATCACAACATGCTCAGGATCAACTCTCCATCTCATCTTACTATACCACACTCAAAGGGTACTGGGACGAGTTAGGCTCCCTTATCACTCTTTGTACTTGCAACTGTTGTACGATGAAGGAGATGCTTCAACATCAACAGAGGGAAAAAGTCTTTGAATTCCTCATGGGATTGAATGATTCTTACTCTATTGTTCGACGTCAGATCCTAACCGTGGATCCCTTGCCGAGTGTAAACAAAGCATATGCTCTAATCCTCCAAGAAGAGAAACAACAAAGTTTGCACATCACGCAAACTCAATCATTAGAGGCTACTGTAATGGCAGCAACAAATGTCGAAAAGAATGGTTTGGACGTGGCAATGGGCAACATGGATTCCAGTCAGGCCACGTGGCCATGGCTTTCATGGAAATAATCGCGACTATGGTTACATTGGGCACACCATTGACACTTATCGCAAACTAAAAGGAAATTTCCACAAAACCAAATATGAAGAAAAATCTATAACTACTGCACATGCCAACACCTTTGGAGGAGTTGTTAACCAACCAAGCAATGCTTCTGTGCCGCAACTTACAAAGGAGCAATACAATCAGTTAATGTCAATCTTAAACCCACGCAGGCCCATTCCTTTGCAAACCTTGCAGGTAAAAATCTGTCCAATGTCTCTTTCTTCATCACATTCTTGGATAATTGATACAGGGGCAACTGACCACATGGCTAATACGCCCTCAATTTTATCATCAAAACAATCCCTTGATCACAATCATGTTGTCAGATTGCCTAACGGTTTTGCTATTCAGGTCTCACATACGGGAAACACCAAACTTTCCCCTTCTCTTGAACTCCAAAATGTGTTTATGTGTACCATCTTTCAATTTAAATCTCATCTCCATTAGTAAACTAACCAAGACCTATAAATGTGCTGCCATTTTTCTCCCTGGATTCTGTATTTTTCAGGACTTGTCAATGAAAAAATGATTGTGATGGGTGAGGAACATGATGGGCTCTACTACTACAAAGATCTACGATTACCTAATAAGCAAGCTCGTTGCAATCTCTCCTCCCTCACATTGGATTTTTGGTATCAATGACTTGGCCACCCATCCACCCGATGACTGAAATGGCTATTACAAAAAAACCCAATTTCTTTTTCAAAAAATCCATCTAGTCCATGTAATGTTTGTCCTTTGGCCAAACAAACTAGAAACCAATTTCCCATAAGCAATAATAGAAGTTATGTTTCTTTTGAATTAATACATTGCGACACTTGGGGTGGATACTCAACACACTCACATACAGGAGCGCAGTATTTTTTGACCATCGTAGATGACTTTACTCGATGGACATGGGTACATCTGATGCAACACAAGTCTGAAACATCTTTTTTCATCCAAAATTTTTGTGTTATGGTACAACGGCAATTTTCCCTTCAAGTCAAATAAATCCGATCCAACAATGGTACTGAGTTTCTCCCCTTGCAAAGTTTTTTAATTCCTCAAGTATTATCCGACAGTGGAGTTGTGTCAACACACCACAACAAAATGGCATGGTGTCGTCGAACGAAAACATAGACACCTCCTCGAGATTGCTCGTTCTTTACGTTTTTAGTCCAGTCTGCAGATTAAATTCTGGGGTGAATGCATTCTTACTGCCGCTTACCTTCTCAACTGTCAACCCACACTTGTTTTAGATGGTCAAACACCCCATGAAATGATTTTCCATACTAAACCTTATTATGACCACCTTCGGGTCTTTGGATGTCTATGTTATGCCCACATTATCAATCGTGATAAATTTGACCCTCGTGCTCAAAAATGTATTTTCATTGGTTATCCATACGGACAAAAAGGCTACCATGTATATGACCTCCTTGAACACAAATTCTTTATCAGTCGAGATTGTCACATTTCATGAGTCCATTTTTCCATTTCGAGATTTGGACATGTCCACTTCCACTCATCATGGTGTCCTTCTTTCTGAATGTGACAATGTTGATGATCCAGTCCTTCAAGTTGATATGGGAACTTCTAACACCCCTCCTATTGTAGAAGCTCCAAACATGGTCCACCAAAGGCCGACTTTGACCACCGAAGCCATCGATACACCTGCCACTACACACCTTAATCCCTCTCTACCTGAGGATGCTCCTCGACATTCCTCGATCACGAACCCATCAACCCCAAATTGTCTCACTAACTACCATTGCTCTCAGGTACTCTCATCTACTACTCACTCATCTCAACATTCCTCTTCTACGACGCTTCTTGTACGCCCTAAATTTTCACCTCATCATAGAGCTTTCTTGCATCCATTTCTTCTCGTCATGAGCCCAGGAACTTCTCCATTGCCATGAAATCTGCTGCTTGGCGTGAGGCCATGTCAGCTGAAATAAAAGCGCTTGAACAAAACCAAACTTGGACTATCACATCCCTTCCTCCAAATAAAACAGCTATTGGCTGTAAATGGGTCTACAAAATAAAGCATCGAGCCGACGGCAGCATCGAACGTTATAAGGCCCGACTTGTTGCAAAAGGCTACACCCAAGTTGAAGGGATGGATTATCATGAGACTTTTGCTCTAGTTGGAAAGCTGCTCGTTACAGTCTGTTGCTTGCTCACTGCTGCCTCCTCTAAGCGATGGTCATTATTCCAACTTGATGTGAACAATACATTCCTACATGGAGATCTCGATGAAGAGGCTAATATGGACTTACCACCCGGCTTCCCTCGAAATGGGCATGGCGAAAAACTAGTTTGTCGCCTCGACAAGTCCCTATATGGTTTGAAACAAGCTTCCCACAATTGGTTTGCCAAATTCTCTAATATGCTACTCGAAGCTGGCTTTCGGCAATCCAACGTCGATTACTCATTATTCACCTTGAGATCTGGACCACACTTCACAATTTTGCTGGTCTACATGGATGATATTATCATCACTGAGTACCATGTACCAACCATCACCTCCATCAAATCATTTATACATGCACGCTTCACATCAAGGATCTTGGTCCCTTAAAGTATTTTTTAGGCATTAAGGTGGCACGCTCCAATCATGGGATTTTTCTTTCCCAACGCAAATATACTTTGGCCATTCTCAGTGAAGCTGGTCTACTTGGTGCCAAACCCATTGCTTTTCCCATGGAACAAAACTTGAAATTAAATCCGGATGATGGACCTCTACTTGATAGTGCAGGGTCCTATCGACAACTTGTTTGACGCCTCATCTATCTCACCATTAATCAACTGAAGATTACTTACTCCGTCAACATGCTTAGCCAATTCACGCAGGCTCCTCGACAACCTCACATGGATCCTGCCATTCGCATTCTCCGCTATCTTAAGTCGAGCCTCGGAAATGGTATTCTTATGCCATCCGATAATAGTCTAGAACTGAGCGCATATTCAGACTCTGATTGGGCCAGTTGCCCAACTACCCGTCGCTCCATCATCGGGTATTGTACTTTCCTTGGGAATAGTCCCATATCATGGCGCACTAAAAAGCAACCTACTGTATCTCGATCTTCTGCTGAAACTGAATATCGGGCCATGGCTGCCACTACACGTGAGCTCATCTGGCTACAATTTCTCCTCAAGGACTTGGGTATCTTACATTCACAACTGATGCACCTATATTGTGACAACCAAGCCGATATGCATATTGCTGCCAACCCAGTCTTCCGCGAAGGTACTAAACATATCGAATTGGATTGTCATTTTGTACGAGAAAAAGTGCAAGCTTGTATCATTCGCACCATGTTCTTACGCACTCAGCAACAGCGGGCCGACATTTTTACCAAATCCTTTATCCCGAACAGTTCCTTTTTCTTCGAAGCAAGTTGAGTGTTACAGATCTACACACTCCAACTTGAGGGGGAGTATTACAACAAACCTTTCTCTCTAAAGGTAACCATTTCGTGGCTGCAGAGGTCCTAACATTTATAAATAAAGGACATGGTGTCTGGAAAATCTGGCAAAAATCAGAAAAATAAGATATGAAACGTATCAACAACATTCTAATGGAAGAGAAAAGAGAACATGCGGAAAACTAAATATCACATGGAGGAACATAGCATACCAATGTTTTTTCTTATATGCTCTTTCCAGATGTTCCCTCTTCACACATTTTAGATCGAACTTCTCCAACGTGTTCAGCAGCATCTTCCAAGTTCATAACACATACCTGACGATGAGGCCCAAGACGTTCATGCCCATTAAAAGAATGAAAAAAATAGACAACATTTTGTAAAAGAAACTTCTGAATGCCCTCGAAGGTTACCTCACGATAGGGTAAAATTTTAGCAAGGAAGGATTTGGGAGTTTGATTGCCACAAATATTGATGGCTTGACTGCCACAAACCTTTAAAGGGTTCAATGACTTGTATTCTAAGGATTATGTGACATGGAGAATGCACTTGACCAGCAATAAGAGAGTACTCTTCTACTATTGCTAGAGTGGAAGCTTAAAATTTATCCATGGTGGCCATCAAAATGCTAGTAGTGTTTGGTCATAAATCTGCTAAGAAAGGATAGGAGAAACGATAATGGTGAATTTGATCATGTTAACAATTCTCCTTGATGATTCCATCTACCATAACAAGACCTTACCAAATACATTTTTTTAATATTTTGAAGCACTTTTCTTTCATGGGCAACTCTCTATAGGCTTTAAATACATGAAGTGTTTGGGGGTAGACAAAAACAATATAGTTAGAGCAAAAACATTCTAACATCAGTAAAAACTGAAAATGATTCCTAAAGTTTTATTCATTGAAGCCTTGGCAAAAGCATGGACAGACTACACAGGTTAAAAACAAATGGAATTTTAGTGTGTCTTGTAACATGCTAATTCAATTTCAAATCAACACCCACCCTGTAATTCAAACAGGTATTGCATAATCCAAACTTCATCAGTATTATACATGGCACTGGTAAAGATGAAAACCTCGAATTCTATCTTTTCAGCTTTTCCTTTGGTACTGCAAAAATTATGACCCATTTTGGATAAATATATAACAAAAGAAAGTAAAAATAACAATCAAGCATGAATCCATAATGTTAAACCCAATTTTTGTTTCCAATAAAATGGGACACACATATAGGAGGGTCAGGAAGTTCTCTGCATGAGAAAAGCTCTTACCAAACAACAATTTTAGCTTGCCATCTCCCTAGTATTGATCACCAAAAGCATGCCTTCCAATGCATATGGGCTTGGTCCAACCTGACAACATCACGAATTAGTCTGATTCTTTCATTACTAAAAAAACAACACTATAAAGTCAATTTTCAATACCTGGGACAGTCGGGGAACATTTTTGCAGAAAATTAGTTCTCTTAACACCGTGCCTACAGCAAATATAGATCCTTGATGTCCCATCTTGAATCAAATAGTAAATCTACAGAAAATGACATTTGAAACACTGAAACAACATTATAGTTAGTTCTTTGACCATTCATAATCATGACAGAAAAAGCTACCACTTTAACCAACAACATTCACATGAACACTTGTAGCCTTGTAATAGGAGAAGAGACTACTTCACCAAAAGTAGTTATAGATTCAGAAAATATAAGCTATTGAATCTTAACCTTGGGATTGAATGCTTGATAGAAATAAACAGAACTTTTTAAATTCCCATTTCGTTAAAAAGTGGAGTTCTCAAACCAGCCCATGGCCTCTTGAGCCATGCACGGGGCCTAGTTGTTTTCCTTTGAAGGGACCACTCATTGGCAGCCCGTATATGTTGAGTTTCAGCCCTCTATTTTCCAAGATGAATGATTCATTTTCATATTAGCATTTTATGGTACAACTGCTAGCAGTCTCAGTTGCTTGTTATAATGGTAACATTCCAAAACCATACATTATTGACAAAAAAAAAAGCTTAAAAAAAACAGACTAAAGAAACGAACTAAACACTAAAACCGCCCTTATTTTGAGAATAACAGCCACTACATTGTCCATTATCTGTTATGTAATTTTAAAAAATAGTAAAATATTATTATTTTGACTATTTTTTACCATGTCGTGACCTGTTATAATAGAAAACATATATAGATAATATAAGAGTTAGAAGAGAGAAGAGAGGTCAAGCAAGCAATAGCCAAAATTGCTCATAGGCTATTTTTATTTCACATATTCCAAAAATAATCTAACAAAAACGCATGCCCAAACAATGTTAAGACTCATTTTAGCAAATTCCAACATCTTATAACACATTAATTAAGATGTGCAACCAAATAGGCCCCAATATAACACAATAGATAAATGTTGACATGGAAGAAGTGAGCCCTTGAAGAAGGGTATGTTCACAATAGCTTTGTCTCACCTCAATTTCTGCACCTTCTTCATCCGTATAACTTGTTTTAAGCAAGATATCATGCACGAAAATAAGATCATCCTTGCACAAGCCTTTCCAAATAGAGAAAGCATGGTAGGTAGCACTGTTCTAGTTTTTGGCACACCCATTAGAACATTTGATGCCACCTAGCAATCCAAATAACATATTAGTTAGGCTTACTCACAAATGCAAAATAGAATGTCTCAAATAGCAACAGAAGCTATATTTTCAACTCCAGTTTAACGACATTAAATTTTTTTACCCCTCTCTGCTTTTGAAGAGGCACTACTACTGTAAGAAGTAACATAGTATTGGACCGATCTCTAGCCTCAGCCTGAAGACGTGTTAAAGCAAGTTCACCCAACTTGATAGCGTCTTCATTAGCATACTACCCCTCCAAGGATGAATCCATCAGCATCAATATATTTTTCCCCTTCTCAAGTCTAAGACTTGCAGAAGTAGCAATCTTTTTACAACCAAGCAAAATAAATTTAGTATGGTTCCTCACAAGTATATACATGTAACACTACAAGAAAATTGGTTTTTAGTGACGGAGTTTTAGCGGCGGCTAGTAAAAAACCGCCGCTATAGATGGTTTTACCGGCGGCCATGGGTGAAAACGCAGCTAAAAGATCTTTTGGAAAATGGAGGGAAATTTTTTTATAGCTTTTACCGGCGGTCAACAATAAAACTGCCGCTGATATGTTTTTAACTAGCGGTCAGATAAAAAACCGCCGCTATAAAGCGTATATTAGTGGTGGTCAGTGATCACCGACTGCCGATAATACCCCCTATAGCGGCAGTCAGGTCTTTGACCGCCGATAATATGCTAAGTATAAAAAAAAAAAAAAGCCCCTTTTCACCGATCGAAAACCCTTCTCCTCTCCTCTCCTCTCCCCCTCCTCCTCCCCTGGCGTTGCCATCCGACGGCCTGGTGTGGCTCTTCTTCGCCGTCCGTCAACCTCCCATCATCGTCCCTTGCCGTTGCCATCCTGCCGTCATCACCGTCCTGTAAGTTGTTTTTATTTTTTTTTAGGTTTTAACCCCCGATTTTCTTTCCCGAAGAAAGATCCAAGGTTTTAAATCACTAATCGTGCTGATCAGTGATATCTAAACTTTGGATTGAAGCTATTTGATGGGTTTAATTTAACCCTAATAATGCTTAGATTCAAGCTATTTCATGGGTTGATTTTAGGTACAAAGATCCAAGGTTTTAAATCACTGATCATGGTTTGATCAGTGATTTTTAACCATTGGAATGAAGCTATTTTCATTGTTTACTGTTAACTTGAAACCCACATTTGATGGTGTTAAAAAATTTGGAATGGGCTGATTTTTTTCGTAGGTGTGATCTATTTGGTGAGGAGATCACCCTCACAAAAATTCAAATCATTTTGATATGGGTTGGGCTCCGTTGGCAGATATAAAATGACAGGGACACAATATAAGCCAAGTGGCACACTGTTCCAGGATTCTGAACGTACGGATGTTTGTCTTATCCCATGTTGGACCTACAGACCAAAAATCAGCCTGATTAGTGATTTATAAGTGTTGCATCTTTGTTCCTCAAATACTGCTCAAATTCACACAGTTGAGATCAGCCCATGAAAATAGGTCCAATCCAAAGCCTATAAATCACTAATTAGGCTGATTTTTGGTTTGTAGGTCCATCATGGGATAGGACAAACATCTATACGGTCAGAGTCCTATAACGGTGTGCCACGTGGCTTATATTGTGTCCCTGTCATTTTATCTATCAACGGAGCCCGACCCTTCTGATATTCATAGCATGGTTTACAAGTTGAAGAATTATGTACTGTCTATTTTTACTGTTAACTTGAAACCCACATTTGATGGTGTTAGAAATTTCAGAATGGGTTGATTTACTGTAGGTGTGGTCTATATGGTGAGGAGATCACCCTGACAAAAATTCAAATCATTCTTATATTCATAGGTTAGTTTACAAGTTGAAGAATTATGGACTGTCTATTTTTATTGTTAACTTGAAACCCACATTTGATGGTGTTAGAAATTTTAGAATGGGTTGATTTTTTTGTAGGTGTGGTCTATATGGTGAGGAGATCACCCTCACAAAAATTAAAATCATTCTTATATTCATAGGCTGGTTTACAAGTTGAAGAATTATAGATTGTCTATTTTTTACTGTTAACTTGAAACCAACATTTGATGGTAGTAGAAATTCCATAATGGGCTGATTTTTTGTACGTGTGATCTATATGGTGAGAAGATCACCCTCACAAAAATTCAAATCATTCTGATATTCATAGCACGGTTTACAAGTTGAAGAAGTATGGATTTTTTTACCGTTAACTTAAACCCACATTTGATGGGATTAGAAATTTCAGAATAGGTTGATTTTTAGTAGGAATGATCTATATGGTGAGGAGGTCATCCTCACCAAAAATCAGCCATTTATTTATCTTCCAAGTAGTTAGGCAAATTTTTTGTCAAAATTTATATATAGGGTCGTGATGTAACAAGGTGTTTCTGAGATCGTTTCAAATGCGAAAGCGGCATTTTTGGTAGTCACCGCTGTCATCTAGGGCCACTGACCGCATGGATGTTTAGCTCACCCCTTAGTAGTATTTCATACAAAAAAGCAGCTTGTTTTATGATTTTTAGTCATTGGTTTTAGTACTAAAAGAATGGTTGCATTCAACGGCTATAAGAACGCCTTAAAAGTGCTAAAATCTAATGGTTATAAATTACCAGTCAGGGTGATCTTTGGTGTGTATATCCACCAAGGGATGGGATAAACATCCATGCAGTCAGTGGGCCCAGATGACACTGGTTAATAAGTAGCAAAAAATGTGCTTCCCCATTTGAAAAAGTTTCAGGCATACCTTGTTCCACTTAGGGATCGTGGGGCCCACATGCAATGACTTAAAACCTGATTTTTGGTTAGGATGATCTCCTCACCATGGAGATCATCCTCACCAAAAATCAGTAATTTTTAAAACTTCTAACCCTATCAAATATGGACCTAAATTTAACGGTGCAAATGGATGGTCCAAAATTTTTCAATTTGCACAAGGCTGAAAATGTTGGTATGAGCTGATTTTGTGTGGTTGATATCCATGTCGAGAAGAATATCATCACCAAAAATTAGCCGTTAACTCATCTTCATATGGCCCCCACGTCCATTAGTCATTCTATTAGTAAGAATAGCATAAGTCACTCTATCCCATCCTATATACATATATATATGTATACACTTAGGGATTGGCCAAACATCCATATAGTCATCATCCGGTGTAGCAAATTGGGTTTCCTGTCGAATGGTTTTTATGTTTTTGGTAATCTAATAGATATTGTTTCGTTCAGGGAATTGAATGTGAGAATCGGCATAGTGAGAGTGCGAGGCTCAATTTGAGGGATTTTTGGTATTGGTTGGCTAGACTTGTGCTTTTCGACATCTAGTGAGCCTTTCGTTCTATTTGATTTATCTTATTTTCTTAAAATCAATCTAATTAATGATTTATAAGCATTGACATTTTTAAATTTATAGATTTTTCCTTTGCTAGGTTTGTTTTATCTTTTAAGAATCTGCAGTGTAGTTATATTTACTAGATGAAGAGTTAATTAAGTTTACATTGCATTAATTTGTTAATTAAGTTTACTTTGTTCTAATTATGTTTAATTAATAGTCAAGTAATTGCATTCATTATGTGATTCATCAACCTATAACAGCCCCAACCCCGCTCTGCTATACCCATGGTATAGTGAATGATATGTCCTCGTGGTCTATGTTATATGGCTTAGATTGACTTTAGGTTGTGCATATTTGTTTAAAATTCCTTAACAATAGGGTTGACATAGAATACATCATCCGATAAATAATGTTTCAGATGTAACATTCAAATGGAAGATAAAGAAGGATGTCAGGAATACAAGAAAGATGTGAAGAAGTTGGGAATGGGTGGAATAGGAAAAAATATTTTTGTCATTAAACCAGCTGTAGATAGGCTGATGCATGCCAATTGGGAAATGGGATGCCATACAAAGAAAAGTTTTCTATTAGCTGTTATAATTAGGATGCCATACAAAGTCCCAAAATCAGTTTGAAAGCCATCCGGTATAAATACCTCTTACTTTCTACACCTATTTAATTTTTTCACTGCCTGGCATCGATCTATCAAGTTGATTTCTTCGCCGCATTGCATCGATCCACCAAGTTGATTTCTTCGCCGCATTGCATCGATCAACCAAGTTTATTTCTTCATCCTACCAACTGAATTCCATAACCAGCAATAGTGATAACACACAACCTATGGATGTTCAGACGTAGTCCCAAAATCAGTTTCATTGATGATTTCTGAACGTATGGATGTTTGGTCGATTCGTAGATGGAGATATAGACCCAAGATGATTGTGCTTAGTGATTTCTGACCGTATGGATGTTTGGCTAAATCATCGATGGACATACTGATTGAAGATTAGTCTAGTTAGTGACTTCTGACCTTTGGTGCTTCGTTTGTAGTTGCAGGTATGGTTCTTAGGACATCTTGATATTAAAATATAGGATTTGTTCTTCATGTCTACTATATGCATGTGTTTTTGTTAAATTTTTCATGACCTGTTATTCTATCTAATTTTATATTCAATTTCTTATGATAATGTTTATTTCATTATTTTACCACCGAATTCTTCGTTGTATGCTGGTAGTAGTGTATGTAATATAAGGCTAGTATTGAAGTGCAACATTTTAATTTACTTAACGTTTTAAAGTTTCAATCATTCCTCACTTTATGTTGTATATCGTGTAAATAGTTGACACACACACATCATGCATATACATGCATTGAACCTTAGATCTCCCATTCAAGAATCATTGTGTGACAATTGTGCCTTATCACCTACATGTGATAGATTAGTTGTACAGTGAACAATTTTGTTGTCTTGTTTGTGGTGAGGAGTAATTGTCTGCTGTTAATTCTTAAATTGTCTAATTTGGACATGTTTGGAAATGCATAATCTCTAGTACAGTCAGTAGCAAAAATGGTTATTTCTATTTGAAGGACAGTTTCGGCAAGCATTCCTTTTGTTCTCTAGGTACATATTTAGACAATGTGACATGTTTGTCCCTAGTCTAAATCGTGTACTTGGAGAACTATAGGGAAATGCTGCTGAAATTTTCCTTCAAATGAAAATAATAACTTGGCTATTGAGTATAACAGAGATTATGTATTCCTGAATAGAATAGGAACCATCCACCCGTTAGAGAGGAGATAGGAAGCATGATGCATGCATGTGCCCTTGAGTCGTGTGTGACAATGTGCTTTTCGGTAAAGGTAACGTCGCTCTGATGGGATATGCCAATGGATAAAAGTTGGATTAAGAAGCCAAGAAATGCCCGTGAGTATCTAGCTGGAGTTGAGCAATTCTTGGATTTTGCATTTGCTAATACAAGGTTTGGGGACAAGATTTGGTGTCCTCGTCTTGAATGCAAGAATGTGATTGTAAATAACAGAAAAGACGCGCATGGTGACTTATTATGGTATGGAATAATGACGGATTACACCATCTGGATTCGCCATGGAGAGGCTCTAAATGCGAGTGAATATGGGGAATGAGATTGATGAGGGTAGTGAGAGTGAGGTAGAAGGTGAGGCCGATGATATGCAAGGAATGTTACAAGATGCATTTGGAATATCTCCTCCTGATCATGAAGAGGAGAATGAATCAACTGAGAGCGGACCAGTTGAGCCAAATCAGGAAGCGAATAAATTTTATAAGATGTTGAAGGATGCCGAGACTGAACTGTATCCAGGTTGCACAAAATTTTTGAAACTATCTTTCCTTGTACGGCTATTACACCTGAAGTGTCTAAACGGATGGAGAAACAAATCATTCGATATGTTACTTGAATTATTAAAAGAGGCACTGCCAGCTAGTAAAAAGTTGCCAAAGAATCATTACGAATCAAAAAAGATTTTGGTCTACATTACACGAAGATAAATGCATGTTCGAATGACTACATGCTATACTAGAAGGAGCATGAGAATGCAAATGAATGTATCGTATGTGGTGTGTCCAGGTGAAAATCAGTTACAGGTCAGTCTATTAAAGAAGTTTCCAATTCGTCTGTAGAGGATACCAAAATACCTGCAAAGATTTTGTGTTATTTTTTGTTGAAACAGCGACTTCAGAAGTTGTTTATGTGTTCAAAAACAGCCGAGCAAATGAGATGGCATGATGAGGGTCGTACGAAAGATGGTGTGTTGAGACATCCAACAGACTCTAAGTCGTAGGAAACTTTGGATATGTAATACCCGACGTTCGGTTCTAAACCAAGGAATGTTCGACTTGGAGTAGGGAGTGATGATTTCACCCCATTTAGTTATACGAGCACTCCGCAAAGCACGTGGCCTGTAGTTCTTATTCCATATAATTTGCCACCGTGGATGTGTATGAAGCTAACGTCTTTCATGTTGATGTTGCTTATTCCTGGTCCCAAAGCTCCCGGGAACGACATTGATGTGTGCTTGTAACCATTAATAGAGGAGTTAAAGGAATTGTGGATAGATGGATTTGAAGCAAACGACGCCTCTTTAAAGCAAAATTTTCGATGTCGTGCAGGAGTTATATGGACTATTAATGACTTCCCTGCATTAGCGAACTTGTCGGGATGGAGCACTAAATAAAAACTTGCTTGTCCCTCTTGCCACATGGAGACATGTTCAGTAAGATTGACAGAAGGACGCAAAGAATGCTACATGGGACATCGTCGATTTCTTCCACATGATCATAAATTTTGACAGAACAAAAGGTCGTTTGATGGCAAAACAGAAACAAGGAACGTGCCCAAACCGTTGACTGGTAGGGATGTTGATATTCGCTCAAAAGTGCTTATTTTAAGCAATTATCCTTTTAGCGTTATTGCATTCTCCTACGTAAAATACTCTATTTACCTACTTTTCTACGTAAGAGTCTCTTCTGTTGCGTAGAACACACTTTTTTGGACGAAATGGTATATTTGCATGCATTAAACACATTTTTGGAAGTTTAAATATTAAGCCGTTCTGATAAAGTCTCATTACGCGCTTCTTCTGTCGCAGGAAACCCCGATGGGACGATTCTCGAGACTTGTGGGCCCAAATCGATCATGAAAGCCCATTATCAAAGCTTAAAGAGCCCACATGATATGACTAGAAGATATGGGCCAAATATGGGCTGAATAAGATGACCAAAAAGCCGGCCCAAAGAACGAAGAGAGCAGGAGAGCCAATGACCAAGAGACGGACCAAAGCGTTTAAAGCCACATGAGTCAGCAAAGAATGATAGTCGACTCTACTGGAGAAGCGTGAGGATGGTCACAGTGAAGACCAGGGTTCCAGACCCTCCGCCAGTGCTTTTTTCCATTTTTTTGATACTTTTTATCTCATCTCTTCTTATTCTCTCTCTCTCTTCATCTCTCGATCCTCGAATCTACTGACTTAACCCCAGAACTCCTACCCTTCGGCTCTATCTCATCTCCCTTAGCTTTCTGACCGTTGGATCTTCCATCGGACCGTTGGATCTCTCTAGATCCGTCGATCTACCAATTTGGGTCCCAATCAAGTCACCATCCATCCGATCGCCATCAGAATGTCTGTCACATCATCTTGTGAGACGATGGACATCATCAGTCCATGTGGGCCAATAGCCGGGCCCATCATCATCGACCCGCTGTCCGACCAGTTAGTGGACCCCGTGAATTTCAAAATAATTTTAATTAAAAAATGGGGGGTCCACTAAATGGGGAGATTCCCCATAGAAAAGTAGGTTTTTACTTAAAAAGAAAAAAAAAAAAAAAAAAAATTTTAAAATTATTTTTCTTATTTTTTTATTCAAAAAATCCCCTATTTCCATTAAAGGAAATAGGGAAGCTTTAAAAGGAGAAGGATAGGGGTTCGTTCGAACCCTAATCCCTCTCCCCTCTTCTCCTCTCCTTCCCCTAATCTTCTGCCCACATTTTCGCCTTCTTCTTTCTTCTCTTTTCTTCTTTTTTTCTTCTTTTCTTCTTCTTCTTCCTCCTCCATCTTCGCCGGAGTTGCAGGCAGCAACTCCGGCCATCTGGTCCTCGTTCTCCTCCTCCTTCTTCTTCTTCTTCTTCTTCTTCTTCTTCTTCTTCTTCTTCTTCTTCTTCTTCTTCTTCTTCTTCTTCTTCTTCTTCTTCTCATTTTTTTTATTTTTATTTTCGTTTTCACGTCTTCGACCGGAGTTGCAGGCTGCAACTCCGGCAACGCCCACGAGCTCCACCAGAAAGCAGGCGCTCCGCCCTCCTCTATCCGCCTGATTCGTCTCCACCACCATATCACTCCATCACCTCCAGCAACCATTAATGCTGCCCTCCTCTTCTCTTCTCATCTCCTCAAACCGCCACCACCTGTGCACGTTGCACTCCACCGGTCGCCAGCGCACCTCTCCGCCTCCACCATCTTCACCGTAGCACCTGCAACAAGCTGCTGCTCAGCCTGCAAACCTGCTGGTGCACCGGCTGGAATCTAGCTCCAGCCCGTCTTCTCCAAGAAAACCCCAGCCGACACACCTCTTTGTTGCCTTGGACGTTTTCTTCAAAAACTCTCCCATTCTCCATCTCTTCACGCCTCTCCCTTCAGCCACGTTGGAGCAGCCCTCCAACACAGCTGTATCACTCTTTCAAACTCTCCTCTCATCCCCTTCACCGTTTCATCAAAGAGAAAAAAAAAAAAAAAAAGATCAAGAGGAGGCGCTCCTCCTCAATACCTCATCACAACACCAAGGAAGATCATCAAGCAAAATCTGCAAGAGGCGCCATCGTTAGTTTCTCCCTCCATCTTTGCTCTAGTTTGCACCATCTGTACGTGGTGCATTCTCACTCGCTGGTGCGCCACCTATGCACACACCCACGGTGCAACACCATGGGCTATTCCAGCCACCATAACAGTGGATCCTTTCATCTCCACCATGTCCCAAACCACCTTCATCAAAGCCCGATCTAGGCTGATGTGATCTCTCCAGTAAGTGGTAAGTTTCTTCACTTTCTCTCTCTATCTCTACAATCTCCTCTCTACTTTCTCTATCTAGTTATCCCTTTCTCTCTCTAGTTTATTCTCTTTTTTTTTACGCTTTATAATTTAGTTATTTTTACTTGATTGTAAGAGACATGTTCGATTGAATAAAGTTGATTTGAATAATATTATGTTCCATTCTCTGCAAATTTTCCATCATTTTATGTTCATTATTGCGCTAACCCGACTAATCCCGAGTGCGGATCGACATCCGACACAAGCCACTGTACAAGATTGCTCATTCTACAGGTTAAAAATCTCGGATTAATTATAAATATTGTTGAAGTTAGGGTTTCCGTAACCAACGACGCGGAAAATACCTACTTTCAGATGTGCTCGATCAATTATATGATTATGAGCAGATCACATTTGGCAAGGCAAATACGGATATCAGGGAGAGGAAGAGAAAGATGGATGACTGTAATTTACCAAAGAATTGGAAGAAGATGAGCATTTTCTTCGAATTGCCATATTGGAAAGATCTTTTGTTGCGGCACAATCTGGATGTTATGCACATTGAGAAGAATGCCTGTGATAATGTGATCGGGACACTGTTGGACATGGAGGGTTCAAAAGACAACTTGAAGGCCCTTTTAGATATGAAGATAATGCGTATAAGGAAAGAACTTCACCCAAAATCGGAAGGGAAAAAATGTTTACTACCTCCGGCATGCCACACGATGTCTACTATTGAAAAAATGAAGTTTTGTCAAGTGTTAAAAGAGGTCAAGGTTCCAGATAATTATTCGTCGAACTCTTCACGATGTGTGCAGGTCAAACAGTGCAAGATCTTAGGGCTGAAGAGTCACGATTGTCATGTTCTTTTGTAATAATTTCTACCACTTGCAATACGTGGTATTTTACCTAAGAACGTTTATTCAACATTGATTGAGTTGTCCACATTCTTTAGGCAGTTATGTTCGAAAGTTTTGAAGGTGGGAGAACTGGAACAACTTGAAGCGCAAATTGCAGTAACACTTTATAAATTAGAGATGATTTTTTCGTCAACTTTTTTTGATATTATGGTACACTTGCCCATTCATCTAGCTAGTGAGGCCAAGATAGCTAGACCAGTGCAGTACCGGTGGATGTATCCAATAGAGAAGTACTTGCACAGGTTGAAGACATATGTCCAAAATAAAAACTATCCTGAGGGTTCAATAGCAGAAGGGTATATATGCGAAGAATCCTTGACATTTTGCTCGAAATACTTGCATGGGGTTAAGACAAGTTTCAAATGTGTTGAAACAAATCTCCCGAAACTTCTTCCAACACTTCAAATATGTTGAAACAAATATGTTGGAAGAAGCGGAGTCAAATTCCAAGGTCAGGTTAGAAAATTATAGTCATTTGTAGGTTTAGACATTTAAGACTTAGAACTGAAATCTATTTAGGGACTTCGACACCCAAATCAGGCAAATGAGGTTGGAATCTCCCGAAACTTCTTCCAACACTTTAAACGTGTTGAAACAAATGTGTTAAAAGAGACGATGTCAAATTTTGACGTCAGGTTAGAAAATTATAGTCATCTGTAGGTTTAGGCATTTAAGACTTAGAATCGAAATCCATTTCGGGACTTCGACGCCCAAATCGGGCAAACAAGGTCGGAATCTCCCGAAACTTCTTCCAACACTTCAAACATGTTGAAACAAATGTGTTGGAAGAGATGGTGACAAATTTTGAGGTCAGGTTAGAAAACTATAATCATTTGTAGGTTTAGGCATTTAAGACTTAGAACTGAAATCTATTTCGGAACTTCGATACCCAAATCAGGCAAATAAAGTCAGAATCTTCCGAAACTTCTTCCAACACTTCAAACGTGTTAAAACAAATGTGTTAGAAGAAATGGGGTCAAATTCCGAGATCGGCTTAGAAAATTATGGTCATTTGTAAGTTTAGGCATTTTAGACTTAGAACTAAAATCCATTTCGGGACTTCGAAGCCCAAATCGGGCAAATGAGGTCGGAACTCCCGAAACTTCTTCCAACACTTCAAACGTATTAAAACAAATGTGTTAGAAGAGACGGAGTCAAATTCCGAGGTCGGGTTAAAAAACTATAGTCATTTGCAGGTTTAGGTATTTAAGACTTAGAACTGAAATCTAGTTTGGGACTTCGACGCCCAAATCGGGCAAACGAGGTCGGAATCTCCCAAAACTTCTTACAACACTTCAAATGTGTTGAAACAAATGTGTTGGAAGAGACGGGATCAAATTCTGAGGTCGGGTTAGAAAATTATATTCATTTGTAGGTTTAGGCATTTAAGACTTAGAACTGAAATCTATTTCGGGACTTTGACGCTTAAATCGGGCAAACGAGGTTGGAATCTCCCGAAACTTCTTCTAACACTTCAAATGTGTTAAAACAACTATGTTAGAAGAGACGGGGTCAAATTCTGAGGTCGGGTTAGAAAACTATAGTCATTTGTAGGTTTAGGCATTTAAGACTTAGAACTGAAATCCATTTCGGGACTTCGATGTCTAAATCGGGCAAACGAGGTCGGAATCTCCCGAAACTTCTTCCAACACTTCAAACGTGTTGAAACTAATGTGTTGGAAGAGACGGGGTCAAATTCCGAGGTCGGGTTAGAAAATTATATTCATTTGTAGGTTTAGGCATTTAAGACTTAGAATTGAAATCCATTTCGGGACTTCGACGCCTAAATCGGGCAAACGAGGTCGGAGTCTCCCGAAACTTCTTCCAACACTTCAAATATGTTTAAACAAATATGTTAGAAGAGACGGGGTCAAATTCTGAGGTCGGGTTAGAAAACTATAGTCATTTGTAGGTTTAGGCATTTAAGACTTAGAACTGAAATCCATTTCGGAACTTCGACACCCAAATCGGGCAAACGAGATCGGAATCTCCTAAAACTTCTTCTAACTCTTCAAACATGTTGGAACAAATGTGTTAAAAGAGACGGTCAAATTTCGACGTTCAGTTGGGAGATTGTAGTCACTTGTAAGTTTAGACATGTAAAACTTAAAAGTAAAGTCCATTTCAAGTTTTTAACGATATATTTATTTTATTATAATTTATAACATATTTTATTCTAATCAGTTTACTAATTTTTTTTTGGCTGGACCCAAGTGATTATTGATCTGATGCAGACCGAGTTGATGTTTGAGTCGTGGAATTTTTTATTTCATTTATGGATGTTTCTGAACAAAGAATATTGTATTAATTAATTTTTGAGTTTAATGAATAGATTATTTTTTTTGTTTATTTGGTTTAGTTAGTATTATAGTAATCAAAATGCTGCAGGTCTACAGGTGGTACAGGGACAGGTGGAAAAAATTCCAAAAAAATACGAAAAAAAAATAAAAACAATTAGCGACGGTCATTGGCCGCTACTAAAACATGAACAAATCAGTATTAGCAGCGGTCAGCATATAACCGTCGCTAAAAGTATGCAATAGCGGCGGCCAGAGTCTGATTGCCGCTAAAAGTATGTATTAGCGGCGGCCAGACCTGCCACTAATACTCCGTTTCAACGGTGGTGATAGTCTGACCACTGCTAATGCATACTTTTAGCTGCGGTCATTGACCGCCGCTAATACATACTTTCAACAGCGGCTATATGCTGACCGCCGCTAATATTAATAATCCCACCTCTAATATTGGTTTCCACCTCGACTGTACCGTCGCTGGTGTGGTACTTTTTAACGACAGCTGATTTTCACCTGGCCACTGCTATAAACATTTGCTGAAAGTTTTAGCGGCTGTTTTTCTGACTTTTACCGGCGGTCTCGACCGTCGCTAGTGCCCTATTTTCCTGTAGTGTAATAGAAAGGTTTTAAGCATAAAGATAAGGACAAAACCTACAAACTTGAATACTCAACCACAAGATTACTCAAAGTGGGCTTTCAATGCCAAAAGGCAAAGAAACCAATAGTAATGTATGCACATTCCTCAAATGTCAAGTAAACCTCTCCAAAATTGTTGCCAAAAGGCAAAGAAACCTAAACCCAAACCTGATTAGGGATTTACAACATTTGGATCTTTGCACCCAAATAACGCTCAATAATGCTCAAATTCCAACCGTTAAAATTAACACATGAAAATAACTTCAATCAAATCGCTTAGAAATTACTAATCAAGCTGATTTTTGGTTTAGAGGTCCACCGAGGGACTGGCCAAACATCCATATGGTCAGTGTACACAAAGAGTGTGACACGTGGCTCGTATTGTGCATTGTGACAGAAGCATATGTCACAACATTGTGACAGAAGTTTTACTCGATGGCAAAAACTCCTTCCAATAGAACTCAAGAGGTTGGAAGGTCTAGTCCTCAGAGAATACAGTGGCCTGCCAGGGAAACATTTGACAAATATGCCTCCGAAAACCAACCCTAACCCTAACCAACGAAAACAATCTAACCAATGAAACCCTAATCAAGTTTGAAACCCCAAACCCTAAACAAAAATCAAACAAAATAAATTAACAAACCAAAAAAAATACATACCGATGGGGCGGGGATTCAATGGTAAAGCGCAGCATCAGATGGTGGTGAACAGAGACGTCAGCGTCAGTTGCCCCAAGTACCAGAGAGATTGAGAGCGGAGAAAAAGAGAGAGATGTAGAGAGAGAGAGAGAGAGAGAGAGAGAGAGAGAGAGAGAGAGAGAGGGAAGGGAATATAGTGAACAAGAGGGAGATGAGTCGTGACAGAATGAGAAAGAGGGCAAAGGGCACGAACTAAAATTTCTTATAAAAGGTGGGTCCGTGCGTTTTTTTTTTTTCTTTTCGGTATTAATTTTCCCGACGGCTTTTAGCCATTGGTGAAACACTTTCCCCGGCGAATTATAACCGCCGGGGATATTATTCACATAAAAATAAAAAAATATTTGTTCCAACGGTTTTTGGTCAACGTCGGCAGATGTAAACCGCCCCAATGATCCAGCGGTTTATAGCCGCCGGTGAAAAAAAACTTTCTGCCGGGGAAAGTCATTTTTTTGGTAGTGTATACGATTAGATATTCTCATGGAATCTCATTGTGTGGTGCATAGATCTCCCATGGAATCCTCTCGATCCTCATCGTTTACAGATAACAGCTCATCTCAATCTTATCTCAATATCTTAGCTTGCGGGTATACCATATAGAGATATCCTTGGATTCTCTCCACAGCTCACCAAACAGATCACCGTGTATATCCTCTAGTATCTTCTTTGGAACCTTCTATATAGGTCGTTCTCCATCTTGAACAGTAGATATACTCCCCCTGATAATATCTTGACAAGATATCTCTTTGATCTTTTGCTTTTACACCTTGTAATCTTTTCCTAATTGTATACTGATGTATCTATATATTCACAAACATTATGAATGGAAAGAAAACAACGTTTTTGCAAAACTTGTCAGAAACAGACTTTCCTTGATGGGAGGAAAACTAGTTTCCACTCTCTATATATAAGTGGCAGTCCCATACTCTCTACACGTACATCTATACTTGAGATAGAGGCTCTCATCACCAAAGTGAAGAAGAGTTAGGGTAGAGCTACCTATCTATACACATCCGGTCGTTGCAGAGGAGCTAGTGTATCTAGGTATGTGTTCCATCATTGTTTATGATTAATAGTTTTGTTCGATTCAAATCCTAGATCTGAGAATTCCACAATTAATAATACCAATAGGTTGGACATACATTTCATTACTAAGGCTCGATCACAATAAAAACAAACACAAGAAAAAAGCAAATACACATATATGATTGGATTAGATATTAGGAGTATTCCTATCTAGCGATATGTTGGAGGAAGGAATCCAACTCCGTATCAGAAGACCCACCTTTAGACGCGGCTTGACGAACAGCAACACCCAATTCCTCAGCTCGCTTCCTCATCTCCTTCCCTTCCTCTGACACCATCAACTTCCTAACCACACTTTCAATTACATCACAACACACTAACTCCTCCCAACATTCCCACTTTGGAACAATGACACCAATCTTTAACACCTCAGTCACCAACATGGTATTCAAAGGTTGGTCCGAATGCATAGGCCAAGCTGCAATCGGAACACCCATGCTCATACTCTCCATGCATGAATTCCACCCACAATGACTCAAGAATCCACCAGTCGATGGGTGGGCGAGGATCTCTAGTTGTGGGGCCCAATCCCTTATTATCAACCCTACCCCTTCTACTCTCTCCTCATAACCATCTGGTAGTTTAATTTTCCGAACTTCCTCATCTTTAGCATAAATATCACCTAAGTCGGCATCTCTCACAACCCAAACAAACCTCTGTTCACTACGTTCTAATCCAATTGCAAGCTCCGTGATCTGCTGATCTGATAAAGATGTCATGGTACCAAATGAAACATAGAGAACTGAACTTGCAGGTTGTTTATCTAACCAATCCAAGCATTTATGACGACGCCCATCCAAATTGAAAACTACTGGATTTATTGGACCAACAGCCCATTGTTTCTTGTTTCCAAGCAATGATTCTTCAGCCAAGATATCAATGAACCTTCCTTCCATCGGTTGACATGAGTTATAAAGATCGCCGACACTGAACTTATAAAATTCATATCGGGTAGCAGCAAATTCTGAAAAACGATTAGTCAAACAGGCATCAGATGAGAAATGAGGAAGATCATTTGGTAATACAATTCTTCCATCTGTTGGTTTTCCAAGGGACTCCCATTTGTAAAACAACATAGCCAAAGTGGAGACGCAATTGAAGGCATAAGCTTCAGCATTAGGAAGGAAAGAAGCTTCTTGAGCTGCGAACGACATAAGAGGGTCGTGAATAACGACGACTCGTCGAGCAGTGGAGGAGAGAGAGAGAAGTAATGATGCGAGGGGATCGCGGAGACGGATTGAGACATCAAAAGTGGGTTGAAGATGATCAGGGAACTTGGTTGGAGCGTGAGGATTAGGGGGAGGGTTGAGGAATGGAGGAAGTGGAAAGTCATGGAAGTGGATGTTAGAGATGGTGCAAAGATCCCAGCCTTGCACACGCTGCTTCGCTTGTCGGTTGTGCATAGCCGAGCCAGTGTAATGTACCGGTATTCCTTTGGCCGATACAAGCCGGGAGAAGTGTAACAACTGATTGAGGTGGCCTTGGGCTGGTAGAGGAACCATCACCACCACAACTGGAGTCTCTCTTAGACCATGACTTGGATCCATTGATGCTCTTTGGTCTGGTCTCATGAACCCTTGTGTTTGGCTTTTATAAGCTTTTTGAATCGTAGACAAGTCATACAAGTACCTTTCTTATCTTGTAAATTTTGAACAACTCCTTCAACGGACTAACTTCATAACCTCATTAAGAAAATCAACCGATCTATAAAATGTGCCATGTGTCTCATAATGTAGTCCATACAACATGACAATTATACCCACCTGTTGACCACAGTTCAGGTTGTCTGGCACGCCCACGTCCGGGGACAATAGTATAAGCCACGTGGCACACTCTTAGAGACCACTGACCTTATGGATGTTTGTCCCATTCCCAGGTGGACTATATACAAAATATCAGTCTGATTAGTGATTTCAAACCTTTGGATCTGAGTACCGCAAATAAAGTAAGGGGGGCAAGCAAAAAAATCCTTGTTTTTAGGTTTTTTTTTTCTTTTGAGGATTGTCCGCCCATAACCTTTCTTCATTTACTTTGGAACTGCAAATTTGATGGTTGATTAGCAAAATTGGAACCTAGAGTATACATATTTCGATATAAAATCTCGGAACACAGCACTCACCTTCACAGGTTGTTGAGCCACGTGGCATACTCTTAGAGGTTACTAACTGTACAGATGTTGAGCCCATCGCAAGGTGGAGCTATATATACCAAATATCAGCCTGATTAGTGATGTCAAACCATCGAATCTTTGTACCCCAAATAATGCTCAAATTCTACAGATAAAATCAACCTAGAAAAATGACTAATCCAATGCTTAAAAAATTAACAATCAAACTAATTTTTGGTCTGTGGGTCCACGTTGACCATGGTCGAAGGGTGAGACACAAATATTTTAGAAACATTGGGTGAGATGCAAATTGCATCAATAAAGTAAGGGGGACAAGCAAAAAAAAGCTCATAAATATATTAAAATTTATTTTTGATTAAAAAATTTTCCGTTTTATTTATTTAATTTTTGGGAAGCTTCATTTAATGAGCTTACTAAAAGACAAAAAAAAAAAAATGTTTGGGTTATACTGTGAAGCGTGGGAGGGTGGCAACCCCGGTTTTATTCTCATCTTGGTGGGCCCATGTGAAGTGACTTCTACCATAAGAGCCGAAATACCCTACGTGAGGGGTGACGCCGTGACGTGACGGGTTCTTTGGTTTATTCATGAATGATTTATTCAGAGGACCCATTAATTTAATTTAATTTATTTTAGGGTCGTGATGTAACAAGGTATACCTGAGATCTTTTCATTTGCGGAAGCGGCATTTTTGGTAGTCACCACTTCCATCTGGGCCCACTGACTGCATAGATGTTTAACCCACCCTTTAATAGACATTCCTACAAAAAATCAGCTTGTTTAATGATTTTTAGCTGTTGGTTTTAGTACTCAAAAGATGGTTGTATTCAACGGCTATTAGAATGCCTTAAATGGTGCTAAAAATTATTAAAATCTAATGGTTATAGATTACCAATCATGGTTATTTTTGGTATGTATATCCACCAAGGGGTCAGATAAACATCCAAGCGGTCAGTGGGCCCAGATGGCAGCGGTGACTACCAAAAATGCCGCTTCCGCAAATGAACAGTTTCAGGCATACCTTGTTACATCTTTTTCCTTTATTTTAATTGAATGAAGACCAGCAAATGCTTCTGGGGATATCTAGATAGGAAAAAGATACAACAAGGTAGTGCACTTTTTGGTACTCACCGCTACCCTATGGGCCCACTGACTGCATGGATGTTTAGTCGACCACTTGGCGGATATACAAACCAAAAATAACCCAGATTGGTAATCTCTAGCCATTAGATTTTAGTACTTTTTAAGGAGTGATTCTAGCCGTTGTATTCAAACATATTGGGGTACTAAATCCAACGGTTAAAAATCATTAAACAAGCTGATTTTTGGTATGAATGTCTACCAAGGGGTGTGCTAAACATCCATGCGGTTAATAGGCCAATATGGCAGAGGTGAATAACAAAAAATGGCGCTACGACAGGTCTACCGTGTTACATCATGACCCTTCTAGATATACCCTTTTTGTAAAGGGTCTGGCTCGTGGGACCCCCATTTTGACACCCATTTTGGCGTATCCACATAAAAGATGAATCAATGGCTGATTTTTTGTGAGGATGATCTCTATGGTGAGGAGATCATCCTCACAAAAATTCAAATCAGACTGGTTTAGAAGCTGAAGAATTATGGACCGTCAATTTTTACCGTGAAACTTGAAAACCACATTTGATGGGGTTAGAAATTTCAGAATGGGCTGATTTTTTGTTGGGGTGATCTATATGGTGAGGAGATCATCCCCACCAAAAATCAGCCATTGATTCATCTTCTACGTGGGTACGCCAAAATAGGTGTCAAAAAATGGGTGTCCCCTGAGCCCGACCCTTTTGTAAAATAGGTTGTTAACTTAAGACTTCTGGTTTTGGTGTTTGTCCCTTTGTTCTCTAAGGGATGAGAAACGGTGAATCTCTCGTGCTTGAGCCTTGAAGGGAGAAACATAAGGATCACAAGAATTAAAAAACGAAAGGGAGGTCCAAGTGTTGACTTTGAAATTGAAGACTACATCAAGGGCTTGTCCCTTAAGTCTCGTTAAGACTCACTACCGCCTAGCACGTGGTCAATGGTCAACTGAAAATTTTTTGTTTTTTTTTTCCGAAAGTATGGTCAAGTGGGGTTGGCCACTTGGGTCCCACGTTTTATCTTATTTCTATACTACTTGCAAGACTGAATGGATTTAAATGAATTTAATCTTTGAATAATTTTGAGATAAAGGTGTATTTTGGATGATTTTATGATCTTTGACTAAATCATGTGTTTGAGATTGCTTCAGAAGTCAAAGTGAATGATCATGTGATCTTTTGACTAGATCATGAGTTTGATATTGCTTCAGAAGTAAAATTGAATGATCATTGTGAGATTTCTTCATCTTTTAATTAATTGGAAATCTTTGATTATGTAATGCCTTTTTCTTTAATATCTATTAATTAATTAATATTCTCCTCTTTGTATTTTTTTTTTCTCTTTTTCAATCTTATCATCATTTAGCAAAAAAAAAAATTATGGGCTTTTAGGGTTATTTTAGAGACCATTTGAGCCCATATTTGAAAATGAGGCAGTTTAATTGATATTTATGGGCCTTAGGCCTATTTTTAGCCCATTAGTGACCTAAATTAAGGGTTTTTTAGCCTTTATATTGAAGCACTTTTTAAAGTGACGAAAATTTCTTTTAATTCATCAATCAACTCTCGTTTCTCTCTAGAAGCTAGGGTTTGAGAAAGCCATTGAATCTTTAGTGGATTACTATCCGTGATCATCAGACCAGCATATTTAGGCAAGTGAATTGCCATTAACCCCTCCTTTGCTTTGTGTTTTGACTATTTGTATACACGTGTCTATTCTTAAAAACCCTAATCATGTTTTGGTATGTTTCATGCTTTGGTTTTTACTGTTTATTATATTCTCTTTGATTATTCTATTCTGAAATTGTAAATCATTTTGCACCTGTGCCTAATTAGGGAGTCGAGCTTCTCTCAACAAATCAAGTATCGTGGTCAATAGGTTTGAGTTTCCTTGTGATTCTACACTGGGGTTTCGAACCCTAGTATTCTTTTCAGTAATTTTCATTGAATTTAGGGTTGGTATAGGTTCCAAAGTCTATAGAATCATATTTTTCTGACTTGTATAGATTTATTGGTGAATTTCTGAAGTTCGGTATATAAGTTTCGTCTGTAGACTAGATCAATCTAATCCTTCGATCGGATCGAATCAGTAAAGAACAGGTTTCCTCAAGCCTCTATTTGTATCGACCTAATCCTAAAATTTGATTGATTTGATTTCTTTGGATCAATCTAATCCAAAAAATAGATTGATCTGATTTCCCAAAAAAGCAGTGGGATCGACTGATCCTACCCAATTTTGACCTCACAAAGTCATTTTTGCACACCTTAGACTGCGTGCAAGCCCCATTGGTGTACTTTTGAATTGTCTACTTGAATGTGTGAGATTTTAGTTGGATTTTTTAGAAACTCAAATATATGTTTTTCATTATCGATTCCTGATTAAATTCATGATGTTGTATGATAGTCTGCATATGGTTATAAAACATGTCATTGTGTTGTTTATCGTGAGAGCATGATGTGTGTTATGAGTAAGTTAAGCATGCATGCACATTAGGATTTGTCCGAAGTGTTGGTATATGTAAGAGCATTTCGGATAAATCATTGGGTAATTATGTACGACCCTAAATTATCCATTGGGTAAGAAGACCTATATCGTTAGTGACCACTCGCCAGTGATTACTGGCCGTCTATTTGTTGGACACTTGTATAAGCATTGCATTAAGTTTGAGTTTCAGTGCATTCTCACATGGTTATGGCATCTTGATTATCTCTGTGTACAGACATTACCTGGATATGTGTTCTATATATGTTACTATAGAATTGCTAACACTCTATATTGAGTACGTTTGGTTACGAATTTGTGTGTCGGTATGTTTTACTACACTGTTAACACATGTACGTGGTTAAAGGGTGCCTAGGTTGTAGAGTACTTTGTACACACCTTCGTCATATTATGTCTTCTTTTATTGTAAGAAGTGACTGATAGATCTAGTGAGGATCTGGATCGGTCAAGTAGCAGTAAATAGTTTGCTTTTAGTAGTAAGGTAATTATTTTGTCAATGGCCTTAGCATAAGGCTCAAAAGCATTTTTCAATTTATTGGTAAGATTAGAGCTACAACTTGGGCGGGTTCAACCCGTCAAGCTCGGGTTGAACCCAACGTTAGGGTTGAGTTGGGTTAGACTTTTCAAAACCTGGGTTGGGCTCTGGCCAGATTTTTGGTAACTCGATCAAATGAGGTTGGGCTAGGGTTTAGGCTCGGCCCAACCCGAACCCAACATATATACAAACTACATATATGTATTAGTATACCGACAAACAACCACACTACATTTTGGCAAATGCAACAACCCATGGATGTTTGTTCTTGGCAAACTACAACCCTTGTGTGAGATCTCAAAATGCCCTTGAAACTACATTTTAGCATTTTATGTGATCGGTTGATATTGAAAATATTATGTTTTCTTTGACGATTGTTTTTGGTTATTTCTTTAGTTTTATTATCATGCATTTGAGTTAATGCACTTTTCCCTTATTATGAAAATATAATATTTTCTTCAATGTGGTGTTGGAAATGGAGCTATTATTTAATGGTTAGCATAACAATTGTTGTATTGACCAATAAATTATTTAATATGAAAAAAAATTAGCAATATTTTGAACCAATAAAAAAATTAAGAAATTGACCAACCCGACTAACCTGACCAACCCTGTCATTGGGCTAGGGTTGGAAAATCTAGGCCCTACCTTGGGTTGGGTTGGTTAAGGTTCACAGCCTTTAAGGTCGGGTTGTCTAGGGTTGACCCCCAACCCGACCCGAGTTGGAGCCCTAGGTAAGATGTCAATGCATTCCATTTCTTGTTATAATCAATTCAGTTATTCATTATATCATTCCAAAAGCAAAAAAGGCAACTGGAGGTAAAGGAGAGATTCAGGACAAATTAGTGTGGAATTTTTCATCATTCATCTTTATTTTGTTCACTTTCTCATTTTTGTCATCTTGGCCTATTACATTTTCACCATAGTATTTTCATGTCCCAACCCTATATGAACATATGCTCACACTCCGATGTCTGAAAAATTGATTCAAGAAGAAAAACTGTCACTCATTGCATGTCATCTTATCAAGTATTCAAACTTTCAATTAAGCCTTCTTTCAATTCTCTTAAAAAACCAGATTTGCATTAGTTTCTCACTTCTTAGTCTGTTTACTTTCTTACCGGAAGTATCATGGTAGTTTGCTTTCTTCCATAAGAATGACATTGGCATTTTGATCCCTTTAATGCATTGAAGTGCACCTGCTACTTGAATCTCCACCCATATTGGTGGATTATGTATACTAATGGCTGTTGATGAAGTCGATCACGATCTGTTGTGGACACTTGGCATGGGAAAAGAGAATAAGTTTTGCCGAACGCACTTGAATTTGCTACCTTGGTGTGCATTTAATGAGACTTTATTGTTATGGGTGAAATGTAGTTAGCACAGAAGTCGTGTATCCAGCAGACACAATAATCAACCACAAGTGTACAATCAAGAAGGGTTCAGAGCATCAAAAAGATCGAGAACAGTAGAAAATATTATAAGGCATAGAAAGATGTCATTTTAAAAAGTATGGGAAAATAATATTCAGATGTGATGAAACTTGGTGAGATCACTTCCGCTAATTAAAATAATAAAAATCAGTATGAAGGCAAATTATCTCTGGAATAGAAGATATAACACACTTCGGAAATCAAGAAATGAAAAGTTTATTAAGTACATTAAATTAAACTCAAAATTAGATAAAACTTGATGAGATTCTAATTAAATTTCACCCAATCGTATTCAATGGATTGTTAAGCTTATTCTCGGAGAAGAATATACTACGGTAACTTTAGAAGTGAAAAATGGCAGTTTTTTCAAAGGAAATATTCAGGACACCAGAAGAGGTTCCACAAGGACAGTTCCGGACTGCTGACAGTTTGAACGACATGTGCTGTCCATATACTACTCTTAAATGCGCTGTTCATCCTAGTACACTAGGTATGTCAACCTGCCCAACAGTGATATAGAATAGAAACTTGATCCCTGTTTAATGTCTGGTTATGGGGAGTAGGGTGAGGATGAACTGACAGATGCTAGTGATGTGGAACTGCTGGCTTACTTGGTAACTTTTTTAACTATTTCTCGGCTACCTAACATCCGACTTTCTTTTTCTAGGTTTAATCCTTTTCATTTGCATTTTATGAGATAATAAGCCCACTGGACGCCTACTTTGTTAAGATGCAAAGACCACAGAAAAAGTTGAAACTTACATAAAATTGAGTCGTCGTGAAAAGGACAATCAAAATAGAATTAAAAACTCTGATTAAATTATCAAGAAGAGACAATCTCTCAAAACTATGAACAGGTCTGAAAGAAGGTTTCTATGAGTAGGAAACACTAAACAGAAGTTCCTAAAATGATCTAAAACCCATTCAGGTTTTCTGAAACATGGTCATTAACAGACCACAGACAATCCCCATTTGGACTGTAGACCTCTTGTAAGGTCTTTAATACAAGTTCCCATCAAATTTCTCTGTAGTAAAAATTTCCTGCAAAGGCATTCCAGAAACCCATCTCTAGGCTCATTAAAAAGGATCAGCAACGGACCTTTTAGGAATAAGGATCCTACAAAGATCTATGTCAAACCAATGTTTTTGGTTCGTTCTTTAAGAGGGTTCGTAATAGACCAAATTATTCAACAGAGTGGAATCATTTAAGAATCAACTAATTTCTCAGATCTTTGAAAAGGTGGGAGTGTGAGGTTTGTGTCTAATGCATCTCAAGGTTGGTGCCTCACCTCACGCCTTGATATTAAAACACTGACTAAAAGGTAATCTTGCATATTCAAAACTAAAGAATCAAAGCAGCACAAACAAACTCTAACCATTGTTTATTTGTATTATTAGTGTAATGTAAGAAAAACACAATGCAAGTCAAATAGAAACAATACTGTCTACATAAGCAAATACCTAATTACAATCGATGCGCAATAGTAGGAACCACCTTTCTACATTTCTGGTTCCTATTCTGGAATGACAGTATTGTGTGTCAAATTTACAGCAGCAATCTCACAGTTTCAAAATGGTTTGGGTCATAAATAGCTCAGTTATCATGTAACTTCTGCTCCTGAACTGGGTAACCCTTTTTGTATCATCATGGGTAAAACAACGTTCATTCAGGAGAGTCATGATAAGACAGGAAGCTCTATTCTGTTGAAGGAAAAGAAACTGACCCGTCCATGTTCTACATGACAAAACTTGAGGGGAATGCCATTGCACCTCCTCTCAAGGTCTTCGATCTCCACTTTTGATGGTGGATGGGCCCTGCAGATTTAAATATCAATAACGAGATGGCTCAGCACAAAATTAGGTAAGATTCTTGGTTCACATGAAATGTGGTTTAATGCTTAAAAGCAAAATGAAAAAAAAATAAAAATAAAAAATAAATAAATAAATAAAATAAAATAATAATAATAATAATAATAATAATAAAAGTGTTCCACTTGAGACTTGCTAAAGTGTTCAGGCCATTGCAAAACTGCTTGATGTTTGTCATACAATGCTGCAAAAGGACACCAAAATCCCCTTCAACAGATTACCCCGTGTGGGGTCCAAAAGCATTTTTCAATTGACTTGTACTCATGATATACTTCAAGAGAAAAAGAAAATAAAAAATAACATAAAGCATAATTTTAAATCCCTAAAGAATTGAGGAAAAAAAAGATGGTATTTAGTTTTTCTTTGAGACTTTTTTCAATGGCACGTAGAGGACAGATCTCAATTCAACAATGACCAATGAAATCAAGCCCAAACCCATTTTACTCATCTGAACATGCATAGAAATAACGCAGTCAATTGGCCACTGCAGTTCACTCCATAGTGTAGAACAAGATATAAAGACAAAAAAGAACAACAACTAAGATAGAAAAAGAAAGATGTTCAATAACTTCTAAAATTGAGGTGGACGTGCCTGGGTCCTTTTCTTCTCTGACAAAAGTCAACTCCAGTTAGAAAGAATTAGTAATGTCTAATGTTATGGCCAGTTTAGACATTTTTTCAACAGAAATGCAATTTAGCTAGGCCAGGGGTCCATAACCACTAGATGTGAGCTCCATAGAGCAGTATTGGCATGTTGTGGCCTTACATCGTCAGGAGAATTCCTTACCAAAAAAATATGAAAAATGTTGGCTCTTCAAACCAAGGAAATAAATTTCATGAAATTATCGAAATATTTCGCGAACGATTTCCATTTTCTAGGTTACCGACAGGAAAGAATACTTACGTCGAAATAATGTTAAATTTCCCGAAATATTTCCATTCATGTCGAAATATTTCGCGTGAACAGTAAATTTTGATCAATTGACAGTGTAAATATGTATTATTTCGGTCGAAATGTTTCGACATGTATAGAAACATTGGAAACATTTCAATCGTAGGTAGGAAACATCTCATTTGAGCTCAAAACCGCTATAAATCTCATATTTGATCCATTTAACCCATTTCCATACATTTTGTTTATACAAAAGATCAATCCATTATAGAGTTTTTGGTTCGTGGATTGATCGTGAGGAAGAATTAAATCCCGTTTGGGAGTTTTTTCAAATTCAAAATATACATAAGGATAAAATTTCTTGCAACAAATAAATAGGTTAGGTGTAAATTCATTAAATTTATGAATCTATGATGCATTTACACTAGATTTGTACACGGATTGAAGATCGTTTAGGGTGAAAATTTAGAATTTGGGAAAACCCTAATTTCATTGGTTTTTACTCTAAACATCAATGATTGTGCATAAATTGATTATATGTGGCATAACTTAGCCCGTTCTATAAGTTAGTTGGGTTAAAAAAATTCAAAAAAATTAACCCTAAATTTGTTTTTTCAAATAAAAAATTAAATAAATGTTATAAGTTAATAGTAAATAAGTTTTCTAAAATTACATATAATGTTAAGAAATTAATTTAAGTGAATACAGATTTGTTAATATATTACTTTATGACTTTTTTATAATTAACAATTAAATAATAGTTCTATAATTAAATTAAACCTTGACTAATTAAAGATACTTGCCGTGACATATTATAGACCATTATGGTCATTCATTTCCACACTACATATGGTTGTATATTACGGTTTGAAATTTTATGAGTGTGTTTTTATGCTTGTTTCATCATTTCTCAAACATTTCCACAATATTTCCATCATTTCCGCATTATTTCCATCATTTCTACGAAAAATGTATTATTTCCACACTGGTCGAAATATTTCCACGAAATATTTCCATTTTTAGACTCATCGAAATAAACCTCGAAATCGAAATTTATTTCCTTGCTTCAAACACCTAGGGAACCTAGGGAATACCAGAAAAGCTTTTAGAGTTTGAGTCTGTATTGGGTAATAGACCAAGTTACATTTATGTTAGTGTTGATTAACTCACACCGAAAAAAGGGACCATGACAAAAAGCATTGGCAACTTTAACTAGCCATGAAAATATCAAAAAGTTCTAGATTCTTATGAGCCAGTACTGAATGAGGCGCTTGAGTTGAATTGGTGCCAGAGTTCATCTGTAATGACCCTATTTCTAGCAATATTATAGTAGACTTTTTATAATACTTTGAACATTATATGTATGACATTTTAAAGGTCTCAACAATAGCTTTCTATCGGTATCAAGTTCATCCAAATCGGACGTGCGAGTCAAAAGTTATTGTGTTTAGTTCCGAGCAACATTTTAAGTTTTTATTAAAATTCAAAAAAAAAGAGAAAAAAAAGACAATTTCCAAAATTTTAGTCCCACATCGGTTAAAAATAAAAAGTTCTGAGTTCTCAACCTCTATAAATAGAAGGCCATGCCTTAAGAAAATTACATCAATTTGGGTATTTGCATTCTAACCCCTGAGGTAAGAATATTTGCAAAAAAGTCCCTCAACTAGAAGAAATTCTAGAAAATTCCCAGGAATTCCTGAAAATATTCAGGAGGTCCTTTGAAAAGTTTTTTTTTGTGGGGCCTACTGCCTCGAGATACGCGCTACCTCGAGATTCGCATCGTACGAGGTTCAAAGATTTGGGATTCTAGCGTATTCACTTGTAAGTACATAGTTATTTATTTTATGCCTTTATTTATTTAATTAATTAATTATTATTTATTTATTTATTTATTTATTTAATTGATTAATTATTATTATTTATTTATTTATTTATAAATATTAATTTTTATTTTTATTTTTTTTGAAATAGTAGAAAATTCGCAAAATATTGTAGAAAAATTCTAGAAAATTCTATTATTTTTGGGGAAAATGTCTGAAAATGCTATTCTTGTTATCTGTTAAATTTTAGCAAGGAAAAATCCTAATTCTTGTATTTTCCACATAAAATGTGTAAATGCATTGATAATTTCTTGTAATCTTAAAAGCATGAAATTATGATAGATGAGGACATGCGTAATCTATTTAGTTGGATGAAGTCATGCTCAAATTCATTTAAAATGAGATATATGCGTTTTACATCCGTTTTATGTATTCATTTTCTAAGATATTAATAGGGCTTAAATGTTCTTATTTTTAGTTTCAAAATACAAAAATAGGAATGCTATGCATGTAAAGATGTTTCTACAAACATTATTATTTTATGCATATAAATACGATTGATGACATGAATAAGAACGTGATTGGGAATGTGGAATATCAGATTAGTTGGAATCAGGCGTTGTCTCATTTCTTCGAGACCCCTTGGGGTTTTAGTCCCCTAAAGCATCAGGCGTTGTCTTATTTCCTTAAGACCCCTTGGGGTTCCAGTCCCCTAAAGAAGAGGCGTTGTCTCATTCATGAGACCCCTCGGGTATTTATACCTAAAAGAAAATTAGGGAATCCGGAGAGAGGATACCTAATGAAACAATTAGTGTGCACATTAGGGAGTTTACTTGTGGACTAGAAGTGTTGACATCGTACACTAGGACCGATGGAATGTTGGTACGAAATACATCAGAATTGATGGTTTGACTTTATAGAAATGGCCACGGGTATTCCGATAAGAGAAAGGTTGACTATTATATGAAAAGACTTCATTGTATTCGAAGTTATACGTAAGTAATTGATGGAGAGTTGAGTTTTATCGAATTATATGTGAAATACATTTGCAAATTGTATTTGTTTTAAAATAAACAAAAGTCGCTGATTTAAGTGGATTTTACGCATGAGGAATGTATATACTGGGCCCTAGCTCATCGTTTTAAAATGTTTTGTTTTCAGGAAAGGATAAGGGGAAGTTGGACTGATGCTTCCAGCATTTCTGTTGATAGACCTGTGCTTTTGACGATGTTATATTTTGTTTAATTCTTCTATCTTGTAGAAGGATACATGAGTTATGTCGGTCTTTTGACCGTTTAGTAACATGTATTTGGGAGTACGATATATATACAATGTTTTCTTTTGGATGGGCATATTACGGTTTTGTTTGAAGTAAGACATCCTCTAACATTATTAATGTGTCAATGAAGTGCGTTTCGTCTTATGAATTGTTTAAACAAAATGAAAAAAAATTATCCGGTGTATTTCCGCTGCATCGTGATACCAGTTTTGTTTAACTGTGCGTTTGTATGATCAGATCGCGCCTCAAGATACGAGAAAGGTCGATATGACCTAATATCGGATTTGGGGGCGTGACAGTTTGGTATCAGAGCTTTAGGTTACAAGTCCTAGGAAACATAGTACCTTAGCCAAATTGAATAATACATTTTCATCAAATCATATATTAATTAAGATCATAATACAACCTTACGAATGAAGAACTAACAAGATAAAGAACATCATAATACGATTCCTTGTTATTTTTAAAACTATTTATTGTGCGCGTCCCTAACTCGTCCTTTTGTTATAAAGGCAATGAGAAGTGGAAGAGCCAGAGGTAAGAATACCTCACGTACGCCTACTCCAGAGGTAGGTGCGGAGGCTCAGTTAGCCGGCGTTTACGCGGCTTTGGGTCATATCACTGCTGCCTTGGACTGGCATGTTCAGGAGGTTCGTCCCGAGCCAGCTCGTGCTCGTCCGGACAATAGTTTGCGAGAGTTCCAACGACTACGAGCGCCGGAGTTCAGAGGTCTTCCTGAACCAATGGAAGCCGAGGGGTGGTTACGTGAGGTAGATAGGATTTTTCGGGCTATGAGATGCCCTGAGGACCGTAAGGTGGAGTTGGCCACCTTTATGTTGAAGGGCGATGCTATGACTTGGTGGGACATGGTGCGTTCCGTGAGAGACGATGTGGTCCTCACATGGGAAGAGTTTAGGGGACTATTTCTGGAGAAGTACTTCCCCGTTTCTGTCCGAGATCAGCTCGAGGCAGACTTCTTGGCCCTCGAGCAGGGTTCCATGACTGTGGCACAGTATGTGACCCAGTTTGATCGTTTGGCAGCTTATGCACCACACATCATCTCGACAGAGGAGAGAAAGGCGAAGAGATTTCAGGCGGGCCTCAAGTCTGGAATTAGGAGGATGATTGTGGGTCAGTTGATTCATGTGTATGCCACCACCGTAGAGATGGCATTGGCGCTGGAGAAGGATACCAGCGATTTCCTGAAGGATCGTACAGATCCTAAGGGAAAGGGTCGAGTTGCACCTACTGCTCCCCAGAGATATTCGGATTCAGCTAAGAAGCTGAAGTTATCTGTTCCTACCATTGCTGCACACCCGATCAACTCCGCCCCTCCTGATCAGATTGTGCGAGCAGATAGGCGTTGTTATAACTGCAATGGTGTAGGACACTTACAGAGGCACTGCCCTCGTGCACCATATCAGAAGCCTGCGGGCAATACTCAGAGGCCGAATATACCGGGGCGAGTCTTTGCCATTACACGGCAGGATGCGAGTGCATCCAAGAATGTGGTAGAAGGTACTCTTCTGATCTCACACTTGTATGCTAAAGTGTTGATTGATTCGGGTTCTACCCATTCTTTTGTATCTATTACATTTGCATATGCTTTAGGCTTTGAATTCGAGTCATTAGATTTTACGCTTACTGTATCTACACCTCTAGGAGGGAACTGTATTGTAGATCAAATGTGTAAGAATTGTTTGATTCGGATAGGAGATCATGATTTGATTGCTGACTTGATCCTATTAGAGATGACGGATGTGGACGTTATTCTTGGGATGGACTGGCTGTCAGCATATCATGCGACAGTGGATTGTTATGCGAAGAGGGTGACGTTCCAGATACCGGGACAGTCTCCTTTTCAGTTTGTGGGTGCAAAATTATCACCCCATGCATCAGTAGTATCGGCCTTACGTGTTTATAAGAAACGTCGGGCCGATTGTACTAGTTTCCTTGCCTTTCTAGAGGGGGAAGAGAGCAAGAGGGTACAAATGGAGCAGATTCCTGTAGTTAGTGAGTTCAAGGATATCTTTCCAGAGGAACTACCAGGATTGCCTCCAAAGAGAGAAGTTGAGTTTTCCATTGAGCTTGTGCCAGGGACTTCACCTATTTCTAAGGCGCCATACAGAATGGCACCTGCAGAGCTCAAGGAACTGAAGGTTCAGGTGGAAGACTTACGAACTAAGGGCTTCATAAGACCAAGTGTCTCCCCTTGGGGCGCTCCGGTCCTGTTCGTGAAGAAGAAAGACGGTTCCCTGAGGATGTGCATCGACTACAGACAAATCAACAAGGTCACGGTGAAGAATAAATACCCTTTGCCGCGGATTGATGATCTGTTTGACCAGTTGAGGGGAGCCCATTACTTTTCGAAGATAGACTTGAGGTCTGGGTATCATCAGCTCAGAGTGAAAGATGAGGATATCTCGAAGACAGCATTTCAGACACGGTATGGCCATTATGAATTTCTAGTCATGCCATTCGGATTGACGAATGCTCCAGCCGCATTCATGGATCTGATGAACCGGATCTTCCGATTGTACCTCGATCAGTTCATCATCGTCTTTATTGATGATATCCTGATCTACTCACGGACTCAAGAACAGCATGAGCAGCATCTGCGACTAGCCCTACAGACGTTGAGAGATCATCGACTCTATGCCAAGTTCAGTAAATGTGAATTCTGGCAAGAGGATGTAAAGTTCTTGGGTCATGTTATTTCCGGGGAGGGAATCTCAGTTGATCCGTCGAAGGTTGAAGCAGTGTTGAACTGGGAGCCGCCGAGCAGTGTTACTGAAATTCGGAGTTTCCTGGGTTTGGCGGGCTACTATCGGAGGTTCATTGATGGATTCTCCAGCATTGCTACCCCGATGACACGCCTCACACGGAAGGGTGTAAAGTTCGAGTGGGACGAGAAGTGTTCTTCTGCCTTTGAAGAGCTGAAGACTCGTCTAACTACTTCACCTGTTCTGACAATTCCGTCTGATGAGGGGGGCTTTGTCATTTACAGTGATGCATCATTAAAGGGACTAGGTTGTGTCTTGATGCAGAATGGGAAGGTGATCGCTTATGCTTCGAGACAGTTGAAGATTCATGAGCAGAATTACCCTACCCACGACCTTGAGCTTGCAGCAGTTGTTTTTGCGCTCAAGATTTGGCGTCATTACCTCTACGGCGAGAAGTTCGAGCTTTATTCTGATCACAAGAGCTTGAAATACATTTTCACTCAAAGGGAGCTGAACATGAGGCAGAGACGATGGATGGAGTTCCTGAAGGACTATGACTTCACTCTCCAGTACCACCCAGGCAAGGCCAATGTTGTGGCAGATGCACTAAGCCGAAAACAGAGTGGGACTATATTTTGCCTTTTGGGCCAGGAGGTAGAATGGCCGGATGTTGAGGGGGACCGTGAACCTCAGATTTCGACACAGTACCCCAAGATCCTTGTCTCACACTTGGTGGTCGAACCCTCTTTGATTAGAAGGATTATAAAGGCACAGCATGGGAAGGGAGGGTCTGATGCCGTCTGCCATACTATCTCGAAGGAGGAGTGGACTTTACACTCAGATGGCAGTCTAAGGTACCGTGAGAGGTTGTGGGTACCTGAAGACAATGATGACCTAAAACGGGAGATTCTCGATGAGGCTCACTGTACTCGTTACACAATACATCCAGGCAGCTCTAAGATGTACCAAGACTTACGTAGGCAGTTTTGGTGGAATAACATGAAGAGGGAGATTGCTCAATATGTGTCGAGATGCCTAACATGTCAGCAGATCAAGGTAGAGCATCAGAAACCAGGAGGCACCCTGCAGCCTCTACCTATCCCAGAGTGGAAGTGGGATAATGTGTCAATGGATTTTGTGATGGGTCTACCTAAGACTCGTCAGAACCATGACTCCATTTGGGTAATCGTGGACAGATTGACGAAGTCTGCTCATTTCTTGGCTGTCAGAGCTACTCACAGTGTCGATGATCTGAGCAGATTGTACGTCAAAGAGATTGTCAAACTACACGGTATCCCAGTCTCCATTGTGTCTGATAGAGATCCGAAGTTCACCTCGAAGTTCTGGAAGAGTTTTCAGAGTGCCTTCGGGACAAAGTTGAATTTTAGTTCAGCTTTTCACCCTCAAACAGACGGGCAAACAGAGCGAGTGAATCAAATCTTAGAAGATTTACTCAGAGCTTGTATAATGGACTTTAAGGGCAGTTGGGAGGATCACTTGCCGCTTGTGGAGTTCGCATACAATAATAGCCATCAGTCAAGCATCGGCATGGCACCCTATGAGGCTCTGTACGGGAGGCCTTGTAGATCTCCAGTGTGCTGGGCAGAAGTTGGAGAGAGAAGCTTGCTTGGTCCTGAGGTGGTGCAGGAGACCACTGAGAAGATCGGGATCATTCGAGAACGTCTCCTTGCGGCGCAGAGTCGGCAGAAGTCTTATGCTAATCTGCATCGCCGTAAGCTTGAGTTCTCCATCGGCGACCATGTCTTCTTGAAGGTATCGCCAGTCAGAGGAGTGATGAGGTTCGGCAAGAAAGGGAAGCTAGCACCGAGGTTCATTGGACCTTTCTTGGTCCTTGATAGGATTGGTGAGGTTGCCTATCGCTTAGCTTTGCCTACTCAGTTGGCCGGAGTTCACGACGTCTTCCATGTCTCGATGCTTCGCAAGTATGAGCCGGATCCATCTCACGTGCTTGATTGGAAGTCTTTAGAGCTCCGAGAGGATATTTCATATGTTGAACAACCTGTCTGTATCCTTGCCACGAAAGAACAAGTGTTGCGCACTAAAGTGATCCCCTTAGTGAAGGTGTTGTGGCAACACCACAACATTGAGGATGCCTCTTGGGAACTGGAGGCTGACGTCAGAGAGAAGTATCCACATTTGTTCTCGGATTAGGCATGTCTAATTTCGAGGACGAAATTCCTTATAAGGAGGGTGGGATGTAATGACCCTATTTCTAGCAATATTATAGTAGACTTTTTATAATACTTTGAACATTATATGTATGCCATTTTAAAGGTCTCAACAATAGCTTTCTATCGGTATCAAGTTCATCCAAATCGGACGTGCGAGTCAAAAGTTATTGTGTTTAGTTCCGAGCAACATTTTAAGTTTTTATTAAAATTCAAAAAAAAAGAGAAAAAAAAGACAATTTCCAAAATTTTAGTCCCACATCGGTTAAAAATAAAAAGTTCTGAGTTCTCAACCTCTATAAATAGAAGGCCATGCCTTAAGAAAATTACATCAATTTGGGTATTTGCATTCTAACCCCTGAGGTAAGAATATTTGCAAAAAAGTCCCTCAACTAGAAGAAATTCTAGAAAATTCCCAGGAATTCCTGAAAATATTCAGGAGGTCCTTTGAAAAGTTTTTTTTTGTGGGGCCTACTGCCTCGAGATATGCGCTACCTCGAGATTCGCATCGTACGAGGTTCAAAGATTTGGGATTCTAGCGTATTCACTTGTAAGTACATAGTTATTTATTTTATGCCTTTATTTATTTAATTAATTAATTATTATTTATTTATTTATTTATTTATTTATTTAATTGATTAATTATTATTATTTATTTATTTATTTATAAATATTAATTTTTATTTTTATTTTTTTTGAAATAGTAGAAAATTCGCAAAATATTGTAGAAAAATTCTAGAAAATTCTATTACTTTTGGGGAAAATGTCTGAAAATGCTATTCTTGTTATCTGTTAAATTTTAGCAAGGAAAAATCCTAATTCTTGTATTTTCCACATAAAATGTGTAAATGCATTGATAATTTCTTGTAATCTTAAAAGCATGAAATTATGATAGATGAGGACATGCGTAATCTATTTAGTTGGATGAAGTCATGCTCAAATTCATTTAAAATGAGATATATGCGTTTTACATCCGTTTTATGTATTCATTTTCTAAGATATTAATAGGGCTTAAATGTTCTTATTTTTAGTTTCAAAATACAAAAATAGGAATGCTATGCATGTAAAGATGTTTCTACAAACATTATTATTTTATGCATATAAATACGATTGATGACATGAATAAGAACGTGATTGGGAATGTGGAATATCAGATTAGTTGGAATCAGGCGTTGTCTCATTTCTTCGAGACCCCTTGGGGTTTTAGTCCCCTAAAGCATCAGGCGTTGTCTTATTTCCTTAAGACCCCTTGGGGTTCCAGTCCCCTAAAGAAGAGGCGTTGTCTCATTCATGAGACCCCTCGGGTATTTATACCTAAAAGAAAATTAGGGAATCCGGAGAGAGGATACCTAATGAAACAATTAGTGTGCACATTAGGGAGTTTACTTGTGGACTAGAAGTGTTGACATCGTACACTAGGACCGATGGAATGTTGGTACGAAATACATCAGAATTGATGGTTTGACTTTATAGAAATGGCCACGGGTATTCCGATAAGAGAAAGGTTGACTATTATATGAAAAGACTTCATTGTATTCGAAGTTATACGTAAGTAATTGATGGAGAGTTGAGTTTTATCGAATTATATGTGAAATACATTTGCAAATTGTATTTGTTTTAAAATAAACAAAAGTCGCTGATTTAAGTGGATTTTACGCATGAGGAATGTATATACTGGGCCCTAGCTCATCGTTTTAAAATGTTTTGTTTTCAGGAAAGGATAAGGGGAAGTTGGACTGATGCTTCCAGCATTTCTGTTGATAGACCTGTGCTTTTGACGATGTTATATTTTGTTTAATTCTTCTATCTTGTAGAAGGATACATGAGTTATGTCGGTCTTTTGACCGTTTAGTAACATGTATTTGGGAGTACGATATATATACAATGTTTTCTTTTGGATGGGCATATTACGGTTTTGTTTGAAGTAAGACATCCTCTAACATTATTAATGTGTCAATGAAGTGCGTTTCGTCTTATGAATTGTTTAAACAAAATGAAAAAAAATTATCCGGTGTATTTCCGCTGCATCGTGATACCAGTTTTGTTTAACTGTGCGTTTGTATGATCAGATCGCGCCTCAAGATACGAGAAAGGTCGATATGACCTAATATCGGATTTGGGGGCGTGACATCATCAACCCTCGCCTACCACAGCAAAAATATGGGCATGACATTCCTTATTTGCTCTCGTCTGTTTCCAGGAAAATTTGGCCATAGTCCAAATCTTGATTCTTTAAAACTGAGAAGGCTCAAACTCATGTCTTACCACCTTCATTAAGTGCACTAATAGAATTTCAACCTACTGCTATTGTGTTTATTGTTAATGTGTAATAAGCTTTTATAAGAACTAGGGGCAATATGTCAATCATAGAGAAAATGCAAAAATAATGATTCATAAAGAAAAGCAATACAAAATTCTTGGACAGATCATATATTTCCAACGGATTGGATGGTTGAAGCTAGTCTATCTATGTTGTTTCTCTTCTAATCAAGATGGGGGAAATCGAAGAAAAAGCAATTTCAAAATACTTTTGTTGGTGTTATATTCGACTATTAGAGAAAGATTGGACCCAATAATTATTTCATATTTACTAAGGATGAAAATAGAATGCATTTTCTCCATATGGGGTTTACCAACATTATGGATTACCTGGTTACACATAGCATAAAGCTGGGATCACCAGGAGAAGATTTTCTAAATTTGGCATTCGGCAAATACACGTCAAAAGCGGGCTTCACTTCATTAATCTGTACATCTCTGAGCAGGTTAATAATGAAGATATTCTCTTCTGATTCCCTATCTGAAACTCCGTTGCTTTCTTCTCTGTCTTGAAGAGAAGTAGAATTACAGGTCTTGTCAATCTTCATAGTCCAAGGAACACCATGCCGCCCTACAATGTACCCAAGGGACTTTAAGTGTCTATAAACCTCAAAAGATTCCCAACAGCATCCGCTCTTTCCCTCTGCAACCATCTCATATATATCTTTCAAGGAAAGGGTCATATCATTAACATCCAAGAGAAGTAATGCCCCTCGTTCAGCCAAAAAACTACAAATAGTATCAGATGCAGTTGAATAGGTGTGCATTAATAAGAGAAGGATTTGCATTTCAATCATTGGATATCAACTGGAATGAAAAATCAATAACTATCCAATTAAAACTTAAAGGCTACATTTTACAGGTAGTTTGATACCAAGGTTTTAAATTTCGGCGAAATCTTCGAAATTTCGGTTTCGAGCTAGACTGAAACCAAAATCTCCAAAATTTTGGCCCTTTCTTCGATTCTTCATTATTAGTTAATGAAGAGATAATTCAAGCCATGTCTCCTATTTTAAAGGCAAAAATTAAGATTCTCTTATCTCATGGGAGATTATGGAGAAAGAAATAGATAAGATTTCAAAAGAAATTTCACAATTTAAGAGTTCATGACCTAAAAATTTTCCAAAAATTTCGAAGAGGGAAATTTCGCTTGAAATTTCAAATTTCGCTTGAAATTTTAAATTTCAATTTCAACCTAGACCGAAATACAAGTCGAAATCGAACTTTCAATCCTTGGTTGGTACTGATGTTTTTCCAATCACATTGGCATTTTGGTAAATTAACAAGATTGTTTAAGTAGATGGATATGTATACATGCCATCCCAGCCTACCCCTAGCACACAATTTTATACATCACATAATTCCATAGATATACGCACAATCCACCTTGAGGAATTAGTTCAGAAGTTAGATTAATCTCAATCTTCCACAGTACCATTTATGGTTTTCAATTGTATCCACCTGTATGCACTTCCAAAGATAGAGAAACCAGCTCGAACTTCCAAGACACCATTCCTTTCAAGTGTTGACAATCTCCACTTGACAAGTTTTTTCCTACTAAGGTTAAGCAACTTGTCTTAAGAAGAGTCAAGTTCTTCATTTGGCACAAAGATAAAAAAAAATCCAGTGATAAGTAACTCATTGTGGGTGATTTGCTGCTCGGTAGCTCAATGGTGTTCCTTTCAAGGAAAGGGCGGTTCCTATGGCGAATTCTCCAGTTTGCTATGCTGTGTGTAGTTTGCAAGGAAAGGAATTCTCGTGCTTTTGAGGGGATAGAAGCCTCAGTCCCTAAGTTGTTCTTGAAAGTCAAAGCCTTGTTGTTTCTCTGCTCCTCCATTTCCCCAGAGATTAGAAGCTGTTTTTTGAGTCTTTTGTATTTAGATGGGATGATTTGCTAGGGGACTCTACTCCTATTGTTTGAGTGGGATTTTCCCCTTTGTTTATTTTTCTACGGATTCATCCCCTTTTTAATGATACTTATCAAAAAAAGGTAACTCATAAGATAATATTTTGGTTAAGAATATAAGTAGATTTAAATATTTCTACCAAGTAACAAATGTGATTTAGCAAACTGAGTCCAAGAGAGTGCCCTTGTTATAGGTAGAAGTGGGATTAAAAATGATTGGCTGCAAAATACAAGATCATATTTGTTCAATCTTCACTTAAATTTGAGGTAGATTGCAAGTAAATGAATGTAGGCTGGATGTTATACTGTGATTATGCTTTCTACACATTGCAGTGACTCTTTCTGTAAGAGCTGAAGTAAAGATAGTTCATATAAACCATTAAACCTGAGGTGGAAAACTGTACATGCAGCATGGGAAGATATCATCTGCTAATTATCAATGTTTCGGTCCTTAAAAAATGACTCAAAGCACATGCCAAAAATATGCAGGGAAATAAGCTAGTATAGTAATTATACTTATTACAGCTTGCCAGCAAGCCCAGGAGGAATGTGGACAATAAGCTCTCTATCTTCATCCACTAAATTCTCCTATGCCAATCAATCTGATACAAAGAGGTCAAAACAAGACCTATTTTTGAAGCTAGAAACTATAACATTATTTGATTCGGATGTATACAACCAATAGAAGTGCATGTTTAAGAAAAAAAATCACAGCTTGAGATGCTAACAAAGAGCAAAAAAGAGGATGGTGATGCCATAAGTTCTTGTTGTGATCATAATTGTCAAAAGAACCAGGTAATCCTTTTTTTAATCATGGACTCTTAATTAAAAAAAATGTCTCTTTTTTTTCATGGATCAGATGTAGATTCAAACATAGTATCTATCACTCAGATTCACCGACATTTATATCATGAATTATATATTCCAAAAAAAACCAAAATGACAATGAACTATAGATCTCATTCCTAACCCTAGCAAAGGTTTGTAGAAATAGGATAGATGGGAACTATGCACGTTGATATGGTCCAAAAGTTGCAAAAAACCTTGATTTGATACTTGGCTTGGATCTAGGAAAGCCGCTAAAACCTAAATTCACCCATTAAAAAAAAAACAGAAAATAAAAACAATACAAATTCTAGTTGCCCTAAGAACCATCTAAAGTGTCATTCAATAACAACATACTATCACAAAATATTTCTAGAGCAGCCAAAAATCTAAAGCTTAAATATTTTTAAATAAATATTAACTTTTAAGCTTTAAATAAATATTAACAAACGATAAAAAGAAGAGAATCAAATATAGCCACCTACAGGGCCTCCTCAATTGAGCAATAGACCTTGCTTCTACGAACTATTCCTGTTGTCGTCCACATTCCACCCTTCCTTTCTATAACTTCCGCCATTCCCATCTCCGCATCCCAACGAGCCTTAGATATATCCTTCCTGAAGGAAAGAAATATCATGCAAGCAAATTTCAAACCAAACTCCTCGAAAAGCAGGCTAAAGGTTTTTCTATCAAAAGCTCTACCTAAATTGTAACTTGGGGATGGAGCTAGACATATAGGGGTGTTCTTCCTCGTTCAGGTCTTGCAAATCCACTTCTGAATCTATTGTTCCATCAGAAGAACTTGCCCAAGCTTCAACCTCCATCACACCAATTACCAATAATATTTCTTGCCGACAATCCGCCTGAAACAATTTTAATATCTTTATTGAGCCACTAATGCACACAAAATTAGCAATTAGTAACAAACGCAACTACCCCATTTTGTAAGGACAATTAAACCAACTCAAATGCTATGAATAAACGAATTTAAAAATGATATAGGGCATCCTTATAAAATTGTTGATAACAAGAAAGAGCCCGAAGGTCGAGATGTCTATTCAACTCAGTAGTTACTTGAATCAACTCAGATGGGTAAATAAAAGAACAACATACTTTTGGTTCTCCACAAAACAGGGGAAGTGTTTAACCAATTGGGAAGTGTTAAATAACCATTTACCCCAAAAGATCGACCTGTTGGGGAAAGGCGAAACAGCAATGTATACAAGCGGGTCATTGGGTCAACACAACACATCCACAGGAACACATCATCCGTTAACACCCCTAGCGGGAATACACTCCGCTAGAGACTTGAACCCACGACCTCCCAGGCCTTAAGGCTCTGATACCATGTTAAACAACCATTTACCCCAAAAGATCGTCCTGTTGGGGAAAGGTGAATACCAACGGGTCATCGGGCCAACATAGCACGTGCGCAGGAAAACACCATCCGCTAACAGGAAGTTGGTCCAACAAACCATACACTCATTCAGGTACTTCATCAAACAAAGGGTTTGCATGACACGAACAAAACTATATTTCTCATTACAAATACAGAAAATCAAGAAGGATGGCATCACTCTACACTATAATTCTGAGAACAAAGTACTACCTACTAACTACATTTTAGCTTACTTGTACTTCAAACACAAATATAAAAGTGATAGAACTACTCACCTCCAAGACTCACAGATATTGATGTTTATTTCACAAAACAACAAAAATATGAATCTAGGGCCTGTTTGGGAATCAAAAAAATTGGTCCAGCCAATGTTACTATAGGTTACTATAGATGTTGACCTTGAACTAGTTCCAATTTACATGTTGCTTGGAGGGTAACGTTTGATACAGATGCATCCTGCCTTGGTGCTCTTGACCACATGGGATGAAGGAAGAGAAGAAGAAGAAGGGCTTGAGACGCAGCAGTCCCGCTGGATACCAGTCTTTATTTTATTTTAAGAGTATTGTAGTGTGGGAGAAGAAACCTCTCTTATTGGAGCTTGAAGGCACTATCATAGTGGTGTTGATTCTGCCTCACCAGTGTTGATTCCGGTTCGTCGGTGTTGATTCCGGCATCCTTGGTGTGTCATATCCAAGGCTTTGAAGGAGTGATTCCTTCCCTATCCTCCTCTCCTCCATCTTTCCTCTCTTCCTTCCCTTATTTTCAATATTCTCTCTCATTCTCTCGCAAAAAAATAAAATAAAAAGGGAGAGAGAAGAGAAAGGGAGAAGAACCAACCTTTCCGTTGCCGTACTGTTCCCGTCTCTAGCTACCCTTCTCACTCCCTGCTACTGTCCATCAACCAGCCCCTTTTACCCTAACTCTCAGTGTACGAGAGAGGATAAAAGAGGTAGAGTACTGATGTCCCCAGATCGATCTTAAAATTTAATAGTGCAGTCGAGAGCTGTGCCATTCGATTTCGGGGCTCTCTACTTGATGCCACATCAGCAGAAAAAGACGAAACAAGAAATGAAAAAGGGAAACAAAACAAATTAATGAGAAAGTGAAGCAACATACACCTTATTGTTACTCTTCCTTCACTTCTTACTTCTCTTTCTTCTTCATTATTCTCTGGTTTTCTCATGTGCCATCGAAAAGGTGAACTGTATATTTTAGTTCTTTATTTTCTTATTTAACTTTTTTATGATCAAATCTTTTCTCACGCTTGAATCATTTCATCATCTTCAATATTAGTAACTGTAGGTAAAATATAGACTGGATTATTGTTCTTGGATTTACTTGTCTCCATTGATGGTCCTTTATCTGGTTATGTTATTGTTTTATTAGCAAATTGAATATTATTTGCGAGGAAAAGGTCGATTACGAGCAAAACATCCATACAATCTGTAGGCTTTTTAAAGAGTGCGCCACATGGCATTTAGTGAAGGGACAAACATCGACACGTTCGAAATAATTTAAACATCAAAAAATTAATGGATTAATTAAGCCAGTCCCAAGCATGTCATGGTAGTCTCATTAGTCATTGAGTGGAAGGAGCATGAGGATTGACTGATGTGTGAATGACGTGTTATGGATTTTCAAGGAAACCAAACCCCATCTGAATTCAAAGTTCAAAAAATGTATTCTTGATGGTTATAAAGTGAAAACCCAAATCAGCAAATCTTTGATGTCCCTACTCCCAGAAATTAAATTTGAAGAACAAAGAGTTTTTGAGATAGAAATTCATGACTATCTTTGAGTAAGAAAGAAACAAGGAAGAACAAACCCTTTTCACCTTCCAAAAAGTGGAGTTCATCATCTATATAAAAAAAAAATGCACAGAAGTTCAGTGTATAAACCAGCTTGATTCATGATCAGGTGGCCCATGGGATTGCTTTCAATTTAAAAAATATCTAATTGTTAAGATTATTTGATTAAGCTTATTCTTAGGGTTATGATCATTCATTACAATAAGGTTGATTTCATACATCAAGCATCAATGTGCAATATATTGACAAGAGTTTTAAAGCAAAAAAAAATGGGGATGTACTATCTACCCATTAAAGACTAAATAGCAGCAAATCACAAGAATCACAATTCACAACAACCCATTAGAGAAAATACGCCCACTCTCTATTTTCTCTATTGCACTTCAATCCCTTAACACATGTTCTATTCAGAACGAGAGAGAAAGACAGACAGTAATTACTTACTGAGGCAAACGGTAGCAAGAGGAGGCCAGCAAGAGGCGGCAAGAGAAAGCTGCAGGCGCCGGCAAGAGGAGGCGTAGCCGCGTAGGTGACTTAGAGAGGGTGGGCAGTGCAGCGGCAGCGGCAGCAAGAGAAGGAGGCAGCAGCGGCAAAGAGGGGTTAGACTTGAGAGAGAGAGTGGGCAGGGCAAAGAGGAGTGAGAGCAGAGTAAAACTGGTGTCACAAGATGTTGTGACGGAAGCCGGTCACAGCACTCAATACGAGCCACGTGGTACACGATCAGAGGGCGCTGACCGTATGGATTTTTGACCAGTCCCTCGGTGGACGTAGAGAAACCAAAAATCAGCCTAATCAGTGATTTACAACCTTTGGATTTTTGCACCCAAATAACGCTCAATAATGCTCAAATTCCTACCGTTAAAATCAACCCATGAAAATAACTTCAATGGAATCGGTTAGAAATAACGAATCAGGCTGATTTTTTGTGTACCGGTCCACCGAGTGACTGGTGAAACATCCATACGGTCATCGTCCTCTAATAGTATGACACGTGGCTCGTTTTGAGTGCTGTGACTGGCTTCCATCACAACATCTTGTGACACAAGTTTTACTCTACAGAGGACTATCACGATGCATTTTATTGGGCCCACCGCCCACTAATCACGTGGATGTTTAGGCCATGGTTTGAAAATGGCCGTGATAACTGGAAAAGCGGCCATAACGGATTCGGGCCTCTCCCGTTACGTCATATACCGTTAAAACGCCCAGAAAATAACGGCTGTTCTTTCCATTATAAAAGCCATTATTTTTCCATTATAACAAAAATAACGACCTTTGAAGGTGCCAGCTTGCTCAGTTGGTAAAGTTTGTGGGTGATGATACCATAGACTTGGGTTCAAAACCCGTCTTCACCGAGTTACGATCTCTTTAAAAACAGGCTTAACCACCAAAAAATAATAAAAAAATAAAAAAAAATAACGACCATCAATTTTTTCAACGACTGTTATTTTCTGAAAAATTTTGTGGAAAAACAGCTATTATTTCTGTTATTGTCCATTTTTGACAATATCAAAATTTTAATTACAGCTCCATTTTATGTTATTTTCCTGTTATTTTTCGTTTTTGCCCCCGAGCGGTACAATTCGTTACAAGGACCGTTATAACAAAAAATCCAGTGACGCCCCCAGTCTGTTATAATGGCTACATTTAAACCTTGATTTAGCCCACCACTTGGTAAGATATACAAAACAAAAAATAGAAAGGTGTGGATTCCAAGAATCCAACGGTGATTGATAGCACTGATCTGACATTCTCTTTTTTCACTTTTTGCCGGCCCTCAACCACCATTGGATTCATGAAATTCACAGCCCGAGCACATGACTCCCGAGAGGGATTAGAAAAAGGGGGCTCTCGGAGCCTGAGCTAAATTAGTCTAATTGATTAGCTCTATCCATTAGATTTTAGCACATTTTTAAGAGCGATTCTACACGTTTAAAGAAAACAACGTTTTTTGCAAAAGATTTCAGAAACTGACTTCCCTTGATGGGAAGAAAACTAGTTTCCACTCTGTATATATAAGTAGCAGTCCCATACTCTCTGCACACACATCTATACTTGAGATAGAGGCTCCCATCACCAAAGTGAAGGAGAGGGAGAGTTGGGGCAGAGGAGCTAGTGTATGTGGGTATGTGTTCCATCATTGTTTATGATTAATAGTTTTGTTCAATTCAAATCCTAGATCTAAGAATTCCGCATTAAATACCAATAGGTTGGACATACATTTCATTACCTAAGACTCAATCACAATAAAAACAAAACATGAGAAAAAAGCAAATACACATATATGATTGGATTAGATATTAGGAGTATTTCCTATCTAACGATATGTTGGAGGAAGGAATCCAACTCCGTATCAGAAGACCCGCCTTTGGACACAGCTTGACGAACAGCAACACCCAATTCCTCAGCTCGCTTCCTCATCTCCTTCCCTTCCTCTGACACCATCAACTTCCTAACCGCACTTTCAATTACATCACAACACACTAACTCCTCCCAACATTCCCAGTTTGGAACCACCACACCAATCTTTAACACCTCAGTCACCAACACGGTATTCAAAGGTTGCTCCGAATGCATAGGCCAAGCTGCAATCGGAACACCCATGCTCATACTCTCCATGCATGAATTCCACCCACAATGACTCAAGAATCCACCAGTTGATGGGTGAGCCAGGATCTCTAGTTGTGGGGCCCAGTCCCTTATTATTAACCCTACCCCTTCTACTCTCTCTTCATAACCATCTGGTAGTTTAATTTTCCTAACTTTCTTATCTTCAGCATAAATATCACCTATGTCAGCATCTCTCACAACCCAAACAAACCTTTGTTCACTACGTTCTAATCCAATTGCAAGCTCCGTGATCTGCTCATCTGATAAAGATGTCATGGTACCAAACGAAACATAGAGAACTGAACTTGCAGGCTGTTTATCTAACCAATCCAAGCATTTATGACGACGCCCATCCAAATTGAAAACTACTGGATTTAGTGGACCAACAGCCCATTGTTTCTTGTTTCCAAGCAATGAATCTTCAGCCAAGATATCAATGAACTTTCCTTCCATCGGTTGACATGAGTTATAAAGATTGCCAACACTGAACTTTAAAAATTCATATTGGCTAGTAGCAAATTCTGAAAAACGATTACTCACGCACGCATCAAATGAGAAATGAGGAAGATCATTTGGAAATACAATTCTTCCATCTGTTGGTTTTCCAAGAGCCTCCCATTTGTAAAACAACAGAGAAAAAGCGGAGAGACAATTGAAGGCATAAGCTTCAGCATTAGGAAGCGAAGAAGCTTCTTGGGCTGCGAACGACATAAAAGGGTCGTGAACAACGACGACTCGCCGAGCAGTGGAGGAGAGAGCGAGGAGGAATGATGCGAGGGGTTCGCGGAGATGGATTATGGCATCAATAGTGGGTTGAAGATGATCAGGGAACTTGGTGGGAGCGTGAGGATTAGGGGGAGGGTTGAGGAAGGGAGGAAGTGGGAAGTCATGGAAGTGGATGTTAGAGTTGGTGCAAAGATCCCAGCCTTGCACACGCTGCTTTGCTTGTCGGTTGTGCATAGCCGAACCAATGTAATGTACCGGTATTCCTCGGGCCGATACGAGCCGGGAGAAGTGTAACAACTGGTTGAGGTGGCCTTGGGCTGGTAGAGGAACCATCACCACAACTACTGGTGTCTCTCTTAGACCATGACTTGGATCCATTGATGATCTTTTGTTTGGTCTCATGAACCTTTGTGTTTGGCAGGCGTTTATAAGATTTCTGGTTTGGACATTGTGATACGTCCGGGTCGTAGACAAGTGATACACAACACTACAAGTAACTTTCTTATCACGTAAACTTTGAATGAGTCCTTCAACTATGGCCTAATTGCATGAGAAGCCCTCTGACTACAAAAATAAGGAAGGCGTCCATGGGTTTCACTTTCGGCGTCCATGGTATTAGGTACGACCATTTCTTCAACAGGTTCATTTGGTACCCCTGGGTTGAGCCTGACTGACCAGTCTAGTTAGTAAAATCTAGAATTATTCGTGAATAACTCGCGGTCCGACCAACATCCTATTCAAAAGTTTTGAAAATTTGTGCATTTTTTTATGGGTCGGGATCGGGGGACCACCATTTTTTACACCCATTTTACCGTACCCATATAGAAGATAAATCAATAGCTGATTTTTGGTGAGGATGATCTCTATGTTCATGAGGAGATCATCCTCACAAAAATTATATAGAAGATGAATCGATGGCTGATTTTTGGTGAGGATGATCTCTATGGTCATGAGGAGATCATCACAAAAATTCAAATCATTCGGATATTTGTAGACTGGTTTAGAAGTTGAAGAATTATGGACCGTCCATTTTTACCGTGTAACTTGAAAACTACATTTGTTGGGGTTAGAAATTTCAGAATGGGCTGATTTTTTGCTGGGGTGATCTCCTCATCACAGAGATCATCCTCACCATAAAATCAGTCATTGATTCATCTTCTATGTACGCCAAAATGGTTGTCCCCCGAACCCAACTCTTTTCGAAATATTGGTGATTGGTTATATACTGTGAAGCGTGCATGGGTGGCAACCCCGGTTTTGACTCTATAATATGGCGTAGATAGATATACAGTTGAGCAGTTGTCGCGTGCATTTTGTTCTTCTCTTGGTGGGTGGCCCCATGTGAAGTGACTTCTAGTTGTAAGAGCCGCAACGTGAGGGGTGACGGCTTCTTTGGTTTATTCGAGAAAACATTCGCTGGCCCCGGGTGAAGTCTCCCCACCCAAAATGTCTGACAAGTACTCCAATCCCTTAACTCAACCCTGGTTAAGCCCTTGGTTAGTGGTCAAAAAGGGTACTTGTCCGACATTTTGGGAGGGGGACATCAAAGTTTGAAGTCCTCCGGGGGCCAGCGAAAATTTCCTCGGTTTATTCATGAATGATTTATGGGAAAGGATCAATTAATTTAATGGGTCGGGCTCAAGGGACCCCCATCTTGGCTTACCCACGTAGAAGATGAATCAATGGCTGATTTTTGGTGAGGATGATCTCTATGGTGAGGAGATCATCCTCACAAAAATTCTAATCATTCTGATATTCATAGACTGGTTTAGAAGCTGAAGCATTGTGGACTGTCGATGTTTACCGTGTAACTTTAAAACCACATTTGATAGGGTTAGAAATTTCAGAATGGGCTGATTTTTTGTTGGGGTGATCTATACGGTGAGGGAAAAATTTGGAAATAATACCGTAACACAAGGAGTAGTTTAAAAATAAGATAAAACGTGGGAACCAAGTGGCCAACCCCACTTGACCATTGACCACGTGCTAGACAGGACAAATCTAGTCTGCATACGTTTGCGTGCACTTAAAAGTATGCAAACATTGTCAGCACTGTTGGATGTCCATTGAAAAATGTGTTATTTCATTGTTTAAAAAAAAATTATAAATTAAAAAACACTTTTCAAGGAACATTCAAGGGTGAACATGCAAACGTATGCAGACTTGCGAAAGGGACAAGGCCTTGATGTAGTCTTCAATTTCAAAACATTTGCTTGTCTTCTTAGGGTCGGGCTCAAGGGACCCCCCATTTTTGACCCCCTTTTTTGACCCCCATCTTGGCGTACCCACGTAGAAGATGAATCGATGGCTGATTTTTTGTTGGGGTGATCTATATGGTGAGGTTATCATCCCCACCAAAAATCAGCCATTGATTCATCTTCTACGTGGGTACGCCAAGATGGGGGTCAAAAAAGGGGGTCAGAAATGAGGGGTCCGAAGTGTTGGTATATGTAAGAGCATTTCGGATAAATCATTGGGTAATTATGTACGACCCTAAATTATCTATTGGGTAAGAAGACCTATATCGTTAGTGACCACTCGCCAATGATTATTGGCCGTCTATTTGTTGGACACTTGTATAAGCATTGCATTAAGTTTGAGTTTCAGTGCATTCTCACATGGTTATGGCATCTTGATTATCTATGTGTACAGACATTACCTGGATATGTGTTCTATATATGTTACTATAGAATTGCTAACATTCTATATTGAGTACGTTTGGTTACGAATTTGTGTGTTGGTATGTTTTACTACACTGTTAACACATGTACGTGGTTAAAGGGTGCCTAGGTTGTAGAGTACTTTGTACACACCTTCGTCATATTATGTCTTCTTTTATTGTAAGAAGTGACTGATAGATCTAGTGAGGATCTGGATTGGTCGAGTAGCAGTAGGTAGTTTGCTTTTAGTAGTTACTTAGTTGTTTTGTCAAAGGCCTTAGGGCCCGTTTGGCAAACCAGTGGAAGCAAAAGTAACTTCTAAATTAAGTTGCTGAATTTAAAATTTGCTATTTAAAAGCTAAAGTTTGTTTGGTGAAACATTGACTTATAAGTCAAAAAGTAAAAGAGTTAGTTTGGCATGATTGAAGTTAAAAAGTAATTTTCTTATAGTTTTATATACATATTATATTCTAATAAACTATTAATAAATATCATAAATCAATTACATATGTTGGTTTTTTTCAAAAAATTTAAATTATAAATGGTCGGTAATAAACGACGCATAAAGTGCGTCATTTTATGGGTAATTATTTTTTAAAAAAAAAGAGAGATGGTCTGCTGACCTGCTTCTCAGCAAATCATTACTATTTTTTCTCCCTTCATAAGATGTTTTCTACGTACACTTCATAATGTGAAGTTTTCTAGATAAAACCAAAACACAAATTCCTTGGAAAGAAAGAATGACTGCTAGAGAAAGAGAGATAGAATTCTCACAGTGGAAGGGGTCAAAGAGATAATATCACCTCACGGTTGAAGAGATGAAGAGTGGAAAGAAAATGAGTGAACCCCCACTCATCAAAGATGGAGAAGACTGTGATGTAAAAAAAATTCTTTTATTTGAGTCAAAGGTAAAATTGGCATTTGAAAAGATTCATTTAAAATTAGAAGCATTGGTTCCATAAAAAAAAGTTGACTTTCGCTTCCACGGGAAGCAAGAAGCAAAAAAATTTTGCTTCGACAAAAAAAAGAAGCGTCGATTCCATATAAAAAATTTTTGACTTTTGCTTCCACAAAAAAATAAGTTTTTGACTTTTCAAAAGCAATTCCAAAATGGATACCCCAAATAAACTTTTCAACTTTTTTCTTTTGGAAGCAAAAAAAGTAACTTATTTTGGTGTTGCCAAAAAGTAACTTAGTAGAAGGCTCAAAAGTTGTTTTCATTTCATTTAAATGTTTTTTGATGTTTTAAACCTAACAGATTCTTTTACTGGATTCGTTATCTTATTTTAATTAATTCAATTTATTCTTAGTCTTGCTCGATGTTAATATGACATTAATGAGATGATCTCCGAATTTGGCGGCATGACAGCTTATGTGTTGCTTTTCACTTCTAATTGAAATATGCATACAGGTCACTTGTGATGAAAACAAATGAAGTTTGTTTTAGAGTTGTTCTATCTTTTAAAAATATTTGAAAAACCTTCTTTTTTGGAGCACTACTTCTGATGGGTGACATGTGCCCATGACCTTGCCAAGGTTTCGAAGGGAGGTGGCCCGCCTTTCTTTAAAACGTGTAAGGGCTTTGCTCCAGATTTCAAAAAATTTGAGGACTTTGCCCCATGTTTAGTAAATATGAAATTTATAGGCCAAGGGTTTAATCCTAATTTACAAAATTTGAAAGATTAGCTCCTTTAAGAAAAGTTGAGGGCTGCAAGTAGACAAAGTCAACAATTTTGCTCCAGATTTCAAGGATTTTGGCCAAGATTTAGAAAATTTAGAGGGCTTTGCCCCAATGTCTAAAAAGTTTTGAGGGTTTTGCCAGAGTTTCAAAAAATTTAAAAATTGGCTTTGAGAGTATTAACTCCTTTAGAAAATTTGAAAATTGGCCTTTGTTTAGAGGCATAAACTTGTTTGGATTTCAACAGTTTAAAATTCTATTTTGAAGAAATTGAAAGTGATTCTAAATTCTTAAGATCTTATTTCTAAAGCGATTTTCATTTTATGGGTAAGATTAGGGCTGCAACTAAGAAGGGTTCAAGCCCAGCCCGACGGGTTGAACTCGACTTTAGGGTTGGGTTAGACTTTTCAAAACTTGGGTTGGGCTCGGGATGAATTTTTAGTAACCCATGAGGCTTGCCCCAACCCGAACCCGACATATATACAAACTACGTATATGCATTAGTATACCTACAAATATCCACACTGTATTTTTGGCAAATGCAGTAACCCGTTGATGTTTGTCCTTAGCAAACTACAACCCTTGTGTGATTACAAAAAGCCCTTGAAACTACATTTTGGCACTTTTAGTAATTTTTATCATGCATTTGAGTTGATGAACTTTTTCCTTATTATGAAAATATCATGTTTTCTTTCATGAGGTGTTGGAAATGAAGCTACTATTTAATGGTTAGCATAACAGTTGTTGTATTGACCAGTAAATTATTTTAATATGAAAAAATTTTAGCAATATTTTCAACCAATAAAAAAAATTAAAAATTTGACCAACCCGATAGGGTTGAAAAATCTAGGCCCTACCTTGGGTTGGTTTGGGTTAGGGTTCACAACCTTTAAGGTCGGGTTGGGCTAGGGTTGACCCCCAACCCGACCGAGTTGCAGCCCTAGGTAAGATGACAATGCATTCCATTTCTTCTTTGTAATCAATTCAGTTATTCATTATATTAATTTGAAACAATTCTTTACATCTAATAATTTTTTTTGATATATACATCTAATAAAAAGTCACTCAAAAAAAAATGCACCGAATCCCAGCACTAATGCACTGAATCCCATCAGAACTCCGCAGTTGAGTGTGCTTTGGCGAGAGTAGTACTAGGATGGGTGACCTCCTGGGAAGTCCTCGTGTTGCACCCCTCGAAACCATTTTTGCTTACTCAAAAAAAATAGAAATAAGTCATTCAAATAAAAAAAAAAGTCACTCATAAGAAACAGAAAGGCAAATCATACAAAATTGTCATCTTTTGCAAGTACAGCTGAAGATAAAGAAGAAACCTAGGATAACTAAGTGTGGAATTTTGCATCATTCATCTTTGTTTTCACTTTCTCATTTTGGTCTATTACATTTTTATGTCCCAACCCTATATGAACATATGCTCACACTTGGATGTCTGAAAATGGAAAGGAGAAAAACTGTCACTCATGTGCATGTCATCTTATCAAATATTCAAACTGTCAAATCATTTAAGCCATCTTTTAATTCTCTTAAAAAATAAACCCAGATTTGCACTAGTTTCTCACTTCTTGCATAAGTGAAAGATCAAGTTTCCCAGAGCATGAAATCAAGCGTTTGTTTCTGAACTGATGATTAATGTTGTATGGCATGAACTTGCATGAGACTTTCACAGTTATATGGGAGATGTTTCATTCTGTCCTTATTTGTTTACAACTAATCATAACATTTTGGGTGCTATTTCTTTACCCTTAATTGGGGATTTCTTACCCACATTAATCCACTTTTCCTCATCTATTTTGGAGATCATTACATATTACCCATTAAGTCCTCGTTATTCATTAGCACCACCCTTTACATATGATATGCTCCCCGACCATTCAATTTGATTTTCTTCTTAGCCTGTTTGCTTTCTTACCGGAAATATCATGGTAGTTTGCTTTCTTCCATAAGAATGACATTGGCATTTTGATCCCTTTAAAGCATTGAAGTGCACCTGCTACTTGAATCTCATCACATATTGGTGGATTACGTATACTAAGGGCTGTTGATGGAGTTGATCATGATCTGCTGTGGACACTTAGCATGTGCAAAGAGCATAAATTTTGCTGAACACACTTGAATTTGCCACCTTGGTGACTTAGTGTGCATTCAATGAGATCGGTAAAATGTGGACAGCACAGAAGTCACGTATCCAACGGACACAATAATCAACCACAAGTGTACAATCAAGAAGGGTTCAGAGCATCAAAAAGATCGAAAACAGTAGAAAAATATTATAAGGCATAGAAAGATGTCATTTTACAAAGGAAGTATGGGAAATTAATATTCAAATGTGATGAAACTTGGTGAGATCTCACTCCGACTAATTAAATAATAAAAATCAGTATGAGGGCAAATTATCTCTGGAGCAGAAGATATAGCAGAGTTCGGAAATCAAGAAATGAAAATTTTATAAAGTACATTAAAATAAACTCAAAATTAGATAAAACTTGATGAGATTTAATTAAATTTCACCCAATCGTATTCAATGGATTGTTAAGCTTATTCTCGGAGAAGAATATACTACAGTAACTTCAGAAGTGAAAAATGGCAGTTTATTCAAAGTATTCAGGACACCAGAAGAGGTTCCATAGGAACAGTTCCGGACTGCTCACAGTTTGAACCACATACGCTGTCCATATACTACTCTTATATGCGTTGTTCATCCTAGGACACTAGGTATGTCAACCTGCCCAACAGTGATATAGAATAGAAACTTGATCCCTGTATACTGTCTGGTTATGGGGACTATGGTGAGGATGAGCCGACAGATGCTAGTTATGTGGAACTGCTGGCTTACTTGGTAACTCTTTTAACTATTTCTTGGCTTGCTAGCATCCGATTTTCTTATTCTTGGTTTAATCCTTTTCATTTGCATTTTATGAGATAATAGGCCCACTGGAGCCTACTTTGTAAGATGCAAAGACCACAGAAAAAAGTCTAAACTTACATAAAACTGAGTCGTCGCGAAAAGGACAATCAAAATAGAATTAAAAACTCTCATTAAATTATCAAGAAGAGAGTCTCTCAAACTATGAACTGGTCTGAAAGAAGGTTTCTATGAGTAGGAAACACTAAACAGAAGTTCCAAAAATGATCTAAAACCCACTCAGGTTTTCTGAATCATGGTCATTAACAGACCACAGACGATCCCCATTTGGACTGTAGACCTCTTGTAAGGTCTTTAATACAAGTTCCCATCAAATTTCTCTGTAGTAAAACGTTCCTGCAAAGGCATTCCAGAAACCCATCTCCAGGCTCATTAAAAAGGATCTGCAACAGACCTCTTAGGAATAAAGATCCTACAAAGATCTATGTCAAACCAATGTTTTTGGTTCGTTCTTTAAGAGGGTTTGTAATAGACCAAATTATTCAACAGAGTGGAATCATTTAAGAATCAACTAATTTCTCAGATCTTTGATAAGGTGGGAGTGTGAGGTTTGTGTCTAATGCATCTCAAGTTTGGTGCCTCACCTCACGCCTCGATATTTAAACACTGACTAAAAGGTAATCTTGCATATTCAAAACTAAAGAATCAAAGCAGCTCAAACAAAAGCTAACCATTGTTTATTTGTATTATTAGTGTAATGTAAGAATAAACACAACGCAAGTCAAATAGAAACAATACTGTCTACATAAGCAAATACCTAATTACAATCGATGCGCAATAGTAGGAACCATCTTTCTACATTTCTGGTTCCTATTCTGGAATGACAGTATTGTGTGTCTAATTTACAGCTGCAATCTCACAGTTTCAAAATGGTTTGGGTCATAAATAGCTCAGTTATCATGTAACTTCTGCTCCTGAACTGGGTAACCCTTTTTGTATCATCATGGGTAAAACAACATTCATTCAGGAGAGTCATGATAAGACAGGAAGCTCTATTCTGTTGAAGGAAAAGAAACTGACCCGTCCATGTTCTACATGACAAAACTTGAGGGGAATGCCATTGCACCTCCTCTCAAGGTCTTCAATCTCAACTTTTGATGGTGGATGGGCCCTGCAGATTTAAATATCAATAATGAGATGGCTCAGCACAAAATTAGGTAAGACTCTTGGTACACATGAAATGTGGTTTAATGCTTAAAAGCAAAATAAAAATAAAATAAAATAAAATAATAATAATAATAATGATGATGATGATGATGCAACCCTGCTTGATGTTTGTCATACAATGCTGCAAAAGGACACCAAAATCCCCTTCAACAGATTACCCCATGTGGGGTCCAAAAGCATTTTTCAATTGACTTGTACTCATGATATACTTCAAGAGAAAAAGAAAATAAAAAATAACATAAAGCATAATTTTAAATCCCTAAAGAATTGAGGGAAAAAAAGATGGTATTTAGTTTTTCTTTGAGACTTTTTTCAATGGCACGTAGAGGACAGATCTCAATTCAACAATGACCAATGAAATCAAGCCCAAACCCATTTTACTCATCTGAACATGCATAGAAATAACGCAGTCAATTGGCCACAGCAGTTCACTCCATAGTGTAGAACAAGATATAAAGACAAAAAAGAACAACAAGATAGAAAAAGAAAGATGTTCAATAACTTCTAAAATTGAGGTGGACGTGCCTGGTCCTTTTCTTCTCTGACAAAAGTCAACTCCAGTTAGAGAGAATTAGTAATGTCTAATGTTATGGCCAGTTTAGACATTTCTTCAACAGAAATGCAATTTAGCTAGGCCAGGGGTCCATAACCACTAAATGTGAGCTCCATAGAGCAGTATTGGCATGTTGTGGCCTTACATCGTCAGGAGAATTCCTTATCAAAAAAATATGAAAAACATTGGCTCTTCAAACACCTAGGGAATACCAGAAAAGCTTTTAGAGTTTGAGTCTGTAATGGGTATTAGACCGAGTTGTATTTATGTTAGTGTTGATTAACTCACACCGAAAAAAGGGAGCATGACAAAAAGCATTGGCAACTTTAACCAGCCATGAACATATCAAAAAGTTCTAGATTCTTATGAGCCAGTACTGAATGAGGCGCTTGAATTGAATTGGTGCCAGAGTTTATCTACCCTCGCCTACCACAACAAAAATATGGGCACGACATTCCTTATTTCCTCTCGTCTGTTTCCAGGAAAATTTGGCCATAGTCCAAATATTCTTTAAAACTGAGAAGGCTCAAACTCATGACTTACTACCTGCATTAAGTGCACTAATAGAATTTCAACCTACTGCTATTGTGTTTATCAAGGGTTAATGTGTGTGTGTGTGTGTGTACATAGGTTGATAATGTGTAATAAGCTTTTCAAAGAACTGGGGGCAATATGTCAATCATAGAGGAAATGCAAAAATAATGATTCATAAAGAAAAGCAATACAAAACCCTTCTTGGACAGATCATATATTTCCAACGGATCGGATGGTTGAAGCTAGTCTATCCATGTTGTTTCTCTTCTAATCAAAATGGGGGAAATCGAAGAAAAGCAATTTCAAAATACTTTTGTTGATGTTATATTCGACTATTAGAGAAAGACTGGACCCAATAATTATTTCATATTTACTAAAGATGAAAATAGAACGCATTTTCTCCATATAGGGTTTACCAACATTATGGATTACCTGGTTACACATGGCTTAAAGCTGGGATCACCAGGAGAAGATTTTCTAAATTTGGCATTCGGCAAATACACGTCGAAAGCGGGCTTCACTTCATTAATCTGTATATCTCTGAGCAGGTTAATAATGAAGATATTCTCTTCTGATTCCCTATCTGAAACTCCGTTGCTTTCTTCTCTATCTTGAAGAGATGTAGAATTACAGGTCTTGTCAATCTTCATAGTCCAAGGAACACCATGCCGCCCTACAATGTACCCAAGGGACTTTAAGTGTCTATAAACCTCAAAAGATTCCCAACAGCAACCGCTCTTTCCCTTTGCAACCATCTCATATATATCTTTCAAGGAAAGGGTCATATCATTAACATCCAAGAGAAGTAATGCCCCTCGTTCAGTCAAAAACCTACAAATAGTATCAGATTCAGTAGAATAGGTGTGCATTAATAAGAGAAGGATTTGTATTTCAATCATTGGATATCAACTAGAATGAAAAATCAATAACTAACCAATTAAAACTTAAAGGCCACATTTTACAAGTAGTTTGGTACCAAGGTTTTAAATTTCAGCGAAATCTTCGCAATTTCGGTTCCGAGGTAGACCAAAACCAAAATCTCCAAAATTTTGGCTCTTTCTTCAATTCTTCATTATTAGTTAATGAAGAGATAATTCAAGCTTTGTGTCCTATTTTAAAGGCAAAAATTAAGATTCCCTTATCTTATGGAGATTATGGAGAGAGAAAGAGATAAGATTTCCAAAGAAATTTCACAATTTAAGAGTTCAGGACCTAAAAATTTTTCAAAATTTCGAAGAGCGAAATTTCGCTTCAAATTTCAATTTCAACCTGGACCGAAATACCGGTCGAAATCGAACTTTCAATCTTTTGTTGGTACTGATGTTTTTCCAATCACATTGGCATTTTGGTAAATTAGCGAGATTGTTTAAGTAGATGGATATGTATACATGCCATCCCATCCTAACCCTAACACACAATTCTATACATCACATAATTCCATAGAGATACGCACAATCCACCTTGAGGAATTAGTTCAGAGGTTAGATTAATCTCAATCTTCCACAGTACCATTTATGGTTTTCAATTGTATCCACCTGTATGCACTTCCAAAGACAGAGAAACAAGCTCGAACATCCAAGACATCATTCCTTACAAGTGTTGACAATCTCCTCTTGACAAGTTTTTTGCTACTAAGGTTGAGCAACTTGTCTTAAGAAGAGTCAAGTTCTTCATTTGGCACAAAGATTTTAAAAAATCCAATGATGAGTAACTCATTGTAGGTGATTTGTTGCTCGGTAGCTCAATGGTGTTCCTTTCAAGGAAATGGCAGTTCCTATGGCGAATTCTCCCGTTTGCTATGCTGTGGGTAGTTTGCAAGGAAAGGTATTCTCGTGTTTTTGAGGGGATAGAAGCCTCGGTCCCTAAGTTGGTCTTGAAAGTCAAAGCCTTGTTGTTTCTCTGCTCCACCATTTCCCCAGAGTTTAGAAGCTGTTTTTTGAGTCTTTTGTATTTAGATGGGATGATTTGCTAGGGGACTCTACTCCTATTGTTTGAGTGGGATTTTCCTCCTTCCTTGTTTGTTTTTCTAGGGATTCATCCCCTTTTTAATGAAACTTATCAAAAAAAAGGTAACTCATATAAGATAATCTTTTGGTTAAGAACATAAGTAGACTTAAATATTCTACCAAGTAACAAATGAGATTTAGCAAACTGAGTCCAAGAGAGAGTCCTTGTTACAAGTAGAAGTGGGATTAAAAATGATTGGCTGCAAAATACAAGATCATATTTGTTCAATCTTCACTTAAATTTGAGGTAGATTGCAAGTAAATGAATGTAGGCTGGATGTTATACTGTGATTATGCTTTCTACACAGTGCAGTGACTATTTCTGTAAGAGCTGAAATAAAGATAGTTCATATAAAACGTTAAACCTGAGGTGAAAAACTGAACATGCAGCATGGGAAGATATCATCTCCTAATTATCTATGTTTCGGTCCTTAGAAAATGACTCAAAGCACATGCCAAAAATATGCAGGGAAATAAGCTAGTATAGTAATTATACTTATTACAGCTTGCCAGCAAACCTAGGAGGAATGTGGACAATAAGCTTTGTATCTTCATCCACTAAATTCTCACGTGCCAAGCAATCTGATACGAAGAGGTCAAAACAAGACCTATTTTTGAAGCTGGAAACTGTAACTTTATTTGATTCGGATGTATACAACCAATAGAAGTGCATGTTTAAGAAAAAAAATCACAGCTTGAGATGCTAACAAAGAGCAAAAAAGATGATGGTGATGCCATAAGTTCTTGTTGTGATCGTAAATTGTCAAAAGAACCAGGTAATCCTTTTTTAATCATGGATTCTTAATTAAAAAAAATGTCTTTTTTTTTCATGGATCAGATGTAGATTCAAACATAGTATCTATCACCCAGAATCACTGACATTTATATCATGAATTATATATTCCAACAAAAACCAAAATGACAATGAACTATAGATCTCATTCCTAACCCTAAAAAAGGTTTGTAGAAATAGGATAGATGGGAACAATGCATGTTGATATGGTCCAAAAGTTGCAAAAAAACTTGATTTGATACTTGGCTTGGATCTACTAAAGCCGCTAAAACCTAAATTCACCCATTAAAAAGAAAAAGAAAATAACAACAATACAAATTCTAGTTGCCCACTAAGAACCATCTAAAGTGTCATTCAATAACAACATACTATCACAAAATATTTCTAGATCAGCCAAAAAGCTAAAGCTTAAATATTTTTAAATAAATATTAACTTTTAAGCTTTAAATAAATATTAACAAACGATAAAAAGAAGAGAATCAAATATAGAGTCACCTACAGGGCCTCCTCAATTGAGCAATAGACCTTGCTTCTACGAACTATTCCTGTTGTCGTCCACATTCCACCCTTCTTTTCTATAACCTCCGCCATTCCCATCTCCGCATCCCAACGAGCCTTGGATATGTCCTTCCTGAAGGAAAGAAATATCACGCAAGCAAATTTCAAACCAAACTCCTCGAAAAGCAAGCTAAATGTTTTTCTATCAAAAGCTCTACCTAAATTGTAACTTGGGGATGGAGCTAGACATATAAGGGTGTTCTTCCTCGTTCAAGTCTTGCAAATCAACCTCTGAATCTATTGTTTCGTCAGAAGAACTTGCCCAATCTTCAACCTCCATCACACCAATTACCAATAATATTTCTTGTCGACAATCCGCCTGAAACAATTTTAATATCTTTAATGAGCCACTAATGCACGCAAAATTAGCAATTAGTAACAAATGCAACTACCCCATTTTGTAAGGACCATGAAACCACCTCAAATGCTACGAATAAACAAATCTAAAAATGATCTAGGGCATCCTTATAAAATTGTTGATAACAAGAAAGAGCCCGAAGGTCAAGTTGTCTATTCAACTCAGTAGTTACTTGAATCAACTCAGATGGGTAAATAAAAGAACAACATACTTTTGGTTCTCCACAAAACAAGAGAAGTGTTTAACCAACTGGGAAGTGTTAAATACCCATTTACCCCAAAAGATCGACCTGTTGGGGAAAGGTGAAACAACTACGTATACAAACGGGTCATCGGGTCAACACAACACATGCACGGGAACACATCATCCGTTAACACCCCCCCTCAGCGGAAAGACACTCCGCTGGAGACTTGAAGCCACGACCTCTCCCAGGCCTTAAGGCTCTGATACCATGTTAAACAACCATTTACCCCAAAAGATCGAACTGTTGGGGAAAGGTGAATACCAACGGATCGTCGGGCCAACATAGCACGTGCGCGGGAAAACACCATCCGCTAACAGGAAGTTGGTCCAACAAACCATACACTCATTCAGGTACTTCATCAAACAAAGGACATGCATGACACGAACAAAACTATATTTCTCATTACAAATACAGAAAATCAAGAAGGATGGCATCACTCTGCACTATAATTCTGAGTACAAAGTACTACCTACTAACTACATTTTAGCTTACTTGTACTTCAAACACAAATATAAAAGTGATAGAACTACTCACCTCCAAGACTCACAAATATTGACATTTATTTCACAAAACAAAAAAAATATGAATCTAGGGCCTGTTTGGGAATCAAAAAAATTGGTCCAGCCAATGTTACTATAGTTCTAATCGTTTTGGGTAGATGTTGACCTTGAATTAGTTCCAATTTACATGTTGCTTGGAGGGTAATGTTTGATGCAGATGCATCCTGCCTTGGTGCTCTTGACCACATGGGATGAAGGATGAGAAGAAGAAGAAGGGCTTGTCTTTATTTTATTTTAAGAGTATTGTTGTGTGGGAGAAGAAACCTCTCTTATTGGAGCTTGAAGGCTCTATCATAGTGGTGTTGATTCTGCCTCACCAGTGTTGATTCCGGCATCCTTGGTGTGTCATATCCAAGGCTTTGAAGGAGTGATTCCTTCCCTATCCTCCTCTCCTCCATATTTCCTCTCTTCCTTCTCTTATTTTCAATATTATCCCCCCCCCCTCCTTTTTTTGATAAGTCCCATTTCCCCCTTTTCTTGCTTGTTCCTTTTGTGGTGAACATATACGATCTAGGATGGTTAGATCTCCCTCCTCCGTTCTACAGCAGTTTGCTATTAGAGCAGTAACTCTGAGAATTAAATTCAATCCGTTGCGCAAAAAAATTAAAAAAAAGGGAGAGAGAAGAGAAAAGGAGAAGAACCAACCTTTCCGTCGCCGTACTGTTCCCGTCTCTAGCTACCCTTCTCACTCCTTGCTACTGTCCATCAACCAGCCTCTGTTACCCTAACTCTCAGTGTACGAGAGAGGATAAAAGAGGTAGAGTACTGATGTCCCCAGATCGATCTTAAAATTTAATAATGCAGTCGAGAGGTGTGCCATTCGATTTCGGGGCCCTCTACTTGATGCCACATCAGCAGAAAAAGACGAAACGAGAAATGAAAAAGGGAAACAAAACAAATGAGAAAGTGAAGCAACATACACCTTCTTCTTACTCTTCCTTCGCTTCTTACTTCTCTTTCTTCTTCATTATTCTCTGGCTTTCTCATGTGCCATCGAAAATGTTAACTGTATATTTTAGTTCTTTATTTTCTTATTTAACTTTTTTATGATCAAATCTTTTCTCATGCTTGAATCATTTCATCATCTTCAATATTAGTAATTGTAGGTAAAATATAGACTGGATTATTGTTCTTGGATCTACTTGTCTCCATTGATGGTCCTTTATCTGGTTATGCTATTGTTTTCTTAGCAAATTGAATATTATTTGCAAGGAAAAGGTCGATTATGAGCAAAACATCCATACAATCAGTAGGCTTTTTAAAGAGTGCGCCACATGGCATTTAGGGAAGGGACAAACATCGACACGTTCGAAATAATTTAAACATCAAAAAATTAACGGATTAATTAAGCCAGTCCCAAGCATGTCATGGTAGTCTCATTAGTCATTGAGTGGAAGGAGCATAAGGATTGACTGATGTGTGAATGACGTGTTATGGATTTTCAAGGAAACCGAACGCCACCTGAATTCAAAGTTCAAAAAATGTATTCTTGATGGTTATAAAGTGAAAACCCAAATCAGCAAATCTTTGATGTCCCTACTCCCAGTAATTAAATTGAAGAACAAAGAGTTTTTGAGATAGAAATTCAAGACTATCTTTGAGTAGGAAAGAAACAAGGAAGAACAAACCCTTTTCACCTTCCAAAAAGTGGAGTTCATCATCTATATAAAAAAATGCACAGAAGTTCAGTGTATAAACCAGCTTGATTCATGATCAGGTGGCCCATGGGATTGCTTTCAATTTAAAAAATATCTAATTATTAAGATTATTTGTTGAAGCGTATTCTCAGGGTTATGATCATTCGTTACAATAAGGTTGATTTTATACATCAAGCATCAATGTACAATATACTGACAAGAGTTTTAAAGCGAAAAAAAATGGGGATGTACTACCTACCCATTAAAGACTAAATAGCAGCAAATCACAAGAATCACAATTCACAACAACCCATTAGAGAAAATAAGCCCTCTCTCTATTTTCTCTATTGCACTTCAATCCCTTAACACATGTTCTAATTCAGTACGAGAGAGAAAGACAGTAATTACTTACTGAGGCAAACGGTAGCAAGAGGAGGCGGCAAGAGAAAGCTGCAGGCGCCAGCAAGAGGAGGCGTAGCCGCGTAGGTGAGTTAGAGAGGGTGGGCAGTGCAGCGGCAGCAAGAGATGGAGGCAGCAGCGGCAAAGAGGGGTTAGACTTGAGAGAGAGAGAGTGGGCAGGGCAAAGAGGGGTGAGGGGTGAGAAAATTTTAGATCCAGAGGAATTTCGATGCAGTAGTCAGTTGATGCAGAGGACTATCACGGTCCTTTGCAATGCATTTTATTGGGCCCAATGCCCACTAACCGCGTGGATGTTTAGTAGGCCATGGTTTGAAAATGACAGTTATAACGAAAAAAGCGGCCGTTATAACGGATTGGGACCTCCCCCGTTACATTATATACCGTTAAAACGCCGAGAAAATAACAGCTGTTCTTTCCATTATAAAGGCCATTATTTTTCCTTTGTAACAAAAATAACGACCGTTATTTTTTTCAACGACTTATTTTCTGAAAAATTTTCGGGAAAAACGGCCATTATTTCCGTTATTTTCTATTTATGACAATTTCAATTTTCAAATTTCAAAATTTTAATTCCAGCGCCATTTTCCGTTATTTTCCTGTTATTTTTCATTTTTGCTCCTGAGCGGTACAATTCGTCATATGGACCGTTAGAACAAAAAAATCCAGTAACGCCCCCAGTCCGTTGTACTGTTATAATGGCCACTTTTAAACCTTGGTTTAGGCAACCACTTGGTAATATACAAAACAAAAATTAGAAAGGTCGTGGATTCCAAGAATCCAACGGTGGTTGATAGCACTGATCTGGCATTCTCTTTTTCACTTTTTGCCAGCGCTCAACCACCATTGGATTCATGAAATTCATGGCCAAGCACATGACTCCCGAGAGGGATTAGGAAAAGGGGGCTCTCGGAGCTTGAGCCAAATTAGTCTGATTGATTAGCTCTATCCATTAGATTTTAGCACATTTTTAGGAGCGATTCTACACGTTTGATTCAAGCATTTTTATTTTGGGAATTTTCGACGTACCCCCATGTTATCTTTGAAATTTGACATCCCCCCACCCAACAATTTGAAAAAGCTAACATACCCCCTATGACCACGTTGATTGTTATTGACCTGAATTGACTATCAATTTCTTTTGAAAGGACAAAGTTGTCCCTTTCTCCGAGAACAAGGTGGTTTGAATCAAAACCCTAAACCCAATAAATGGCTGTCGGCCATGAGGCTACAGTAATTCATGGTGATGGGCAGGTGCAACCTACCAGAGCTTCATGGTACAGCGAACTAAAATCCAGAATAGTAGATATATGAGCATTCTTAAACCTTAAACTACAATGTAACATACACGTCCGCACTTATGCGTGTGTCCCTACAGCTAGCCTTGAGGAGCTACTATTACTACTACTAGCATCAGCGAACTGTGGGAAGTAATGCAACTGAGCTGTTGTTACTCGGACATGATTCGCAGGTTCGACTTTCTGGCCTATCCTCTGATGCCATTGAAGATCTCCTTGTGCGGGATAATGTACCTTGTGGATTGTGGGCTCGACTCGCATGGGTTGGGAGTCAAAAATCCTATGGCTCCTATCCGGTGCTTCGATCATTGTTTCAATTTTCAATTTCATGCTCAGTTTGATAACCCAGATGTTTACCGGACATCTTGGAGCTTTAGAGCTAGCTGAAGCATCAATAGCGTATGTGGGAATTCAAGGTCTTGCTTATGGGATCATGGTATGCCCTCTTTTTTTTTTGTCTCAATCCCTACCTTTTGTTTTGTGACTATTGAGTCTTGTGTTTTTAATCCTATGGTCAATGGCACAGATGCTGTTAAGACCCAAACCAATACTCCAAGAGCACCTTGGTGATAGTGGAGCGGAAAGCTAAGGTCTTAACTTAGGATCATAACATTCCACCACCTTTTAAGGCCAACGTCCACGGTGGCCCACTCTAAGGTGGTTTTCACTCAAGTACCCCTATTTTCTCACTTTTTTTGTAAGTGTGTATTTTTTTCCAGTACTGCTATTTTCTCATTCTTTGAGCGAGCTCCTAGGTCGCCCCTTCCGAGACTGATCACAATAGGCCACTATGGCGGGCCCTTCATATCCCATACTATGGTGAGCTCTCTTTTTTTTTTTTTTTTTTTTTTATATACTACAGTTGCCTCTCCCGGGACTCGAACCCTAGAAGTGGGGTTGGCTCTAATACCAAATGTTAAGACCCAAACCAATACTCCAAAAACACCTTGGTGATAGTGGAGTGGAAAGCTAAGGTCTTAACCTAGGATCATAACAGATTTATGATGATGGGCGTTGCGCCTACCAATGCCTCATGGCCGACATCCATTTTATTGGGTTTAGGGTTTTGATCCAAACCGGCCCCTTTGTTCTAAGGTTGAAGAAAGGGGCAACTTTATCCTTTCAAAAGAAATTGTGAGTCAATTCAGGTCAACAACGGTCAATGTAGGGTGGACTAAGGTCATAGGGGGTATGTCAGATTTTTCAAATTGTGGGGGGCATGTCAAATTTCAAGGATAACCTGAGGGGGTATGTCAAAGATTCTCTTTTATTTTTTTGGGTACCAAACCAAAGGCTAGAAATCATCAATCAAGCTGATTTTTAGCGTGAATATCCACCAATAGGTGGGCTAAACATTCTTATGGGCAGTGAACCCAAAAAATGAGCTATGTAATAATGGCTTATTTTGTAAAATGGCGATGAGAATGGAGAAGATCATTTCCTCGGGACCATATGTCGCATAACGATAGGCACTACATTGGAGAGGTAGTGATTGGTGCGGGGTGGGTTTGTGGGACAAAATAGTTATTTTAAATTAATAGGGATATTTTAGTTCTAATCAAGGTTTAAAGGGGACCGTTATAACGGTATAACGGTATAATGGCTGATTTTTGGTGAGGATGATCTCCTCACCATATAGATCACCCCTACAAAAAATCAGCCTATTCTGAAATTTATAACCCCATTAGATGCGGTTTTCAAGTTAACGATAAAAATAAACGGTCCATAATTCTTCAACTTGTAAACCAGTCAACGAATATCAAAATGATTTGAATTTTTGTGACGATGATCTCCTCACCATAGAGACCGTCCTCGCGAAAAATCATCCCATTTCAATACTTCTAATTTATAAATTGGCCTGCGCCAATTTTTGTTGTCAAAAACATTGTATGAAATTGTTGTCCCCCAATCCTGACCCTAATATTATATAGAGCTTTTTAGCTTTACCCCCTTACTTTATTGATGCAATTTGCATCTCACCCAATGTTTTCAAAATATTTGCATCTCACCCTTTGACCATGGTCAACGTCATTGACCATAGACAATCTCCGGATGAACATCCCAATATTTTTTAAATGACTATAATGACCTTGGGTGAGACGCAAATATTTTAAAATATTTGAGTGCGATGCAAATTGCATTAATAAAGTAAAGGGCACAAGCAAAAAATCATTTTTTTTTTTTTTTTAAGTATTATGAGCTCAAAACCTTTCTTCAATTACTTGGTCCAACCGTAGGTGGATCTACAGACCAAAAATTAATCTGATTGTTAATTTTTAAGCATTGGATTAGAGTTGTTTCCTGGGTTGATTTTATTCGTAGAATTTGAGCATTATTTGGGGGTACAAAGATCCAATGGTTTGAAATCACTAGTCAGGCTGATATTTGGTATGTAGCTCCACCTAGTGATGGGCCCAACATCCATACGGTTAGTGACCTCTAAGAGTGTGCCACATGGCTCATATTGTGGCCCTTCGTCATCATTGAAGAGGGACATTAGCGTGCTTAACAACCTGTGAAGGTGACTTCATTTTATCAAGGTTTAAAGGGGACCGTTATAACGGATTGGGGGCGTTACAGTTTTTTCCGTTATAACGAAAAAAAAAAAAATGATTAGGGCCAAAAACGGAAAAAATAGAAAAATGGAAAATAACGGAAAAAAAAAGAAAAAATGGCGCTGAAATTCAAATTTTGAATTTTAAAAGTTAAATTTCAAAAATAAAAAATAACGGAAAAAATGTCTTTTTTTTTCACAATTTTTCCAGAAATTAATGGCCATTATTTTTGTTATAACGGAAAAATAACGGCAGTTATTTTTGTTATAACGGCCGTTATTTTTTGGACATTTTAACGGTCCATAACGTAACGGGGAAGGTCCGGAGCCATTATAACGGCCGTTTTTTAACCTTGGCTTTTATAATTCACAATCTTCCTAAAAATACAAAACCTGGAAAAAAACAAAAACCTAAAAAAAAATGATTTTTTGCTTGCCCCCCTTTCTTCATTGATGAAATTTGCAGTACACCCAATGTTTTTAAATTATTCGCGTCTCACCAAGGTCATTATAGTCATTTAAAAAATATTGGGATGTCCATCCGGAGACCGTCTATGGTCAATGACGTTGACCATGGTCAAATGGTGAGACGCAAATATTTTGAAAATATTGGGTGAGATGCAAATTGCATCAATAAAGTAAGGGGGAAAGCAAAAAACACTATTATATGTACAGATATTATATATAATAATATTTTACATCTATTCTACTTATTAATGGACGTGCCTAAAGCTATTTTCTATATTTTCAGAAGGGTCAAACTCAGTTGACAGATCTAAAATGACAGGGACACAATATAAGCCACGTGGCACACTGTTACAGGACTTGACCGTATGGATGTTTGTCCTATCCCATGGTGGACCTACAAACCAAAAATCCGCCTGATTAGTTATTTATAGGCTTTTTATTTTCATGGGATGATCTCAACTGTGGGAATTTGAGCAGTATTTGAGGTACAAAGATGCAACACTCATAAATCACTAATCAGGCTGATTTTTGGTTTGTAGGTCCACCATGGGATAGGATAAACATCCGTACACACTGAGTCCTGTAACAATGTGCCACCTCGCTTATATTGTGTCCATGTCATTTTAGATCTGTCAACAGAGCCTGACCCTTTTCAGAAATACCCTTATTTTTTCTCTTTTCTTATCTTTAATTTATTCACTTAAGAGGGGTTCTTCAGTCATTTTGTTGTCAAAGCACGCATCACCCTTGTGGCTCATTTAATACAACTCTCAGTAAAAAATATTAAAAAAAAATTCTTATTCTTAATATGATATTTAAATTTCTTAAATTTACAAAACATTATTTTTTACTTTACAGGGGTGCTTTGGTCATTAATAAATACACATTTCAACTCAATTTTGAAAGCATTTATTGAACTCTCAGGTGGCACTCGTGGGGAAAATTTAATGATGTTGTCCATCATCAAAGTAGTTGACAACAGATCCACAATGTGAGCCACGTGGCATTGTAATCATTGAATTCGAATACCCCAATACTGATAGAAATCCACAGTTAAAAATAAACCATGAAAAAGACTAATCCAAGGGATAGAAATTATAATCAAGATGAATTTTGGTATGTAGGTCAAACTAGAGATGGACCAAACATTTATACGGTTTGTGGTCTCTAAGAGTGTACCACGTGAAAGGTGCAGCCATGCATAAAATCCACGTGCATTGCACATGTACTATTAAAGAAATATATTATATCTATGAATATGTACGTTGATTATACTTTTTATATTTTGTTATTTGATTAAAAAAATTGGAACTTTTATTTATTTAAGCCAAATTTAACCGGTATATCAATCAGATCAACTCAATATTAGACCACCCCGATCCCATTTGACAGCTTATCGGGTTGGGTTTAGACCTAGGAATCATGATCCAAAAAGTTATTGGATCTGTTGTGGATCAGCCTCGATCCAATACGAATTCAACCCATTGACAGCCATACGTATCAAGTTTCTTAATTGATCAATGATGGCTTGATTTAGTCAAAAGGGGGTCAACGCCACAAAATGAAAGTTCAAGGGTATCTCAAATATTAGATATTTTCTAGGGGTGAAATAGGTCTAAAATGCCCATGAAAAAAGTGCTACCATGGATTAAAATGACAGAGCTCACCTGCTCAACTCATGGATTTTACTAAAACCAGGTAAATGCACCACACCACTATGACTAAAGAACCTTTAAAATTAGACCCAACCCATGGTCTCAATTTTCTTGGATTCTCCGCAAAAGTCTCCTTTTCTTTTTTTATTTATCCCCCCGTTCCATACTTGAAGCTTTTTTTTAAGGAACCTCCATCAGCAGCCCATACTTGAAGCTCAGATTCACTTCCGTGCCTGTGATTTCAACCTCAACATCTTGCCGTTATGGTTGATTTCATCTTTTTAGGAGTAATCTTCATCTGGGTATTCGTTTTACAAAAAGAAATCTACATATAGGATTGCTGTCAATGGATTGGGATCGGACCGAATCATGTTGATTCCAAACCCGATCCAATAGCTTATCAGATCACGATCCCAGATCCAGATCCAATCCAGTGGGCCCAATACCTCGATCTAGACCCGATCCAATAAGCTCCCAAAATTTACCAGATTGAATCAAAAAAATGAATTAGAAGGATGACAAAGCTGCCAAGTTCTTAAGCGAAATAACAAATGTTAAAAGGAGATTTTATCAACATGCATTTCATTGATAAGCCAAATAACAAATGTAGGGTTATCAACATGCAATTCATTGAAGATAAAGTGTAACCGTTATCATCATTCAAAAATTATCAAGGAGTGTAACTATCCTGTCAGTCAGGGTAAAGTGTCGAGGGGTGTAGGAAACCTTTAACATCAGCATCTCATAACCTTATCCGAAACATTTAACAAAAGGTAAATTTCTTCTGCTCCTTCCTCACCAACAAAATGTCCATCATGGGCATCAAAACTGTTTTCGACTATTTTTTTTTTGTACAGAAGCGTTACAAATATTGGTGTAATATAAGTTGAAGACAGTACCTCCTCCGTGGAGAAGCTGATTGTTTCATAGGTGCGAGCATTTTAACCTGCCAATTTCCACTCGTTTCATAGGCTTCGGGCAACCTTTTCATACAAATCACGGGGCCAATTCCTAGTCATATTGTTCGCCACAAAATTTGCAATCTGCAAACAGTCCATCCATTATGCAAGTCACGTGGCCGGCAAAGAGTGAGGGCAAGCAGAAACACTAAAGTTGTTTTAAATTACCACTCAACTTTTACCAGAAATACAAAAACTTCCGTGAACCCAAGAACATTAATAGAGGCTAACATGATTTCAAGCACACACTAATTAAGATTAAGAGCATGGTTTGAAAAACACAGTAATAACTCTGTTACGGTCAAACCATAACGCTCCGACCCCGTTACATTATTTAGAAAAATCCGCTAAAAATAAATAAAAACAGATTTAAATTATAACACCTATCATTCTGTCCGTTAACCATTATTTAATAATCGTTATTTACATTTTATTGAATAAAACTGTTCTGTTTGAAAGTCTGATGTGACTCGTTATAATGGCCGATTTAAAGAAAATAACGTTAACAGCCCCTTTTAAACCTTGATTAAGAAATTTAATTGTACTTAATCGTCAAAAGCATAAAAGATAAAACCACTTCAAGCTTGCCCCAGTAGGATCTATAGAAAATTCTATAGTTTTCTTGTGTAGGAGATAATAACTATCGACCATTAATATCGACTTGATGTTCATCGGTTCAAAATTAATCACAAAGCAATATTATGATTAAGCTTAGATGAGTAACCCATTTAGCCTTGGCATTTTGAACATCAAATCTATTTCACTATTACAGACAAGAAGCATGTTAGTTATTATTGTTGATGTAATTAATGTACCCGGGCTAAGGCCACTGGGGGTCGCAAGCCGAAGGCCACCGGGGGATCGGGGGGCGGAGCCCCTGAGAGGAACGAAGTTCCTCCCTGGTCCTTCGGCGGGGCCACCGTACAACGTCCGTACGTTTCTTAGGGGTATTTCGGTATTTTTGCTCTTACTGTTATATATATATATATTAGGGGACGTATAGAGAGAAAGTTAAGTTGCTCCATACGATTCCCTCTTTCTCCCCAATTCTTCTCTTTCCATGAAACCCTAATTAACTAACAAAACGCTTACAGTCTTTGCAGAGTGGCTATTGGTTTCAACAGAGAGAAGGAATACCGATAAGAGAATGTAACCAGGATCAAAGATAACACAATAAAATATTGGCAATTGGCATACATACCTTAGTCCGCAAGGCACGAAGTAGTCCATCAGAATCTGTCACATTGTCCAGACAACTAAGAGCAACCTTTAGGAGATCTGGCACACAAGCTTGGACATGGGGAGATAAATTGTGGAACACATCAGCCGTGATATCTGGTGCTCGTGGATCTAATGGGAGGAAAGAGAGCTTGGTAACCTCCCTCAGAGCATCGGCATATTGACCGGTTCTAGCTAACTTGTGGATAAACAATACCGCCTCAAGCTGTCTTAACACAGTTTGTTGCTCCAAAATATGGTCTCTTTCTTGAAGGCTGCACATGGAAATTTTGAGTGATGTTTTAGGCCGGAAAAAACAAATGGTTCTCAAAAAACGTAGTGCAAGATTACCCATAAAATGTAAAGCTATGATATCCACAAATAAATGAAAATCCAAAAACAACAGTGCTTTAAAATAAGAGAGAGCGCACTGTGTACGTAAAGGCTTTTGTGCAAGTTTGTCAAACTCATCTTATAGATGAATTTATGATCTTGAGAATTCAAATTATCCTGATGGTTAGAACAAGGAGTTTACCCCTTGACACTACAATTTTTTTGCAATGACTGCTGCAGAAGGTTCTTCACCCTCCAGCACATTTTCAACCAGTTGAGAATTCAACCAGACTACTTTTTTTTTTATAAGTAATTCAACCAGACTGCTTGAAACCATCAAATCCATTATAGAGCGATAATCTAAGCAAAAAAAATAACCCAGCAGCCCAACTGCATTGTCACGGCATGAGCAATTATTCTGTTTCAAACGTGCTTACCAAGGCCTCTAAGGAGTACAGAAATTGGAGAAATATGGCTGATGAATCATGAGTCAGATGCATGCTAACATATATACCTTCAAAATATAATGCCATTTTGGTTAACATTGAGAAGTATAAGGAAACAAAATGCAAGATGTGTAGAAGACCTGGCTTCAGAAGAATATTTGTAAGTCTCCAATATCTCGTTGCCGGAATGAATGAGACCAGCAGTCTGGCTGTCACCATCCAGTCTTCCACGTGAGAGAGCACAAATCGCTTCTGAGAGGCACTTATTAATCGTCTCCAGTGCCATCGAAAAAGCCCCGATTCTCTTGTGAATTTCTACAGACTGAAAAGGTGCGAAGTATGAATAGTAGTATAGGCACAGAACCAACAAATAAGGATGAGACACAAGAACATATAAAATTTAAACTACCCAAACTAGAAGGAAAAAATGTAAGATTTCAGGATGAAGTGAAACAAGTTACGAAAGAAATGACAAGACATTCAGGCATATAAGCAACCAAATGAAGCAACAAGATGACTATCACAGATGATGGCCAATGCAAACACTGAGAAGGAATTCCTGGTTGTCCTATGTTATTCAGACCCCAATCAGAATAAGTAATTGCCATTTTATTGAGAAATAGGAAACTTAGAAATGTAAACAAAAAAAATGTCCACGACATATTTTCTTCAGAGATGAGGATATACTTAAGCAAGTATAAGAGGAGTAACAAAAAGGAAAGAGTAAATAAAAACCTAAAAATACAGGAAACTATGCTAAACCCAACAAAAGAAGAAGAAAAAATAGAAATGCACTGATGAGGTCACCAAAAAAAGCAAAACTACATCTAAAACACCGTCCTTAATCTGCAGACAATAAGTCTGTATAAATGGTGAAAAATGACTGTGAGTGATAGGTAGAAGAAAACTCAGAAGAAAATGATCCTAGTGAGTCAAAATCTTCCTGACGATGTTGCAGTCAGCTTCAAAATGATTGGTGAGTTTATGACCATGCACTGCGCAGTATGAAAGACACTCCTATTATAACGAAACATGGGTGTGGGAAGCAAAGGAAAAAAAATCCAATGTCACAAATGTGATCCAGATAGTGACCAAGAGGTTCCCTAAATCCTAATAAAAAAAATTAAAAAGAAACAAGAGGTACCCTGAATGATGTCACCTTTTTTTTTATTAACTGTTCTGTATTGTATATAAAAATGAAATATACAAAAGTTAGGGAAACGAATTTCCTGTATATTCTATGTACGTTTCTTGCCAATCCACTAATTTCATCTTCTTAAAGTAAGAGGAGTCGACCTCTAAATAACTATCATGCTAGCAATTATCCAAGGACCCTCCCCTTACCTTCTGCTGATTTTTGTACTCAACAAATCCCCTTTGACGTACAACAGTATTTCAAAACTGTCCTTGAAAACTTGAGAGACCTTGTGGGAAGGTCTGCCTCACTACAGAGTTGATAAATTCACCCCTATCATACCAAAGAAACTCTGAAAATTCCTGCCAATCCTGGCGACCCAAGGACACCCATCAAGAATTAATGAGCTTTACCCATTATTCATTCAGCTTCCTCTAAGAAGGTTTGCCTCTCCGTTTTCCTCCTGCTGCCATAAATAAGTTTGTCCCAATTGCCTAAAAGGTCCATCATTGATACCCCCATTGAATTCCTTCAACATAAGGGCCCACTCACCATAGCAATTCAAATTTCAAGATTAGATTGGATCTGATCTTCAAAAATTCCTCTATTCTCTCCTCCCGCAAGCCCCCACAGAAGGCAGAAGGGAGAATCTTCCGCAAAACTTGGCCTCAAATGCCCAAAGGTTAAAAGAAACATCGTCAATCTTGCATATCCATTATCCAAGAGACATCATAAAAATTAAAAAGTCATCTGATCTGGTGATGGATTATACAAGAAAGTAAATCACACACACACACACTCCTTTGATTTGCACACACACACTCTTTTGATTTGCTTCTATGTTAGTGCCCTTGCAATCATTTTGAAACAGTTCATCGCTTCGTTCATTCTCTATGCATTCAGAAGTAAGAGAAAAGGAAAAGAAGCTCAAAAAAAACAACTTAATCTTGGATTCCCAGCACAGATCTTTCAAATCCCAATCAAGGTCCAAGAAAAAGTTAAAAGTTGCAATTCATTCGATTCTAGCAGGTTAGCAGTCCTTGTTCTATCAGGTTAAAACCGAACCGACCCAGTACTGTAATTGGATTTGGATCATGTCAGGTTGGTGGGAATTTTTCTTCCCTTTATTTTTCCAGCGATACATAGGTTGGTAGCAGTTCCTTTAAGGATCTTTCGGGTCAGTATTGATTTTGGGATAGCTTCCGAATTGGAGCAGTTAGCCTTGGGTCTATTCAGGTAAAACCCAGATCATAACAAACCTGGCCAGCGGTTCCCAGTTCTCACCACTAATTTATATAGCCAATCTGTATCAAGGTGGAAAACAAGCACCACTGAGGAACATCAGAAGTCCACGGCCAAGAGAACATCAAACAGATCTAACACAGCCAAAAATGAATATGCCATGACAAGCAATATGAGAATCACAAGTAGTACATAGTACCATTAGGAGGACAAGCATCAGATTAAGTCCTTCCATGAGCTTTGGAATATACATCAGGCAAGAAAAGCAGATCAGCTTCTAATTTTCTTATACTTTGCATTGTTTCCGAAAGCAATAGCAATGATCTTATTTGAGCTCCTGCAATCAGGTACCAAGCATACTTATAATTCTAAACCGAGATAACACATATCCGCTCTTGGAAGAAGCAACCTCATCACCTAGAAAGCCACCTAGTATAAAAGTTCCCAGTAAATAAGCTAAAGAAAACCCACATACCACATAAGATAATCGCTGCACTATAAAAGGAAAATATTTGCTCAATTTTCATGTGTATGATTTTCAAGTGCTCTTGCATGTAGTTGAAGCTAATTAGATGACATTTTCAAGTGCACGATTTTCCATTTCTCAGAGAGAAAACTGTCGATTTTGAACATTTATGAAGTATAAACAGCACTCCAGAAAATATGTCAATTATTGAATAAGAATAGTAGTAACAGTTCATAACTCTAAAGAGATGATTTCCAAATCTTGCGACCAATTCATGAAGCAGACAAAGCTAAGCAATCCACAAGATCATTTGCAACCCTTAGCATATGAGACTACGCAACAGTCCATCCTCTAACCAATAATATGCTTAAGTAATTCAACTTTTCTAATATCAACAACCTTGAAAGTTGACAATTTGAAATCCAATGCACCAACGCCAAATTGAAATAATAAAAAAAAGGACAATAATAAGAAAAGTCTTACTTTTTCATGCAACCCAGCTTCCTGACATTGGCGAGCAGCTTCAAGCAAAAATTGTTGTTGTGCTTTCCTATCAGTCAAGAATCTTCTGAGTGCACCTTCTTCTCCAGCACCTCTTAGACCCAGTAAAAGAGAAATACCACCATCGCGTAACAGAAGCTCAGTAAGAAGTTGTTTCAGCATCAAGTGTCTCTGCCTTTGCTGATCACTGTTGCCTTGCCCAGTCCATGACAACTGTCCACCACCCATCGCAGCAGCAGCTTGTGCATAATATTCCAATGCCATTGAAAGATTACCCGAACGTAAGTACGCCGAACCATACTGCCGAATTATGCTAGCGACTTCTGCAAAAGAATCCATCACTCCCAGCTTCTGGCCAGGCCCAGTACCTTCAAAAAGGACCCCGTGGTCTGCTAGCACAATTGAAATATGGACAGCATCGATATTTAATCCTTCATCTCCAGTTTCCTTGGATAAGTAGAGTATAGCTGGTAGCAATTGGATGCTCAAAAGCAAAACATAAGGGTACACCAAAGGATCCTTCCCATTTTTCGTATAATATGAAGGCTCAAACTTATTTAGGTAAATCTGCAGGTCATCTAAACTGTATGGCACCAAGCCCTCATTCAGGACAACAGAAGAGGTTCCACCTGGACAGTCCCGGACTGCTGACAGTTTGAACCACAAGAAGTCCTCTATCGTATTGAAAAGTGTGGGTAGATCTCTAAGCAACCGGTCAATCTGTCTGCGAGAACCAGATATAATAGCATAAAGTAGCAACTTTTTCTTGTCGTATCCAGCTCGACCCGCTCGATCGCCCATCCTCAACATTTTCTCACACTCTTCGGAAGCAGCAGCAGCAGTCTCTGATGATACCATACCTCCAGTCGTAATCCACTCGGCCAGCTGCCATGAAGGAAACCATTGAGTACACTAATACAAGGCATTAGATAAAAGCAGTAAACCATCAGTACCTGAGGAGCAAATTGGTGTGAAACACGAGATGAGAGAGCAACATTTCTTGCTTCATCATAATAGCCAGTTCTCAAGCAAAAATAAATCTGTACATAATCAGAAAGAAAGAAAATCAGTCTCAAATACAGTTGTTCCTTAAAATTATGCCACGGAAAGAAACAGTTGACAAGAAGAAGCAAAAGTACATATGATATTTAATTGGAAAACTGGATATGTCAAGAAAATTTAAAGCATTTTTATTCTATATCCAGTTTCTCTGTCCAATGGTGCATAAAAAATCTTCATAAGCAACCCAATGATGAACACAGGCAATTATTCCCATACTTTTTCTATAGATTGTTAATAGTAAAACATAGAGGAGGGCCTAATGAGAAGGCAAGAAACTGTTAGAACCAACATGAGGCAGATTCTAATTTTCCTACAATCATAAAAACAACAATTCTCCAAATTTAAGAATCTAAACTCTGGGCTCAAAGCGATATATCTCTATCTTGAAGATAGTTGGGAGTGTCCCTGATGCAGCACGTGAACCCGTTCTGCAAGCGGAGAGGGGTTTCGGTGAAATCACTCCATTGGGTTGAAGAAATCACTCTTCCCTACAAGACATCACACCATGCATTTTTTGGAAATTGCTCCTAAAATGAATTTCTTCATTAATCAAAATAGTCTTCATATTAAAAAACAAAGATTACACCCATATTTATAAAATTCCCTAATCTAACTTCCCTAATTCTAATCAAACTAAAAAAATAAACTCCTACAATTCTACTAATTTAAAATCCATATAATTTCTAAGAAGAAATTTTTTAGTGTTGTCCTCTTCAGCTTTGTGAATTATGTGGAGTATGTCCCACAATTCCTTAGCCGTCTTACTCTTCTTAGAGTATTGGTCATAGACAGTGTTCAACATGCCTTTAAGGACGTGATTACGACACATGTAATCATCATCCATCCACTTGGTGATTTAACCATTGATCGGATCAACCATCTCCAGTGGAGTCTTGTTATCTTTAGGCTTTTCTGGACAAGGTCCAATGTAGACATAAGCAAGACGGAGTTGCCTCGAATTAAATTCCATTTTAGAACTCCATCTCTAGAAGTTCTTCCCATCAAAGTGTTCAAAATTAGGATTCTTAACCGCGGGAACACCGGAATGCGATGATGAAACCATGTAACTACCATCTTCATAGAAACCTATGTGAGGTAGATTTTCCTACAATTCTCAAAATTTAAGAATCTATTAATTCTGGGCTCAATGCGAGATATATCTATCTTGAAGATAGCTGGAGCTTCCCTCACGTGCAACTGGGATTTTCCAGCAACACCCCGGGATACAACTAGCCTACGCTCAATTTGAGTCTTGAAGAGGTGTACGACTCTAAAGAGAGTGTACAAATCTGTCTGATTACCCAATTTCTGTTTAAGAAACAAATCACTTTTCTATTTTAGAAAACAATTCAATGACAAGAAATCAGTTAACGAAAACCGTTTATCAAATCAAAGCCCAATCAAAGACTGAGATCGAATAATTCACAATACAATGACCATGAAGAAAAGCTCTGTTCAATAACAAAGCAAGAAAGAATAAAGAGGGAAGAAGGTAAAAGAATGGAGTTAGCAAAACTCCGGTCCGACCCGTCTTGGAATTGCTCTCTGCAGACACTGTTCTCATTTTATCTTTATGGAGTTAGAATTTTTTGAGTTATGTTCTCTCTTCTCTGTTCTTAGAGTTCTTTCTGACTCTACACCTAGATTCTTACAGACCCAGTTGCTAGGTATGTTTTCATGGATACAGCTGTCACATAGCTGTCGTCCAACAACACGTTTGAGCACATGAACAATCACTCTACGCATATCCAGTTACCTCAAGAAAGCCAATCTAACACCACGTGGTCACATACGAGGAAAAGAAATCAAGCGAACCCAATAACAACTCTGCGACAATGCGTACGTGCGAAGTGCACCCTCAATCGCCCCTTGCGCCACCATATGCACACACGTGTTGCGCGATTGGGGAGGTTTGATCCCAAGACCTTTTCCAAAATCACCTCTTTAGAAAAGTGAAACAACAAACAACTATGGTGCCAACTCACATGTTTGTGTTATGAAAGTAAAACTATAAAATTAATTATGTTCTTGAAGTTTTCAAAATCTTCCATATTTGAAACATACCTAACAGAAAAACAAACTGCCAGAACAGCCAAGTCTCAACGAAGACATGTTAAGAAAAATCAGTCTGAACAAACAACATACTCAAACCATTGACAAGTTGTGTGCTCAGTTAAACGCCCATGAATGCAGGAGGCTTCATGCATGAGAGAGAACTGAATTCCATAAAGATTCTTCCTCTCCCATGTCTTTCAAGTACAACATTTAGTTTCCAGATAGTCACATGTACGTTGAGAATGCTTAATAGTTGAAACGAATCACTAGTGGTGCAGTGAAATGCAATAGGTTTTAAGGAATCACATGATTTTACTAGAACATATAGTTGTAGCTAATGAAGTGACAAATGATTTGGAGAACGGAAATAAAAGATTAACTAAAAAGGAGAGCTTGTTTAAAGCTCATTACAAGACTGACAATCAATAATCAAAAATCAGATTGATCTAACAATATATAATCAAATGGAAGGTACCCTAAGGGCAGGTTCTCCGTTAAATCTCCTTATCATTCGCTATTGGGTCGATCCTCAAGTGCTTTTCCAACCAACCGAATATGGAAAAACGCTATCCCTTCGAAAGTCACTTTCTTTGTCTGGTGCGCTATGTTGGACAAGGTTTTATCGGTGGAGAATCTTAAAAAGCGAGGCTTTCACATGCCCAACAGATGTTCTCTTTGCTACCACGACGAGGAAACGAGTGACCATTTATTCATCCACTGCAGCGTGACTAGGAGGATATGGAATGGATTCTTGTGTCTATTCGGTATGTCATGGGTGCTTCCCAAATCGGTGTCCAACCTATTTACAAGATGGTTCTCTAAAGCCTTTTCCGCTAGAGGTGGCATACTATGGAGGCTCATTCCTTTCGCTATTTGCTGGGAAGTATGGAAAGAGAGAAATCTCCGTATATTTGAAGATAAGGAGGCAGAGGTGGAGAAGATTATCTTGAAGATCAAAGCTTCAATGTATTATTGGAGTTCTATCACTCCCGAGCTTCAGCGCTTCAAATTTGAAGATTTTGTGTTTCATCGGGATCTTTTGATTTCCTAGTGTAGGTTTCCTTGTTGGGTTGGGCTTTTGGCTTTTTGGGGCTTCTGCAGCCCTTTCTTTGCTTCTTTTGTATAGCTTTTGAGGGCATTCTCAGCCCTGCTTTAATACATATCTTTTACCAATCAAAAAAAAAATCAAATGGAAGGTACCCATGGAGGAGAGTGCAAGTAAAAAAATTATAGATATAGAACTAAGATTGAGAACCTGCTGCCAAGTTGTATCAATGGGAGGCTGCCTACGAACATCGCCTGCATCAAAATCTAACACCCCATAATCCCTTAAACGAATCTGCACAAAAAATAATGGGAACCATGAGATAATTAGCCTCCAGAATCACTACATGTAAACTCATTCCAATGGAATCTGGAAATATGGTCACAAACCCGAAGAAATGCGCGAACCCTTTGCAAGTTTCCAACAACCCCACCAAGGGCGGCCTACAATGAAAACAGAGGATGAGCACTACATGACTTGCTTCTGTTCATACAAGGAGACAAAATATATAGCTGTTTAGAGCAGTAAAAGATGGCTACGGTTGTTTCTTCATTCATTTCCTAATAAAGAAAATCATATAAGCAGGGCAGTTAATAAAATAGAGATCAGGTATCCAGAATCACGTGTGCCTTAAGAAGAAGAAAGCTGCAATGCAAAGAAGTAACCAAGCTCCTGACTACTTAGTCATCTAGAGTGAAGTTTTTTGTGTGGACGGCGATCTAAAACAAGATACTTACAGTGGACGGTGGACCACTTAACCAGTAGAGGAATGTCGCTGCCAAACAAATGTGTGCTTTGCGCCAAAGCAAAGTCAGTGGATCACATGCTTGTTCATTGTAGGTTCACCTCGGATGTGTGGCAGACTTTTTTCAATCTCTTCGGCATTCCTTTCGTGGTTCCACAACATGTTTGTGGCTTCTTCCAAGAGGTGGCGGAAGACTCCTTCACTGACGCAGATTCTCCCGTTTGCAATGTTGTGGGCTACATGGAAGAAAAGGAACCGAAGGATTTTTTTTTTTTTTTTTTGAAAAGTAGAACCAAAGGATTTTTGAAGGCAAAGAGAAAGGCCTCCATGAGGTGATCCTGGATGTGAAAGCTCTTCTATACCTTTGGTCTTCTGTTTCTCCTCTTTTCAAAGGATGCTTTTTTGAATGCTTTGTATATAGTTAGGCCGAGTTATTAGGGGAACTTTCTCCTCCTTGAAGGAATTAGTTTCGCCTGCTTTTGAGTTTTTTTGGGGTTTTCCCCTTCTTTAATGATACACACTTACCAAAAAAATAGATTTGAGGATTTTTTTTTCTTTTAAATTTTGGGGAAACCAAAAAGAAATTTAATAAATCTCAAAGAAAAACTACAATTGAGGTGCATGTTAAGCTTGGATTAAATATGTCATAGATCTATGGGTGATCTACTAGATCTATAGACCTGTGTTATTTTTTGAAAAATATTTTAATTATTTATAAACCAACAAAAAACGGGCAAAATTACACTTTCACCCTAGATGTACTAATGAGTAATTAGTGAATGATTTATATAATTCATGGAAAACGTGTCATTCAGTTTATTTTTTTTATTTTCATAAAATAATAATTTAACCAATTAATATTTTCAAAAAATGATAGCTAAATATAAGAAGTTAGCTATTGCTTATGAATAACATGCATGAATTGGAGGGAATGCCCCTCAATGTTTACAGTTCATAACAAGTTTCACTTTAAAATAATTTACATTATTAACAAAATGCATATAAATACTAAAAAATCTAGAAAAGTGTCATTTAATTCATTGGGGGGTATTTTATGTGTTTGTGTATGTTTGTTGCCTACAAGACTATCTGATTAGCACAACATGCCACCATGATATTGGGTGGTAGTATAATAACCTGCTTTCGGGCAACTGCCAACAATGAAAGCTTAGTTACACAAAGCGGGAGTAGGTGCTGGAGCGAGGAAGTGGGTGTTTAAGAATATATACATATATATTGAAGTTTATAATGTTATTTTTGTGGTGGGATACATCATTTTCGTAACTTCTTAAGTTCTCCACAACATAAGAGACTCATTGAGCTTGTTTCCGAAACTTTTTGTGAAATACTTCTTTTTCAACAGATCAAGAGTCTGTCTTGGTAAGCTTCCATTTTTTTCATCTTAAAATGGCGAGTCTTAAGCTCTCAAAGCAGAAATATTGAAGCCTGGATCTAGAGAAAGAGCGTCGCCCCACATAGGAGTTTCCTACAACAATGCGTGGAAGTACAGTAGTGTGACGAGAGCAAAAAGTTAGTGGGATGACAATATTAAAAGACTATCTAGTGTAGCTTAAGATTAAAAGGTGGTTCCTTGTGTGGTAGAACTTAGTAATTTTTTTTATAAGTTGTCGTACTTAGTATTATTGTACTAAACACCATACTTTAGCTTGTCTAAGAAGTAAACATAGTTTAGTGTAATGCATCTTAGTGTAACAGTGCCTCCCAATACACATCAATGAACAAGAGATTCGTTCTTTTTACGATATATGTGGTGGGGTCATTTAATTACGTTTAAACCTTCAAATGAGTCTTAAACCTCGACATCTAAGGCTATCCTTGTATTCTCCTTTTGTTTCGTTTTCAATAAATTCATGCTCATCAAAACAAAACAAAAATCTTTAACTGAATCTTAGTGCTTTAAACTTCTATTCCAAAAATGCAAAATCCCCATATCCAAAAGAAGAATGATCATCTCAATTAGTGGGATTTTTCCATCTTCTCTTTATTAATACAACACTTTCACTCATAAAAAAAAGACCATGTCAGACAGTACGTATGTGTCGAACACCAAATACCCCTGTCCATGTCATTGTTACACATACAAAGGCCTTCAGAAGAAACAACCAGTAACAACATACAAACTGCAGAAGACTAATTGAAAATGAATTGGCAATTGCAAGGACAATGAACAAAAGCGCATTATCCACACAATGCATACAAAAGGAAGTGGATAGATAAAAGTCAAAACAAAGAAGCATGTTGTATAATCTAGACAATTTTTCCTTTTGATCAGTAAAAGATGTGCATTAAAGAAGGGCTGAGGTAGTCCCAAAAAACTAACGACCAGCAGTAAATCCTTCAGAACAGACATTTCAATAACTGCAGAACAAAAGTGTTACCTGTGCAGGGTGACTTTGGATTGTTTCTAGGATATACTTTTCATGTCCCCATTCCAGGTGTCGCCTCGCACCAATTACTAATGACATTTTTCTCGAAACGTTGCGATGAACAACTGAATCCTCACCCGTTAATGTCTGAAATAAATAAATCCAACAATATACGACTTCCATTACAATTATCTATAAAAAAAATACATAAGAGAGGCACATGACAAAGGAAATAAGTTACAACCTAATTCCCACACAATCACATCTGCCAAAAAATATACTTAAAACATATAATTGGAGAGTGTACCTGAATCAGGTGCCAGATCTTCTGCATGCTAACAGATTTTCCACCAGAAACGTCAAGGCCCAAACCTTCATAAGCACCCTTTAAAGCTGTAGCAGGCTAACAAAAAAAACAATAATAAATAAATAAATCATGCTAGACAAGCAAATTCTAATGAGTTGAGTAGACCACAAGTGAGTCAAAGTAGAACATCTCATGTTCATAGTGTGATTTTGCCTAAAACCATTGAAGAGAAAAACATAGCACGTGCATGAATCTCAGAGGGGGAATGAATGCATAAAAGCTGCTACTGCACTCCTGAGCAGTCATCAAGATGAAAAATATCTATTTGAGGCATTACAGAGATATCAATTAGTTACCAAATTAAAGAATAGAAAGGTCAGTCAGTCAACCAGTCCAAAACTTAAATGTCAAATAACTCAAAGAAAGAGAGGGCATTTTTTTCAATAAGGTGCAATAAGGACTTGGTAGTACTAAAAAGAAACAAGGCTTACTTTAAAAGGCAAAGCACGCTCTCTCGCATCGTTGAGATTCCTCACAACATCAGCATAGACCAAAGCCTTTCTTTCAAGGACAGGTTTGTTAGCTAGAGGCACAAGCTCCATATTAGATGGACCAGCAGAAACCTGAGGGCTAGAAGACATGGACAACATTTGACCAGGACGAGTAACCCCAGTGGCTACAGCACTACTGTTCGTCCTAGGTAATGTTGAAAGGCGGCTCAAGCTTTGCAGGAAGTCCCACTTCTCCTTCTGCCAATCCTCCTGTTAAAAATTAAATGCTACACGGATCAGCACTGAATTACTGGAGCCAAAATGACTCCCCTCTTTTTTTATCATACAATAATATATTTACCAGCAAGACATTTATTACAGGTGAATCATTCAATATTTCAGAAAACAATTTCATTGGCAACAACTAAAAGATAAAAAGCTGCTGGGGCAGCAATATTGATTAACTGTAAAGAATTCTATGATGCCCTCCTACTTTATGCAGTTATTCTTTTCATTTTTCTAGATGGCACTTAAACTATTTTCTGATCGAACAATTACATGGGCGTTCAGTTGAAAACAGTTCTTATCAAAGCTTTCACAGGAAGTACCACAGGAAGTACCAGATTGCCACCCTTATTTTCCTGACTCATTTTCATCATCAAACTTATCCATCACTGCCTTTGGCTAGGAAGCCATACTCGAGAAACAATGGGAACACATGGAAGTTGGAGAATAATACAAAAATATTATATCCGTATACACCAGAGATATTCAACAAGAAAGCAAAAGATACAGCTTCACTAGTTGTGCTTGAATTCACATAATTCACCAGCTGTAGCATCATGGTACACCACTATACCCTCTTTACGTCTCTACTACATGAAATGTAATGCAACTAAAAATAGTTAATACTAACAAGATTTTGCAACTGACAACAAGAGGTATCACAGAGAACTTAATTTTGCTAATACAGCAAAATTGTATAACATAACGCCATAATGCTTCTGAGAAATAGCTTCCATCCCTGCAGGGAATCACTCTGAAGAAAAAAAAGTTCGTAAGATAAGAGTAATTAAAGCAGAAGAGTTCTTTTTTGTTTTTTTATTTTATTTTTTTGTGGATCAGTAACTAGAAGATTGTATCAATATATAAACAAATATACAGAAGGGAAAAAGCATTCCAAAGACAGAAAAAGAAATAGGCATATCCTATCACCAAAACCTCAAAGGGCTACAACCCATGGATAATATGAGGCCAAACTCCCACAAAATCCTCATGCGCCAAGCCTTCAAACTCCTTTAAAATAGAAACCCATGCAATGATGATTCCCCCGACCTCTGAACAAATCTGAGGCTCATCTCGACTGAGATCGTCAAAGATATGAAGATTACGTTCCTTCCAAATCCCCCAACACAAGGCGAACGGGAAGATTCTCCAATTTATTCTTGGGGAGAGCCATGTTTAGACAAAAAAAGGAAAGGAAGAAGCTCCACACCACCTGGGCAATATTGCTGTGAATAAATAGATGATCGACATTTTCTTCACTTCCCTTACACATGACGCATCTGTTAGGAATCGTCATATTCATGTGATTAAGATGGTCTATTACAACCGTCCATAAGAAGGCCTCCACTCTAGAAGGAACTGGGTGCCCCCAAACAGCCGCCACCGGGTGTTTCTCACCTAATAGCCCGGTCAGCTGAAAATAAAGGAATCTCACTGTTGCGCCCCACCTGGGGGTCTTTAGCGGGGCCACGTGGGAGTCTTTAATGGCTGCGTCCCACTACCCATGTGGACTTTTTATTTGTTTTGTGTGTGGGTTAAGTGGGTCATCCACTTAACCCCACGATTTCTCCTTTGAGAGGTTAAGTGGTGGACCCACTTAACCCACTATTAGGACTTTGTGTTGGAGTGGGACTCCTCTATGTAATCTAATGGGACTCTCCCATTTCCCATCTCTTATATATATGAGTGAGAGAGAGCTTGAATATTAAGTTCGACTCTCTCTCCTTCTCTGTAATCTCTACATCTTCATCCTTTTCCCTTCTCTCCTCTCCATATCTCTTTCTCTCTTAAATGGACCCCCAGCAGTCACCCAATGCAGTAATAGCTCACTTGGCCAACCTGGTAATTGTTACTTCTCACGTTTCCAAACAAGCCCCTAAAATTCAACCTTACCATATCTCTGACAAAATAAAGCTTGACAAGCAATTCCATAAGCATTGAAGGACCATGAAAATATCAAGTACAAAAAGTTATAGAAAACTTGGCCAAATAGCCTTGTACTATGCAAATAATTGACACACCAGGTAGCCTAAGAACAGTTTAAGTGAAAAAATATATAAAGACGGCAAAGGGTAGCCTGGGCTAGCACCGCAACCCTCATACTCTGTTAATAAATAGTTTTTGCCATGTGGACGCTCAGGCATGAATTTAAAATTCGGTCTTGAGGTTGGATCGTACCAAGCTGAGACCAAGTCTGGACAGCCTCGGCCGGAACAGAGTGAAAAATAAGAAGAAAATACTGTCTAAGGCGAGTCAGCATAATTGTACTATGTCTCAGTACAGGGTGGTCCTGAGTTGACTCAGGCGATCCAACTCCAGATTCTCCAAGACATAAAACCATGCGCTCAAGGGGCAAAACCGGACCTACATCTGAACCACGATGAATGACAGCCCTTCAATTTTTATATTAAAAAATAAATAAAAAGAAAGAAGCCCACCTCTTTTTTCCACGTGACAGAGGGCAAGGCAATCTTGGCTGAAACTTGCCACATGGAAAGGGGTGTGGTGGTCGAACAGGTAAATCCCTTTGATCCCACCGCATCAGCTGCCACATGTAAAAAACCTATCTTCCCAGGGAGTGAAGTCTATTATGTCCCCCCAGACCACACTTCTTCTAAGAATACCACCTTTACTACATGTACAGAAGTGTCCATGATACCCCCAGAACAATTATAAAACGACTGCAACATTAAAGTACTACTAAGTGATACATAATGGGACACAAAGAAGACATCAAGTGTAGAGAATATGACCAACACAACCACTCTCAAACTGAGGCTAGCATGTGACAATCTTCCAATCAAAAAAGCATTTGGATCACACCATGACAGTCAGCAACATCAATGTTGGATGATCCTATCGGCAACTCTACACTTATTTCCTTTATCATGTGAAAACATTCTCAATAATGAGAAGTAAGTTTACAACATGTCCCATTTGGAGGAATGACAATGTGTACAGAAAATTAGACATAAAATGTTCTCATATCCTTAATTTTTTATTCTCCTACCACCAGATTTCCCCCACCCACCCCCTTTTTATAATGTGTAGTGGAGACGACAGCTTTGCTAGAAAGATTAAAAATATTTTGGTCTTTTAGCCAGACGCCTTTAATTATGCAGCAGATTCAAGCAACATTACTACGTGGGTTTTCTAAAAATTGGAAGGGCCATGGAGATTGGCAAATATCATCGATCACATTAGAGATAATAATAGGGATTTTAACATTCTGTACATGCCAAATCGTTGGCCAAAGGTGTTTTAGGAAGTCAATGTATAGAGGAAGCTCTTCTTCACTCAATAAAAAAATTTCTTATCACCAATCCCTAAAAAAAACACTCAGAGATTCAAAGTTCAGAGGCTGCTAAAATAGTGGAATAAAAGCAGATACATTGGATCTGCAAATCATGCATGGACGTGGATAACATGCAGATGCCAGGAAAAAAAAAGAGGGGCAGAGATGAAGTGAAAGGAGGTCAAAAAAAATGCACAACAGCTTACCAGCCAAAAAATTCACAAGAATAGAACGTGAAATCACCCCATAATTATAAGAAGGTAAAAACTTGCAATGAACATGAACCAACTGAAGCATACCAACCTCCAAAACATGCATCATGTAATCATTAAAACTTCTAAGGTTATCCTTCTGAGCTTCCTGGACAGCCGAGACCATGGCCATTTCATGAACCTGAGATGCAAATATTACAAAACACCTAAGTCAAGGCTGTCAGTGTCCATCATATTTAAACCTAGATGCAGGAGTAAAACAGACATATAAGGGAGAAGTAACAGAATGGAAGTGTGTTAACTAGAATTCAGAACACAACAGAATATCATGTAACCAGTTCAGAAAATTTGCTGGAAAATGCAGTAGCAGCACTCTGACAGCCTACTCCAAATGCATAACTTGTTGTGATCATGAAAAATTAATGTAGCAACCAGAGTGCTAAATGGGAAAAAGACCAGTAGTATTTCAGCAGTAGAGGAACTTCAGCTTTTAGTTTACGTAACTTCTTAACACCCTTCAAATGCATTTAAGGATTACCACTACAAGATGTAGGATAAAGTCTGAAATTCAACATCTAGGATTCCTAAGGTCTGGAACCTTGCTAGCAATTTGGCATATGGCAAAAATTCAGTACGGAGAAAGTTCGATCATAATTCAGTTTAAGATTCAAAACTACGGTCAAAAAATATGGTGAGAGATATATTCGTTTATAATATGGTTCCACTTTAAAAATACGAATTCAAAAAATTCGGCACACATACATTTACACAGAGATACTTTCATACTTTATATAGTAAGCTAGAAGAATGCTCGTCCAATAAAATTTGCTAAAAGAATGATTAGATACTTTATTGCAAAGGTGGTTTTGTAATTTGCTAGAAGAATGAGGGCATTTGGGGAACTAGGCAGCACACAACCAAAATGGACTCTTATTTAGAATCCAGTGTAGAATGAAAAGCAAAGAACGGGGGAGATAAAAAAAGATGTCCCTTATCAAATCCACACTCACCTCCTTATTGTCCATTGCTACGTTAGAGCCGAGAGGAGCACCAATACCTCCACTAGTCTTCTTGTCCACTTGAACTCCTTTCTTCTTCTTTAAATCTTATTTCTTCCAAATTCACAAGTATTCTCTCTCTCCCACTTTCTGTCTCCTCTAACTTAGTCATTACTAGAATGGTGCTTTTAAAACCTGGGCTTCTTCCATGTTCTACTCTGATCATTGAGCCATGGATATAGGTGGCAGTAATGGGGGAGAGGAAGTGAAGGTTTGAGAAGAGCCTTTAGGGAAAATGATTTCTAGAGCCGTTGCCATTGGAGAGTTAGAAGGTTTTGTGGCGAACCCTGGCACCAGGGTCATCTCCCACCTCCAGTTTGCAGATGACACCCTTGTGTTCCTCGGATCCTCCACCCCTCAGTTGCGTTTCTTTAGAGGGCTTCTATGTTGCTTCGAGGCAGTATCGGGGCTTAAGGTCAACCTTTCCAAAAGCAAGGTTTTCGGCGTGGGTGAGGTGGAGAACAACCTAGAGCTGGCTAGCATCTTGAATTGTAATTGAAAACTATTTAGGAGCCACTTATCGAGTGCTTTGAGAAGAGATTGGCAGCATGGAAAGCTAGATATTTAGCGAAAGGGGGAAGACTGGTGCTTATTAAAAGTACTCTATTAAGCTTACCGATCTATTATATATCCCTCTTCTCTATTCTGAGTAGTATCGCGTATACCCTAGAGAAGATAATGAGGGACTTTCTGTGGAAGGGCAGAGAAGGGGACATGAAGATGCATCTGGTCAGATGGAGTACAATTTGCAAGGTTTAAGAGAAAGGGGGTCTGGGAATTAAAAACCTCAAAGCTATGAACCAAGCTCTTCTGAGTAAGTGGGCTTGGAGATTTCTAGTTCCTGGCGGGAGGTCATAGCCGGAAAGTATGGAGTCTCCTCTTTTGGGTGGTTCAGCAGGTCGATTCGTACCAGTTACGGGTGCAGTATGTGGAAAGGCATTTCCAAGATTACTCAAGACTTTGACAGGGGTGTTCGCTATGTGGCGGAATCTGGTAATCGGATTAGATTTTGGGAGGATCTATGGTGTGGGGAGGATCCTCTATGCGTAGACTTTCTAGAGTTGTATTCTATCTCTGAAAAGAAAGAACGGTCTATCCAAGATTGCACCCATTCTGGTGGAGAGGTGGTAGGTTGGGACTTGGGGTTCAGAAGAAACCTCAACGATTGTGAGATCGAGCCTCTATCTAGATTGATCATCCGCCTTCAGGATATCCATCTCCTACCCCTTGGTCAAGACAAAAGGGTGTGGATTTGGACTAAAGATGGTTCGTTCTCTTTATGAGTTCTTACACTCAGGAGGGCCTAATTTCCCTGCCTCTTCGGTTTGGAGTTCATCTGTTCCTTCCAAGGTGGCTTTTTACATTTGGGAGGCCTCTCTGAATAAGATCTTGACAGTGGACCATCTGCGATCTAGAGGTATCATCATTGTAGACTTTTGCTAGATGTGCCGTCAGAGTGGAGAAATAGTTGATCACCTTTTGTTACACTGCGAAGTGGCCAAAGAGGTGTGGTCTTCCTTCCTTAGAGAGTTTGGGATGTGCTGGGTTATGCTGGGAACTCTTATGTCTCTGATTCTTAGTTGGCGGACCAAAGCTTTCTCCCATAGAGGCTGCATCTTTTGGAGGATGTTGCCTTTCACAATTTTTTTTTTTTGATCGGTAAAAGATAATATATTAGAAGGAGGGCTGAGGAGGCCCTTAAGAACTATACAAACCAAGAAGGGTGAGGCCGAAGAGAAACAAAACCAAAACAACCACACGCTCTAAAGAGCCACACTTAGAAGATCATACGGTCCCACCGGAACACAAAATCCTCAAACCTAAAACCCATAAACTTGGGAAAAACAGAAACCCAGTAATAAAGCTTGGCTTTGACGTTCAAAAAAATCTCCTCCATGTTCGCCATCTTGTCTTCGAACGTTCTACGATTTCTTTCCTTCCAAATCTCCCAACATATGGCGTACGGAGTGATTCTCCACAGCTTGCGTCCGGTATTGGAGAAGGTCTTGACTTTCCAACCCACAAAAGTATCGAGAACCGAGAGAGGGAACACCCACGGAGTGTTGAAAAGTTGCAGAAAACGTTCCCAAATACCTTTTGCCACAATGCAATGGATCAAAAGGTGATCTATGGTTTCCTCTTCTTGCCGACACATGATACAACGGTTCGGGATGTGGAATCCTCGTTTTTTCAGATTCTCCACTGAAATGATCTTGTCGAGCATGGCGCACCAAGAGAAAAAAATGACTTTAGAAGAATGGGAGTACTCCAAAGAATCTTGCCTGGGAATCCTATCTGTGGGGGGTCTAGAAGAGAGGAATAAAAGGATTTTACCGAAAATCTCCCCTTAGAATCATGCTTCCACCACCTTCTATCCTCTACTCCCACATGGAGGTGAACCCCCACATGTTGCCTTTCACAATAGCTTAGGGCTTGTGGAAAGAAAGGAACAAGAGGGTTTTTGAGAATAGTAGTGAAGATACAACCTCGATCATCCTTAGTATTAAAGGGTTATTATATTCGTGGTCCAAGGCATTCTCGGTATGTAGGGGCCTCTTTTTTTAGGACTTTGTATTCAGATTGGACCACTTATGCTCTAGGGATTGAAGTCGTTTTTTCCTATCTGGGCATAGGGTTTTCTCTCTTGTTGGGCCGCCCTTGGCTCGGGAGGTTAGCTCGACCTCTTTTAATCAAGGCGCTTGTAAGCTTTTCCCGTTTTTAATAAAGTTTACACTTACAAAAAAAAAAGGTTTGAGAAGAGTGAATTAAGTTTTTTCTTAATATTAATAACCATATTTTTCCGTTTTTAAAGTAATTTTTAATAATACATAAATACGTGAATTATACGATTTTAATAAAAAAGAATTCCAAATATTTCATATATTTAAAAGTTTATGGCGATATAAAACATTTTTCAAAATATCATATATTTTGTGTATAATACACGAATCATTCGCCGAATTGACTTAATATTGGAAGAAATTAGACTAGGGTTAGATTTTTTTTTTTTTTTTTGAAACCGTGTGTATCAGGGCCTACTAGGGTTAGATTTATGAATAAGATAGCTCTAGGGTTTTTGGTATAATCTAATTAGGAATATAAATCAGAGCAAATTCCAGTATCTTACCATATCATTCTCGAATGTCGAAGAGGAAAGAGAGAAGATAGCAGACTGAATCACACAGTCCAGAATTAGGGTCTTCAAAATCTCGCCTGTGACCCCTAATTCAAAGGGATTACAGTCCCATCAATCAGCTGAGACGTCACATCTCAGAGAACAGCAACAAAGCAGCCAAATTTTAAAAATTAATTAAAGAACCTTTTATGCACCATGCATTGAAGCATTACAATAGATATTTATAGATTGTGGGCAGCAGCAGCTTTAAAAGTTCCTAATTCCTAAACCAACTAACAAAACGAAGCTAATTATAGCTTACTGATTCTGAACTCTAGTAACTTGCTTCATAAGAAACTAAAGAAGTCCGAAGTCTCTAAGCTACTTAAAACAGATACCAGAAACTCAAAACAGAAAAGAAACTCGTAACCGTATTTAGGAACTCCAAGAAAACAAGAGATCTAGACAAGTGCCATGGAAATTTGCGCACAGATGAAGAGCCATCTTTATCAAATATATGTTCTCGTGGACTAAATATGGTGATATTCTCTGTAATATAGACGAATACAACAAGGTGAGAATGAATTTATTGATGATTATACAAATAGTTTTACAACTTTAATGACTTTTTTATAAGCAAAGATATTTATTAAAGAGAAGAAAGGGGGGAAACACCCCCACTATGCAAAAAGGGAAAAAGAAGATAAGTGAGGAAGGTCCTCACAAAAATGACAAAACAAAAAAGATGAAGATCTACAAATAATCAATTACAATTTCTTTTTTCTTTTTCTTTTTCTTTTTCTTTTTCTTTTTCTTTTTCTTTTTCTTTTTTGACAAGTATCAAGTACAGTTTTCTCCCACCAACTAAATGTGAAATTTTCAAAACGCAGCCCCTTGACTCAAAAAATGTTAGAAGACCAAAAGTAAACCATTGCTCTAATCTTCATAATGACTGAATCCATCGCCTCCTCAAAAAATACGACCATTCCTCTCTTTCCAAATAGTCCAACACACGGCAAAGGTTAGTAACTTCCAATATATATGGCCTCAAGGACTGAAAGTGTCAATGTACCAACGAAGAAAGAGCTCAGATGCTATTAGGTACAATCTAGTTCGTACCAAACACATAAAAAACTACAATGGATTGGTCTTTTCTTATAAAAAAAACTATATGAAAATGGGTTAAATAGATCAAATATGGGATTTGTGGTGGTTTTGAGCTCAAATGGGATGTTTCCTACCTTCGATCAAAATGTTTTTATAGATGTCGAAACATTTCAATCGAAATAATACATATTTACATTGTCAATTGATCGAAATTTACTGTTCACACGAAATATCTCGACATGTATGGAAACATTTCGTGCATGTATTCTTTCCTGTCAGTAACATAGAAAATGGAAATATTTGATAATTTTGCGTAATTTATTTCCTTGGTTTAGGTTAAGAGTTAATTTGAATCGTAGGATTTTAATGACATTGAATGTAGGTATCACAGTAAATCCACGTGTGCAAAGTGATGTTATTCTCCACAAATCAGAATCATAATGCTGTAATACGAAGGTGTGGAAGCTATCATAGAGATGCAACCACAGTTGAAAAAGTTTAGTTTTCATTTCTTTGGCCCAAAATGCCCAGATTGTGTGGGTGAATGATAGCAACACCATAATGTGCGCTTCAACTTGAGTACATTATTTCAGATCTCATATCTTCTTGAGTTGTTGGTGTTTAAGATTAGCATAGAATCAGATTCCCATTTTATTTCTGGGTGCCTGATAATGTGAACTACTTTTACATTTGGTTTAAAAGACACAACAAATTGTAGCTCTTTTTATCATATTGCAGAAACGATTTTTTTTTTATAAGATTATGTCCTTTATCACATATAAACACTAATTTCTTACACGTAATGCCCTAACAGATAGGCAAGTCTGAATGGATAAATACGGCCACACAACTTAGCATCATTGAGTACTAGAATTTCATGAAACTTAAGCAACTTCATCTGAGATAGTCAAAGTAATCTATATAGTAAGAAAGAAAAAAATCACAACCAATTCTGATGAAGTAGTGATCTAAAAAAGAACTTTTTGGAATTCTAAACAATTAAAGTGTAAAAGCTACCTGCTGCAAATACTCCTCAACACTTGTTGCCTCAGCAGGGAAGACATCCTCAAATGTCGTCTTCAAGAAAGCAAAAAAAAAATGAAAGAAAGAAAACAATTCAAGAAAAATACTTGCCACATAATACCTATCAAAAAAAGAGCTAGCAAAATAAGACAACCATGAGTCCTTAACTTCAAGATATGTCATAGAAAAGAAGATTTAAAGAGCATCGGGAAAAACAACAGTTGCATATTGCATTAGATCAGCTTGACTGCAAAAAACTAGCTTACTAATCAAGAAATTGAACTGTAGTCTCAAATTATCTGGGAACCTAATAACATGATGAACTAAAACAAAGATATCTAGGAAACAATAACATATCAATAGTGATTTATCACAATTTATGCCAATCCTCAGAAAATTATATGGTATGTCTGTCATTCTTTGTAACTTCTAATTTCACTAATCAATCAATTCATAATAAAAAATAATAATATGTTGTGTATTACCCAAGCTGTAGAAAACGTATAAGGATCAAAGGTTTAAGCATTATTTCAAGTACTAATGGCTGGCACAAAGTTTACAGTTCAATCGACACTGACAGTAAGTAATTTTTCATTAAAATTCCATCTATCCAGTAGTCCAAAGAACAAAGAGTAATCAGTCAGTAAAAAAGTGAAAAGTAATAACAAGAAAATAAAATAACTATTAAGAATTAGAAAAGACTAAGGCCTGCCTCCACGTCGACCACAACTATAGATGAGTACCTACTTTTTCACAGGTCTGGATACCCATGAACACAAGAACCAAACATTATTTAAGACACCAACTATAGCCAATATTTCAAGAACGAAGTTTAAGAACTCAAACCTAGTTGAAGACTTGATCAATGCCTCAGTCCAATTCAACTCAAGACTTGGTTAAGTACTTGGTCCAGAGAATAGTTTTTTAGCTAACTTATTTTAAACATTCAAAATGTTAATTCCAAGTTCACACTTCGGCTTAACATTGTATATTCGATAAATCAGTTCAGAACTTTACATTCTCATAGATTCATAGCAAATTAACCCATCAAAGTACTGGTTGCACTTCGAGAGAGAGGCAGACCAAGGGTATGTAATGCGAGATGTGACATGGGTCGAATCCACTCCAATTCTTAAGAACTTGAAAATGTCTGGGAGAAACTCAAAAATCACATTTTAAGGTTCCAACCTCAAGGCTTTCTGATTTTTGGAGAAAAGGGAACGAAACCAAGACTTAAACCTGAAAAAAAAATCATTAAGACAATAAAACTAAGTGATCTTTTTCATATGCTTGGTAATGTTTTTGTCGACTTCAATTGCACAAAACTCTATTGTTAACCAAGCAAGTTGACCTCCCAAGTATACTTGGAGCTGGGGGCACTTTTGTTGCCAAATTGCCATAAAAGTAATAGACAAACCGTGTCAGCTAAGAATTTCAGATATGATCCAAAATCAAAGAACAAATTCATAACTCAAAAGTACGATAGAATTGTGCAATAGCATATCCAGCATTACAGAAGGTAACATTTGTGTCCCACTCCATATCTGTCAAGTAACTGCAACTTAAACTAACTCAAGGAATTAAAGATGACTAGTATAAGTCACTCAACTTCTTAAGTTGTACCAAACCCATTATACCTCTGCTTAAAAGTGAATACAACAGTTAAGAGGTAGAATTACTCAGAATAAAGACTGTACACATTCCATTCCGATGATGTATTCGAATCCTCGCTCCAATTAAAGAAACTTCGATCAAATTATCATCGCAAAGCATCAAATAAATGCATAATGAAGTACAGAAGTGATACCCCACCTTTAATTCGAATGACTTAAGATCCCGTGCAAGTTGCTCCGCATTTATTCCCTCTCGCGCGAGTAGCCTGTTCAATCAAGAAATGATGAACTCAGCAAAAGAACTAAAAACAATAACACTGATGGCCCTTCCATTTTTGTACCCACAAGAAGCTGAATTGAGGATTTTCTCGGATTAAGATCAACCATGTTATCGATAATGAAGAATGAATCCAATCAAACCTATTACGAACCCTAAGTTCGTAATTCGTGCGTGCATGATTAAGTATCCAATGAACAGTACCTCGTGGCGGCAATAGATTGGGCAGGAGCTTCAGTTCTTAAGGTTTTCGCCTTGAGCTTCTTCGACAATGCTTCTAATTGATCTAGGTTTCTCTGCAACAATCAAAAGTGTGAATCGGAAGCTCAGAGCGAGAAATGAAAAAGAAATTATTTTGAAAAACCTAGAGATGTAGAACTGAAAATAGTGAATGGAACCTGTAGGGGAGGGAACTGTGCAGAAGGAGCAGCTTGTTCAAGAAGCCTCGATGATGAATGGAGTAGATCAGTCCAACTGCTCATGTCTGGCTCGGTTGCCATGACTGCGACTCGAAAGAGAGGGAGAGAGTTCGGAGCCCTAATTTAAATGGAGGGAAAGCGGTAGAGGTAGAATATCAAGAGTATAACTGTGCTGACCGATGTCCGTCAGCACAGTTCCTGACGGACCACATTATGATCCACGTGGATAATAATTTTGACTTAGAGTTCTGTATCAAAATTTTGATGCAGAAGTCCCTCAAATTGCAACGTAATAGACTTGTGCGAGCCCACTTGCCACTTGAATGTCTGGCCCACACTATGATAGACCTACACACTAAAATCAGCGTGATCAGTGATTTCTAGCTGTAGGATTTGAGCACCTTTTCATCATGGGCTTTATGAACAGGCCTATGAGTTGGTTCCAAGCTCATGATGAAAAAGTGCTCAAATCCAATGGATAGGAATCACTAATCACACTGATTTTTGGTGTGTGGGTCCACCAAGATGTGGGCCAAACATTCATGAAGGAAGTAGGCCCAAAAGAGTCTACTACTTGGCAAATTGAGGGACTTCTGCATCAAAAGTTTGATACAGAAGTCGGTATCATAGATTTTTCCGTATGGATGGTTGGCCCGTCCCTCGGTGGGCCTACATACCAAAAAAAACAGCCTGATTAGTGATTTCAAAGCGTTCCATGGAGTCGTTTTCATGGGTTGGTTCTAACCGTGAACGTTGAGCATTTTTTGCGGTTACATGGGGTACAAAGATCCAAAGGTTTGAAATCACTAATCCGCCTGACTTTGGTACGTAAGTTCACCTCAGAGAAAACATTCGCTGGCCCAGGGTAGTTCAACCTTTGAAGTCCCCCTCCTAAAATATCCAACAAGTACCCTTTGTTAACCACTAACCAAGGGGTAGTTCAACCCATGGTTTTAAAAACGGCCGTTTAAACGGTAACGCCCCAAGTCTATTTCCATTAAAACCGTTTAAATATATTTTAACGTTTTTGAATTTAAATGGCCGTTAAAATTGTTTAAACAGCTGTTAAATTCTGAAAAATTTTGTGAAAAATTTCATATTTTTTATTTTCAAAATTTGAATTTCAGGGCCATTTTTTCCGTTAAAATCTATTAAATTCTATTTTTTTTCTATTTTTGCCCTTGGCCGTTTCAATCCGTTTTAACGGCCGTTTAAACGGTAACACCCCCAGTCCGTTTAACAGTTATAATGGCCTCCTTTAAACCTTGGTTCAACCTTTGAAGTCCCCCTCCCAAAATGTCTGCCAAGTACCCTTGTTAACCACTAAGGAGTTGTTAACCACTAAGGACTTAACGTGGGTTGAGTTAAGGGATCAGTGTACGTCAGACACTTTGGGTGGGGAAACTTCAAAGTTTGAAGTCCCCACCCGAAATGTCAGGCACATACTCCAATTCCTTAACCCAACCCGCGTTAAGCCCCTTGTTAGTGGTTAACAAGGGGTACTTGTCAGACATTTTGGGAGGGGGACGGACCAGCAAAATTTTTCCCACCTAGAGATGGGGCAAACATCCATAGGTCAGTGGGCTCTAAGAGCATGCCATGTGGCTTATACTGTTGTCCGTCAGTTGATGACGTTGGTCAGCAAAGTTCTACTCGAATATTAGAAAGGAAAGGCAGCGTATTGTGTCATGGCCTTCTGAAGTCAGAAAGTTCGTAAAATCAGATAATTTGGTCACTGACGAATTTTCTCACCGACAGCTTATGAGCCATGTGGCACTCTTATAGACCACTGACCATTGGCGCATCCCTAAGTGGCCCTAAGGACCAAAAATCAGTCTGGTTGGTGATTTCTAGCCGTTGGATATGAGTACCTCAAATTATGCTCGAATCCAAAGGTTGACATATGCTAATTAAAAACTCAATTTCAATAGCTAGACATCACCATTCAGGGTGATTTTTGGTCTGTGGTGGGTCCAATAGCGGAGCCAGGAAGGGCCCAGGGGGGAGTTCTTTAAAAGTACCATTTTAAAGAACTCCCCCCAACTTTGAAGTTCTTTAAAATAAAAGAAAATTTTACTTTCAAAAGTACCATTTTTCCTTTGATTTGCCTCCCCTGGTTTTTCTTTTTGGCGGTTTTTCCCCCTAGAACATTTTTTTGTGATTCCATACGAGCACGCAGTGATCTCAATGTGGAAAATTTTACTTTCAAAGTACCATTTTTCCTTTGATTTGCCTCCCCTGGTTTTTTCTCTTTTGCGGTTTTACCCCCCTAGAACATTTTTTTGTGAATCCATACGAGCAGTGATCTCAATGTGTGTTCCATGTGGCTCATACAACTGTCCGTCACATTCGTTCGTTAGGAAAGACGACCAGAAGCAAAGATTTTCTTACAGTATTGATGAGTAAAATAACTTTGTGAAAAATATTTTATCAAAAGTTGCTGACAAAAATAACCTCTGAAAAGAAGAACCCACCAAGATTAGAAAATATTTTGACATGCAAATTGCTTGATGCTCAATGTGTGTGCCCAAAAAATGCCATGGAGAACAATTATTCAAGACCATTGACCAGATATTTTGTGGCCCATCCTTGCTGGTCTGTACACCAAATATCAGCTTCATTGATGAACTCTAGCCGTTGGATCTGGTACCTAAAAATGCTTGAATGCAACGGCTAGGATCGCTCAATCCAATGGCTAGAGATAACCAATCAAGTTGATTTTTGTGTGCGTATCTCTTATTGTATAAAAAGTGATCATGGGTCAAAAAACTTGTCTACTAGACACAAGTCTGAGTATGCAATATACCCAATTGGACAGTCATTCGATTGGCCCCAAGAACCCGATTGGACAGACACCTGATTGACAGATGCCCTATTGGTTCGATATCCAATTGTGAGTAAAACTTATATGCCCGCCCACAATATGAGCCATGTGGCATACTTTTAGAGGACTCTGACCTTATGGACGTTTGGCCAATCCCTATATGGGCTTACAAACGAGTAAGACTTCTGCCCTGTCATCGACAATGACTTATGACGGGCACGTGGATTCTAACCAATAAAGAGTAACTTAGGTAAGATTTAACGGACGAAATTTTCTTTCCACGCCACCTCACATCCCTGTTTTCTTTTCGCTTCCGGCGACTGTCAAGTTTCTATTTTGGGTCGGTTTTTATTTTTTTATCCTTAATACTAATTACCTATTTTTTATTTTTGTATCATTAATACAAAAAGAACATGTAAGAAATGGTTTCATGGTGAAATTGTGCGAGTTGAGTGTCGTTAGCAGTGAAATTTCAGTTCGGTCATTTTTTTCTTGATTGAATTTTCTGATTTTTTTTCTTTTTAGCTTTCAAATAATTACCTATTCGGCTTTTCGGATTTGTGGTAGTTGAAGTCATAAATTTTTATATCTTATAGCAGTTTACAGTGTGTGAGTTTAAGTTCATTTAATCTCTTCAACTTGTTGTGAACTACGAGGTATAGGCTCTGTTTGTATCTCCATTTTTAAGACCCTTTTTTTGAGCAAAAAAGTTTTTTTTATTCTATGGTGCAAAAATGGCAAACTGAACAGGTCCTTTAGTATGTTCTTAATCTTCTATTATAAGCATTTTCAAGCTTCCAATGTTTTCAGTTAAAATTCAGTGATCTTCACTAACTGATGAAAAGTTCATCCAATCTGTGGTTCAGAGAGAGAGGGGAAAAAAGTGCACACACATAGCTTTAAGGATTGTTTGGATCGCCATATTATTTCAAAAATAAAGGACTTGTTTGATGTAAAAAAAAAGATCGTATAATATTTTTATTTGGCGCAATTAATGGCGTGCCAAAGTGATATAATCTCCTGTGCATGTATGACAACTAAAAAAGTGTTTAGATATTATATCACTTTTTTTGCGCAATTAATGGCATTCCAAAAGAAGTGTTTTTATTTGGCGTAAATACTCCTATGCGCATATGACAACTAACCAAAGAAGTGGAAGTATGAATAATTACTTGATGAAGAAGTATTTCAAATTAACTTGTCTTTAAAAGAGTTTGTGCATAGATATGAGGATGCAATAAAAGATAGGCATGACCAAGAAGCATTTGAAGACTTCGATTCCAAGCAAACAACACCAATCTTGATGTCAAAATAGGCTTTGGAAGAACAAGCAACAAAGATATACACAAGAACAATCTTTGAAATTTTTCAAGAGCACGTGAAAGAATGTATTGGTTTGTTTCAAGAACTGGTTGATGAAGACAGAACACTGTTCGCATATAAGGTAAAATCTTATCATGCTATGGTTGGTGACATAGTTACATTTGACTCCTCGAACAAAACAGTGAAGTGTAGCTGTAAAATGTTTGAGTTTACAGGGATCATAAGTTCACATGCACTTCAAGGTGTCCATATTAGACAATTGTTTGAAATGCCATCCCAGTACTTTTTGCATAGGTGGACCAAATATGCAACATCCAATTTTGTAATTGAAGAAGGAAAAGCAACAAAAGTTGATTGCCATCCATCATCGCCTTCAAGATACAGTGAGTTGTCCCACATAGCCTTAACACTAGTTGTGGAGGGTGCCACCACTAAAAGTCTTATTCATTTGCTAAACGAATACTAATGCAAGCGTTACGGGAAATCGACTTCAATCTTCAAGTTGATCAAGATCAGTCCAAGCATGTCGACGAGGTCAGGCATGAGAATGATGGCATCATGGATGAAGCAAGTGTTGCGGGCCAAGCAAGGATCATAACACTAGAAGATCCACACAAGAAAGCAAAAAGGAGTGGTAGATTTCGAGGAGCTCTAGAGAAGGCAAATAAGAAGAATAAAATTCAACAAAAATCAATAGTCACGAGTCAGCTGTAGGGATTGAAACATTTTTTTAAACTGTAGAGAGCATGCGCTTTATCCAGTTAAACACTTGAACATACCCCACTACCCTTAGGTTCTCTCCTCAAACATGCACCCAATATGTTTATGGGCCAAATTGTATTGATTAGTATGTACTAGTAGGCCACATTTGTGGTGTTTATTAAGTCTTTATAGGCCACACAACATGGGTACCCAAGGGCTTTTAATATTCAAGGTCTCAATTCGTGCACAATTGGCCCATGAGAAATGCCATATATTTACCCATGTAACACTCAGGTATAAATATATCAACATAATCTGAATCCAATGCATTACTTAGCTGTCATGACCAATCATTATGTAGGGTCGAGTTGGTCATATGGAAAAAGTGGCATCAAACTATGATATTGATATCACCCAATGTATTGCTTTCAATGGACAAATACATAAAAAATAGATTGATTAAAATGTTATCAACATATAATGCATTCCATATTGTATTTATAGGGATTCATTGGCTTTTTTAGTCAAGATTTTATGCGCCTAAATCATTGATGCAATAGGTATTAATTGACTTTTTGTTCCATTCGTTTTGTCTACAATACAACATTTAAGTGGGAAATGATAGAACTCTTAAGTTTCTACATGCTATAGAGACCTCAACGTTGGTCCTTAATACATGTAAGCAACTCTTTTGTATCCTTATACAAGTAATTCCGTAATAGTATATACCTATTTTTGCTTTTATATATTTAAAATTTTATTTGTTTTTGTTTAGAAATTTTTTAATTGTTTACTGAATCATTATGTAATACCCTGAACTTTAGTTCTAGGACATTATAGTAGATTCATCTAAGAAAAAAAATTTAAATCTTTTTCAAATTTTCTATTATTATTTTATGGTTAAATATCATGTTTGAGTATATATGTTTGATTTGGTTTTATTCTAACAACTTTAAAAAATTAAGATTTTGTGGGACCCACACCTTAAGTCTTATTTCAATGTTTCGAAAGAGATCCAGATGTTATAGGGAATTTTTTTTGCCCTAGCTAACATTTTTAAATTTTTATAAAAAAAATTATTTTGTGAGCTCGAGATACCAATTTTTTCTAAAACTACCTTTATTAGCTTATCCGAGTAATTTGGAACTTTTTTTGAAACATATGAACCATAGCGGGAGATTTTGATAAATTTGATATTTTCGTGATTTTTGAATTTTCTCACAATTTCTATAATTCAAAAATAATATTTAACTATATTTTATTTATTAATTATTAGCGCAGGACCCGTGAATCACGTTTTGGGTCAACCCGAACTCATCTTGACACTTTTTCGGGACTTTGAACTTTTTTTTAGATTTTTTGTACTTAAATTTATTCTCTGTGATTGGTGCATATGTGTGACAAGTGTCAATACCTTATTATATAAATTTTTAATGTATATTATATAGTTTAATTGATTTAATATATATTGTAGTAAATATTTATTATATAATATATAGTATTGGACCCACATATATGATATATATTCAACCACCTATCTTTTTAAAAGAATATGACATAATTATAATTAATAAATATTTAAATTATTAATATAAGTAATTACATAATTAATTAAACTATTAATATAAGTAATTATATAATTAATTAAATTATAATTGTTAGGTGGGCCCGTATGGCCAATTTAGAGGCCTTTTGAGCTTAAAAATAACTTTAAATGAGGCTTAGTGGATACATATGGGCCTTGGACCCATTTTTAAATTATAATTAATTTAAAATATGAGTTTTAAAGGGTCAAAAAAGTCACATCTTTGAGAGTTACGAATTTCGCTTAAAATAAAAACCCTACGGATTACTTCCTAAACCTATTTAAAAAAGCCTTGGAAGGTCTCACAAACTCAAATTCTATTAAAGAAGATTGAAACCTTCATTAAAACTCTATTATCTCAACCCTTTCTAATTTTAAGAACACCATCATCCCTACACCAAATCAAGATCAAAATCTATTACTCAAATTCCCTTCTCAACCTCCATAACATAGTTTGAATTCGATAATATCGAAACATTAAAAGAGAAAATGTGGAACTTCTCTTCCAACTTCATTTCAAGTTTCTTCAACAAGGTTTTCTTATTTGTTTAAGAGGTAGGTAACCCATACTTGTATTTCTCTATTTACATGTGTAGTTATGTTTATGCATGTGTATTGTGATTAAAAAGTTGTTGGATCATTGCCTTGATATGCTTGCATATGTTTTTATATTCTATCATCTTGATACTATGATTATCTCTCCTTGCTACCCCTTTTCTTGTGTATCATTTTCAGAATTGGGAAATAAATGTAAATGGTGAAAATGTGCCATGCAATGTGTGCCATTACCATATACTAATGGAAGCCATGATTGGTTCTTACTAGTGGATTGGCCATAAAACATCTCTAAGTGGGCACATTTTGACTTGTGACATTCTCTTGATATGGTTGCCTTAATCTCCCATCTTATATATATATACTAGTGGGTGCCCCGTGCCATCGGCACTCCTCGACAAAGAATTTGTCAAAATCAGGTGAGTGGCGGAGATCCACCGTCCATTTGGGGGAGGATTAGATCTCGGCCCTTCTTTGTTGATGCTTATAAGAGAAGGTATAAGTAGGGAGACAACCAATGTGTTTTGTTATATAGAATAGTAAATGGCCCATGCCCACGGCACTCTCCGACAAAAGCGTTTGCAAAAATTGGGTGCCTTCGGCACTCAAACGGTATTATGGACTAGGGCATTACCATTTTTTCCATTATAACGGATGTTATAACGGATTGTAACGCACAGAGGGAGAAATGGGAAAATAACATAAATAACAAAAAATAACAGTGTTAAAATTTAAATTTTGAATAAATTGAGGTCAAATGAGGCGGATTGAGTGGCTGAAATCTAACCACCCACATTAGATCGATGGATTTGATCTCAACCAATCTTTATCTAACCTTCCACATTAGATGGATGGATAAGATAAGAGAAAACAACTGAGTTGTCTTGTTATATGCGTGGGTGGCCCCTGCCGGTGGCACTTTTCGACAAAGTGTTTGTCAAAATCGTGTGAGAGTTAATCTCAGCCATTGATATGAAGCATAGTAGATCTCAGCCACTCATTATTGAAGCCATATAAGATAAGAGGGGGTATAAGAAAATCACAGTCATCACTTGTTATATTTATTGTGGGTGGCCCATGCCTTCGGCACTCCGTCAAAGCATTTGCCAAATCCAGGTGTGAGTGGCTGAGATCCACTGTCATTTGGGGGAAAAGATCTTGGCCATATTTTGTCAAAATAGATAAGAGGGGGTATAAGTGAGGAGACAACTTCCCTATTTTGTTATATATATACATATCATGAGCATTTGGAGTTCTTGTGAAACGAAGAGTTTATGTTTATGTTAAAAAAGGAATGATAGAAAACCCTAGGGTGCAAGACTCCAGACAATTTTGTAGAAGAGCCATAAGGTTACTCCTAGCGAGAGAAGGAGATGGAGAACCCATTAGTAGTTGAGTGATTGAGTTGGGTTATCATTGCATCTTTGCATATTTTGCTTATTAATAGCTTTATCTTGACTATCGTATCTCGTGTATCATATGCATTATTCCATGCTTGTTTCTCATGCTCTTGTTTAGCATAATTTCATATGTGGATTGAGAGTGCCGTGGGGTTACATGTTGCACTACTGAGTCCATTTGACTTAGTTACACGTTGGATTCACGGTGTTTTATGACACCGCACAGATGACATGAGTTATGACCCGATGGATAAGGCTTCGTGGGAGGTTTATGAGGATGGTCATGGCGAGCCTTTGGAGGCATTGGAGAAGTTCTAGCTCTTTGAGCACTTTACTTCTTTGGACTACTTTTCTTCAACTTAGTCTTTGGGCTTGTTCTAGCCTTTTCTTAGGAACTTGTCCATTTTTCTTTCATGAATGATGATGTGATGATCTTTATTATGATATGTTTGGTGATTTTATTTTCATAATATTTACATGATGAAAATATGTTAATGTATAATAACATAACCACAACCCTTAATACCCAAATTGAGTTTTGGGGTCCAAAGACCAAAATTGCTAAACATGTAACATTGGACAACACTATGTTTTATGACCTGCAACACATTTTCGACAAGGTAACTAATATATTTTTTTTAGAACATTTCCTATTTGTGGCTCACCCATTCAGTTTTCAAAATTGTCTACATGGGGTTTTTGCCAATTGTGGATTTCATTGAATAAGGAAACCCACCTATTCTCCTGTGAGAGAATGATCCTAAGGTGGAAGGTTCTAGAGAGTTTCTATTTTGGGTGAGACGGTTACCCAACCACTAAGGTAAGTGCAATACCCTCTCTCAATGGTTTCCATGATGGGTTAGGGTTTTCATTAAGAAAAAAGGTGGTGTCTATATATACACCATATATATAGGGGGGCATCCCACTCCAATCCATACCATCCCAGCCCCATCAAAGAGGTTAAGATTAAGGAGCAGAGAAGACTCCCTCCACGTTTTGATCGATATCGATTTTCTGGCAAGGCATACACGTCCATACCGATCAACAAAAAAGGAATAGCGTTTCAGGTATGTCCTCTTCTATCCATGGTTGATGTTGATTTGATCCGAGATGTTCTAGATCCGATTGTATGTGGATATACAATCCCTAACAAGTGGTATCAGAGCTTTGGCTGAACCTCTTCCAAATCGAGATCAATTGATATGCTCATTCTTGTTTGAATAAACATTGTCTTAAATGGTGCATTTTCGAGTTATACGGATCTCATACATTTTTAGGGATCCATCGACGTTTTGAGCTATTTATAGATCATTATTTCTTACCATGCGATTGAGGTGTATAGACTTGATTTTTGCCGTGCATTTGGACTGTGTATAGATCTGATTTTTCCATGCGATTGGAGACTTATAGATTTGATTTTTTAAAACCACACGATCTTAATGTGAATCTATTTTTGGCATAGGGTTATATATATATAAATCGTGTGATGGGTATCAAGTTGTTCTTGATTTAATAATAAGGGTGTGAGTATGAACATGTTGCTATTTTTTCAGCATGATTAAAATATTCTAGAGTCAATATTCACGGATCGACAGCTAAGCGGTTTGGTCATTGCATGGACCGAACCGACATGGACTCTTTAAAGGCTGCGATTGTCATAGAACCATTAATGTTATCAGCTTTGCCCTTGGCAGCCACACCATAGTTATTAGAACTAAAGGTGAGGTTTGGCTATGCATTGGCCGAACTCACCAAGTGTGGCTATTGACATAAGGGAGTTTGGCCAATGCATATGGTCGAACCCAAGGGTTCCTGATCAAGGTTTTGGGGTTCGGCAAAATGCATGGGGCGAATCTCTAGGAGGTTTTGGATCTGATTTGGTGCATGTGTATGCGTGTTTTGCGATTTTTGCAACATGATATTTTAGAATCAATTTAAAATTATTTTGCAATACTTGCATATGTTTGATTTTGTGTAAAACATGTGATTAGTTGACGTATTTTAAATTGATCAAGGGCTGTTTTTCATAACATGTATCATGATATAAACACTTGTTGGGAACAATTTTACAAAGACATATGCTTTGCCAACATATTATATTGAAACCAATGGATGTATTTGGAATGTCATATTTATCATAAACTTTAGGCCATTAGTGACATTTAAATTGTTCAAGAACCCAAGTAAAGAACCCAACACGATATTAAGAGTGGTTTCACTCACTAGATCATCCAAGTTAGGGGTATTAGGATGATCGCTAAAGCGATCGTTTGAGGGAGTGTAATGGACATAGGTGGCCGACTTATGAAAGTTGCATTTTCTTAAATTTTGAGACCTTAGGTGTTTCATTAAGATCGTAAGTGGCACTCACACTGCAATTTGAACTACTAATCTGACCCAAAGGTGTCTAGGAAATTCACGTAGTTTGAGTGGGGCAGAATGGTCTGTACGTGTCAAGGAGATGAGGATAACCCTCGGCCCAAAGGTGAGGAAGTGTCTACAGTTAAACTGATATGTGATAGGCCAGTTTTGTGCATGACAACTGTCACCAAATTGGGGGGCAACTCACATGTCAAAATCTCTGACCCAAAGGTAGGATTAAATGATGCACCCGCCCGTCCCGCAGAGTGGAAGAACACACCATAAACCACTCTAACTCTTCCATCCAAGCCCCTGGATTGGATTAAGGATAAAAGAATTAAAGATGCATTTCTAAATAAATTGTGTAGTTATATGCATCAAGTTTGTGACGTAGATCACTTGTGCTTGCAGTTATGGATGGTTCAATTGTTCAGAAGCACATGACATGGATTGAGCCCCTCTCAAGCTCAAATTATTCTTCTTGGAAGATGTAGGTTCAGATTGTTCTAAGGTGTTTGGATTATGATTTTGTCCTTTCTGAGGACAAACCTGTTACTCCTACTGATGCGTCGGCTGAGCCTGCTAGGTTGGCTTATTCTAAGTGGGAGAAGGCCAATAAGTTGGCCATGTTGATTATTCGAGCTTTCGTCCATGAGACCATCAGAGGCGGCATTCCTTCCACGAAAATCACCAAGGGACTGCTAGAGGTCATAAAGAAGCAGTTTGAGGGGTCTGTTAGAGCTCACCAGTACACCGACCTTGTTCAGTTGCTCTCGACTAAGTATGACGATTCTAGAGATGTGAGGCCGCACATTCTCAGGTTATATAAGATTGTTCTTACTCTTAGGGAGCTGTGTTTGACTTTTGAGGATGATCTACTGGTTCATCTCGCCGTTGCTTCTCTTCCGAGGACCTTTGACATGTTCAAGGTCAACTATAATGCTCAAGACAAGAAGTGGGATCTTCATGAGCTTATAGCTCTTTGCATATCAGAGGAGGATCATCTCAAGAAAGGAAAAGCAAAAATGGAAAATTTTTCAGTGCATCCAACGAGTAGGAAGAACTTCAAGAGGAAGGGCTTTTCAGGTTTCCACAAACCCAAGGGGATGAGGTCCGGGCCAAGAGAGAGCTTGAGATCTCCGCAGCCACCACCACTGCCGCCACAGGACAGAGGAAAGATAATTTCTTCTGAGAACCTGGAGTGTTTCTTTTGCAAGAGAAAGGGGCACATGAAGAAGAACTGTTTCAAGTTCAGGGAATAGAGCAAGAAGAAGGGAGGTAGTGACTTTGCCTTAGTTTGTTTTGAGTCCAATCTCTTAGATGTTCCCACCAATACCTGGTGGATTGATTCTGGTGCCTCTGTTCACATTTCTCATTCTCCTCAGGGGTTCGTCAGCAGGCGGGTGGCTAGACCAGAGGATTAGCTAGCTGTTTCTGGGGAACTCGGCGCATGCGCGAGTTGAGGCTGTGGGGACTTATCATTTGGTGTTATCTTCTGGATTTGTTTTGGACCTTTTAGATACTTTCTTTATGCCGACCTTGTTGCGCAATTTGATTTCTGTTTCTAGACTTGATACTTCTGGCTATGGTTTTTCTTTTGAGGATAGTAGATTCATTTTGAGACATGATGCACAAACTGTTGGTTCTGATATCTTGATTGATGGGCTTTATACATTAGATCTTGATTCATCTTTTGCCTCTTCATTACTTTGTTTGTCTGCTGAGTCCGCTTCTTCAACGTCTGGTCTCAAGCGTCCTCGTGCTAGCGATAACTCTTCACTTCTTTGGCATAGGAGATTGGGACACATCTCGAGGAGACGGATGGAGTTATTGGTTAGAGATGGTGTTCTAGGCCCTCTGGCCTTCTCAGATTTCCACACTTGTGTTGACTGTATTAAGGGGAAATTGATGAAGCAGAGGAAGTTTGAAGCTACTAGGAGCTTTAGTCCCTTATATCTTATTCATACTGATATCTGTGGTCCTTTTCCTACTCCTTCTCATGGCGGCCAGTGCTATGACATTAGTTTTATTGACGATTTCTTTCAGTACGCCTATGTTTTCCTTCTCCATCACAAATCTGAGGCTCTTAAGGTGTTCTAGCTGTTTCAAGCTGAGGTGGAGAAGCAATTAGATCGTAAGATCAAAGTTGTCCGTTCTGATCGAGGTAGAGAATATTATGGTAGAAGCGATCAGGACGTAGTGAATCATGAAAACTTTGTTGAGTATTTGAGAGAGCAGGGCATTGTACCCTAACAGAACGGTGTGTCAAAAAGAAGGAACCGGACTTACCAGGATGCAGTACATAGTATGATGAGCCATTCTGACTTACCTGACGCCTTTTGGGGTGAAGCACTCAAAACTGTTGTTTACATCATGAACAAAGTTCCGAGTAAGGCAGTACCTGAGACCCCATATAAGCTGTGGACTAGGAAGAGGCCTAGCCTGAATCATTTGCATGTTTGGGGATGTCCTGCAGAGGCAAAGATTTACAACCCTGATCTACAGAAGCTTGATCATAGAACGGTAAGTTGTCGATTCGTGGGGTATCCGGAAAGATCGAGGGTTACATGTTTTATTGTCCCTCCAGGTCGATGCAGATAGTTGAAACCGGTGTTGCCAAATTCCTTGAGGACAACCATAAGAGTCGCAAGCAAGTGATGTTTGAGGAGATCATTGATGATGTTTTTCCCGTCTTTTTCCTCAGTGTTGGCGATAGTTTTTCCAGGCTGCCTAGTATAGATGCGGAGGTTGTTGAGGTAGCTCTGGCAGTAGATGTTGTTATAGCTATAGTTCTAGATGCCGATCTGACGGCACTCAGGAGATCGACTAGAGTTAGGAGACCGGCCATTACAGATGATTATGAGGTTTACCTACAAGAGGGTGACATTGGGAATCTGGAGTTTGATGATCCTTTGGATTTCGATGAGGCCATGGAGAGCAGTCACTCTCAAGAGTGGATGGATGCTATGAAGGAAGAGCTACAGTCTATGCAAAAGAATTCAGTATGGGAACTAACTCATTTACCTTAGGGGTCCAAGCCGATTGAATGCAAATGGGTCTTCAAGACCAAAAGGGATTCTGAGGGAAAGGTGGAGCGGTTCAAGGCTAGGCTTGTAGCTAAAGGATTCAAGCAGAGAGTGGGTGTTGATTTTCAGGAGACTTTCTCGCCTAGTGGCACATTTTGATTTGGAGCTACATTAGATGGATGTAAAGACGACTGTCCTTAATGGTGAGCTAGAAGAGAAAATTTTCATGGTCCAGCCAGAAGGGTTTGTGAGCCAAGGAAAGGAAATGCTGGTGTGTCGGCTCAAGAAGTCGATCTATGGGTTGAAGCAGGCATCCAGGCAGTGGTACCTGAAGTTTGATCAAGTTGTTTCCAATTTTGGTTTTCAGGAGAATCACATGGATTGTTACATCTACCACAAGTTCAGTGGGAGCCGATATGTGTTTCTGGTCTTATACGTCGATGACATTTTGCTTGCCAACAATGATATTCACCTGCTTCATGATACTAAGGGTTTTTCTCTTGAAGAACTTTGATATGAAGGATATAGGAGAAGCAAGTTATGTTATGGGAATAAAGATTGACCGAGACCATGCTTCTGGTTGCTTTGGCCTATCTCAGAGAGCATATGTTGATAAAATGCTCAAACGCTATGGCATGTAGTTTTGTGCACCAGGAGACGTTCTCGTGTCAAAGGGTGATGTTTTTAGTAAGAAGCAGTGTCCTAGGAACGATGTGGAGAAACAGATGGTGGACGCCAAGGAGTATGCACCTGTAGTGGGAATTCTGATGTACACCATGATTTGTATTAGACCCGACATCATTTTCATCGTTGGGATGTTGGGGAGGTACCAGCTGAACCCTAGTATTGTTCACTGAAGAGGTGTGAAGAAGGTCTTAAGATATTTGTAGAGGACCAAGGATTTTATGCTAGTTTACAAGAGATCCGATGAGTTGGAGGTACTTGGTTACTCAGATTTGGACTTTGCAGGTTGCAAAGATAGTTTAATGTCCACATCCCGTTATGTGTTTTTGCTCGCTCATGGTGCTATCTCATGGAGAAGTGCTCAGCAGACTCTCATTAAATCTTCCACCATGGAGGCAGAGTATGTTGCCAGTTTTGAGGCTACTCAGCATGCTATTTGGTTGAGGAATTTTATTGGTGGGTTGAGAGTGGTGGACTCTATTCAGCGGCCGTTGACTTTGTTCTGTGACAACGATGCCATCGTAAAGTATGTCAAGATCGACCACATCACCAGTAGGAATAAGCATATCGAGATCAAATACCTTTATGTTCGTGAGAAGGTCAAGGAAGGGTTGATCGTTATTCAGCACATTTCGACTCTTGTGATGGTTGCTGATCCCTTGACCAGGGGACTCCAGCCTGGTGTTTTTCAGGGGCATGTGGCCCAGATGGGTGTTTTAGAGTCCTTTTGATTCCGTTTATTGAGTGGGGGTCTTAGTTGCTATGTTTTTGCTTAGCTTGATTCATGTTATGACTTAGTGATTATATAATAAATATCTATTTATATTCATGTGATTATTTTTTATGCATCATATTATACATGTACAAACAAGGAAAGGATAAGGAATAGCCCAGAGAGTCTTGTACAAGCTCTCAAGTGATTAGGCTTGAGCCGAGTGTGAGTGGGCTCTCGCACTCTATGCTTTCGCCTTGGACATTTGGTGATGGTTTTCACGTGATGGTTGTCGTAATATGTCGAGGTGACATGTTTTGGGAAAACATGAAGCATAGGATATTTGGAAGTACACAAGTATAAAGGATCATTAAGGGTGTACTATCCATATTGTACTTCAATTGAAACCAACATAAGGAATAATGATGACTTGAGAACACTAGTGGTACTAGCACTGAGACCATGGAACTACCTTTGTGCCAATGGAGTACAATGTGTATCCATGATCCACTGTTAGCGGTACTTTTGTTATTCAAGTAAAGGTTAATGAACACAAATTCAATTAATCTCTTGGCAAAACAGTTTTCTAAAATCAAGAGTGGCCACTCAACCTTCAAATACGTCAATGAGACGGAGAGTCATTTTTATATCTCTGGTATGGGTATGCCAAATGGGAGATTGTTAGATGTTTCCTATTTGTGGCTCACCCATTCGGTTTTCAAAACCGTTTACATGGGTTTTTTGCCAATTGGGGATTTTATTGAATAAGGAACCCACCTATTCTTCTGTGAGAGAATGATCCTAAGGTGGAAGGTGTTCTAGAGAGTTTCTATTTTGGGTGAGATGGTTACCCAACTACTAAGGTAAGTGCAATACCCTTTCTCTCAATGGTTTCTATGATGGGTTAGGGTTTCCATTGAGAAAAAAGGTGGTGTCTATATATACACCATATAGGGGGGCGTCCCTCTCTCCAATCCATACCATTCCAGCCCTATCAAAGAGGTTAAGATTAATGAGCAGAGAAGACTCCCTCCATGTTTTGATCGATCTCAGTTTTTCGGCAAGGCATACATGAAAGTAGGATTTTTCCGCGTCGTTGGTTACGGAAACCCTAACTTCAACACATTTTTAATTGATCCGAGACATTTAACCTGTAAAATGGGTAATTTTGCACAGTGGCTTGTGTCGGATGTCGATCCGCACTCGAGGTTAAGATACGCATAATTGGAACACATTATAACGGAAATTAAATAGCTAGAAAATGATGGTGGGATGAGAGGGATGATGATATCGGGATTTTGAAAACATGCATTTTTGGAGATTGGTAATTAACCCTAATAAATACTAACGAAATCAAAATGGACATGATTGCATAAATCAAAGCAAACTTTTATTCATTATATCAAATCAACAACGTACAAAAGTTCCTCTATTTAACAACTAAGCATTAATAAAATAATAAAACTTAGAAAGCCGTGAATAAAACTAAGCTAGAAAGAAGAAGAAAGAGAGGGAGAAAGATCTAGAGAGAGAGAGAGATCTTAGTAAGAGAAAAAATCAAGGAGGAAGAGAAAGAATAGAGAGAGAAAAGCTAACCATGATGATCAATCCTTCGAGATCGAAGGAAGACGGGTACACATGAGTGCAATGGCTTTGAAATGAAGGTGTTGCCGGTCCGATCGTGAACCCGTGATGGAGGAGATTAGGTCGTTGCCAAGGGAATGAAGGAGGCGCAAATCGTGGACGTGACTGTGATGCACAATTGGAATATGCAGGGCTTGCACGAGTTCAGACCGTGAGTTGCAGACCTAGAGATGCCTGCAATGTAGGGCAGCACCCTTAGAGCAGCTATCAATCTTGATGGGCGAGTGCGTGGTGGTTGTTTGGAACACCATAGGTTAATCTTGATGGTTGTGGTGGCCGAGTCCTTGAAGATGGAGAGTGCTGGTCAACAGCCTGAGGAGATGACTGTGGGCAATCGCGCAGGCGGGCGGAGAAGAAGGCGGTGTGGAGGGCGGTCGCGCAGGCAGGCGGAGACGAAGGTGGTGCGCAGGCGGTGCTGCCCTGCAGTGGTGGTGTACAGCAGTAGGCTCTGCTAAAGAGGCGGTGCTCGCACGGGCTAATGCATGAGGGAACAGAAGAATAGAAGAAGCAAGAAAAGAAAGAAAAATAGAAGAAAATAGGGGGAAGAAGACGATCGGAGTTGCTGTCTGCAACTCCGGCGAAGATTAAGAAGAAGGAAGAAAAGAAGAAAAAGAAGAAGAAGAAAAGGAGGAGAAGAAGAGGAAGAGGAAGAAGAAGAGGAGAAGGGGCAGAAGTGGATGAGGAAGGCGCAGGTGGTGGTGCGAAGGCTCCTTGACGGACTGGTTCAGTCCGCCGGAGAAGATGAGGAAGAAGATGATGAAGAACAAGAAGAAGAGAGAAAACGGCCAAAAACCGAGGGGAAGAAGGAGCAAGTGAGTTGGGGGAGAGAATGAAAGGGATTAGAGAGGGATTAGGGTTCCAAAGAACCCTTCTCCTTCCCCTTTTAAAGCTCCCTATTTCCTTTAATGGAAATAGGGATTTTTTGAAAATAAAAAATAAGAAAAATAATATATATATTTTTTTAAAGTAAAACACTACTTTTCTTAGGGGAATTTCCCCATTTAGTGGACCCCCCATTTTTTAAAATTTAATTAAAATTATTTTGAAATTCACGGGGTCCACTAAATGGTCAGACAGCGGGTCGATGATGATGGACCCAGCTACTGGCCCACATGGATTGATGATGTCCATCATCTCACAAGATGATGTGATAGACAATCTGATGGCGATCGGATGGATGGTGACTTGATTGGGATCCAGATTGGTAGATCGACGGATCTAGAGAGATCCAACGGTCCGGTGGAAGATCTAACGGTCCGATTGAAAATCCAACGGTCAGAAAGCTAAGGGAGATGAGACAGAGCTAATGGGCAGGAGTTTTGGGGTTAGGTCAGTAAATTCGAGGACCGAGAGATGAAGAGAGAGAGAATAAGAAGAGATGAAAGAGAAAATATCAGAAAATAGAGATAAAAGTATTGGCAGAGGGTCTGGAACCCTGGTCTTCACTGTGACCATCCTCACACTTCTCGAGTAGAGTAGACTATCATTCCTTGCTAACTCATGTGGCTTTAAACGCTTTGGTCCGTCTCTTGGTCATTGGCTCTCCTGCTCTCTTTGCTCTTTGGGCCGACTTTTTAGTCCTCTTATTTAGCCCATATTTGGCCCATATCTTCTAGTCATAGCATGTGGGCTCTTTAAGCTTTGATAATGGGCTTTCCTGATCGATGTGGGCTCGCAAGTCTCGAGAATTGTCCCATCGGGGTTTCCTGCGAAAGAAGAAGTGCGTAATGAGACTTTATCAGAACGACTCAATGTTTAGACTTCCGAAAATATGTTTAATACATGCAAATATACAATTTCGTCCAGAAAAGTGTGTTCTACGCAATAAAAGAGACTCTTACGTAGAAAAGTAGATAAATAGAGCATTTTAACGTAGGAGAGTGTAAAAACGCTTAAAGATAACAGTGAAAAATATGCACTTTTAAGCGAATATCAATACACATCCATATCGATCCACGAAAGAGGAATAGCGTTTCAAGTATGTCATCTTCTATCCATGGTTGATGTCGATTTGATCTGAGAGGTTCTAGATCTGATTGTATGTGGATATACAATCCCTAACAATTTTGTGCTCACTGTAGAAGGACTTTTCAAAGGTCTGTTAGTTAGCTTTCCGACTATATAAACGGATTGCAAAAATTCATCTTGTGCTATACGTTATGGCCAAAATATTGACTGTGACATAACTATTTCGATTTGAGTTCGAGTTGGACATACATGTTTTCGCCCTTTAGATGGCACTGGACTCAATAGAGAAAGTATGTCTGACTCAGAGGGTTATCCAATGGGCTTTAGAATAGCCAAAACAGATATTGGTTGAAGAAATGGTGGTCGTTTTACTACAACACTGCCCGAGTATATCTAAAAATGGGAACATAAAAGGAAAATGTATTTTTTCTGTTTAACCTAAAATTTGGTATGATATGCATAGTGAATTAATGTCATATGGTTTAAAAATAAAAAATAATTAAATTAATATTTTTCCCATACTTAATTAAATAATTTACATTAGGGTCTAATCGTTGTAGTATGAGTAATTGCTAATTGAACCATAATATAGGTAGGCTTGTTTGGGATGGATCTTAGTGGTCTAGAGTTACTCTTAGACCATTAAGATAAATTCATGGATCACCTCTAGGTTTTGGTACGGGTCGATTTACGAATTTTCGGGTCGGATCTGGGTATCCAGAACTGGGGCATGACAATCATTGGTTGACCAGGCTACTATTGCCAATATGTCACCCGAGTATGGAGCAACCAGGGGCTTGTAGATCTTACTTTGCATTATGTTAAATAACTAGAAAAACTGATGAAGTTGTGAGTGTTTTGTTTCCCTGTAAAGTAGTTAGTATCTGAATTGAAATTGTTGTATTGTCTCATAACTAATGCATTTTCCCTTACTTGGTGAGTATTTTATTTCGGATCTTATTTCAGTTGTTTGAAAATATGTTTCTGCTACAAATATTGGTAGAGGATGACATAGAAAAGTTTTAAGGCTAAAGGGTTCACAAAGGACTCCACAGTTCCTTTAAAAAAAAGACTAAAAAAAATCCTGGCTAGAGTGGTCAATCTAGAGGATCTTCACTTGAGTTCAGCTGAAAATAAGGTCTTACACGCTTACAATGAAAAGCTAGTGATCTGATGTCCCAACATAATTTGTATAGGGTAAAGATCAAATTCCTTGTTTACTTCCCTTAATTTAATGCTAGGTTGATGATAGATTTGCGAAAATGAAAGAATTTTACTTCTTGGAATTTGTAGCTCCCAACTATGCAATTCTTAGGTTGGCATTACCCATTACAGAATTGAGGAACTCAAATGTACTCATATAGTAGATGCTATGGACGATGTACCAATGGCATACTAGTAAACATATGAAACATGGATTGCGTTGGGATCCGACAAGCCAAGGATCCCACGTAGGAGATTTCTTATGCTAAAAGTTGACCTAATAGCATGTTCTTAACCATCTAGTTGATTTCTATTTTTTGTTAGTTAAACTCACCCAAAGCTGTTAGCTTTAGTGATTTTTGTTAGTCACCTCTGCTCTCTAAGTCCATTTACCGCATGGATCTTTCATTTTTCTCTAAACCTAAGGGGAACATCTCTTTCTCTCTATTTTGTGGATTGATTTTATGTTAAAGTAATTAAATGCCCCAATGTGTGTTAAGTAGTTGGAATGATCTTCAGAACATAAATCATGAATGTGTTAATTGTAATTTATTATTAGCACGGGCTTCTATATGTGCTTAAGGTGTAATCTTTTTGTAATTGGATTTTTAGTGCATGTTGTTTAAATACTTTATGTAGCACTGACTCCACTATAAATTTGGGTTGGGCTTATGAACCAATTGGAATGACACTGTGCTAATATGATGATTCTATTTTACAATTACTTTATTTGACTTCCTTTGAAGTGTTTGTTTTGTTAAGTTAAAATAGAACTACGTGCCCATGTTCAAGGTGTGTATTCTTATGCATATGGCATCTTTTCAGGGTTCTATATTTCTTTTTGCAATTTTTTCCTTCAGTTACACCACAAAACAAAATTACAATTAATCTCTATTGCAATTCCTGGACATAATAGGTTTGTGTCCCTTGTTTGTTTCACAAGGAGACATCTTCGCGAAGTAGTGTGCAAAGATCAACATGAAAGAGTCTCCGTGAACTTTGCACACTTGAGGTTGGAGAGCATTGAAATGTTCTTATAATTTTATATTACCCACTTATACACGCATCAATTAATCAATTTCAGTGTTGTTGAAGGGTATTTCCATTTGTACCCTTTATTGTAAATCTATTTAATGCACGTATATGCATATACGTTCTATACTCAAGGAACTAGATTTAGTTTTTAGTTTCCAAATATACGTTCTATACTCAAGGAACTAGATTTAGTTTTTAGTTTCCAAAACATGGGAAATGCTTTGAGAAACACCTTGGAACGTAGTGCCAAGTACTATATGGTCCTCCAACACTTAGTTTTTTACTTTCCTTTCTTTACACCACTCTCTTCTTCCGGAGGATAAGTGTCGTTGTAAAAGTGCGCGCCTGTGTAGTTTCTTTTTATTTACATCAATAAATCTAGGTGGCCAACCCCAAGTTTACTTTAAAAAATACTATGCATATATTTCTTATATCTATACATTTATACCATGTATATATCTTTGCAAACGAGTATTATTTGCTATATGACAAAAAAATTTTGTTTTCAAAATTTAGATTTGGAAGAGATTGACTATAGTAAGAACCTAATTGGGTTTTCTATGTTACATGAAACGCATTACCACTTGCTACTGGTAACATGCCTAAACTCTTTGTTTTTCTTTTGCTCTTTATTCACAGGTCTTCACAAGTAGGGTGTCAATCCGGCCCTCTTGTAAGGGGTATTTGAAAGCCCTAAAAAGAGGGCTTTTTTTAAAAAAAAAAAAAAAATTTCAAGCCCTTAGGGCAAGGCTGGGGCCAAATATGTAAGGCACTTTTAAATAAGGGTCGGGCCAGGGTCACACTTAAGGAAGAAAACATGTTCCTAAGCCAAATGCATTATTCAAGCATCCAATTTCTTTACTTCAAAATTATATATTTTTTAATATTTTTCTTATTGGCCATGGCCCTACTTGACTTGGCCCTAGCCCTTGAGGGTAGGGCTAGGGTTAGGCTAGGCCCTACCCTTTCGCATCTCTATTCACATGTGGTTTGCAGGGAAGAAAGCGGGTCGGAATGATATATGGTGATATCTTTTATTTCTTATCTCTTCCACTATTGTTGCTGCCTGTAAAAGAGATGAGAGTTGTAAAAGAAAAAGAGACTTATAATACAAAGGGATCTTGTTCCCTCTTTCTTTTTATTTTTCTTTATTTTTTAATCATGAATTGTGGTAACAAATGAGGACTATGGTGCTTTTGTACAGAATTATATCGATGTATAGCCCATGTTTTAGAAGGTGCCCTTGCCTCATCTCTTTATTTAACCTAATTTATTTTAAAAAGAAATGATTTATGCCTTGAAGTTATAGTACTTCTTCTTACTGTAATTAGAAAAAATTAGAATTAACATGACTTTATTTTGCAAGAAGCAAAGTCCACATTTGCTGAGAGAGTAGACATCATCAAGACAGCCACTCTAAAAGTTAAATGAGCATTAGAGTATTTTAAGACACTGGGATGAACACATCTAGTTCCCTTTCTACTATTGGGGCTTGTCAGCCAAGCAAAAGAAAAAACCATTGGAGAAGGTAAATATGTTAATATGTGTCATTCTAACATCAACACAAAATTGTTTTGATGGAATTCCCTCCACAACTCTTGTTTTCCACCAAAACGAAGACCAAAGGGACCAGTACCCTCTGACGGGTACTCCATATGAGACATTATCCAAATGCTAGTGAATTATTTAATTTGTTTCGGCGGATTTTTTATTTATTTTTCTATTCAAGGTTATATCTGTTGAACTGTATCTTGGAAAAAACTTGGGTTCTAAAAAGACAAGAACCCCGTGTCAAGAAGGGAGTAAGACTGTTTGGAGAACCATTGAATGTTGTTTAAAGAACAATGTCTTATTCAAGAAATTTTTTTAGCTATTATTAGTTTATTACTAGCAAATTACTCTAACTGCAAGAGAGACTAAATCACAGAACTCTAAAAGTAATGCACTTGAAAAATTATGAAAGATCCCTTTACAACAAAAGTATTTTTGAGCTAATCTAATACAACAAAAATATTCCTTTTCATTTGTTAGCAAAAGATCCCATAATTATTTTTATGGAATTTAACAATAAGCGATACATCAACATTTTCTGAAGTAGCAATTCGAGCTCTTTCTTGAAATAATTTCGATAAATTTTCATTACTTTTACTTGCATTCGTTCCCACTTCTTCAAATCGAATATTTGATGATTCCCCGACTTCAATTCTCGAAGCTTCTTCCTTGGTGTTGTTGGAAGTGTTATCATACTTGAAGAACTTGCAGTTATCTTCATAACATGTAAAGTATAATCTTCCTTTATTTGGTGTATTACCTAACTCCTTTATCCAAATAAGAGTCCCTTTCTTACAAAGTGGACATTTCTTCCTGTTTGGACAATGAGGGAGAAAATGATTTGATTTTCTATAACTGAAGCAAATAAATTCTTTATTGATTTGTATCCATTGATGTTTACCTAGAAAAAACAAAAAAATATTATTTTGAGATTCGAGAAAATTAGTGATTTCTAACCATTATATACGAGAAAACTTAGGGCAATTGATGGATATCCAACATGTAAAAATCATTTTAAGGTTACTGTTGGGAAATATGCTCAAATTAGTTATTTTCTGTTAAATATAATTCATCGTTTTATATATCAGGTGATTACTTTTCATTTGTACATACATCACTTGGGCTGTGTATCTTAGAGATACTTAATAGTCATGAGGCAACACGGTAAGATGTCAAGTGTGTGGAGGGTTTTCAAACTCGAGAGATATGATAATTCGGTCTTGTGTCAACCTAAATATTGTTCACAATCAATAAGGGAGATTGGACACCTCATTGGAATGACTGATGCATCTTTGACTCCTATATTATGGGATGATGAATTCTCTGCATTGTGACTCCAAGTCATAATGTTAGCACATCTATAAATGTATTGGACAAGGACCATTAAGAATGCACCAGTTCATACTGTCATTATGTGTGAGGTATTCTCCTCTCATATAATATAAATAATCTTGCATTCTAAGATAATTATATTTTCTAAGTTAATCATAGATGAACCACTTTGATACGACAGGGTGAGATTTCAATTGAAACCAATATCTGAAATGTGTTGAGAGATTCACATGCCATTGTGGAATGTACGAATTATCAACAAGAATATCTACGCTCATGATTTTGAGATAATATTGTCTTGAGAGACTTAAAGAATTTGTACATCCAAATCTAGGCCTAGTTATTTAATAAAAATGTTTGCTAAAAAGTTTTATTATTATCATGAAATTATTAATTTAATAAATAATTTTAAAAATACTTTAATGATGTCATACTAATTAAGTTGGAGCTTAGGGATTAAATATAAGACACCAAGGACTTGACAGTTATATATTATTATATTCGGATGTCTTATGGATATTGTGTAGGTGTAGTGGAGGGACATATTCGTAGATATAATATGACTAAGGACATAATTGTAATTATTATAGTTTACTTGAGTGCAAGTATACAACTTTTAATGGGTTATTGTGTAATTATTAGAGACTTCCTATTTGATGTTTATTTAGAATGAGAAATTCTAATGGAGCAAGGAAACTAAAATCCTGAGTGGGTCCCACTCTCATTGGATTAAGAAAGCATGTCTAAGCCTTATTTTTTTTTATAAATAGAAGTTTAGGGTAGTAGACAAAGTTATCCATGTAAGTATCCTATTTTTGTGCATTCCATATTTAGTGAGTCTAGAGTGAACACCAGCAGAGAGAATCCTAATTTGGATTCTTAACAACTCTTTAAAGATCATGTTCTCTATCCTGAAGTTCATTCTGTGCAGATTTAGAAGCCTACAGTTCACTCAAATTTGTCTGGTATGATCTTTAACCTTTCGTACCCAAATCTAAAAATTTTGATATGTGATAGACTTATTAAATTATAGAGATTGTCTTTAAGCATATCAGATATGTAGATCTGATGGAACCTTTAATTAATATGTATGTGTAATATGATTAACTCATGATCATTAAACAACTGATAGGAGATCTTGGGGTAAATTCGTATTTTTCATGGTAACGGGAATTTATTTTTTTCTATTAATTGCTGCATCCACAAACAAAAACATTTAAACAAAAAATAACAGCTATGCACTATTAATAAAAACAACATAATTGATTCTTTTAGAACCAATTAAGCATGTGCTTTCAAATAACTGAACGAGTAAAACGTCAATCTTTAACTATTCATTTATAAAAGCTTAAACTTGAGAAAATATGCATCACTAATGTTCTAGGATACTGCTATCAAATATAAACCTACTAAATATAGATAATAAAATGATAGATCTATCCCACATAACATAGAAATAACATAGAGCTTGCATTTAAATTAGACTCAAAGGCCAAATTTCAAGATAAATGCATTCATATCCAGCCAGTTTGTGTTGCCGTTTGGATCAAAGATGAATCATCAATCAAGCTAGTTTTTGGTGTCTAAGGTCCACTATGGCCAAGACATCCCATCTTTTTTTAGACTCCACTAGGCATACTTTTAGCAACTCAAGTCTCAACCATCCAAGACAAAATACATACTAATTAAACCCACTTTAACTAAAAATCAAACTTCTTTGAACAAAACTCAACACATTTTAAAAACCAAATGAAAATCAAAACTCACTATTTCTTGATTGAGATATCTCCTACAATGGGGACCCGCTAAACATTATTGCTCATGCACATCCTAACCATTATTTGATCAACTAAAACCCAATACCTAAGCACCAATTAGGGTTGTATGAATCCCCTGTTCTCTTGGCTTCAAAGTCCAAAAATAGAGCATGTTTAGCCTCTTATAACCTGCCTTTCAATTGGTTTTCTTGAACCCCTTCTAAGGTCTTGTTACCCCATATAAGTTCATTACATTGAAGCTCTTATCTTGGCCGGGCATGACCATATAAAGGCATGAATCAGATCGCCTTTTCACCTTTATTGTTCAGTGTTTTGGTACAAATGGAGCAGCCACACCTTGGATGCTCGGGGTGAAGAGGCATTGGAACCCAACTTGGATTGTGATGGAAGGGGCAATCGAAACCTAGATTTTTTATTTTCGTTTTAACTTAAGTAGTGGGGTGTGATTAGAGATTTTGGGGGTGGGTGCCGTGGTTTGTAAATTGTAAGAAGAAAACAAAAGAAGAGGATGAGAAGAGTAAGAAGAGTAAACTTACCGTCGACGATTAGCACAAAGTTTTACTTTTCCATTTACTACTTTCCCCTTGTTCGGCGGTGATAATCATGAAAGAAGTGACAGAACGGTGAGAGTTTGAGAGGGAGAGGTGAGGTGAGGGTTTGAGAAGCGTTTAGAAAAAGGAATGATTTTTGCTTGCTTTTTAAATTGATTTAAAATTTTGAAATTTAAAATTCAAATGTAAAAAAAATGAAATCTTACCTAATCTATTCTTGATTGATTAGAATCCACGTATCTGTTATGAGTGCCATGTCATCGGGATCGATGATAATGCCTTGTCATCGAAGTATTATTCGCCTACAAACCAAAAAATCAGCCTTATTAGTGATTTAAAACCTTTGGATCCTTGTACCCAAGTAAAGGGTAAAATGCCCTAATTCATACGATTCAAATCAACCCATGAAAATGAGTCAAACCCAACACCTAGAAATTAGTAATTAGGTTGATTTTTGGTTTGTAGGTCCATATAGGAATTGGCATGTCACGCCTCGAATTCAATCCGAACGCCTGTGGGTCGGCCCGTTTATCCAAGATCTAGGGTGTGATAATAAATATAAATACAAAAACTCAAATAATTTTTAAAAATTACTAAAAATATTCATTAATCAAAATAAAATTTTATTATAAAGACACTTTGGCAAAAATATTTATTTACTATTCTTTTTTATTTATTTTTCATGATTTAGTTATAGGGTATCCAAAAGTTGATAAAAATTTAATTTTTATGAAATAAATATTATTTATGTTATTAATTATCATAAACTATTTTTTGTGAAAGTTCTTAGTCTAAAATGAGAATTTTTTTTTGAGTTCGTTAACACATGTATTAATTATTTTTTTTAAATTCTATAAAATTATTGTAAGTGCTACGGGATATCAGAAATATATATCATAAGTCCTATATATAAAATGGCTTATAAAAAGGTTAATGTTCTTAAGACACATAAATCAATAGGTCTATTGACTAAAATAACATCACCAATGTATCTCAAAAGAATTATACAAAGTATCAAAAAATCAAAGTAAAAAATGCACCTAATGCTCAATCATCGATCTCATTGGTATTCTTTAATGTGTCATCGATCATCTTCATTTCGTCATTATTATCTAATGCATCTACTTTCGTACTCATATCATCACCTATAACATCTGAAATGTTGGCATGCGCCATGGGTTAAAAAGCCTAGTAGAAACCACTTCACCGCATATATATCACAAATAATATCGTATATTCTAACAAAAAAATATGACATATTCATAGCATAACGGATAATATAAACCAGTAATGCATACATATATATATCATATATATATATTAAGAACAATAATTATTTTCCAAAACAATATAGTATCATTATATTAACATGATTATGACTGCAATCCAATCTAGGGTTTTTTTCTCCTTCTTACGTCGAGAATAACTAAAAGGCTCTTCTACAGGGGTCTAGGGTCTTTCACCCTAAGGCTTCAGGCTCTTAATTTTTTCGCGGGCATCCGCTAGGATTACACCCAAACTAACACTTCAATATATTTTGCAAATACATTATTTATAACCTTTTTCCCATAGCACACTAACCGATCTCATAAGATACGATCTGCAATAATATCTACAACAACATCAATTAAGCACATGTATATAACATGATGAAGATGTTGGGGTGTAGAAGTTGCTAACACCTTCAACAACCTCGTTGTTATGGTCTTATGTGATATCGTGGTTATAGTCTTCCGAGGTTGAGACATTTTGATCTTTTGATTATTATTCTTGGTTGAGACATTTTTGTCTCATTCATTATTCTTTGATGAAAATATTTTGGCTCAAATACAAATTTTTTTGTTCAAATTGTTACTTAATAAAAAAATGGTGTCTACAACTAATTAAGGTATAATATATATATTTATATTATTTTAATAAAAAATCTATAATTAATTATCTTAAGTGGGTTCACTATTGACTTTTAAAAATGTATATTAATAGTTATATTTTCTTATTGATATTGTTTAATTAAAGTTTTAGTTTGAAAAGAGCCCTAGGGATTCTATATTTGTATCTTAATGGTTTCTACCCCTTAAATTGTATGTTAGACGTTTCGATTCTGTCTACTAAAATTAATTTAATAGTAATTTAAAATTTAAAATTCTATTATTTTTTATTTATCCTCCATTAAAATTAATTTTTATCCCTTTACATGGGGTGAATTTTACAACCCATTAAAATATTTATTTTAAGTTAACTATGGACTAAAAATGGGCCTAAGGCTCAAATGTATTAATTGGATTTCATTTAAAATCATTTTAAGACCCAAAAGATCTCTAAATTGACCCTAAGGACTCACCCAAATATTATTATCTAACCAACATGCAACCGATTGAACACTCTTCCAACCTTTCTCCACCTTCTTGGTCTTCAATCCCTTCAAGTCCTATACCATTTTGAAGCTTGATCAACCCTCTAATACATAATTAAATTTAGGACACATAGATTCCCCTTCATGCAAATCCTTTTCTCCATTTTTCTCATTTTTTTTCTCCTAAAATTTTGTTGCTCCCCTTACTAAAATTTCTCTCGAGAGTTAATATAATTTTTTATCTTATATATTTAATATATTTTTTTGATAAGGCGAAATTATATAAATAGAGAAAGAAAAAGATACAAATAAAAGCTGGAGATAAAGAGAATATATATATAGTCTAATATAATTATTATTGTAATATAAAATGAATGAGACAAGTGTAATATTGTTGTTAACATGCGATCCCATATGCAACAACTTTTGTAGACAACTTAATTAATAATGTTAAGGTGTAACTAGATGCCCTTTAATAAGTTTCATCCAAATGAGTTTAGTAGGTCCTACACACCTCCAATGGTCGATTTAATCCGACCAAAATGTTTGAGTTGATGAACCAAAGGTATTATCACTCTTGGAGTTAATTTGTTAACACAATCCAAGAAAAGCCATGCATGGGTTAATTTGTCGAAACCGACCCCAATTCTCCAAATTTCCAGAATGTTGGAGAACTCCACTAAGAGTCCTATTAGGTTTTGTATATACCCATCTTACAGTAAATTGATGTGTCAAAGCTTATGGCGAAGTTCGTTTAGTTAAATTACTGGTGGATTTTGCCACAAGATGCCTGACACACTCGTACTCTGATTTTGTACAAAATACATTTGACACACGATTTGAATCCTACGTATTGGGAATGGCCATTCAAGGTCAGTAAACCAATTTAGAGGGATGTCCTCATAAGATTCGCATTCTGAGCACAACTCGAAAGAAAGAGAGGCTAGAAGAAATCCTAATTTCACACCGGAACGAATAAAAAACCTAGAGCAATAATCATAAAAAAACTCTCGAGGAGGTCCAATAGGATTCTAAAAATTTAGTAAGTTAGTCTACTAAACTCTAACAGGTTTGAGAGGATTTCTAGGATTTATTGGCTTATTTGAAAATAAAGTACCAAACTTCTTGATCACTCGAAATTAATAGATCGGAACCTGGGAAAAAGTAGATCAAATTTTCTCCGTTGGTTCAAACTAAGTCTTACAACCTACTATTTTGTCAAGTGCAATCTATTCTAGTACATTTTGATTTATTGCGATTTCATGTAACACAATCATAAGTCTAATCAAACACATTTGAATAAAAAACATGATCATAATTAAAAAAAAATGTCAAGAAAAATAAATATAATTCTGTACGTTCGCATCTTTCTCTGCAATCACACAAGTTGAACCTTAGAAGGTATCGAAACGAATATCTCCCTGTTTGATTTTTTCTCAAAGGTGTTTAGTGCATCCATATAAAGCTCACTACCAACCGGCACATTTGGCATTTGGTTGAGAAGTTTCACACAATATTTTATGGCGTACCCCTTATCTACACGTTTAGCGGTTGGAATAGAAGCGCTTGACCTCGACTTGAAACATTTAATCAACCTTTCGAGTAAGTTGTTAATCTTCGCAACACGAAAACGTTTTTACGCTTCACGCCTTGGGGGGTACCACGACGAGTACGCTGAGCCATGAAACCAGCATCATTAGTAAATGACTGCTGTTGTGTTTCATGCACCACACCAAGTGTTCTATTATTTTGGGAAGACTCTTGTTGTGGCAGAATTGGATCCTGATTGTAATTACGTACAATTGAAATAAGGTTTTTCCGGTCGTTGGCACGGATAACCCTTAAATCAACATTATTTTTTCGGTTCTTTAATCTTGCAAAAATTTATTTCTTGATCGAACAAGATAAGTCAGATGGCAAATCCACACTCGAGTTAGAGAAGAAAAATTAAAGAAATCAAACAAGGAAATTGTGAAAATGGTGGAGAGATGAGAATGGTGAAAAATAATTTTTAAAATATTTTTTATGAGGAAATTACCTATAACATTAATAAAAGAAAATAAATATGCAATAACAGAAAATAAAATGCCAAAATAAACTCTATTTATTAAAAAAACTGTAACTTACAATACTTAAATTAAAAATGCTTAAAGAAGTAAAACAAATAAAAACTTAACTAAAAAGCAATAAAAGAAAAGATTAGAAAAAGAAAGAGATAGAGAAGGAAAAGATAAGAACAAACCATAGTTCTTGGACTTGTGTTGAGAAGAAGATGATAGAGACGTTCAATAGAGAATGGAAGGTAGAGACATCGATTTTTTTTATTTTATTTTACATTTTTTTTCTTTTGTATCAAGGGAGAAGGTAAAAAATAAATGGGAATTAGAGGAGGGAACCTAAAGGGAATAAGCCATGAGTGGCCTTTTATAGAGAAAGAGTGTCATTTATGGGTTAATGCCCATCCATCTTTTTAAAAATATTTTTATTACAAAAATTATCTTTGCAATTTTAAGATCACATTTTATTGCTTTTTGCAAAATTTCTTTAGAGACAAAAAAATTTTTGTAAGAAATTTTATTTTTCTTCAAAGTTTTGGACTTTTCTTATAAAGGAAATATTTTTAACATGTTTCAAACTTGTGAATTTCTAAAACTACATGTTAACTCTCTTATTTCAATATTTATGTTGAAATGGCGACTAACGATTTCACTCGAGTATCATTGAGTTTCTTTTGTTATGACCAATGGCCATGAGAAAGATTAACTATTTTTTTTTCAATGCTCACTTGCCTTGTGTTTCTCAATAAGTTCATCTCCTTGAATGTGTTGCACAACCGAAAAACAGATATGTTAATATATACACAACGAATCTCGACAAGGTTGTGGGTGCTTTTTCATCACTTCCATAACATAAGCATGGCCTGTCAAAAAAGATTCCCTAATTGGTGTCTTACTGATACAAGTATCACAAATAAAGATATGCTATAGTAATGCCTGATACCACTAAGGCATCGTATTCCTTATCTAAATCCATTTAATTCTGTAGATAAAATAACAATAGGTCTTTGCTGTCTTTGCTGCCTGGTCTTAGCAGCTTTGTATAGCTTTTGGAAGGCCCTCTCAGCCCCATTTTAATATAAATCTTTTACCAATCAAAAAAAAAAAAAATAACAATAGTATATATGATCATACACATGAACAAGATATAAAAACTGGATCACAAAAATATAAACATAACCAAAAATATAATGTCAAGTAACACAATCAAATATCTGATCAAAAGCATGAACAAAGTACAAAAACTAGATCACAAAAATATGAACATAACCAAAAATACAATGTCAAGTAACGCAATCAAATATCTGATCAAACACGTGAACAAAGTATAAAAACTAGATCACAATTACATGATCATAACCAAAAAGTAAAATGTCAAGTAACACAATTAGATATCTGGTCAAACACATGAACAAAGTATAAAACTAAATCACAAAAACATTATCATAATCAAATATACAATGTCAATAAAAACATATATAATTGTCTTTAGAGTCGCATCTGTCTCTGCAACCACACAAGTCGAACCTCAGAAGGTATCGAAACAAATATCTCCCTGTTTGATTTTTCCCTAAAGATGTCTAGTGAATCCATATAAAGCTCACTACCAACCGGCACATTCGACGTTTGGTTGAGAATATCCACACAGTCTTTTATGGTATACCCCTTATCTACATGTTCAGGGACTGTGGTACAAGTGCTCCTTGACCTCGACTCGACATATTCAATCAACTTGTTGAGTGTGTTGCCAATCTTCGTAGCACCAGAAAGTTTCTTACGCTTCACACCTTGTGGGGTAGTTCGACGAGTATGACGAGCTATGAAACCAACATCATCAGTGGATGATTGTTGTTGTGTCTCATGCACCACACCAGGTGTTCCGCCATCTTGGGCAGCCTCTTGTGGTAGCGGAACTGGGTCCTGCTTATAGTTTTGTACAACACTGGAATTAGATTTCCATTGCATATCACTAGTTGTAGTTGTTCCACCAAACAAGTAGTTCAACTCTTGACTAGCGGCTGGGTTATTCTGTTAATAAAAAAGATACAAAAAATAATTAGATGTTATTCAATTATATACCAATAAAAATTATATGATCCAATTAAAAATTGTGCGTGGACATGCATTTCTTGTCATCTATGTAATTGTTCCTATAATAGTTGTATTGAAAGAATTGGTTTATAGAATATTAGGTACATGCTTCTCATTTGAATGTATAATCAACTTAATACCATAAAAGGAGCAAAGATAGAGAAAATAGACTACAAATGATCCTTTATCTGTGGAATACTTGTACAAAAAATTCCGTTCATTTTCTTCTACCTAAACAATTAGTTCTTTGTTAAAATCATTTGTAACTTCTTTTTTAATCTTTAAGGGCCCTTTAACGTTGAAATATAAAGAGGAACAATGGAAGTCAAATAACAAAAAAATGACCCATGGTTAATGGTGGAACTATGTTAAAATAATCTTATGTTTGTGTAGAAAAGACATGATAAGAAACATATAAATTTGTTTAATTCATAAAAACACCACTGATTTTCATTTCTTTTTTCTTTTTTACAGTGTTTAGGAAAAACTAAAAGCAGAAACATAGGAACCATTGTTTTCACCTGAAAATGTGCCTCTGTGTTTTTATTTAAATCATAAGAATAAAGTCATGAAGAATACTCAAATCGTAAAGTTCACATAAAAAATCTTATAATCTTTCTCAAAAGGGATTCGGACATAAGATTCAAATCGTTCAGGTTAAGATTTAATACAAGTTGTAGGATTTTAATAACACTGAATGTAGGTATCACGTTAAATCCATACGTGTGCAAAAGTGATGTTGTTCGCTACCGTTGAATATAGCTATGAGCAAGACTATAAGTCGTAACTCTCCGAGTCACAAATATTTGCAGCAACATGTATATGTGTTAACTTGATTTTCTCATTCCAAATAGTTGCTTATAACAATGAGTTTTGAGAGTTTCTAGCCATTTTATCATTTCCAAAAATATCAATATAGATGAATAAATGTTTCCTAATGTTTAAATCATGGTTCAAAGTCTCATTCTATCTTGATTGAATGTCTCATTCCCTTCATTTTAACTGAACAAAATTTTGGGAAAATTAGAAGTTTAGAACCTAGCATTCTCCACAAACCAGAAATTTTAATGCTGTAATATGCAGGTATGGAAGTTATCATAGAGAAGCAACCACAGTTGAAATTTCTTGATGATTTCCCCAATGAAAATTTAGCTTTCATTTCTTTCGCCCTAAATGCCTTAGATTATTTGGCTTAATGATAGCAACGCTATAATGTGAACTTCAACTTTAGTACATGATTACAGATCTCTTATCTTCTTGAGTTGTTGGCGTTTAAGATTAGCATAGAACCAGATTCCCATTTTATTTCTGGGTGCATGATAATGTGAACTAATTTTACATTTGGTTTAAAAGACACTATTTGTAGCTCTTTTTTATCCAATTGCAGAACTGAATTTAGCTATTGGAATGCCAAGATTCTGTCCTTTACCACATATAAACATTAATTTCTTACACATAATTCCCTAACAGATATGCAAGTCTGATTGGGATAAATATGCCCCACAACTTAGCATCATTGAATATATACTTGCATTTTATGAAACTTAAGAAAATTAATCTGCGATAGTCAAAGTAATCTAAATAGATAAGAAAGAAAATATCACGACCAATTCTGATGTAGTGATCTAAAAAAGAACTTTTTGGAATTTTTAACAATTAAAGTGTAAAAGCTACCTGCTGCAAATTCTCTTCAACACGTGTTGCCTCGGCAGGGAAGACATCCTCAAATGTCGTCTTCAAGAAAGCAAAACAACAATGAAAAGAAAGAAAACAAATCAAGACAAAAAACTAGCTAGATAATACCTATCAGGAAAAGAACTAGCAAAATAAGATAACCATGATTCCTTAACTTCAAAAAAGGTTTTAGAAAAGAAGATTAAAAGAGCATCGAGAAAAGCAACAGTTGCAGATTTCATTAGATCAGCTTGACCACAAAATGATTAGCTTACTAATCAAGAAATTGAACAGTAGTCTCAAATTAGCTAGGAACCTAATAACATGACGAACTAAAACCAACACATCTAGAAAACAATAACATATCAATAGTGATTTATCACAATTTATGACAATCCTCCAGACAATTATATGTTATGTCTGTCTTTCTTTGTAACTTCTAATTTCTCTAATCAATCAATTCATAATCAAATAAAAATGATATGTTGCGTATTACCCAAGCTGCAGGAAACTTCTAAGGATCAAACTTTTAAGTTTAACATGTTTCTGTGTTTGAGAGTCTCAATTGTATTGAAACAAAATAACTACAAAACCATTGGGTCCTGGTTAATTCTTGACAATACAAATTACTAAGTGAAACTCATAGGTTCAAAATTTCCCATAAATTTTCAGCAATATTTAAAGTTTTAATGGCTGGTACAAAGTTTACTGTTCAATCGACACTGACAGTATGTAATTTTTCATTAAAATTCCATCTATTCTAGTAGCCCAAAGAACATATAGTATTCAGTCAATAAGAAAGTGAGCTCAAGTAATAAAAAGAAAAAAAAAACGCACTATCAAGACTTGGAAAAGACTAAGGCCTGCCTCCATGTTGACCACAACTACAGATGCATACTTGCTTTTTTTTTTTTTTGATAAGTGATGGGTACTTGCTTTTTCGCAAGCCTGGATTCCCATGAACAAAAGAACCGAACATTATTTGAGACATCATCTATAGCCAATATGTCAATAACAGAGTTTAAGAACTCAAAACCTAATTGAAGACTTGATCAATGCCTCAATCCAAGTCAACTCAAGATTTGGTTAAGTACTCGGTCGAGAATAATTTAATTAGCTAAATTACTTTAAACATTAAAAATGTCAATTCCAAGTTCACACTCCATGGCTTAACATTATATGCTCAATAAATAGAAAAGGGGAAGAAACTGAGAAAATAAATCTGAAAAAAACCCATTAAGACAATAAAACTAAGTGATATTTTTCAAATGCTTGGTAGTGTTTTGGTCGATTTCAAAGGATGTCAATTGCACCTAAAACTCAAATAGTGTTAACCATGCAAGTTGTCAATTTTCCATAAAAGCAATAGAAAAACCCACGCCAGCTAAGAATTTCGACCATGATCCAAAATCAAAGATCATAATTCATAACTCAAAAGTAAGAAATAAAATCGTACGGTGTGAGAGAATACAGAATCGTGCAATAGTGTATAACATTTGTGTCGTACTCTACTAGTCAACTGTAACTTAGACTAACTAGAGGGAGTTATATGAACTGTCAATTCAAGATGACTCATACAAGTCATTCAACTCACTCAAGTTGTATCAAACCCGTTATAACTCTGCTTAGAGTAACGTCTGTATGATCTTAAAAGTAAATACAGCAAAGACGACAGTGAGGGGGGACAGTGAACGGGCAGAATTACACAGAATAAAGACTTTATACATCCAATTCCCATGAAGTAGGTTGAATCATCGATCCAATTAAAGACATTTTCATCAAATTACCATCGCAAAGCATCAAATAAATGCATAATGGAGTACAAGTGAAACCCCACCTTTAATTCGAACGACTTAAGATCCCGTGCAAGTTGCTCCGCATTTATTCCCTCTCGCGCGAGTAGCCTATCCAATCAAGAAATGATGAACTCAGCATAAGAACCAAAAACAATAACACTGATGGCCCTTCTACTTTTGTACCCACAAGAAGCTGAATTAAGGATTTTCTCGGATCAAGACCAACCATGTTATCGATAATGAATCTAATCAAACCTATTATGAGGAACCCTAAGTTCATAATTCGTTCGTGCATGATTAAGTATCCAATGAAAATGAACAGTACCTCGTGGAGGCAAAAGATTGGGCAGGAGCTTGAGTTCTTAAGGTTTTCGCCTTGAGCTTCTTCGACAATGCTTCTAATTGATCCAAGTTTCTCTGCAACACTCAAAAGTGTGAATCGGGGTCTCACGTCTCAGAGCAAGAACTGATTGTTAAAAATCTAGAAATGTAGAACTGAAAATAGTGAATGGAACCTGTAGGGGAGGGAACTGTGCAGAAAGAGCAGCTTGTTCAAGAAGCATCGAGGATGAATGGAGAAGATCAGTCCAACTGCTCATGTCTGACTCGGTTGCCATGAGTGCGACCAGTAAGAGATAGACCGCTCTTTCGGAGCCCTAACTAAAATGGAGAGCAAGCTGCAGAGGTAGAATATTGAAAAGGAAAGGCAGCGTAATGTGTTGTGTCCTTTTGAAGCACTGAACTTAAAGGCTACGTAAAGCAAATTTTTTTTTTTTGGCTGTTTGCACTTAGCAGGGAGTGAGACTTGCCTGACCAACCAACAACATAAGGCACGTGGAAATTTCTCAGAGGACACTGACCGTACAGATGTTTGACCAATCGGTAAGTGGACCTACAAACCAACACAGCACACAATAAGAGCCTATGTGGCGCACACTCTTAGTGGGCGCTGACCGTATGGATGTTTGCCCAGTCCCTCAGTAGACAATCAAACCAAAAATCAGCCTGATTAGTGATTTACAACGTTTGGATCTTTGCACCCAAATAACGCTCAATAATGCTCAGATTCCTACGGTTACTTCAATCCAACGCTTAGAAATCACTGATCAGATTTATTTTTGTTTTGTAGGTCCACCTAGTGATTGGCCAAACATCCATACGGTCACCGCCCACTAAGAGTGTGCCACATGGCTCGTATTGTGTGTTGTGATCGGCTTCGCTCACTGCATAGTGAGCCAAGGTTGTTAGTGATTAGAAACCTTTGGATCTTTGTACGGAAATGATGGTAAATAATGCTCAAATTCATACGGTTAAAATCAACCAACTCAACCAACGAAAATGACTTCAACTAACACTTAGAAATCATTGATCAGGTTGATTTTGGGTTTGTAGGTCCACCTAGGGATTGGCCAAACATCCATACGGTACGTCAGTGTCCTCTAATAAATTGCCATGTGGCTTATATTGTGGGTGGTCAGGTAGCAAGTCTTACTCCTTTGCAGGGACGGAATATTTGCACCCGCGTTATTTACCTAATTAAACTAGGGAACGGCGCCGCATGCGATGCACGTGCACCTTACGCATGGCAGCACCTTACACATGGCACATATTTAGAGACCACTGACCGTATAGATATTTTTCCCATCTCTAGTGGACCTACGTACCTACGAAAATTAATACTGAGTGGCAATTTCTATCCATTGGATTAGAGTCTTGTTCATGGTTTATTTTCAACCGTAGATTTTTAGCTTTACTATTTAGCATGCAGTTTGAGGTGCATTTTGGCCAATGACACCACGATGCACAGCGCGAACGACCGTATGTATGTTTTGCCCATCTCTAGGTGGATCTACCTACGAAAATCCATCCTGATTAGTAATGAGTTTCGACACCACTAATGACGGGCCATATTATGAGCCATGTGGCACAATATTAGAGATCTTCACCGTATGGGTGTTTTGTCTATCCCTAGTTGGACTTACATATCAAAATTCATCATGATCGATAATTTATAACTGTCTTTTTCTTGATCTATTTGTAACTATGGATTTTGATCATTATGATCCAAAGGTTAGAAATCACTTATCGGGTTTATTTTGTTATATAAGTCCATCTAAAGATGGACCAAACATCCATACGGTTAGTAGCCTCTGATAAGGTGACACATGTCTCACATTATGAGTCCATCATCAACTTTGATGATGGACTTCATTATCTAAATGTTTCTAGCCATAGAGTTTAAGTGCCACGTCAGAATGCAATAATTGCTTGCACAGTTGAGTTGAAATGTGAAAGTATTGAATGACCAAAGCACCCTTGTAAATTAAAAACAGAAATAAACAAATTTTGTCAATTTGAGTAACTTGAGGGCATATTAGGAACAATGATTTATTTTACTTTTTTAACATTGAATGAGTTGTAGGGTGATGTGCGCTTGCAGGGTGATGTGTTCTTTGACACCAAAAGACCAAAAAGCCATTGCCAAGTAAATAAATTGAAGAAAAGAAAAGAAGCAAAAATAAGGGCATTTGTGGGATATTGGGGTTTAGCCTGAGGTACGCAAGAAGGGTGTTCGCCTTTTAAATAGTGGAATATATGATTTTCTCTACACCCATTGTATATGTACACCCACTAACTAAAAATTACCCCAAAGGCATGTTTGATTACAAAGAAAAATTTCTTGAGAGAATACATCTTGGAAATGCCTTAAATGAAGGCGTATATTCAAGTGGAAATGAATTCTCACCTATCTGGATGGGAAATGAATTCCGGGTTTGGTAGGAAAAACTATCAAGATTTAAATGGCTTTGTAGAGGAAATTATATAGATTTACAATGGCTATCTAGCAGTGGACAGTTGTGTTTTCCCAAGGAAAATGCAATTTTTCCACTTGGCAATCAAACACGCCCTAATTTTCTCCATCTTCATTTCTTCTCCACACCGAAACCATCGAAGCCTCTATTTTTTACCGAATCACCTACTTTCTTATTTCTTGCACCGATCGAATTCCCTTCTCATTCCTCGATTTTTTGACCAATCGAAACCCTTCCCCACCTCGTTGTTGACCACCGATCGACATATCCTTGCGAGTGTCGATTGTTGAGAATCGAAACCCATTTCCAACAAATTAAGCCTTCACAAATCATTCATTACTTCATCGATAGTGAAGAACTGACATTGCATCTCCAACAAGGACTCCACCAAGTACGAATTTGAAGGATCGTATAAGTTTCAAACCCTCAAATACAATAAGTGATATTTGTTTCATTTGTTAAAAGCGTATCATATTTGTTGCACACCATATGTTTCATTTTAATGTTATAGGTGTTTTTCATATTTGTTGCACACCATATGTTTGATTAAATGTCTAAGAGATCGTTTTATCTTTGTTTCGAGCCGTATGTTTGATAAAATGTTTCAAACATCTAAGATTATGTTGCAATTCTGTGATTTGTGTGTATGTTTGATTTTATTTTGTATGTTTAAATTTCTTTAATCTTAACCTAAGATTTTATATTTTCAAACACCATTGAAATTCAACAAGAAACCAATACAATGCATCAATCTCAAAGAGATATTCATGAAGCCAGTACTTCTGGTACTACAAGGATTTATCCAACGGCGTTTGAAAGAAGACACCATGCACCACCACCACCTCATATTGAAGAAGAACAATAATTAGAAGATCAACAAATAGAAGAACAACAAGAAGTAGAAGAACAACAAGGTGGCAGTGAAGAAGAAAGTGATGCTTTGGAAGTTGAAGATGAAAGCGAGGCATCTAGACTTGGACCATTCCTTGGAGGTCATGTAGACCCATCAATATTAAAAAGTTTTAAAAACCGTATATATGACATATTGTAGATACATAAAAATGGTCACGATGTATGTATCATGACCGATACACGTACTGGAAGTACTAGATCACTCCCCAAATACCTAGAAACCCTCTGGGGTCAACATGTGGCAAAGAGGGGAGCCTATAAAGAGAAGAATTTACAAAAAGAAGAGGAGGCTTAGCTGGAAAGGAGAGAGAGGGAGGCATAATGTAGGAGAAAGGGGTTGCTTTGTAATGTAGAAGAAGAGATTTGAGAATGAAAGATTGACCATTGCCAGCCTCCCGTGGACGTAGTCGCCAGCAAGAGACCAACGACAAACCACGTATGTGTTGTGTTGTTATCTTTGATTTATGTTGATTTATGCTTTAATTTTATTATGTTTATTATTTGTTTAATGTGAGATTATTGCTTGTGGACGGAGGATCGGAGATCGGATGGCAATCCCAATTTTATCCCCTACACATATGACATCATAAAGTAAACACTGATCGTTATATATATTCCATCTATTTTGGATCCTATATATTTCGATAATGTTTATTATATTCGAATAATATATTTTATCATCGACATGAATGCCCTCATTAAATGCCATCAACACGCGACAAAGATGGATGCCTTTGTGGATCATCATGGGAGACTTCAATGACTTAGTCTACTCCGGGGAGAAGAAAGGAGGGTCCACGCATACTCATAAACCATCCTCGAGGTTGACTCACTTCTTTTAGTCTATTGATTTTTTAATCTTGGATTCTCAAGGCTCCCCTATACTTGGATTAGCTATTTGCAAGGTCTTCCCTGTAAGGAATATTTTCATATTTAATTTGGTAAAAATTCTGTTTAACATAAAAATATTCTTGTAACCGTTTCTACGAGCACTAGTGTAGTGTGAAGATGTTGTGGTACACATACTTCGTCAACTACGTGAAGACTAAAAGACAGAAACAGCAGAATCAGACGGTCGACGACATGAGTCATTTGAGTAACTGTCGTTTTGTCAGTTAACGATCGTGTACACTCGATTAGAAAGGTAAATGACTTAGTGGCCATAGAAGTTAGTTAAAATGAACAAAAATATAATGGTCAAACTTAGTCATTGGACAGACCCGAGCCTAAGTCAATTAAGTTGACTAATGGGATAGTCCAATCGATTGGACACTAATTCCCAATCGATTGGACACAGCCCAATCGATTGGAGACTCTGTGGAATCGATTTGAGTCTTCGAGACAAACTTTTCTAAGTCAAATCGATTTGAGACTTTGTGTAATCGATTGGTGCCTTGGGAACAGAAATCTTATCGAGCCCAATCGATTGAAACACTTATCCCCAATCGATTGGAAATGGCCCAATCGGTTGGATCCAGTGTACAATCGATTGGACTATGCACAGAATTGGTCTTTCTTAGATCCAAAATTCTTGGTTCCATCATCCCACGTTCTACATGACTCAGGGTCTTGAAAATTCTATAAATAGAATCCTTCTATGCCTTCTCTATACACACACAGAGACACAGAGTAACTCAATCTTCAAGAGAGAGAAGAAAATGTTATATTTATTAGAGTGTCCATTCGAAGAGCAATAAGCTTATTTTCCATTCACATCTTGTGAGCTTGTTCTCTTCTTGATCAAAGCCAAGAGCTTGATCCTTTCCTCAGCTTAGGTCTTCCACTTCTATATTCGACTTAGTAGCCTAAGTGTACCAGTATGACTCAACACCATTTGAGCAACTTAGGGTTCAAGGTGTACTGAATCTTTCACCTTCTACAAAGGTGGGAGTGTTGAGAATTAAGATCGAAAGAGCCGATCGATGGTAGGTTTGGGATGTATCAAACTGAACAAGCAGATAAGGCTTCTTGGCTAAAAGGGCGCGCGTGGATTCGTAGCGTTGATTCAGAGGACGTGGACGCATCGGCAGTAGGCCTTGGTTAAGGTTGGAAGCTGTATTTGTAACGGTGCTGTGTAGGTAACCTTTGTTTCGTTTAACTTTTCAGTTAGTGATACTTTCCATCTGGACGTAGTCCCGTGGTTTTTTCCTTGGCTAAGGTTTCTACGTAAAAATCTCTTGTCTAGTGTGATTTTTTATTTCAATTCTACAATATATTCTGATTAGATCAAATAACGAAAAAAAAATATACCACGGAGGTATACTCGATTTGAGTCAGTTGTGATAATCTCTTTAAGGCATACGCTTTTATTCCCTTCCCATCGTCCAGTAAAACTGTGTAGGTATAATTAATTTTAAATACCTAATCAACCCCCTCCCCTTCTAGGTATATTGAGTTAAAGAGAACGGACCGGTGAATTTCAATTGGTATCAGAGCGGGTATTTTTAGTTAAGGTTTAATCACCTGAATTTAGATTCCTGAGAAGTCAGTCCATTTTCATTAATTTGTCAAAATACAAAGAGAATGTGAAAATATATCCAGACCTCCATTGTTTGATGGAGAAGACTATGCCTATTGGAAGGCTAAGATGAGGACTTTTCTAAAGTCCATTGATGAAAGAGTCTGGATGTCTGTAGTGGATGGTTGGTCACCACCCACAATGGAAGTAGAGATAAAATCATTCTTAAACCTAAAAACGACTGGACTAAAGAGGACATAGATTGTTGTTGTCTTAATAGCCAATGGTTAAATGTTATTTTTAATGATGTTGATAAGAATGAGTTTAGAAGAATCTTTACTTGTTCTCTAGCTAAAGAAGCATGGGACATACTTAGAGTCACACACGAAGGAACGTCAGCCGTTAATATCTCCAAACTTCAAATGCTGACTTCTAAGTTCGAATCCTTGATAATGGAGGAGAATGATATTTTCACTGAGTTCTATACCGAACTTAGTGATATTGTGAACTCTGCACACAACTTGGGTGAGGTCATTCCTGAATCCAAAGTTGTTCAAAATTTTTTGAGATCCTTACCTGATAGATTTCAAGCTAAGGTCACTGCGATTGAGGAGAGCAAAGATGCTGACTCTCTCAAAGTTGATGAGCTGGTTGGGTCTCTACAAACTTATGAGATGAATTTGAGACAGTCGAATAAATCAAAAGGTATTGCCCTTAAAGTTTCTGAAGCTCAAGATTCTGAGTCAGATGTTGACTTTGAAGTTGAAATGGCATTATTCATGAAAAAATTCAAAAAGTTATTTCGTTCTAAAAACGATAGGTTCAAGAACAATAAACAGTTTGATAAAACTGTGGAACATGCCAGACCTCATGAGAGAGGTAGTAAAAGTGACAGGAACCCTAGGGAAAGCCGCTCAAACAAACCCCAATGTTTCCAATGTAAGGGTTTTGGTCATTTTATTAATGTATGCCCAAACAAAGAAGAATACAATGGCAAGGCAAAAGCATTCAATGCCACATGGGATGAAGAATCAGAAGATCATTATGATAATTCAGATAGCAATGAAATGGCTGATAAGTATACAACTTTTGTTGCTCGTTTCAATAGTTCTTATGGATTTCATGGAGAGTCCAAGAACAGTGATGATGAGAGTTCAGAAGACTCTTACAAAGGGGACTCAGATCACTCGACAATTGGTATGAAAGAACTGTACGAGGAATCGATAAAATTCATCAAGGCTAACAAAGTTTTATCTGACAGAGTTAAATGTCTTGACTCTGAAAATGCAGCCTTAGTTATTGACACTGAAAAATTAAAAGTGTTGATTATTGATTTAGAGCAAGAGAATGAGTCTCTGCTGAAAAGGAACAAGTAACTTGAATGTGAATTCCAAACTTGCATGACATGTAAGGAATCTCTAGAGAATGAGTTTTTCAAATCAAAGAGGGATGTGTCAGGATTCTCATCCACCTCTACAAAGCTTGATGAGATTCTTCGTATGGAAAAAGTCTATGGAGACAAACAGGGTTTGGGTTACAAAAACAATTAAGAAAATGGTCTTCATCCAAGATGATTTTTGTTAAAGCCCAAGCTATTCCCACTCAGATCAATGACCCTATCAAAATTGTCAAAAGCAATCGTCAGTGCAAATACTGCAAAAATATGGGTCTTGTGATTAGAGACTGTCACAAGTTGAGAAGATGACATCAAAATCCTCTAGAAAAATAGTAAATACCACTAAGATTGTAAAAAGTCAGAGAGTTCCTATGAAGACACATTATGAGATAAATTATTTGGATGTGCTATCTAGGAAGATGAAAGAGCTACTGGAAAGGTCTAGAGAATTAATCAAAGAGATTGAGTCCCTTGAGAAATTCAAATAACCTCAGATTTATGTAACTCAAAAGAGGAAAGATCCTAAGAGAATTGATTTATCCACAAAAAATACATCTGTGTGGGTTAAGAAAGATTCTCTGAAGGAAAATTGTTCGACAATGTCCTATCTCTGAGCAATGTGCTCTTTATTCCCTCATGTTCCCCATTCTTATTTTTTTGAGGGATATTTTTTTTTCTTTTTGATTTTGCTTCGTTTTGAAGAATAAAAATTGAAAATATTCCAGAAAATTAATTGATTTATCCACAAAAAATACATCTGTGTGGGTTAAGAAAGATTCTTTGAAGAAAAATTATTCGACAATGTCCTATCTCTGAGCAATGTGCTCTTTATTCCCTCATGTTCTCCATTCTTATTTTTTTAAGGGATATTTTTTTTTCTTTTTGATTTTGCTTCGTTTTGAAGAATAAAAATTAAAAATATTTCAGAAAATCAAAAGATCAATTGTCTAGAAGAATGTTAAAATTATTAATTGATTATACGATTTTGACGAGTAGTAATTTCTGAGAACATTCAAAGAAAAAGAACTTAACTGTTAGTAAAATTTTGCTAATCTATGTATTATATCTTTTAATTATGATGATTAGTCAATTTTTATTAGTATGCATTAGAAGATTATTGAAACAGTATATCTCACATTTACATGCACATTGATTATTTTTGTGGGAATGGATTTGATAGAGGTGAGAAATCTTGTATTATTGGAATTAGGAATAAACCTCTACTAACTATAACTTCAAATTAGTAGTGTTCCTGCCTTCAGTTGATTTTGAAACTGCACTATAGTCGACTGTTGGCTTCCCAATGAGAGTTATTATTCTAAGAAAACAGCTACATCCACAAAAGTTAAAGTGAATGCTATCTATATGGCCCTGTTTGTAATTGAAATCTAATTCTCATTGCTGCAGAAAAGGGCCACCTACATGGAGAGTGAAAGCTACCTATATTTCATTAAATAAAAAGGGTGTAAAAGACAGCCAATTTGCTAAAAAAATTCTTATCCTTCAGCAAATACATATATACATGAGAGCATGTGAGATCCCTTAATAACTCTAATGAGGATTTTATGATCGGTTACAGGATACCTCCAGATTCTGATATTTATGAGAAATTATTACTGAAATCCTATCCGGTACCACAGATACACTCAGATCACTTACACTTGATGATATTTCTGTTGATATTTGAATCTATGATTACTAGTGATTTGTGACTTGCACTAATGTCTAAAGAATTAATATTTCTGATAAAGCAAAAGATTGAACTTAATTCTCTTCAATAAAAATCAGTGTTTAGTGCCTATCAAGATTGACTTCATGAATTGGATTCTAACATTTTTTCTGATATTTTATCTTTTCTTGAGCAATTTAAAAAATAATTTTTGACTTAAAAAGATTTAGTTGGGGGTCCTGGAAAATGAGCCTATTGGTTTTAAAAATTTTTAAATTTAAAATTTTTTTTATACCCGGACCAGTCCAATCGATTGGACTTTACAGACCAATCGATCGGATATCTCCAATCGATTGGAGAGTATAGCCCAATCGATTGGCCACTTAGCCTAATCGATTGGACAGTGCGACATTCGATTTTATAAAACTCAAAATGGGTCATTTTCAACCCCAATCGATCCAATCGCCTCCCAAACTACTATTCCCATAAAGTTTTGTGGAGCGATTCTCTTGATTTTTTAGTTTTCTACTTCACCCTCTTCGTTGGGATTTTGGGGAGTTTGTGAGAAAAAATGGAGGTATTTTGGTATTTTCTTCCATTTTTGGTGCTCATGGTGACTAATCCTCGTCGTAAAAGAGCTATTGTGGTCTCTGAAAAGGAAAGTGTCGATGAAGAACCCCTGGTTCAACGGACTCAATCACGCGCCAAATGGGGTAGTCGACTCAGTGGGTCACGGCACTCAGAGCGGGGTGAATCATCCAGAGGACCTAGGAGAGCTCGTGGTCGTGCCCGTCATACCGATATTCCTTCGGTGAGTGCTCCTATTTCCTCGTTCATTTTCGATTCGCTAGAGATCATTTTGAGCATTTCTCTAGTCGCAAATTCACTACTGAGCGAGTAGTTGAATTTAGCGCTATTTTGGGATACTATGGTTCATTCGTTGTTCGTATCTCTCGAGTGGGTTCCTATCATTCACTTGACCATTCCATTTTATCCTGTCTTGGTTAAACTCTTTTATGCCAACATGCACTCCATTCAGTGTGATGACCCGAGTCTAAGTCAATTAAATTGACTAATGGGATAGTCAATCGATTGGATACTAATTCCCAATCGATTAGACACAGCCCAATCGATTGGAGACTCTGTGTAATCGATTGGAAACTACGAGGAAGAAACTTATTTCAGCCCAATCGATTGGAGACTGTGGAATCGATTGGAGTCTTCGGGACAGAAACTTTTCTAAGTCAAATCGATTGGAGACTCTGTGTAATCGATTGGTGTCGAGGGAATAGAAATCTTATTGAGCCCAATTGATTGGACGCTTATCCCACCAATCGATTACACCCAGTGTACAATCGATTGAACCATGCACAGAATTGGTCTTTCTCAGATCCAAAATTCTTGGTTCCATCATCCCACGTTCTACACGACTCAGGGTCTTAGAATTCTATAAATAGAACCCTTCTATGTCTTCTCTATACACACATAGAGACACAGAGTAACTCAATCTTCAAGAGAGAGAAGAAAATATTATATTTATTAGTGTCAATTCGAAGAGTAATAAGCTTATTGTCTATTCACATCTTGTAAGCTTGTTCTCTTCTTGATCAAAGCCAAGAGCTTGATCCTTTCCTGAGCTTAGGTCTTCCACTTCTATATTCGACCTAGTAGCCTGAGTGTACAAGTGTGACTCAACATCATTTGAGCAACTTAGGGTTCAGGGTGTACTGAATCTTTCACCTTCTACAAAGGCGGGAGTGTTGAGAATTAAGATCGGAAGAGCCGATTGACGGTAGGTTTGGGGTGTATCAAACTGAACAAGCGGATAAGGCTTCTTGGCTGGAAGGGCACGCGTGGATTCGTAGCGTTGATTCAGAGGACGTGGACGCATCGGCAGTATGCCTTGGCTAAGGTAGAAAGCTGTATTTGTAATGGTGCTGTGTAGGTAACCTTTGTTTCGTTTAACTTTTCAGTTAGTGATACTTTCCATCTGGACGTAGTCTTGTGGTTTTTTCCTTGGCTAAGATTTCTACGTAAAAATCTCTTGTCTAGTGTGATTGTTTGTTTGAATTCCACAATATATTCTGATTAGATCAAATGACGAAAATAAAATATACCACGGAGGTATACTCGATTTGAGTCGGTTATGATAATCTCTTATTGAATAACTAAGGCATACGATTTTATTCCCTTCCCATCGTCCAGTAAAACTGTGTAGGTATAATTAATTTTAAATACCTAATCAACCCCCTCCCCTTCTCGGTATATTGAGTTAAAGAGAACGGACCGGTGGAATTTCATTCCCTTCATTTAGAAGCATTTAGATAAGTCCATTGTCAACTCTAGTTGGAACCTCCTCTTCCCTGACGCGAGTCTTTCACACCTTGTCAATTTCGCTTCTAACCACTGCCCAGTCCTTTTAGAATCCACTCTAGATCCATCCAAGATTCCCAAAAAATTTAACTTTCAATCTATATGATGAAGAAACCTAAATGTCATGTGATTATCGAACAAACTCACAAATACCAAATATCGACTAAAGAAATGAAATTGTGAAAATTTGGGCAAGGTTCACGAGATAGTAGAATTCTTTAAGACAAGCTCCTCCATCTACAATCTTTAAAGTCCCTCCCCCAATCTCTAACTTAGAAAAGAATTGTCTTTTGAATTGAATCTGGCCCTTAAAAAAGAGATGTTTTGGAGAGATAAATCTTGAGGGGTGTGGTAGAAAGAAGGGGATAGAAACATAAATATTTTTCATATCTAGCTCCACCATTATCAAGCGAAGAAAAAACAAATGCCCTGCTTGGTTAACCGTAAATTGAATGCAATGCACCCACTTGCAGGAGGTCGAGGAAATCCCCATGATTGGTTGGGGTGTGCAAGTGTGGAGGCATGCAAGGATGCAAGACCTTTGCAAATCTGTTAATAATTTGGATGCAAGTCCTTACAGTCCAAAACCTGTTGTAGTCGCTTGCATGCACGTTAAAAAAATCAGCAATAAATCTATTACAGAAACTGATCAAACTTCGACCTTCATCCTAAATCAAAGCGTCAACAATCCCAAATATCTAGAAAAAACAAGTTGGAATGAATCTGTGATATTTATCTGTAAGATTTAAGAATGGATCCACAGAAAGTACAAATTATAGCTCTCAAACATCTCATTAGAATGGAACGTAACAGAATCTCATCGTGGTTTTCATATCGGCTACACTTGCCCCATTGTCGCAACGAGAACATATCCCAGCTGCAGGTTTGTTGCTCCTCACCATCTGGTTTTGATCAACAAGAAAACATAAGAAAACCATGGCATTTCGGTCTCTTTTGCGACTGTTCTTCCAAAAGTTTCAGACTTTGGAACTCGCTTTGCTAGGTTACAGAGAATACTAGTTTAGAAGAAGAGGATTTATAGATCAAACAGTTTATGCAAGTTTGAAGATTTCTGTTTTATTGAATTATCGACGTGTTCTAGGGTCATGTTATTTGCGCGGGAGACTCGTTCAATTGTGACAATCAGGTGATTGTTGCCACGTGTGAGAAAGTTGGTTCCTAACTTTGATGACTTAGATGTTTGCTGAAATCTCAGACGTAGACGTGGTAATTCAAAGACGGATACTATCGTCAAATTAACTAATGCTGAAGAGTAAAACTTCGCTGACTACCTCCATGACCCGAACCACCCACAGTATGAGCCACATGGATATTCTTAGAGGACGCTGGCCATATATATGGATGTTTGGCCAATCCCTAGATAGGCCTAAAAACCAAAAATCAGCATGATTAGTGATTTCGAACCTTTGGATCCTTATACCAAATAATGGCCAATAAGGCTCAAATTTACATGGCTAAAATCAACCCACGAAAACGACTCCTATTCAATGCTTAAAAATCACTAATTAGGCTATTTTTGTTTGTAGTCCCATTATCCCATCTAGGATTCGCCGAACATCCATACAGTCAACGTCCTCTAAAAGTATGCCACATGGCTCATATTGTGGGCAGTCATACGGGTGGTGAACAAAGTTTTACTCAATGCTGAACAAGTTCCTTTTAGAAAGTTCTTACTACAAGGAAAATGCTATTCCTCCACAAAGGGTCGGGATCTAGTTACTGCCCTAAAATGACAGGCTCCGGTTACAGGACACAATATGAGCCACATGGCACTCTTAGAGGACTCTGACCGTATGGATGTTTGGCCAATCCCTAGGTGGACCTACAAACCAAAAATCAGCCAGATTAGTGATTTCTAGATGTTGGATCTTTGTACCTCAAATACTGTCCAAATTCCCACATTTGAGATCAACACATGAAAATAAGTCCAATCCAATGCCTATAAATCACTAATCAGGATGAATTTTGGTTTGTAGGTCCACTTAGGGATTGGTCAAACATCCATACGTTAGAGTCCTCTAAGAGTGTACCACGTGGCTCATATTGTGTCCTGTAACCGGAGCCTGTCATTTTAGGGTGGTAATTGGAGCCTGTGCCTTCCACAAATGGACAACAAGTATACGGCTGGTTGACCATATTGAATTCAAGAGAACCACGGTCCACGAGGCAACATTTGGGGTACTTTGATCCAATGTCTAGAAATCATCAATCAGGATGATTTTTTTGCTCCATAGGTCCAACTAGGGATGAGCCAAACATCCACATGGTCAATGGCCTCAAGAAGGTGCCACATGGCTCATATAGAGTCGAACTGTGCATTGCACTACCCAACCAATCAGCTAAATTTTATTTGCACTTATTTATATAGTGTGAACCAAATAGTTGTAAGTGACTTGCATTGCAAGTGATTGCAACGCAATTCACTGCATTTGCAATGGAGTGCAAAATGCCCTCTAGTGCAACAAACCAAGTAGGACCAAAATTGATTGTATTTGCGATTCTGATGGCAATTGGCAAACATGCAAATCAAATACTGGGAAAGCTTTTGTGTCTTTAATACCCTCTTCACATCAATTTGCAACGGTTTAAAATCATTGCAAAAAGTGGTGTTTCAAATCCCTTTGCAACAGTTCATTTCTGTACTGATTAAGGGATAGTAGAAGACAGATTTGTAATGGTTTGTTGCGAAACTAGAAATTGTTCATAATCGTTGCAAAATCATAATTTCGCAACGGTTATGAACCGTTGCAAAAAGTTTGATTTGCAATGGTTATGAACCGTTGCTAAATTAAGTTGATTCATTATGAATAATTTTGCAAATTTGTCATCCACAACGGTTGCTTAAGCTATGAAACGGTTCATAACGGTTAATATTTTTTTGCAACGGTTATGAACAGTTTCTAGGTTCGCAATGGTTCATAATTGTTGCAAATCTCTTTTTAGAACTTAAGGGAATAACATAAAAAATGCTCTCTCTCTCTCATAGGGTTTGGTCCCCCATGGCAACCTAAGAGAGAAACTCTTTGAGCACCCCGATGAGATTCTGGTCCATCTTCCCGCTCCTCTTTCTTTGATCCCTTCATCATGTCCTTCGTTCTCCCATGGAGATGCCTACGTTCTGTCGACCAAGCGACTACTACAGCTGCTAAGGACCCCCTTATTGATCCCCCTGTTTGATCAGCTCATAAAGCCAAACAATTCCCCAACGGTTCATTCTTTCAAGCCCACAAACGGTAGGACACGTGGAGCTAGAAAAGCATTCTGGAGGCCAAAGAAAAGTCAAAGAGTACTGTAACTGGATGATTGCAGATGGTTCCAGTCATGGTTTTAAAAGTGGCTGTTTAAATGGTTTTAACAGCCATTTAAATGGTAACGCCCCAAGCTCATTTCCGTTAAAACAGTTTAAACACGTTTTGATGCTTTGAATTTAACGGCAGTTAAAATCGTTTTAACAGCTGTTAAATTCTGAAAAATTTCGTGAAAAAAAAGGGCATTAAATCTGTTAAATTCCATTTTTTCTATTTTGAATTTCAGCACCACTTTTTTCCGTTAAATTCTGTTAAAATCTTTAAATTCCATTTTATTTTTCATTTTTTCCATTTTTGCCCACCGTTTCAATCCATTTTAACAGTTTTAATGGTAACACCCCCAGTCCGTTAACCCATAAAATGGCCTCCTCTAAACCTTGGTTCCAGTCAGTGGCAGAGCCAGGATTTTGTTCCAGGGGGGGCAAGGCGGCAAGTTGAGTAAACCTTCCATGACACCCTACACTACCCAATATGAGCCACGTGGCACATTCTTAAGAGGACACAAACCGTGTGGATGTTTGTCCAATCACTAGGTGGACCTACAAACCAAGAATAAACTTGATCGCTGATTTCTAAACTTTAATTGAAGTTATTTTCATGGGTTGATTTTGACCGTAGGAACTTAGCATTATTTGGGTACAAAGATCCAAAGGTTTTAAATCACTAATCAGGCTGATTTTTGGTTTGTAGGTCCACCTAGTGATTGGCCAAACATCCATACGTTCATTGTCCTCTTAAGAATGTGCTACGTGGCTCATATTTGCTATAGTCAGCGGAGGGGTGACTACAAGTGTTCACTCCTCTTCCTTTGGTAGACACTCATACCCAAAATTGGTTAGTTTGATGAGTTTTAGCTGTCGGATTTAGTACCCAAGTTTTTTGAATCTGACGGATAGAATCACGCCTTAAAAGTACTAAAATCTAATGGCTAGAGATTGCATATCAGAGTAATTGTGGGTGTGCATGACCACCAAGGGGTGGGCTAAACATCCATGCAGTCAATGGGCCCAGAGAGTAGCTCTGAGTTGAGGGGGGGGCAACACAGTATATAGACCTATATACAATTCATTTTATCTTTGAAAAATCTACTTTTTTCACTTTTTTAAAGTTGACCCCCTCGCCCCCTGGCTCTACCACTGGTTCCAGTATCTCGATCTGGGATGACTCGTAGCTTTTTACCTTACCTGGATTTACCCGTCATGGACCTAAACTGCTTAGTTCCAACTTCCAAGTTCCAACTACAAATTTGTGGCTAGTGTGGGTACCAAATTTATGGCATCCATGCGGATGGTCAGGATGGCGACATGTGGAAACGTCCGAGGTCGAGACCATGAATGGTCTAGGCCGAGATTAGTCTGGGTGTCTAGGCCGAGACCAGTTTGGATGTCCGAGGCTGAGACCATGGGGTGGTCTAGGTAAGGACAAGTTTGGGTGTCCGAGGCCGAGACCATGGGGTGTCTAGGCCGAGACCAGTTTTGATGTCCAAGGCCGAGACCATGGGTGTCTAAGCCGAGACCATGGGGTGGTCTAGGTTGATACCAATTTGGGTGTCCGAGGCCGAGACCATAGGGGGTCTAGGCCGATACCAATTTGGGTGTCCGAGGCTGAGACCATGGGGTGGTTTAGGCCAGGACCAGTTTGGATGTTCGAGGCCGAGACCAATCTGGGTGGCTGAGGCCGAGACCAGTCTGGGTCTCCTAGGAGTATAGAAGTATGATTGATGCCGAGATGCATAGATCATGAATAGAAAGCACGGAAGTCCTACGCCGACAAAAAATATGATAGCTTGGCAAGACACGTCGAAGACGGAATAGAAGAGTACAGAGTTGGTAGACTGACAGGGTAGGTGGTTATCCCTGTCAAAGCACAAGTCAGTCGATGGTAGGTGAGGGAATTATGGGATTGCACAGGAGCAGGTAGTTAACCATGTCAGTAGACATAGTAGTCGGCAACAGGCGTGTCAGGACAGAGTAGTTAATACGGCCACAGACATTTCTTGTTGACAACGTGACGGGTTGATTGACTTCATCAGAAAGGATAGTCAGTGCCAAAGAAGGCGTGTAGGCCGAAGGAAGAGTGCAACAAGGGAAACGGACAAGTCAGCAGGTGAACACACCTATCAATAGAGGTTGATGAGAACATTAAAAAAGGGGGGAGGTATTAAATTTTTGAGCCTAAGCTCTGTCAAATTGAATCTGGAATTTATTGCTAACTTGATCGTCGGAGGCTCTACTAGTGGTCGGAGGCTCGCAAACAGACTATTTGGTTCGGAGACAGACTTCTCGGATTGAGGTGGTGGAGACCCCGGACCAGTGCATGACTTCTTGGCCAGACTGGAACGGATCATATCCGAGACCGACTAGTCACTAGAAGTGCGTAAGTGTTAGTCTACACTAACCCTTTGGGGGTGTGTGGGATTTTTCCCCCACATCTTTTGGCGCCATCTGTGGGAAACGACGGTGATTGAGCTACGTGTTCTTTGGAGCTATCTACGAATAGACGGCATTGTCATGGCTCCACCTAAGAAGAAGGGTGGAGCTGAAGGATTGAAAGAAGTATTTGTCGACGATGTAGGAAAGGAGGAGGAAGTCAACCACTCAGACGTCCCAGAGATGTTGAGCCTTTTGGTTTATCAGATTAAGAAGATGAGGGAGGATATGGAAGAAGTAAAGAGAGAGAACTCTCAATTAAGGCAACAACTGCTGGAGGAGGCTGTTGAAAGGAGAGGAGTTAGGACCCACCCATTGGGGAATGATCTCCCCGGGGTGTGAAGCGGCAGAAACGAAGACTTGGAGCTTAGCTCCAAACAAAGGGGCGATGCCTCAGCCGACAAAGCCCTGCGCCAGGAGGGAATAGGAGTTGGAGTTGTGCTGTCATGCCCTGGTCAGGACAGAGAGGCTGGCCGAGAAGAGCAGCCAGCCGAGACCAACGTTAACCTTGTCACGCTGGATAAAGTGACCGAGATGATAAGGAGGAAAAATGAGAAGAGACAGGAGCTGAGAGAGAAAATGACTGCCAGAGCGGCGAGAGAGGCCCTGAAGGCTCTAAGGGCTTCTCCATTTGCGGAAGGGATCTCATGCTCGGAGGTGCCGAGTAAGTTCATTTAGCCGAAGTTGGGGATGTTCGATGGAACAGCCGAGCCCCTAGAACACATGTACCATTACAAGCAGATGATGGTGTTGTGGGGAGAACCTGCCTTTGATGGGCTGAGGTGCCGACTATTCTCTACTAGTTTGAAGGGGAACGCCTTGGTTTGGTTTCACAGCCTAAAGGCAGGAAGCATAGAATGATTCACGGACCAAGAAGAGGAGTTCGTAACACACTACATTCACCAGCGTAAGAGAACCGTCTATGTTTCAGCTCTTTTTAGCCTAAAGCAGACTAAGGAAGAATCTCTCCGAGATTATCTTGGCCGATTCAAGCATGAGGTGGTTCATGTGGATCAGTTAGATGAGAAGATTATAGCTTTTGCGCTGCAAATCGGAGTTTTGGTAGGGACTCGAGTCCATGAGGAGTTGGTCATAAGCAACCCCTATCGCCTAGAGGATGCTTATATGATCATAGAGGAACACGTTAGAGTAGAAGACTCTATTAAGGCGCGATCCGATGCGCCGAAAGCAAATGTGAATGAGGCCAGGATGTCCAAGAAGAAGGACGGTGGCTATAAGTAGAAGGAGAAGAAGAATGTCCAGTCTCGGACTAATGGCCGAGACCTAGGGGCGAAGAGGTATTAGGGGAATGGAGCTTGGGTCCTCTATCAGCATGTGTATATCCCATTGCTGGTGGCACCGTCAAGAGTTTTGGGGGATATCTAGTACCAAGGAAGGTTTCTCAGAACACCAGAGAGCTTAACGCAGGAAAGCTAGCCGCGAACTGGTAAGGCCTATACAAAGTCCGAAATGTCGGAGAAGGAAGTGCGTACCACCTGAAAACCCTAGATGGGAAGGTCATAGAACAACAATGGAATGTATTAAATTTAAAGATTTTATCAATAAGAAATATTTTGAGTGGTTGATCTTTAATAGGATTTGTTGTCCTATGAGGTAGCAGAGAGGACCCCATTCTCCTTGGATTGTGGGGGCCAAGATTTCTCGGCAACGACCTCTAGGATCAACTTCGTCAAGGATAGGAAAAGATGGTCCAAAGAGGTAGCCGAGAGGACCCTACTCTCCTCGGATTGTAGGGGCAAGGATTTCTCGGCGACGACCTCTAGGATCAACTTTGTCTAGGACAGGAAAAGATGGTCCTAGGAGGTAGCCGAGAGGACCCCACTCTCCTCGGATTGTGGGGGCTAGGATTTCTCAACAACGACTTCTAGGATCAACTTTTTCTAGGACAGGAAAAGATGGTCCTAGGAGGTAGCCAAGAGGACCCCACTCTCCTTAGATTGTGGGGGCCAAGATTTCTCGACAAAGACCTTTAGGATCAACTTTGTCGAAAGGATTTGTTGTCCTAGAAGGTAGCAAAGAGGACCCATCTCCTCGGATTGTGGGGGCCAGGATTTCTCGGCAATGACCTCTAGGATCACTTCGTCAAGGACAGGAAAAGATGGTCCAAAGAGGTAGCCGAGAGGACCCCACTCTCCTCAGATTGTGGGGGCCATGATTTCTCGGCAACAACCTCTAGGATCAACTTTGTCTGGGACAGGAAAAGATGATCCTAGGAGATAGCCAAGAGGACTCCACTCTCCTAGGATTGTGGGGGCCAGGATTTCTCAGCAACGACCTCTAGGATTAATTTTGTCTAGGACAGGAAAAGATGGTCCTAGGAGGTAGCCAAGAGGACCTCACTCTCCTTGGATTGTGGGGGCCAGGATTTCTCAGCAAAGACCTCTAGGATCAACTTTGTCGACAGGATTTGCTGTACTAGGAAGTAGTTGAGAGGACCCCACTCTCCTCGGTGGGGCCTAGGATTTCTTGGCAACGACCTCTAGGATCAACTTTGTGAAGAAAAATATTTGTTGTTTTAGGAGACAGCCGAAAGGACCCCACTCTCCTCAGATTGTGGGGCTTAAGTACTCTCGGCTACGATAGGACGAACTGTGGGTTGATCAATTAACGGCCTTGATAGTAACTGAGAACATGAACTGTGGCACGTGAATTGTTTCTCAGATATCATGCTCGATAGTCGGCATGACACTTGAGAGGGGGCGATTGTGGGTACCAAATTTATGGCATCCATGCGGATGGTCAGGATGGCGACACGTGGACACGTCCGAGGTCGAGACCATGAATGGTCTAGGCCAAGATCAGTCTGGGTGTCCGAGGCCGAGACCAGTCTGGGTGTCTAGGCCGAGACCAGTTTGGATGTCCGAGGCCGAGACCATGGGGTGGTCTAGGTAAGGACCAGTTTGGGTGTCCGAGGCCGAGACCATGGGATGTCTAGGCCGAGACCAGTTTTGATGTCTGAGGCCGAGACCATGGGTGTATAGGCCGAGACCATGGGGTGGTCTAAGTAAGGACCAGTTTGGGTGTCCAAGGCCGAGACCATGGGGTGGTCTAGGCCGATACCAGTTTGGGTGTCCGAGGCCGAGACCATAAGGGGTCTAGGCCGATACCAGTTTAGGTGTCTGAGGCCAAGACCATGGGGTGGTCTAGGCCAGGACCAGGACCAGTCTGGGTGGCTGAGGCCGAGACCAGTTTGGGTCTCCTAGGAGTATAGAAGTATGATTGATGCCGAGATGCATAGATCATGAATAGAAAGCACGGAAGTCCTACGCCGACAAGAAATATGATAGCTTGGCAAGACACTTCGAAAACGGAATAGAAGAGTACAGAGTTAGTAGACTGACAGGGTAGGTGGTTATCCCTGTCAGAGCACAAGTCAGTCGGTGGTAGGTGAGGGAATTATGGGATCGCACAGGAGCAGGTAGTTAACCATGTTAGTAGACATAGTAGTCGGCAACAGGTGTGTCAGGACAGAGTAGTTAATACGGCCACAAACATTTGTTGTTGACAACGTGACGGGTTGATTGACTTCATCAGAAAGGATAGTCAGTGCCAGAGAAGGCGTGTAGGCCGAAGGAAGAGTGCAACAAGGGCAACCGACAAGTCGGCAGGTGAACACCTATAAATAGAGGTTGATGAGAACATTAAAAAAGGGGGAGGTATTAAATTTTTGAGCCTAAACTCTCTCAAATTGAATCTGAAATTTATTGCTAACTTGATCGTCGGAGGCTCTACCAGTGGGATCCCCTCCCCGACTCTCTTCTCGGATTCTACTGGCAAGAGTTCTTGCAGGGCTCATAGAGTTCTCGGCTTGTAAGCAAACTACTTGGTTCTGAGACAGACTTCTCGGATTGAGGTGGCGGAGACCCCGGACCAGTGCATGACTTCTCGGCCAGACTGGACCGGATCATATCCGAGACCGACTAGTCACCAAAAGTGTGTAGGTGTTAGTCTACACTAACCCTTTGGGGGTGTGCGGGATTTTTCCCCCACAGCTAGTCTACTAACCTCTGACACCAAATGGGAAGTTAAAGCAATGCATTCCTTATTCATCCCGCCCATTACTTTTGCATATTCTGAATACCCCAATCAACTCCAATATTCCAATGGATAGACTCTTCTGGCCCCACATCCAAAAGGAAATTTTTTTGTCAGGTCAGCCTAACTCACTTTTTTTCTCTAATACCTTACGATACCCATCCTTCCCTCCTTTTGGTCCTCTATCAGTCATTGAGACTCTCTTTCTGGGCCCAATTCTTCATCTAGCATCTCTTTAGGGACCTTCTAACCTCAAGAGTGAAGCTTAACTCTTGCATTACTGCCATAGATCCTTCTTGCCTGAGACGCTATCACTCTAGAGAAGATACCATTCATACCTTATTTCACTGCCTTTTAGTGCGCGAATTCTGTCTCATTCTGATATCCTAACGCGAATGGGTGAGCCCTTTGCTTGAGGATCCAAAAAAGGGGAGGATTGGGCCCAGTTTCTCACCTCGTATTCAAGGGGTGCTGGTTGGTTTGCTTCAAGGGTCTGTGCTGCTTTGGACATGGGTCGGGCTCAAGGGACCCCCATTTCTGACCCCCATCTTGGTATACCCACATAGAAGATGAATCAATGGCTGATTTTTGGCGAGGATGATCTCTATGGTGAGGAGATCATGCTCACAAATTTTCAAATCATTTTGATATTCATACTGATTTAGAAATTGAAGAATTATGGACCGTCCGTGGAACTTGAAAGCCACATTTGATGGGGTTAGAAATTTAGAATGGGCTGATTTTTTGTTGGGGTGATCTATATGGCGAGGTTATCATCCCCACCAAAATCAGCCATTGATTCATCTTCTATGTGGGTACACCAAGATGGGGGTCAAAAAAAGGGGTCAGAAATGGGGGTCCCTTGAGCCAGACCCTTTGGACATTTCCTCTTCTTTCTTAGAGATTTCTCTTTTTGCTCATTTGGTCGTGTAACGCAAATATTTTTAGCCTAGCAGGCACAAACTCTTTCTCACCCAATGTTCTGGACGTTGTCTCCTTCGGACTAGCTATTTTAGCCATGTCTAAGGATGGACAACCGTCTGCCTCAGCAGGTTAGGTTTTTTTTTTTTTTTTTGTATCCCTTTATTTGTTTCCTTTAATATATTGTAATTGGCTTACGAAATAGGGCTTTTTTGCTTTACCCCCTTACTTTATTGATGCAATTTGCATCTCACCTAATATTTTTAAAATATTTGCGTCTCACCCTTTGACCATGGTCAACGTCGTTGACCATAGATGGTCATTAATGGTCTCCGGATGGACGTCCCAATTTTTTTTAAATGACTATAATGACCTTGGGTGAGATGCAAATATTTTAAAAATATTGGGTGTGATGCAAATTGCATCAATAAAGTAAGGGGGCCAAGCAAAAAAACCCATTTTTTTGAGGATTTTATTTATTTATTTTAGGATTGTGAGCTCAAAACCTTTCTTCATTTACTTTTGGCCAAACTGTGGGTGGACCTACAGACCAAAAATTAATTTGATTGTTAATTTTTAAGTATTTTGGATTAGATCGAGTTGTTTTTCTGGGTTGATTTTATCCGTAAAATTTGAGCATTATTTGGGGTACAAAGACCGCCCAATGGTTTGAAATTACTAATTAGGCTGATACTTGGTATGTAGCTCCACCTAACGATGGTCCCAACATCCGTACAGTTTGTGACCTCTAAGAGTGTGCCACGTGGCTCATATTGTGGTCCCTCGTCATCATTGATGAGGGACATTAATTTTCTTAACAATCCTAGGAAGGTGAGTTCTGTGTTCTGAGATTTTATATCCAATGCTTAAAAATTAACAATCAGATTAATTTTTGGTAGGGCAAAAAGTAAATGAAGAGAGGTTCTGAGCTCACAATCCTTAAAAATCCTAAAAGAAAAAAAAAGAATTTTTGCTTTTCTCCATTACTTTATTGATGCAATTTGCATCGCACCCAATGTTTTTAAAATATTTACATCTCACCCAAGGTCATTGTAGTCATTTAAAAAATATTGGGATGTCCATCCGGAGACCGTTAACAGCCCGGCCGTCTATAGTCAATGACTTCGACCATGGTCAAAGGGTGAGATGCAAATATTTTAAAAACATTGGGTGAGATGCAAATTGCATCAATAAAGTAAAGGGGTAAAGCGAAAAGCCCTACAAAATAAAGAGACTCAAAAGTAGAACTACGTTGACCGCCACCGGTCAGTAAAGTTGTTGACTGCCTACAATATGAGCCACGCCTACAATATGAGCCACGTGCCACATTCTTAGATTAGTGATTTCGAACGTTTGGATCTTTGTATCCTAAATAATGGTCAATAATGTTATAAATCAACCCACGAAAATGATTCCAATCCAATGGTTAGAAATCACTAATCAGGCTAATTTTTGGTCTGTATGTCCATCTAGGGGTTTGTCCAAACATCCATACAATCAGAAATCTCTATGAATATGGCACGTGGCTCATATTGTGAGCAGTCAGCAACTTTGACGACTGCTGGTGATCAGCGAAGTTTTACCCTTTGACTCACATTTATGTGGGCCCCACAGTGTCATGTCAAAAGCCGTGTCAGAATATCTGCCTCTATCCTGTTGGGCCGAATGTTCTAGGCACAAGCCTGGCCCATTAAAAATAATAGGTATATAAAATAGGGCTATTCCAGGCTGCAGGCATTACGTTTAAATCCCAATCCAAGGCAAAAATGAGATAGGCCTAATGCCCATTGAGCCAGCCCTCCCATTGAAAGCCTCATTCAAGTTTAAGATCTAGTTTGGATGGTCAAGATCCTCTAATCTCTCTCCAACTGTTCTGGTTTAGAGATCTGCCCTGTTCAAAAAGTAGTCAATCAACTGAACGGTTCAGATCACGTTGGTGTGACTGCCATGTGAAATCTCACGCGGAAAACGAGCCGTTGGAGAAGTGAAGTCTGTCCCTCCAGTTAAAAGAGGAACCTTCCTTGTCCAACTTCCAACATAAGGTCAAATTTATTCGACCACGTTAAGAAACCCCCTCTCTCTCTCTAGAATTTCTGCTTAATTTTCACATAAGAGTGGTTGGATCCATTTGAGGAGTAGATCGTCATAAATCCCAAGTGGGTTTTCTCTCGTCTTCCAATCCTTCAAATTCCAATCATAAAATCGAATACCCATCTCGGAATTTTGTTGGTAAGATGTTTTCAAACGTTTCATTCTCTTCAATTTCACTTTGTTGGAAGTTCTTCACTTGAATTCGATGGTTTCCGGTAGAAATCATGTTTGTGTTTTTATTTTTAATCTTATTTTTGAGGGAGAAAAGAAAGAAAACTTCTGACCTGTCGGATTCAAACCTCCGACCTAAGGATTATCTGCTAGGTTGACCCACTACAGAATCATTATGGTTTGGATTGGTTTTCAGATTCATTATTCAATTGGGTATCTGCACTTTTTTTTCGGTTTTTAATTTGTTGGGTACCTTAGTTTTCTAATTCTGCCTAGAAATGTATAGAACTGCTCCACCATATGGGGAAAACCGACGCCGCCAATTCGACTACATTTTTAATGTATATAGATGAATCGCTGTTCGGGTTCTTACACATTTGAGTGACGAGAGTAAACATGTTATTTTTCCCTTTATAAACTTCAATTCTAGTCCTCCTTCACAATAATATTCACTTGGATTTGCAAAAAAACAAAGAGGAGTAAGATATTTGCTATTGACCTCGTTCCTTCTACCAATAGTTCACAATAAGTCGATATAAGAGTCTATTTTTATGATGACTTTTAGGTAGATACTGTTAGAGTATAGTAAGGTGCATGAGATGCACCAGATCTTTACCATGATTGATAAGTATCAATTAAGATTAGATTTGATTTGATTAAGATTAGATAAGATTTTGATTATGATTTCTTTCCTTTGTTACACTCTTGTATTGCTCTATATAAGAGCATTGAGTATACCAATGTAATTATTCAAGTTTAGCAATAAACTCAAATTTCTACATGGTATCAGAGCAGGTCATCCAATGACCTATGTTCCAGTGATCTTCTCACTTGGCTCATCATTTTTCCTACGGGCGGCATCATCGTCGCCCGTCGGGCTTAACCACATATGCATCACTACCAGTCCATCCCTAATCTCCAACTACCATCACCTTCTGCAGCCGACATTTATCAATTGCTTTGCTGATATCCAACCATCAATCATAGATCATAAAACTGCCAACCATCAGAAAAAAAAAAAAAAAAATCTCCAATGATGTTTTTAACCGTACACTCCATCTTCAAAAGCTTATGGGAAGAGTTCATGACTGACCTGATCTAGTGGTCCACCGGCTCCGATAGACTCCAAAATGAGTAGAATGCGACAGTGATGGACTTCACAGATAGGCGATGACCACCATCAAGCACACGAACGTATGTTTCGGAAATTCATCATTCGAAGAAGATTAATAGCGTATATATTTTGTAACCAATCACATGTTTCTTTTTCAAAGAGATGCGATTGCGAGAGGATGTTAGAGTATAGTAAGGTGCACGAGATGCACCGGATCTTTACCAAGATTGATAAGTATCAATTAAGATTAGATTTGATTTGATTAAGATTAGATAAGATTTTGATTATGATTTCTTTCCTTTGTTACACTCTTGTATTACTCTATATAAGAGCATTGAGTATGGCAATGTAATTACTTAAGTTTTTCAATAAATTCAAATACTTACAGATACGGCATTCTCACTCTCACCTCTTGATTGGAAGTTTATATATTTTTTTCCTTGTTTTGGTCATTGCAGGTGGCTAGTTATAAGTCTACATTTTTTGATAAGTAGTTATAAGACTACATTTGGCTGCTTAGCTTGTTAGAATCTTTGAAGATGGTTGTTAGGAAACTTTGTTATATAGTCGTTGTTGATGATGACAATGAGGATGACACTCAAAACGATGATAGAGGAGTAGCAGCATCTTGTAACCATTCTTATACATCATTTCGGTACACACGTCCAACTCTGCAGAGCCTGTTGCAGCTAGTGGGATGCAAAGTGCACCATGCTTTCAAGGTACCACCTCACTCTTCCTTTTCTTTTTATCTTTTATTGTTTGTTCCATATGTTTCTGTTTCTTTCTTCCTTGAATATATGTTTTTGAAACTCCCTTAATAATTTGGTGTTAACTGGTATTTTCTTAACTAATATACATTCCAGACGTTATAGGTTGGATCGAAGCATGAAATATTACTTTACATACTAACTCAAATAGCTAACCAAATGAAATTCTTCTGTTATAGAGAAAGTGGGACTCAGTCGATACTGGTTACTCATTTCCTTAAATATTGCTAATATGCACTCTTACGCCCATCCTGGGGTCTGTGACCCGGCCTGCTATCCATGGGTCGACCAGTCTGCGATCCGTGGGTCGACTTGTAACCCAGGGCCGAGACGTGAGGGTGAAAAGGGTAAAAAAGTTCAAATACCCCTAAAGTGTCAAATTTCAATTCAATCCATCCATGCATTGTTCGGGTTCGATTATGGTATTTCATCCTTTTTTTGGTCAAGAATTTATACTCAGTCAACTTGGTCAATTATAGTCAATAAGGTCAAATAATGGCCAATGGGGTCAAGTTAGGGTCAATAAGGTCCACACTCCTATTCAAAACTAATTACCTAGGAAAGAAAACAGAGTTTTATGGAGTAAAAATCAGACCTAATCACCTTGTAAAACTCCTAACAAACTTGTTTTAAATCGAAAATGGATGATTTCAGAGGCTGAAGAGACTAGACTCACAAAAGTATATCTTAAAAATAATTAGGGTTTTGAAACTCAAATTTTAAAATAAAATACTATCCGATATACGGGACGAGTTTCTGGAAAACGGAAGTAGACACTGTAAAGAAAACTCAGTAAAAGATTTTTTTTTTAAATTCAATTTTAATCCAACTGGGGTGAAATTAGTGGGGTTTGAAAGATATGAAATGTCCTCTATTTGTCATAACTTTTATAATAAAGTGATTAAAATATTTAATTAAGAAAATTATAGATAAACATGAGGGTTTTCTGTTGTTTCTAGGTACAAAAAACAAAACCCTGTTGGAACAATCAGTAAAGAAAAATACATAACAAATTGAAATTTTATAAAAAATAAATGAAATTAGTTTTATTGAAAACTAGACAGAAAACCACAGAAGGTTCATGTTTTGCAAAATCACTAATCAGCCTCAAGCTTGTGGATACTGTTGTAGGGTTTCCAAGACATTGCAACAGCACCCTGTAAATGGGCTCGGACAATGGGGTTAGAGATCTCATATTTGAATAAATTAATTATGAAAAATAAATCTACGAGTTAGCTAAAAGGTGGCATAGGAATCGAATCGTTTCGGCTTGAGTCGAAAGTTATAGTGGTTCTTCCGAAACTGGACGGAAAATCCATAAACAGTTAAGCATAAACATAACCATATGAAATTTCCATTATATGATATAATCTCAACTTCAACAATTCCAACATACATGATCAAAGTTTAAGAACCAAATATAGCATAAAGTCTAGTGAAATAAAATAAACTCCTCCAGCCATTTTCGAGATCAATCGCATCTTCCGCTACGCTAAATCTGAAACATTGATAAGAGTGAGTTGCGAAGCCCAGTAGATATAACTTTACCTACCCATATGGATATGAGGGATGCAACAGTAAAACATGATTTTCAAAGAAAAGGATCAACACATTGAAGAAAACAATTTTAAAAGCTGAAGAGTAAAATAACCATCATATTCTCCACTGATATCCAACCCAGTGAAATTGAAATTTCCATACATCGATCCAATAATTAACTCGATGCATGTACAAAACACCACGGATCCTCATTTTGCAACAGTTGATCAAACTCTCAAAAAATCCATCACATGGTACTAAGGGGGTTCAGGGTCTTTCGCCCAAGGGATCAGTATGCCCTTCTTGCTCTTTTGGGATGCGCCCAAGGATTACCGCCACATAAGGACCGAACCATTCTACGTGCCTATGCATTCTCAATTAATCTCAACAATTCCTCACTCTTGCCCATGACAATCCTCTCATGGCAAGTAAACTCATAGATTCCAACAACATAACATAGTACCAAAAATCCATGCTTTTAAAACAAAAATAATATACATGCATGAAATGATTTTTAAGAGAAAACACATACATGGAAGATATGGCATTCAAAACGATTTCCAGGGTAAACACGCATAGAGTAACATGAGCATGAGTTTTTATAACATTAAAAAGTGTATATAAAATCATGTAAGAAGCATGGAAATTTATTTAAAAAGAAGAGAGCATTTAAAAACAACCATAGCAAATGGAGAGGTGAGTAACCTACCTCCAAGTTGAGCAAAAATTCCAAGGCTTCCTTCTTCTCCTTCTTTTCTCTTCCTTCTCTCTTGGTTCTCTCTCTCAAAGGGGCTGAGATTTCTCTCTTACTAAAGGTGTAGATATGAAGGCTAGGGTTTTTGAAAAGAAAAGTTTTATTGGTGATAAGGGAGGGCTTCTCCCTAGGCAACGATTTCATTTAAAGGGGAGGGGTTCCATCTCTTAATTTAGTATGTTATCTAGGATTGCTAAGGTGTTAGGGTGTGCTAGGGTGTGCTAGGGTGGAGTGGGTCCACTTTAACCCTCCTCAACGTTTTGGTCTAAATTGGGGAGAGAGTATCTCTCTCTCCCTCCCTCCCTCCTAATTGGATAGGTTCCAGAGTATTCTCCATAATAAAATTCAAAAGTTTCTATTTTTGTTTTTATTTTGTTTCTATTCCTAAGAAAATCAGTCTGTGATGCTATTTATCTTGCAAGGTATGGGGTCCACTATCCTAGTCACCCCCTTTCTAGAATTCTCTCATCTAAGGTGCTCAAACTAAGCCCTTTCTAATGCCGACAATTTTGCATATTTAATTAATGTAAATAACACCTAAGCTATTACATACCACACATGTGACAAATATGAATAAAAAAATCAGGTTATGCTATATCATACATGAAAAACCCTCAAGCCCTTAATGGGCCCTAATATAAAGCCCGATTATGGTCCATTTTCATACAAGCCCATACGTATGGTTCACCATCAAGGCACATAAATTAAGCTCAATAAGTCAATCAACACATGCATAAATAATCCACATAAAAGTAAACACACACACATGGGATCCACCCTCATGTGTAAAATGACCAAAATGGCCCTACATGCCAGATGTCAACCCTAGAATTAACCAATGTTATTAGAGTCATTAATTTACTAAAAATCTATTTTAAAATCCTAAAATTCGGCCCACCATCCTAATGGGCTTCAATTCCGGAAACCAGTACAGGCTTATATTGAGGTCCATACCAATACGAGCCTAGGAAAAATCCGGAGTATTACATGAACAAGTAATTTATAATACCTTGTCTGTGACCTTGGGCCATAGGTTTGAAATTTTGGACATTCTCAAAAGCTCCCGGTGTTGCAATAATTTTGAATAGTTTCTCATGCAAAGCCCCGTACAAGAAATTCGGAGGCATTCAAGTCGCTGTTACTCTGCTTTGTGTGACGACTAACATGACAAACCTAGGACCCAAACTGCCATTACCAAATATTTCTAGTGTAGTTAAGGCGTACTGAGGCACACCTATAGCACCTCAGGTGGTCCAAGGTCTGTCATTTCCTGTTCTTTTTGTTTTTATTATTGATAAGCTATTATGTGTGCTGCAGTTTTATGGATTATGAGTAAATGGTTTCAGAAATTATTAGTACTGTTGTGCTGTCATTATGAGTTACTGATCAGTTTTTGAATTATTAGTACTGGGTTACAAAAATCATTAGTATTGCTATGTTGTCATTTCAATTTTATGTCGCTTATTCTTTTTTGCAATGTTGATTGCCTAACTGGAATGTAGTTATTCGTTTAATGATTTTCAGTCAAGGGTGGATTATTATTTAACTTATTAGTACACTTTTTTAAGTTCATTTAGTTTTCATTTGACTGTAAATGATTTTTGTTAGTATGATTTCTGACTATTTGTTTTTAATTATTTACTATTTAGTATTTAATAATTACTAATTTTTTAAATGCAGCTAATGATTTTGCCTTAGAAAATGACGATGCTAACTATAATTGCTTTTGGGCTATGATGCTATTCATGTTTTGAATCATTTAATTCACTATTGCAATTTACAATGCTGGTTATTAGTTATTTGCTTACTTGATTAGTTAATCAATGGTTAGTACTTAATAGAAATTATACATAGTAGCACTTTAGAATTCATCTTTCTTATATTTCTTATGTTTATTATTATTATTTCTAATGTATTGCGCCTGCTTCAGTCAAGCGCTTGCCTTGCGCCTTGCGTCTCAGGCACCAGGGTCCTTGCGCCTTAAATTCACCTTGTGCCCTTAACTACCATGAATATTTCACAAAACAGTTAGTTTTTAGGTAGATATTTATTGGTTGGACCCTCTCTTCTCTATCCAAATACAAAAATTTTCTTTGTCAACGAATAAAATTCTCAAAATCCTAAGTTATAAATTATAAGTTAATCACAATATAACAGGAGATGTTGGGATGCAAAAAATTAAACTTGATGAGGGGGTTTTGTAAGGAAGAAGAGATTGTAGTATATCCAGCTGGTGAGAAGTCTGTTATATATATATATATGGGTCAGGATCGGGAGACAACATTTTTCACAACATTTTCTACAGCAATTTTGGCGTACCCAGTACCCACGTGGAAGATGAATCAATAGCTGATTTTTGGTGAGGATGATCTCCTCACCATATAGATCACTCCTACAAAAAATTAGCCCATTCTGAAATTTCTAACCCCATCAAGTGTAGTCTTCAAGTTAACGGTAAAAATAGACGGTCCATAATTCTTCAACTTCTAAACCAGTCTACAAATGTCAGAATGATTTGAACTTTTGTGAGGATGATCTCGTCGCCATAGAGACCATCCTCGTCAAAAATATCCAATTCCAAAACTTATAATTTATATATTGGCCCAAGCCAATTTTTCGTTGTAGAAAATGTTGTGAAAATTGTTGTGTCCTGATCCTGACCCTATATATATATATATATACCCCCCCGTCTTACTGCGGCTGCTGGCACGGAGTTAGCCGGGGCTTCTTCCTCGAGTCCTGTCATGATCGCACACTCGACGAAAGAGCTTTACTTATATATATATATATATATATATATAACTGCTTCTAGTTTATTTTGATATTGGGCACTCGCGACACTTTTTTCTTCATGCAATACATATCGCAAGTAAAAGCATATGGCTTTTGCACAAGTTTATTATAAAAGGTTCTTACTGTTCTCTGTAAGAATTTTTTTTTTCCGTTCACCATTTATGTTTGTGCTTTCTATCTTTTATTTTGTTTTCATATTTTTTTCCATTTCTATTTCAAGCTTTGTATGGATGTCTCCAGTTTCTCGAATTCCAGACATTGCTATTTTGGGAACTAAAATGACAATTTCTAAATGAGAATTGTGAAGTTTCCTTTTAAGTTTAAGTTTCAATAAATGTTTATTTATAATTTCTGAAACACCATTTTATTTCACTAGATCAGCAGACGAGTTTTTGACGTCTTGGAGGGTGAAAACTTACAACCTGCAGTCGACTTTGAATTGAAGGGAATCTTGGTTTCTGATGTGGAAACAATCCCCTTGCATATGGAACAAAAGGATTTCAATTGTGTGAAAACCTCTAGAACTGAACCGTGTGAGGAGGCCATGGGTAAGGATTTTTTCATGGAAAGCAAAGATAAGTCATATGATCTTTACAAGAAACAAGTAACGGCTATGGTCAAGAGAGGGAGGTTCTTGGATGTCATCTGCAGTTCTCTTGAAGAATATCGTTATGTGGGACCAAGTCAACGTGCTGACATCATCCTTGCCTGCAGGTATCTTTCTATGCATTATGACATAGATATCCTGTTTTACATCCATTCTACTTCTATAGTTAAGGACTCTTATTGTTCATGATGATAATGTTCATAGTTAAAGGGTATATATGTGGTATCTTTGGAAGTCCCATAGCTGAGCATTTCAACCTCAATTACTATGGAAACAAACAAAATAGGGATCGGGAAACTCCATTTGTTTTTTCTAGGAGGAGGATGAGGGTTGTTGTTTATTTAATTCTCTATCATATTGGTTGCTTTTAGTTGATCAATATTTCTGAAAATGGTGTTCTCAATCTTATTTAGTTTCAGATCGAGGGCCTAATTCTTCTCCAAACTTCTATTTCTCTCTATCTTTTCTTGTTGGATTTATTTCATCTTGAGGCGAATACTTCATAACCTGTCTTACTACTGTTTGGCTTTTGTTTCATGTCAAGAACGAAGCTGATTGTTGTTTGATTGAATGGCAGATAAGAAGTAATCCTTTGCATTGGAATTAGATCGAGTCACTGTATTGCTAAGTTTCTTGCTTCTTTGTTTTTGATGCTGGGTGTTCTCTGCTTCTAAGTGCTCCATAGCATCATGAGAAACTCTAAACTAGGCACTAGCATATCCTGATCAAAATTTGTGCATCTCCAAGAGGAATATAAAAACTAAAACTGTGTATATCGATCTTTTCTAGAAATGTAGAAAATATTTGGTTTTATACTGGAGACAAATCTAAGACTCATATGGTAGTCTCGGTTTCCTTCAAATAATACAAACTCAAGCACATGCATCTCACACTGTTGAACTACGAGGAAACCCAAACAACCCAAAATTGAAGAAACCTAAAACCTTAATGTCACATGTGCTATGTGGTTCCCAGTAAGACGGTTCCTTCAACATGCTGATAGATAGCTAAGTGGATCCTCAGTTTCTTACTTGCATATGGATGCATTTGTTTGAATGATTAAGATAATCATTGAGAAAATAAGCCATAAGAGATTTTCCGGTTATTATTCTGATATTCTCGAATAAGGTATTAAATTTTGACATTTATCTGAAATTTTCTCTAAATATTTTCATTTCCTGAGGAACCGACAGGAAATTTCAATTGCATTTCTTTTTTGTACATATTTCGCCCTATCAATTCATTTCGTGAAATGATTGGTAAACAGTAAATTTCGACCAAAATAATGAAAACTCAATAACAAAATTGCAATATTTTGTTGGAAATATTATTATGAACAGTAAATTTTGACAAAAGTATTTCTTCATTAAAATATTATGTAAAAAATTACAATAATCTACCAAATAATATAGATTTTTTGTAGATAGGACTTGTCATTTCCACATAATGTTCATTCATTATTAGAAAAAATTATGGCCGGTTATCTATCTGTATATAATCTTATTTTTATAGAAAAGTAATAATTTACATTTTTATACTAAAATAGAAGTACAAAATAAATAACTGGAAAAAAATTAGGGAACCCCCAATTCATCAAATGGTTGCATATATGATGTATTTAAGCATGTTAGCACACCAATATGATTCATGTTCTTATTTGCTAGAAATATTAGTATTACATTCAGACATTTATAAAAAAAATTGGAAAAATATATAATTATGTGTGCGCATTGTACTTAATAGTATGTATCATGTGTGAGTGTTTTACATATTTATGGTGTATGTAGTCAATGTGACGTGATGATTTCCATGTGTAATTATAGTTGTTTTTTGTCTATCAAGCTCACAGATACCTACATTAGCGTAGTAAAAGTGAGTAAATGACTAAAATGGTACTACTGCCTTAAAATAATGCAAATGACTAATTGCTTAAATCATGTATATAAGGACATTAGTTTATCTATATAAAACAAAGACATTAGATTCTCTCGAGTGCGAGTGTGATACTGGTAAGTGGTCTGATATCCTCCTTAGATTGTAGTGAATGCCATCGACAAGAGATCTTTTCTTTTCTTTTACGAGAAACCGATGTCTATAAAGCATGCCATCAATAAATGAGTTCACCTGTGGAGAAATGGTAATCAACCTTAGTATGCTTTGTTGATTCATGAGAAATACAATTTGGGGCAACCAGATAACATTGATTTGTCATATTAAAAAGGTGTGAGAGAAGAGTTGCTGTCATATACCCTTGTTTTAGCTAAGTTTATGAGTTGGACAATTTAAGTCTATGGCCCATTAAAGAGCTTGAATCCAAATTATGTGATACTTGAATATTGCAATGGAATAGAAATCCTGTCATGTTTCTTACTCTTCCATGAAATGGGTGAGGTGCCATGTAAAAGGATGAAGAGCATATCCTTCAAATTGTTTCAGAGATTTTTCTTTACCCAGGATCATCATAAATTGATTAGATGTCGAAGTGAGACCACTACAACACCATGGAGTGGAAAGTGTCTATTGGGAGAATTACACTTTATATTATTTTCAACAAATTGTGCATGATTGACATTGGTATAATGACTTTTGGGAGAACGTGGTGAGATTTTGTACTTTTATATCATATTTAGTTCTGTTGTCCATAGGATGGTTAAGGAAGATTGCATCTATTATCCATTTTTTTGCAAGAGATATTATTGTAGTTCAAGGTCTGACTTATGAATACAATGAATCCAATAGAGTGACAAGATTTGTCTTAATTTTTGCAAATTCATTTTGGCTCTCATTTTAGGTACGTCTAAACAGGCCCTAAGCTAACAAAAATTTTAACTCATTCCTCAACACTCTCATAACTTTCCCCAAGGGAATAAATTTTCCGAAATTAACGAAATATTTCTATTTTCTAGGTTACCGACAGGAAAGAATACATACACGAAATGTTTCCATACATGTCGAAATATTTCGCGTTAACAATAAAATTTTTTGCTATCGTTTCTTGCTACAAATAGATAGATTAGGTGTAAATGCATTAAATCTATGATGCATTTACACTTGATTTGTGCAAAGATTGAAAATCATTTAGGGTAAAAATTTAAAATTTGGGGAAAACCCCAATTTCAGTGGTTTTTACCCTAAACATCCATGACTGTGCATAAATGGATTATATGCATAACTTAGCTCGTTCTACATGTTGGTTGGGTTAAATATTTTTCCCAAAAAAATATTTAAACCTCAAAAATAGGTTTTTTTCCCAAAAAAATATTTAAACATTCAAAAAGTTAAGTAATGCTATAAGTTAATAATAAATAGGTTTTCTAAAATTATATAATATTAAGACAGTAATGTAAGTGAATAAAGATTAGTTAATACCTTGATTTATGATTTTTTTTTAAATAAGCAATTAAATAATAGTTATCTAATTAAATAATATTTGGACTGACTATCAGATACATGTCTCAACATATTACAGACCGCTATGGTCATTCATTTCCACACTACATATGGTTGTATATTATGCTTTGATAGTTTATGAGTGTGTTTTTAGGCTTGTTTTATCATTTTCCAAACTTTTCCCAAACATTTTTATAATATTTCCATCATTTCCGCATTATTTCCATCATTTCCACGAAAATGTATTATTTCCACACTGGTCGAAATATTTCCACGAAATATTTCCATTTCCGAGCTGGTCGAAGCAAACCTCGAAACCGAAATTTATTTCCTTGACTTTCCCTATGGCCTTGAAGCTATACTAAATGCATCTAACTATATAAACTATCTTTTTTTACTAAAACAAATGGCAGGGTATTAAAATTGCAAACTTCTAGCGAATTTTGTTGAATTTTATTGATTTTTTACATGTCAAAGTGAAGTTTACCTATCAGTGAATTTTCTATTTAGGATCAAACTTAATTATTTTTCGATATGTAGGAATCAAACTTTATAATAAATGAGAGGTATTAAAAACACATTTATCCCCATTTGTTTTACATTTCTTTGCTTTTGGGAGGTTCTTGGGTGAAAGAGACTACTCCATTAAGAATATTTTAGTAAAAAAGAACTTGTAGGGGCTGAAATCAAGATCAATGCTCATTGAGTTGTGTATTTGCAATTTCATCCGTAAAAACTATTTTTCCTGTAATTTCATGTTTTTTCATATATTTAATTTAAATTAATATTACAAATGTGTAATGCATCTAATCACCAGACTGTTTACATGTAATAAAAAAGTACAGAAATTAACCCTTTGATGAATTAAATTGTGTAACTCGATTTAAACTTGAAACTTGAGTTAATTTCTCAAGTTTTAACATTTTTTTAATACAAAAGTTCCAAACATTCGTTTCGAAGTTACTGTTAACTTCAACACTAACTTCGGTACAAACTAAAAAATCATATTAATGTAGAGAGCTTGATCTTTTTAGACTTTATATATTTGCTTCAATATGAGTGGAATAATATTAATCTTAATTATATTGATCTAAATGGTTTTTCTTTATGGTATAATGAGTTATAAGTGTTTTATCACGTCCTTAAAAGACCAGTGTTATGGCAATATATTTCTAAACTTCCCCATGTTGGCAAATTTTTACAGAAATTCTCTAAATCGAATTGAACGTCCCCGAATTTGTTATAAAATTTAACTAACTGAAGTTTAAGGCAAAATCGAAGTTTAGAACCTGGCTAACAAGGAACAATATAAAACCATTTTAAAACATTCTAGTCAAATTTTTATACCCTTCTCAATACTACACTTCTCTAGGTTTATAAATGTCTATGTGGAAAGAAAACCAAAATGCTTAAGCTGCTCTAATAATGGTTGTGATACACCTTTTCCATCTCTAGAGATGGGCTAAAGATTAACATCGTATGCCTTATCCCAAAATGTTTGGGTCAGTAGACATGAATCTATATTGCTGTCCGACTCTGTTTAGAGCTATGTTTTCTATAAAAGCATATGGCTTCAGATCTTTACTTAATTTCATCCATGCCATTTTGGCCTTCCTCTCTCCCTTTTCTTACTACCTCCATCTATCACTTGGTACCAAAATATTCTTTGAACTTGGTTTCTCTGTTATTATCTATGAACTAATTAACTTAGCAAACCTAAAGCCATGCCATTATGGCATCGTAATTCTTCTAGTGTTTTAGGAAGTAATTGAATGATATCAGCAAGGCACGAGTCACCTTTTATATGGGGCCAAACGCTACAAATTAAAGAATTTAGATCCTATACTTCACGGTGTTGGGTACCCAGATCCCACATTTCTTGGCCACTTACTCCATGTTTTACCGACTAAAAAAAACAAATATAAAAAAACTGACTTTAAAGAGGAGTGTGTGGGGGTTAGATAAGTGCCCAACTCCCTGGCATACAAGATCTGGACTCAATTTTAAAATGTTGGGAAAATGCTCTCGAAGCCGTTCTGCGCTCTCTTTGAAAAATAAATATTTTAGTTAAATGGTGTTTGACACAAATAACTGAAATTTGACAGCAACTAACAGCACATTCATTTGATGGCTTTCAAGGGTTTGTGGTCATGTGCTCAACTGAATGATCCCATGATTGGATTGGTGCCATTTGTATGAATTTGTTGGTACTAATGGCCTGGTTTAGAATGATTGGTCAAACTCTTGGTTCTTGGGTGTATTCATATATCACTTCGTATGGTTGAGCCTACACTCGTGATACGCATTCCAATCGTTCCTATAGTATAATGTGGGTATATATTGCTATTAACTCTTCTGCCTTTGTTTGTCAACATGACTGTGGCTTTTCATTTCCTGTAGTCTGTTATCCTCCTGATTCATCTTGCTTCTCTGTTGTCATAGACTTCGTGAAAGGAAGGAATCCATTACTGTTCTGCTTTGTGGCACTAGTGGATGCGGCAAGTCAACTCTTTCGTCCTTACTGGTATGGCTTCTTTTCCCATTGCAGCATTGTTTCATGTTCTGTGCTTGCATTGTGTCACTCATGCAAGAATGAAGTTAAACGTGCTTTACTTGTTCATTGGATGTATAGTTTCATGTTCTTTTGCGGTTTTGCCTATGTGCCAAACTAGATTGAATGAAAACAGTGTGAGACATATCTGTAAATGACTTCTTAAATACTCTATAAAATTCGAATTACAATTTTGTGTTTTAAATCACATGTATAGTTGACAACTTAAATACCTTTATCTTCTAACTTTCTATTTAATGTGCAGGCCAGCAGGCTTGGCATTACAACAGTTGTTTCTACTGATTCCATTCGTCATATGATGAGGAGCTTCACCGATGAAAAAGATACCCCATTATTGTGGGCATCTACTTATCATGCTGGGGAGTTTCTAGATCCTGCTGCTGTAGCTGAAGCAAAGAGAAAAAGGAAAGATCGAAAGTTATCTTCCACACCTTTGAATGGTCAGGCTGATTCAGAAGAATCAGCAAGAGCGCTACAAAGAGCAGATGACACAGCTGATTGTAGCTTCTCAGAGACAAGTCCAAGCATCAGAAAATATACAAAAGTAAATGTTTATGATAAAAGGGATGCTGTTTCCAATCCCTCCACTGAGCAAGTTGGGTCCAAGGTACTGGCCATCGAGGGCTACAAGGCACAGAGTGAAATGGTTATTGATAGTCTTGACAGGTTAATCACAGCTTGGGAGGATCACAAAGATTCAGTTGTGGTTGAGGGTGTCCATTTGAGCCTCAATTTTGTGGTAATTTTCTAGTATCTCCTGATGTGTTTCCAGCAATATTCAGGACCTCTCTGATTTGGCTTGATTTTACCCTAGCTAAGTTGTGTCACACTCACCAGGCGAGTCTTGAGAGGAACTGATTCTTCTGGAAAAGACTTGGCCGGCTTAAGTTCGAGTCTGATGGGACTGGCTGAGCTTGTCAAAACTTTTATTTCTAAGATAACATTCCTTTTCTTATGATTGAATTTCAAATTGCTTCATGGTTGAGTTGATTTGGCTTGCCTTCAGGCATGTTGTTAGCCATTTTTTTTCTTAACTTTGGTTTCCTGTATGTGAATCCTGATTACGTTCTTTTCTCTTCCATTCTTGAAATTCTAGATGAATCTTATGAAGAAGCATCCTTCCATTATTCCTTTCCTGATATACATAGAGATGAAGAGAAGCACTTGGAACGGTTTGCCATACGAGCCAAATATATGACCCTGGATCCTTCCAAGAATAAGTATGTGAAGTACATCAAGAATATACGTACCATACAAGATTACTTGTGCAAAAGGGCCCACAAGCACTTTGTTCCAAAGGTGAACAACACCAATGTTGACCGAAGTGTGGCTTCTATACACTCAACCATATTTAGCTGTTTGAGAAGGAGACAAATGGGGGTTTCCTTGTATGATGTTGCCACAAACACTGTTAAAGTGATAAATGATGAATACTGCAAGCATTGTGATGCAAATTCAATCAGCTCGAAAGGAATGTTCAAGATGATCCAGAGGCAAGGGTCGATACGCCGTTACATTGCTATTGTCAACTCAGACGGCTCCGTTGCCAAAGCATGGCCGTTCTCACATGTAAATAGAAATATGGGGCCTTTTTCATCCTGTGGCAGTACCGATGCAATCGGGAGTCCAATCTATGTGTCGGACCAAGTTCATGAAGCCAAACCTGTTAATGTACAGTTTGGTAATTTTGGAATAGGTTCTTGGCCAAATGATACAGAAGGAACAAGCTACGCAAGCAGCATAAACAGTTCTAGAGTAGATGGTGATGGAGAAATTTCTCAGTTTTCTTCTTCCTCAAGTTCACCGTCACATCAGGCAGGGCATGTGAAGGAGGTAATGACCAACTGCCCCATATATTATTGTTTCATCAGTAATTAAATAATAGATGCATATTTTGCATGACATAAATGCATTATGGGATTCCTTCCTGTTGCATCCTGTGTATTAACTGCTCTGCAACTATGTTTTTAGCACCACTAGATGTTACTATCACTAAAAGTATTAGTATGGCTATTATCCTTGCTCGTGTAGGATAACTCGTGAATAAAACTTGCACTTTAAAGTTACATGGCTTGAAGATTTGAAGCAAATGCTGCAAAATGACATTCTGATTCATAGAAATAAGCTAGTTTTTCGCCTGTGCCAATATTTTACTTCAAAGTTCTGAAAGGGAATTACAATGTTTTATGCTATTTAAAGGATTATTTGGAGTTTATATTATATAGGATTGTGGGTCCTAGATGTTTGATTTCAATGGCATCTATCAAACTTGGCAAGTGAAAAGAAGACAAAATCTAAAATCCCCAAGTACTTGGCAAATTGTGGTCCAGTCTTTTTAAATATTGTTTCCCTACAATGTCCAAAGTGGTCTCACCTCTTTTAACAAATGATATGAACCAAAAGGAATTGCACGTCTTATTGAGAAATAGGGAACCCATTATTCTTTGTGTTAAAATTGAAAATAACAACATTCCCGACTCTTGGGTTGCTAGTAGAAGCAAACCCACACATACAAGCTATAGAAATGTTTGTTTTGTAATACTGTATGCAAGAAGTCTAGTGACAAAACTCATTATGCATCTTATAGAAATCTGACTCTCTTTTAGTCCTCGCTGCTCTAAGTTCAAATATTTCTCTTTCCAACTAAACAAAATATTGCTTTTGTCAGCTTACTGAAGAAGTAGCAGCATCAGAAAGTGATGAAGAGCCTCTTCAGGATGACAATGATGATGACGATGATTCTAGTAATGCAGCCGAAGAGTTTGTGGATGAGGTAAAAACAGTCCATGTAGATTAGAAGAAGGGCTTTGTAAAGATCCCCTTATATTTTACAGTATTTAAATATTTCCTCCTACATTTTGGTATCCTACATATATCCCCCTGCATTCTCTATATTCCCTGCTAAACCACCCCACCCCTATTTTGATGCACCGTGAATGACGATTGAAAGTTTCCCCCTGCATTCTCCGTATCCTTGCATACCTCCCCCTACTGTGGGGTGTGAATGATGTTTGAAAGTTTCATGGTTAACGTTTATGTTTGGCAAGGAAAAAGACAATTTTAACACTTTGTACTTCCACATGTGAGAGCAAAAGACCATGTTACCATTTTATCTAACTACTGCTTTCTTACCTTATTTTCTTGTCTACAAAAATAAGGGTGAAATGATCTTTTGTCCCCACCTATGTTGCATGGATTCTTCTCAAGAGGCGAAGTACCCCTGTCAAACATGTATCGGATTTTGACACAGTATGGATTCTATTGTGACAATTCCAAGCTGTGTTTTGATTTGCTGTGACACTTCCAAACTCTGTTTTTTCCCTTACTTCCAAGATACTAATTAACATTTGCCATAGATTATTAGCTCTTCCTTTTACTGTTGAAATTTTCGATACCACAAATATAGCATTACATATATGTACTCCCCAGTCTATAAGTATGTGATACAAACCATAAGATATCCTATCACAATATCCACTATTTTGCTTATTATTATACAAAAAAATCACTTTGTTTCACTTAAAGTATACTGCTGAGTCCATGAATCCTATTTTTCAAGGTTCTCTGAATCTGAAACTCCACACCTGTGTCGAACTCCGCATCAATGCAACATAGGTCCCACATGTTGATGTAAAAGGTTCAGCATTGTCTTTTACCATGCCAAACATAGACATTAATAGCAGAATTTTAAATGCCATTCAAAGTCTGAGATGATGAGAGATTCGCATAGAATCTCAATAATCCAGGGGTAGTATGCAAGATACAAAATGCAAGGGGATATACAGAAATATGGTAAAACGCAGAAGCATCTACACAAAAACCCCTTGAAAAAATGAACCTGGTTGTTTGGTTATCTAAATAGATAGCAATAACTTGCATTCTAGTTGTTTCTCTCTATGAATTATAGATCTCCCAAATGATTTTTTTTTCCAGTTGGGAGGTTCAGTTGCAGAGTCATCTACAAGATCAGATGAGGAGTATGACGCAGACCAAAAATATGAGACAATGGACGACAATGTTACAAGTATGGAAGTTATGGGTGATTCTAGTAATCTCTTTGATGGTTCTCGTGGATTTCATAAACTGTCCAAATGCTTCTCCTTGACAGCCTCGAGAAGACCTGTTCTTGAAGGCAGGCTGTATAGCCGTGTCTATAGCCTTCCTCTTCGAAGAAGTCGATCCAACAATCTTAAAAATGTAAGCACTCCGAAGTTTTCTTCAAATGTATGAAGGGATGAACCCAATTGGGAAAAAAATAAAATGATTTTATTTCTTGTAAATAAGCATTTCACAATGATTCATTGTTTGCTTTGTGGGTCGTAGATTCATGCACATATACAAAGTATTTTACATAATAACATCATTAACACCAACAATTTTTCTTCTATATGTATAAAATCTGCTAATAGAGGGAAAATGCGCTGTGCATGCGATGCTTGAGTAATGGCATTACACTTATACCACACATGTGATGGATTGACTGGTGCATTTATAGATTGACTTCAGAGATAGTCTAGGTGGGTTCAATGTATCTGCAAGTGCACCACATGTCCAAGTAAAAAACGGAAAAAACAGCGCTAAAATTCAAACTTCAAAATTTGAATTTCAAATTTTCAATAAAAAAAATGAATAAGGGGAAAATAATGGAAATAATTTTTTTCACAAATAATATCTGATTATTAAATGGTACATAACGTAATGGGGGAGGTCCGAATCCGTTATAACGACCGTTATTTTTGTTATAACGGCTGTTTTTTAAACCATGATCCATTGTAGTGAGTGCATGTTTTAGATTCAATACATTTTCTTAACAGTGTGATGGATTGTCTGGTGCATTCATAGATTGACTTAAGAGATAGTCTAGGTGGGTTCAATGTATCTGCAAGTGCACCACACGTACAAGTAAAAATATGGTAAATGATGCTTAGGATCTGGCAAATGCCCTAGATTGTTTTCAAAAGCAACAAGAGTTTTTTCGTTTTTACCCTTCTAGACTCCATTATTAGAAATAAAAGATCAAGTTTTCGACAACATTATAGAAATATTTAAGTAAAAGTAAATATCAATTTTATAGTTAAATAGAAGCAGCTAGTAATGGAAATCATTGTAAAGATCTTGGCAAGACCATTCTAGTGGATCCATTTTTACTGTAAATGATGAACACTTATTTTTAAACATTTCCGTTCCAGACTCGTATCTGCTTGCCAAACAAAAGCAGGAGTGAGCATAGAACTATTGGAGACCTAGAGTTGGTTTCCTTGCGAAACACGGCATCAACAACTTAAATTTATATTTCTCACTGTTGTACTCCACTTGTGATTTACCTGACTATCTTTACCATTACTAGGGGGCAGCACCCTCAACTTTAAAAGTTCAGTAAGGAATTTTTTTTCTTTCAAAATACCATTTTGTCTACCTTAGAAAAGTACACTTTTGCCCATCCTAGAACAAAATCTTGGCTCCGCCACTGCATGTGAGGGGACGTTCCCCAACCCAGATTTGTTAAAGGTAAGTGGCTTGCTGCCGCAAGCCAACCACACACGTGTCTCTCTCTCTCTCCTCAAAAACTATTTTTTTTCATTATAGTTTTAAAAAACACATAACTTTCAGTATATAAGTTAGTTTAGGGGAAAAATGGAACCATTAGGAAGCTCATCATGATATCTGATTCTAAGTACTTTTATTTAATGGGCTGGGATAGAATGACTAATGCTATTCTAACTAATATTCTTATTAATAGACGTGGGGCCCACATGCGGATGAGTTAAAGGTTATTTTTGGTGATAATATTCTTCTCAATGTGGATATCAACCACACGAAAAATCAGCTCATTCCAACATTTGTAACCTTGTGAAAAGTAGATTGCAAATTAAACAATTTTGGACCATCCATTTTCACCGTTAAAGTTAGGTCGGTATCTGGTAGGGTTAGAAGTTTTAAAAATTACTAATTTTTGGTGAGGATGATCTCCATGGTGAGGAGATCACCCTCACCAAAAATCAACGCTTAACTCATTCGCATGTGTTCCCCATGTCCATTAGTAAGAATACTAGTAAGAATAGCGTTAGTCATTCTATCCCAGCCCTTATTTAATTATAAAGTTGTTATTTATTTTATTTCAAAAATATCGTAACACCTTTGAAAGCATGCAACACATATAGAGTTGGGATATGTGGACTCGTGCTCTTGTGACTCGTGGACGCGTGGGGCCCACATGCAGATGAGTTAAAGGATGATTATTTGTGATGATATTATTCTCAACATGGATATCAACCTCACAAAGGATCAGCCCATTCCAACCATTGTAGCCTTACGAAAAGTGGATTGTATGTTGAAAAGTTTTGGAGCATCCATTTTCACCCTTCAATTTAGGTCCATATTGTTAGAAATGGATTGTAACGAAAAATGGTTAGAAGTTGTAGAAATTGTTGATATTTGATGATGATGATCTCCATGACGAAGATCATCCTTACAAAAAATCACGACCACTTGTCATTTTATAAGTCAAATAGCATTAGTAACTTTATCCGAGCTTATATATATTTAGATTGGTACGAAAGCATGCAATACGTAATTGTTCTAAGTGGGTATTCTAGTCTTTTATAATTTTGAAAATATCCTAAATAAGTAAATAATTGTTTTTCCTTTTTTTTTTTTTTGTAATTTAAATAAGTAAGAACTACCCACAACCCAACACCAACACCATGGACTGACTAATCTAAAGTGTTCGAACTTTACACCTAGCCGCTTACCCAGGGTTGTCTCAACAATAACCCTAAGGCCATTAAGGCGGTTGCCTTAGGCCCCATGTGAGAGAAGGCCCCAGCCCACTAACCACATGGATGTTTAGCCCACTCCTTGTTGGATATCCTAACCAAAAATTAACCTGATTGGTTATCTCTAGCCATTGGATTCAAGCATGTGTTTTGGGTAGTAAATCCAATGGTTAGAAATCATCAATCAAGCTGATTTTTAGTGTGTTTATCCACCAATAGGTGGGCTGAACATCCATGTGGTCATTAGGCCAAAGAAATGATCTTAGGGCCGCGAGAGTCCTCTGCATAGACTGCAACGGGACTATGGCAGTCCATTGCATCTAAATTTTTTCCGTAGCTTTCGATTATCATGAATAGTTGTTAAATAAGATTTTCTACAAGTTAAATTTTTAATTAATACCATATATATTAATATATTATATATAAAAAGGCATTAGGCCTTAACTTGCATCAAGACGGCCCTGCGCTTACCGTGAATGTCATCAATTGTATGTGCCCTTTTTTTATTTTTTTTATTTAGCATCGTTTCGCCCTATGGTCTAAAATGTCTGGGTCTCTCACTTTATCTTAACTCTCTTCTCCATTTCTCTCTTTCTCTGCTCTCAAAAACCCACATCGGATTAGGGTTTGTTTCATATTAGGCAGCAACATCGATAGAGCATCAAAATTTTCTCATCTTGGTGTTTAAGATCCAAAATACTGCTTTGTTTGTACCCTTCTCATATACTGGAAATGCAAGTGTCCTCTTAAGAGGGCAAAGATGAAATTAGTATGGCAAATTTTGGTTGCTCCGTCAATTTTTCTTATCTCCCCTCACCATTTTCTGACATTTTCTTAATGCCCATCGAAATCTCTTATCACCCCCCTCCAATGTTAAAAACGAAAATGAAGGTTTGGGTTTTTTTTTTACCTCTTCACCCTAACCACCACAGGGGTTTGGATATTGAGAAAGGGGATTTCGTCTTCTTCTCTTTCCCCTTCATCTTCTTCTTCTCCCTGCTACTAATGTACCGTGCGCTCTCTTCTTCTTCTCCCTGATGTTACCACACATAATTAATGGATGTTGGTTCCCTAAACATAAGAAAGAATTAGATGGTCCACTATAATTCTTTTTTATGCTATGTTCCATTCTTAAATTTAGACACTGTTATTGCTTTTCCAAAACCATCCAAAAAATAAAATAAAAATGATTGACGGATCCCCCCATTTTTCTTAAGCATTAACAGGCCGAGGACAGGCTAGAAGGATGCAATGATTGACTGGTTTTATTAATTTCCATCTGCAATGGAAATGCAGGGTCGATCAAGGGAAGCATTAGAGATTGAATCTAGCTTTTAACAATTGTTTGGCTTGATAAGTCCGAACAATATTCCATTGTTCAGACTTAGCCAGCTGAACAGTAACATGATTTTTTTTTTAATAGAAGTAATTGTTCAGCCTGATAAGTCCGAACAGTACTCCACTGTTCGGACTTAGCTAGCTGAACAGTATCAGTCCACTGTGGGGGAAGATAAGAGAAAACACGGGGATATAGATGTCCCTTTATTTATAAGTGGGAGATAACAAGAAAAATTGATGGGGCAACCAAAATTTGTCCATCAGTATTCATTGGGCGTGGATATGAATTAATTATGAATGGTTCCCTTCTTGCTCATTTTCTTAACGTGAAACATTGTGACTGAAACCTTCTACTCAGACCACACCATGTTAGCTTATAAGGCCAAGGAGTTGGGTAGATCCATATCTAGACAATCTATTCGTGGACGAGATGAGCATAAGCCTTGGTTCTCAAGAGCCCATTCTGCTAGTATATGAGCTACTTTGTCACAAGACTGAGATGTATATCTGATTGCCACTACACAAAAACCCAACCTAAAAAATCATCCAAAATAAACTGAGTGGTCCAAGATAGTGAGGATTCTTGCTAATTTATATATCTAGTAACTGTTTCTGCATCTCCTTCAAGCACAATGTGGGGTAGTTCTAATTCTCATTGCAAGTTGCACCCACCCCTTGAATTCATCTGAGGCGGCTTTAATGCTAGTGGGTCGTGCTGCCAAGAAGGTCCCCACATTATTTCTTGCATGTACATACTGCTCCTAGACCAACTATGAAAGAAGCATCTAAATTTGTCTTAATCCAACCTTATTGTGGAACAATCCATGATGTATCTCTGTCTATTTTGGATTTATTGGTCGTTGAGTTTCCAAGATGGTTGGAGTTCATATGTTTTGCAGGAGAGAATGAATAATAAATTTGGTGAAGTACCCATTCAGGCATTTTTGACTCCTTCAAACATTGCTAAACATGCTTTCATATTGTCCAAGCAATGGTAGCAGCCATGGTTCCCCATTTCGTCCTTGCCAAGATGAGAAATATGAAGGTAAATCTAGCCAACTATGAACCCAATGTGAGATGAAAAGATTGCTGAAGTGTGATGAAACTTATTACTTATGCTATTTGTAACTTCATTTCCTGGATCGCTGAAGTGCTCTTTCCAGCATCAGCAAACAGAAATTTTTGGTATGGATATGGGCGTGGATCCTGTCGTATGATAATTTTTATCGATTTATAATTACAAAAAATCAATATCATTCTATTGTATAAAACTAGTGGGTGGTCCGTGCCCTCGGCATTCTCCGACAAAGCATTTGTCAAAATCTGGTGTGAGTGGCTGAGATCCATCGTCAATTTGGGGGATAAGATCTCGGACCTTCTTTGTTGAAGCCTATAAGATGGGGTATCAGTGGGGAGACAACCACTGTGTTTTGTTATATAGACTAGTAGGTGGCCCATGCCCACGGCACTCTATGACAAAGCGTTTGCTAAAATCGGGTGTGAGTGGCTTAGATCCACCATCCATTTGGGGTGATAAGATCTCGGCCATCCTTTGTGAAGCCGTTAAGAGGGGGGATAAGAGACTTCTCTGTTTTGTCATATAGATGTGTAGCGGGTGGCCTGTGCCCTCGGCACTCCCCTACAAAGCATTTCCCAAATTCGGGTGAGTGGTTGATCCATAGTCCATTTGGGGGATAAGATCTCGGCCATCTTTTGTGAAGCCGATAAGAAGGGTATAAGTGGGGAGACAATTTCCCATTTAAATTAATCCAGCCGTCTAAATTTTTTTTTTTGTAAGGGTTGATATGGGCCCTTGGGTATATGAAGCCTATAAGAGGGGGAGACAACTTCCCTGTTTTGTTATACTAGTAGGTGGCCCGTGCCCACGGCACTTCTCAACAAAGCGTTTGTCAAAATTGGGTGTGAGTGACTGAGATCCACCGTCCAGTTGGGGGATAAGATCTCGGCCCTTCTTTGTTGAAACCTATAAGAGGGGGTATAAGTGGGGAGACAATATAGATAGATGACCTTTTTGTCAAATCAATTCCAAACTGACTTTTTAACTTATAAGTCAGTGCTTTGCAAACTAATTTTTGACTTTTCTGGAAGTCAGAAGTTGACTAGTAACTTCTACTTCTACTTCTCGTTCCCAAACGGCCCCTAGAACTTCTAACACTATTAAATATAGAGTTCAAGTAAACAAAAATGGATGGTCCAAAATTTTTCAAGGCCAGAAAATGTCAAAATTAGCTGATTTTGTATAAGAAGATTTCGTGAATCAGCCATTGACTCTCCATGTGAGCCCCACAATCACGTCATTTAAGTGTCAACCTATCCCAAACATATCTGTTACTATTTTACACCAAAAAACTTCAGGATATTTGTTTATTTTACATCTCCAATACAGAGCATACTTGGATCAAAGGACTTGAGACCTCACAGCCAATATTAAGAAAATGGCTCAGGCTCCAAGGACCCCCTTTTTCTGACCCCTCTCGAGGGTCAGACTCAGGGCCGTGGTTTCAAGAATCCAACGGTGGATGATAGTGCTGATCTGGTATTCACTGAATTAAGTGAATGCCAGCTCTGCACTATCAACCACCATGCCAATTCAATGAATGCCAGCTCAGCACTATCAACCACCGTTGGATTCTTGGAATCCACGCCCCGAGTCCGACTCCCAAGAGGGGTCAGATAAAGGGTGCTCCCGAGGCCAACCCTAAAAAAAAATTGTTATATCTCGATAACAACTCCTTTTTAACTACTTAATTTCTTCCCATGCCATTTCATCCACATTTCCAAAGCAGACTATTATAGCTACACCAGGCTTCAATTATCTATTACTAAATAGATTCCAAATTTGCCAAAACAGTCCTCTAATTGCCAAAATTTCTAAAATAGCCCTTACACTTCAATAATCTGCATGTTACACGTGCAAATTCATGTGTCGCCCACTGGTAAATATAAAAGCATATAAAAGGTGCAACACTGAGCTGGATCAAGTCCATCAAATATAAAATGCCAGTACTTTCTGGGGTCTCCCCACCAATTGTAAGCATAATAGGCAGGCTGCTCGAAAATCTTCGACCAGGTGGATCAAATTAGTCAAATATGAAATTAGTAAATTTAGTTGGTAAAGGAGATCAAGAAACACCAAAACCAAAGAGGATGTTTATGAGCAAATGGCTATACAGAGAACTAGAATTAGTTTTCGTCTCATGGTTCGACAAGATGTAACATCATTACCTCCATGAAGAATGGAGAACTAGCCCAAGTTATAGGAAAAAATTTATACTGTCGCATTGCAACAGCGAAGGCTGAGGTTGCAGTATTCAAGATCACATGTAGATGTAGAAACCACAAGTTTTAAAAAGAAAATATTCCAAAGTGATTTGGTCTTGAATATTGCGAGCTCGCCTTCGAAGTAGCAATGCGACAGTGAAAGCTTTCTCCAAGTTATAGGATAAATGTACAATTAAGCATACCTTACATCAAAGAAACTAGATATCCAGGAATTGATGTGGATATTCTCTCTAGAATTAAAAACTGCCAGAACCTTGGATCTGCTGGAACCTTAGATGAAGAAGCGCATCAACGTTCTTCTGACTCCATAGCTTCTGTCCAGCCGAGACCTGGCCGGTTTATTTTCCCTTGTGGTTCTTCGTATTCTCGGGCATCACGGAGAGAAGCCTCAAAGTCAGTAGAGTCCATTGCAACAGGAAGTAAACTGCTTAGGTCATCTCTAGCTCCGAAGCCTCCAGCTAGTATAAGATCTTCAGATTTTATGGATGCCTCCATGTTCACATCTGCAGAAGTATCCATATCACCAAAACCGGCAGTTTGTGTGACATTCTCTCCACCTTCAGTGCCCACTTTGTTAACTTCTACTTTTTCCGAAGCATCTGGATTCTGTCTTGGGACATCTTTCACATCCATCTCTGGACTATCACATTCCACTACACTCATCATGCTGTCTTTATTCTTATCTGATGCAATCAAAGCTCAAACAATCTCAATGTGCAGCAGGAATCCAGCTCGAGCATGTTACGATTTGAAAGTGAGATTTGCACCCAAACAAGAAATGGAATAAGGAAATCTTTCTTCTGTAATGGTATGAATAAAAGCAGGAAAACAAGAGTTTGCACTATCCAAATCAGTCAGAGAAATATTTCCTATAATTATCAATTTCGGTAAAATTGAAAAAGAATGTAACTTATGGGTTGATTCTACTAAATGTATTCGAAATAAGTAACATCAATGACTTAATGTTGTTCACCAATTAAAAAGAATAAATGCAATTTTAAAGGTTTTGTTGTTTCAAGGCCTTTAGTTCTGTAGTTCTTTTATAGGTCTTTCTTTTGTAAAATTTTATGCGGTTTCTCTTCTCTTTCTTTTTAAAATTTCAAGCACATGTCACAGTATTATGAATCTTTACCACCACCCACTTTAAAATAATCCAAAATCAACTTCAGAAAAGAAAGAAAAAGAAAAAGAAAAAGAAAGGATCTAAAATGTGAAATCAGAATATAAGTGCTTTTTTTTCAGTTGTTTGAGAGAGATTCCAGCTTATGAGTGTTAGAAATTGTTGAGGCAATGATGTTCAATAGTTAACAAAAATTTCTCTGTAACCACTAGCACAATTACACAAATCTTCAAGTTATGGTGGTCCTACATTGTCCAGAGCACATGATTCCAAGACACATTGGTCCAAAAATGAATTTTCTACTTGTTGCTGCCGCTCCCACTTCACTACTTTGGGCATTTAAAATTCCAACTTCCTAGAAAAAAAATTAATAATAATTGTATCTCCTTGTCTAACCTTGGAATACATGGATCTTTCCTTAAGAATGTCCTTCAGAAAAAAAAAATGTCATAATACAAATGTGCATGCATGTGAGTTGGAGGCAAGGGGGAGACAAATATTGACGTAGTTTACTGCTTTGCTAATTTAGCATTCTCATTAAAAAAAATTTAGCCAAAAGATGGCCTAGGAAATTAGAAATCCTTCATTAAGAGGTAAATGGAGTATTTTTCAATCATGAAACAGGTACCCATACATTAACAAGAAGCATTGATGGAGTAGTTTTAATGTTATGTCAGAAATTTAAACTTTAACTGACAAATGATTAAGGTTCCCTACTTTTCCTTTAAATGGCATATGATTGCATTACTTCATGACATTGCTATCTCTAATGTTTCTCTTAATGACAGTATTACATACAACTATTTGCTAATTTCTCAGGGCATAGGGGCATCTTCAGATAAAAGTTTCAATGAGAACACTACATTTGAAATTTTGGAATGAAGTGTTAGATCCAAAACAAAGTGAATATGTGGAAGTTCACGAAATTTATATGAGGTTCTCTGCTACAAACATGATATTGGTGAAATAGAAATCAGTTAACAAATGAATAGGTTAATGATAAGACTACAGCAATAAGGAACATGAGTTGTCACATTAACAACTTCTAAATCAAATGCTCAATGGATTAAGAGATGGCTAGCCAGATGAGAATATAAACTTGTAGTTGTCCTACAGTAATCATTGTGTAATATTTATGATAAATGGATTCAATTCTTATACCTCTAAACCATAGATCTATTCTTTTTTTAATCAATTCATCCATACAGTTAAGTTTCATGAATCTCATAGGGAAGTGGAACACAGTCAACACAATGAAAGCAGTTTTCCATGTGATTCTTAAACATGGTACAAAGAAATGGCGTACTTCTTGTCATATCAAAAAGCTTTAAAAGCAACCCATTTATAAATCTCTGACATATATGCTAGTACCATGTAAAACTTCCACAATATCACGTTCCATGGTTGGATCAAAATCAAGTCAATATGAGCCACCAGTCCTATACGTATTTGGTATTCTCTTCCTACCAAGCAACTCCAGACTCTTCCAGAAAACCTAAAAAAACTATGATTGCATCAAGATTTCACAGTAAATAATCTATTACACAATAATAGATAGTATTCCCGTAGTACAAAAGACTATTAAAATAAATTTAACTTCAGCATGCAACAAATATAGATAACTCTTCAACAATAGGAATACCGAAGTAAGAACAATAGGAAATAAAATGATCTGAAACAATAATTGCTTAAAAGGAAAATAGATTATGATAAGATAACAAGTGGAAGGACACTAATGAAAAGGTTCTGAAACTTATGGAAGTGCTTAATATAAAGGATGGTCGAAAGATGGCATAAATATATAAACTTTTATCATTGTTTGGGATCCGAAGAGAGATGCTAATTCTTAAATCCCTCATAAGGATTTGAGAACCGTGCTCGAAATCAAGAGACAAATTCTGATACTAATTCCAAGTCCCTTAGTGTAAACCAAGAGCCAAAAGCCCAAGTTCTGAAATCATATTTCTTCCTCCAGACCATTCTAATAAATTTCAACAAATATAATTTTAAAGATAGTCCACAAGTATACCCTTGTCAAACTTTTTGCCTATTAATTAAAAACTAACTTTTTCCACAAAAGACTAGATCTACTTTTGTTTTGCTAATTCATTCAATGTTTGAACTGAAAAACAACCCAGTTATAGTATGACATCAACCATTATGATATTCTCTAACTCATTCAAAATTTTGGGCAGCACTTGGGAGGAGTTTAAATTTCAATTTTGCAAAGTTTCAAGAGAGGCAAGACCTCGCAACAACTTTTCCATGACATCAATCATCCTAGTAAAGAACATCGGAATATGACTCAGATCATTACTATCCCCCATATCTATATGTAAGCCAGGTTTGAAATTAAAGAAGCCTAGATAAAGTGATGGTGCATGAGTTCACTAATGTAAGATAAACTGATCACAATAGAATGATTATGCGGTTGTAATGAAGAAAAATAATGTTCAACATTGTAGATCAAGTAGACCATTACATACCTATCATAGTGGAAGCTATGTAACAAGGACACGGACACGGACACGGACACGTGTGTCGTGTCCGACACGGATGACCATTACTTACCTATCATAATGGAAGCTATGTAACAAGGACACGAACACAGACACGTGTGTCGGTGTCCGACACGGATGACCATTACTTACCTATCATAATGGAAGCTATGTAACAAGGACACGTGTGTCGGTGTCCGACACACACGCACGCCCACACACACACACAAAAAAAAAAAAAACCACGAAAATCACATATCCCTAGAACAAAGGGAATCCCGTTGGAATACGAAATCTTCAAAGAAAAGTCCTCTGCACTCCCCTTTCACCTTAGATCACATGAACATCAGTCCCTTAATATCAAGGATAATCGAAGCCATGTTTTTACTCTTTCCTTCAAAAATCCTTTGATTTCTTTCTCTCCATATACCCCATGTTATAGCAAACGGTAACATCCTCCTTCAAAAATCCTTTGATATCTTTCTCTTCATATAACCCATGTTATAGCAAAAGGTAAAATCCTCCACAAAATTCGTCCTCTAGCAGAAAAGGCTCGATTCTTTAGTCCATGTTAAGCATGCAATATAGAAAGAATGTATTTAGAATAAGCTGATATACATTAAAATCACACAAATCATGCATAAATAATAGTTGAAAACAAAATTTTTGAATACATTGAGATTTGATTGAAAAGGTGTGTCAGCATGTGTCCGATGCGTGAATACGGCAAGGTGTCCAATACAGCAAATTAATAGAAAACGGAGTGTCCTTGTTACATAGAATTGAAGCAAGTAGAATTCTGATGCAATGTGGTGTTATATATTCTAAACTGCTCCACAGTGAAGTAAAATTTTATTAAGTGTTAATGAGCATAGTAAAGGTAGTTGTTTAACTATTTTGCGATGGAGTGATTATTTTTGGGTAATCATCCTCTAGAACATTGTATAATGTTCGAAAACAATTATTAATGATACACACACATCAACTATATGCTTCCCTACCTACAAGATCTAAGAATCTGAATGAAATTTTAGAAGAACATTTAATAAATCCATTAAAAGGAAACTATATAAATGGATGTAATTAACTCTGGTAGGAACAGATATAAAGATGAGCACTGAGGATGAGAACAGCAATGATGGATACATCAGTTTAGGTGAGTTTGGTGGCTTTAACACCAGTCATGTGGCTCAATACCTATGCCAAGGACCTAAATCTTCATTTATTATGTATTGGCATTGCGTGTATATGCTGGTATTAATTGGAAAATATTGTCTACGTGTAATTTGCTCGGAAGTTCAGGAAGCAACTTTTACCTTCTTCTTCCTTTTAGATTCTAGATCCCATTTCTGGAAGGGAGATGGTGTACTTCTATTGCTACTAGACCACTATTTGTGGTTTGCTTGTTTATTTTCAATTATCATCCTAATGCAATATTTATTGCACAATTTATCTTTGTCTAGGTATTACCCATTTTAGGTGGTATCTTATGTGTTACAAAATGTATAACAAGGAACAAAATTTTGATTTTCCTCTTGAAGAGAAAGTTTAGAGTATTGAAAAAATATCTCCCTGAAAGTAAATTCACACGATTTCAACCATGGCAGCATGATGTTGGAGTAAGGAGATATGATAACTAACAGCACAGTAATGTGATTACATAACTATTTTTTAGCAAACGTCCCAAATCACAGGGAATGAATCTGAATATGGAAATTCACACTTGGTTAAAAGATATATCAACTGATGGGGAGCCAAGTTTCATTGAAAGATGATGTGGAAATGTTGAGGTATCAATTCTACAAAAGGAACTTCAATCACACTGGAAAAGACGATTCCAAATATTCTGCATCTAAAAACTTGCTGTGATTTCATGTAAGATATTTTGCTTTGTCTTCTCTTGGGTTCGAGAAAATTAGACAAAAGTCTTTATGAAATCCTATCCCAAATGCACAGACCAGAATAGCAGTTTTCTCTTGCTCCCTTGTCAAAACAAGAGGTGCGAAAGGGTTTCTTTTAATAGAGAATATATGTGAAAGTTGTCTTCTTCTCTCTTTCCTCTCCTCCATCTTATGTATATGTGGTTTCTCTATGGTATATATTCAAGAGTACTAGAAGTACCAAGTACATAACTGACTCTTACTCCTAGCACCTTCCACAATATGCTATGATAACAACTATCACGGTGTATAACCAGTTTGCTCCATAGAGGAAAGGACTCATGTCTTTTCATAGGAGCACAGCGAGCCAAAGATTAGGGATCACGAAGCTTGGATCATTGCACTCTGTCTGTGCAATGTTTATACGCCTGCCCCCAAGATGCAAGGTAGACTTGCAGTAAAGCTTCATGTCTAAAAAAAGGGAGGGGCAAAACAAAGAACCAGAAAGGCGTGTGGCGAATAGAACAATGACAGATTGTTAGGACTTGGGTAAAAACTGAGATTGTTGTGTCCATAAATGATGTTCTTGATTAAAAAAAAATTTGTCCCTATGATGATCCATAATGGACCATCTTCAATTTTTTTCTGCCATTGTTTAAAATAATCTTGCCAGCCCACAAATTTAACAAGAAAAAGTAGCACAAACAAATTTAATTAGCAGCTGTAGAACCATTGGCAATGACAATGATTAAAGGCAACATGATATATAGAACCATTCTCATAGAGTCATAGGGAATAAATTAACTTTCCCCAATACCAGGTGAACAAATAACAACAATGCCCCTTACCAGGAGATTAGAAAGAATAACGATATAAGAATGATGTTTTATAAACCAGAGTGGAAAACCCAGTCCAACCCAGTTGTACTAGAACCGGCAGGTCAAACGGTGCGGTTTGGTCTCAAACCAGAGGTCACTATTTCAAGAGAAACACGAAGAAAAGAATCGCCCATGAGGTTTGATACCTAATTAAACCCTTTCAAAATACTTACAACAACCACTTTAGTAATCACAGCACTCCATCATCTTCATCTAGGCCTTATCCCAACTATTTGAGGTCAAGAACATGGATTTGTTTCACCATGCCACTCTAGCTATAACTGTATCTTCTACCATGTCCTGTATCTTCAGATGCTTCTTACTACCTCAATCCATACCTTTTTGGCTTTCCCTTCACCATGGTTTATAATCCAACTCGGGATCACCGAGCAGCGTGACAAGATCCGTATGAAAATTGTGTCTTGCAATTCCCATCCCGAGTGAACTCAGATGATCCTTGATTTACTCATCCGTATCGCCCAAGTTGACTCGATGATACATTACAGTAGAGAAAGGGTTTAAAGAGGCGGAAATAACAGTTCTATATCAAACCATATCAACTTTGTTTCAGCCCCCTATTGACCTAGAACCTTCCACAGAAATATTCCCTAGGAAGATTTGCAAAAAACAGGTGATGATCTCACTTAAAACCCTTCATCTTCTTGGATCAAAGCCACTCATTTTGAAATTTGGGTGAAATTGAAGTTACAAGTAAAAATCATTTTTTTTACTTCAAACTTTTTGTGTTTTTCAGTTTTAAAATCAAAGAACCATGGAAATTGGCCTTTGATCCATGGATCTTTGGTGCTATGTGCTAAGTATTTGATGGATCGGAATATTATTTTTAAGATTTTTCTTGTTATGTTCTTGATTTTTAACTAAGTCCGAATTTTTTTCCACTTAAATGTTGGGTAATGTCATGGATCTAACTTAGGGAAGAGTAATCTTGACATGTTGTGGGAATGAAGTTTTGATGGAGAAAACCGTTGCAATTGAATCTAAATCTTTCATGGCGATGGAGGTCAAGTCTGGTAAGACAAAGGGGATTTGTATCTTGATATGTAGTGAGGTAGTTTTCCTACCCGTTGATGGAGGGGATTGACTGGCCTTCATTGAAGCAAACATCAGTGGCGCCGAGAAGCCATTCTAGAGGAAGTGTGTTAACTAAGGGAGAAGCAAAATACTTGAAGGGCAAGCCAATGCATATGGGAGGTACCTCAAACTGACGTACTTCAATCCAGTGGGGAAAAATATAGTACTCTATTTCCCGGAGGGAAGAGGTGGTGAAGGTTGGAGATCTTTGTTTAAGACATTAACACCACTTGGGAACCTGGTAGTAAGTACAGGTCAGGAGCCTTCCTTCCTTGTATTGTCAACTAAGGATTTATTGACCACCATTGGAGCGGAGATTGAGACGATGAATGGCACTAGTTGGATCAAAACATGCTACTCGGGTTTGTCACTAGGAGCCTTTAACAGTTGGAGCATGACCATCATTTGTAGAATGTTGTGCCTCTCACCACCGTGGGAGGATGTTGTTGTGGCCATTTCAGAAATTTATGGATTGGATAATCCCCTCAACCTCATTCCTAGCAGCAAATCGAATAGAGTTTTCTTCGTAGAGAACCCATATATTTTGTCCGTCCTTAGTAGTCTAGGTCTGTTAAGAGTGGGAGAGACTTGCGTTTCGCTCCTTAGGTGGTGGTCCAAAGCGATGGTGCTCCCAAAGCAGAGCCTTTCACGACCAACGTGGCTTAGGATTATCCGACTTCCTCTCCATTTATGGTCATTGGATATGTTTCAAAAGATTGGTGCAATTGTAGGCAGCCTTATGGAGGCAAGCGAGGTTACCTATAATCTAAAAGACCTGGTATTTCGTTCTTAAGAGTCAAGTCAAGGTTGCCGAAGATCTCGCATACTGTCTAATTGTCGATATCAAACCGAGATCGCATGTTCAATGTGTTGGTAGATATTATGGGGGTAGAGCCAGCTGATAATGTACCTCACGAAGTGGAACTACTTGAGCAAGAAGAGGTTGCTAGTCGATATAGGCTCCTACGTGCATTCATCAATCACTTCTATTGGATGGAACTACACCGGCAGAGAGACCCTATGTTGTGGGAAGCAGCAAGAGTGGGTTCAAGGTTGGTGACCCCAATGAGGATTACGTGGACCATCATTCAACGAGTCGGGTGGCTTCACTTGGAGATAAGGAGAAGATTCATCGTACACAGAGTTCGATTCTTGACAACCAGGTTATTTCTTCTTTTAGAGGTAACTTGCAGCACTTATCTGATAAAGGTGGGTGGAGAGTACCTCTTAAGGATATTACATCTGGTAGCTTTCAAATTAAAGCTACTAGAAATGAAGGTTTTGGCAGTCACAACAGAAAGGGACATGGTAGGAAGGCCTGACTTGGGCTGAGGCATAACCCTTGAAGATTAGCTCGTATTGTAACAGTCCATCCCATCAATAAAAGAAAACATGTGTTTGGGGTGGGTCTTTGGAGCGGGCCTACGAAGCTCTTGTCGTGCCTAGATTGAATACCAATCTCTCCTCAAAAAGAGATTGTGTTTTTAAACCCCTTTGTCCAGCTAGCATAGATAAAGTCGACGTGGAAGGCGTAGCCGTAGACCTTAACGTGGATAGTGGGAACTGGACAGCCAATAAACAGAAGAATAAGGATATATTTGTGGAAGATTTAGATGTGCTGACCATTGTTCCTATTTCTGCTATGTTGTGCTCTATTTCTCCATTGCGTCTGTTTGGTGAGTTCTGTTACAATGAGTCTTCTTCGTCCTCTATGAGACTGGAGTCCTATTTGCCAGGGAAGGGCACTTTTGAGCAACCGGTTCCCAATTTAGATCTCTTAACAACGATCCACCTTCGTGCAATAGAAGTATGAGTATATTGGCGTAATCAACGGGGGTGCTAGATTTATTGCTTGTAGAAGAGACTAAGCCTATTCCAGATATTTCGACTTTGACGCTTTGTTTAGAATCTCTTGCACTAGGATTTTGCTCCAAGTAGGCTTGTGGTGAGGAACTCTGCTTGGACATCTGACAAGGGCGGACATCTGACAGTGCAGACTAGCGTCTTAGCTTAGAATGGTCTACAGTTGGTAGATCAGTTGATTGTGATTCATAGAGGTATGATGCTCCCTGCTTCCAATATTGTGGATAAGGCGAGTTTCATCCTTTAGAGTTGGTTATTGGCCAACATTGCCCACACAAGAGCCAACCCCATTTATCATGAGGTGACATGAGGATGGAACTTTGAGTATCCTCATATCATTGGTGCTCGGTAACAAGACTCTTACGTCCAATATGAAGATTTGGAGTAGAATGGAAGTTGTGCCATCATCTAGCGATTGCACTACCAATCTTAGCCTTCCTAATTGGTGCTTAGGCATGTCATTAGAAGGGAGAGTAACGACTACGGCTAAGAAGAGGATAGGTACAAGTTTAGAGGGGGTCGGTTCAGGAGTTGGGAGCTGTGTAGACATTATATGAAGCAAAGGATATTTCTGCCCACAAGTGCATGGAGGCAATTTCTTTCGTGTCTAACTTATGTAAGTTAGCTAGGATGACAACAGTGACAACCTCGACAGCGACTAGGACTGGTAAGGTTAATACCAAGACATCCAAGAAACTGCATAAGCTAGCTAGTAATTTCAGTTAGAAGAGGAGTCTAGATTAGGTTAGGTATCATAGAAAAGGACGAAGGCCAATGTTATTGGATGAAGACTAAAATCCTCTCTTGGAATGTGAGGGGCTTGGGCTCATTGGAGAAGAGTGTCGTGGTTAAAAAGCTTATTTGGAGTTGTGGAGCCAATATTGTTTTCTTCAAGAAAGAAGATTGATAGTGTGGAGGCTAGGGTGATTGCGGAGGTATGGGGTTTGAGGGAATGTGAGTGGTGTAAGGTGGCAGCTATGGGGTCATCAGGTGGTATTGTGGTGATATGGGATAAAAGGGTCATTAAAGTAGAGGAGTTAGTGGGTGGGTGCATTCTCCGTTTCGCTTCGTTGTACCCAACGAAGATGGATTCCAATGGATTCTATCTGGAGTGTATGGACCTAACAATAGGAGATTGTGTTTTCAATTTTGGGAGGAATTGGATAATGTGGTAGGACTGTGGGGCTGGGGGGGATAAAAGGGGAGGAAGTAGGTGGACACAATGAGTTTTACTTATCCAGAAAAAAAAGACACAGTATGAGTTTAGTGATTTTGTGGGTAGACATAGTCTCATGGACTTGCCCTTAAGTGGAGGTAGATTTACTTCGTCCAACAATCAAGAGAATCTTAGTATTTGCTGGTTAGATCATTTTTTGGGTTTCTTCGAGTTGGGAGGAGCACTTTACTAAGGTAGCGTAGTTGGATTTGCCTATGCCAGCATGGGATCATACTCCTTTATTGTTGGACTGCTATGGCGTGCCTAGCCATCCCACCCCATTTCAATTTGAGAACATGCGGCTTACTATCCCTGAGTTATGGGAGAAAGTGGGTGAGTGGTGGACATCCTTTTGCTTTGAGGGTAAGGGCCCTTAGAGAAAAGCTGCTGGAGTGGAATCGTCAAGAGCATGGGAGGGTAGACCAAAAGATGAAGACTAGTGAAGATTGCTTAGATTGATAGGAAAGAGGAGGAAAATAATCTCGTTTAGGAGGGTATTCATCAAAGATTGAATTTGAGAGGGGATTACCAAAAGCTAGCTAAGATGGAGAAGTTTAGCTAGAAACATAAATCCAAGGTGAAGTAGTTGGAAGAGAAGGATAATAATACCAGATTTTTTTCACCATATTGCCAACGCTTGTAGGAGGAGCAATTTAATGTCCAGCATCCTCATTGAGGGGAGGCGTATTTCGGAGGATGCTTCGATTAGAGCGGGAGTGGTGGAGTTCCACACCAAACTATAGAGTCCCACCCTTACAAGCTGACACTTGATGGACTTCACTTAGATAACATTTCTCAGGAGCAGAGCAGGTTGCTAGAGAGTAACTTTGAGGAGATTTTAGGGGCTATAAAGCTCTCGAGGGCAATAAGGCCCCAAGGTAGGATGCTTCTCCTTAGCCCTTTTTAGTCACTGGTGGGAGGTGGTAAGGGATGATTTTATGAGGATGGTACATGAGTTCGAGGAGGATAGTTACCTTGACTACTGTTCTAATAATACTTTCTCGATGTTGAGCCCAAAACGACTAGAATCAGAAGGCATCTCAGACTAGACTGATTAGTTTGGTGGGAAGCACCTACAAGATTCTGGTGGAAGTCTTGGCCTTTAGACTTAGGGTGGTTCTATCTTCAGTCATTTCTCAAGAGTAGGGAGCTTTTCTTCAAGGTAGGCAGACCCTGGACAATGTACGCATAGCCAATGAATGCATTGAATCTAGAAGGCGCTTAGAAGACTAACAAATTCTACTTGGTGGATTGGAGCTCGGTGTGTAGATCGAAATCTCAAGGAGGGCTTGGTATCAGGCGATTAACAGCGATGAATATTTCCTTGTTGGGTAAATGGGTATGGAGATTTGAGAAGGAGACATCAAGCCTGTGGCGGATCGCGATGGCGGGGAAATATGGTGTAACGGAGTTTGGTTGGGATAGCAAGGCGGTAAAGGCTGTCTATGGATGCAGTGTATGGAGGGGATCATGAAGACTTTTGGCACTTTCTCCAAAGGTGTGAGATTCAAGGCGGGCATTGGAGATAGGGTGAGGTTTTGGGAAGATTGGTGGTGCGGTGATGCTCCTCTCATGGTAGATTTCTCTGGGCTTTATTCTTTATCCGAGTTTAAGTACTATTCTATACAAGAGTGCTCGAATAGAGGAGTAGAGATTGGGTGGAATTTGGGTTTTAGAAGAAGACTCAATGATTGGGAAATAGAGGAAGTGTCTCGTTTGTTGAGTCGATTAGACCACAGCATCCAACATCCTAGGGTGGAGGATCAGTGTATTTGGGTGTACTCAAAAGAGGGAGCATTTTCAGTTCAGACTTTTGATAGAGATCTCACGAGGTTTCCCTATGTCAAAATCCCCGATTGTTCGATTTGGGGCGCTAAGGTTCCTACGAAGGTTGTTTTTTTCATGTGGACAGCTTCCTTGGATAAAATCTTCACTATAGACCACTTGAGATCTCGTAGTTGATTTTTGCTCCATGTGCAAGAAAAGTGGAGAGACAGTCAATCACCTCCTTTTGCATTGTGAGTCGGCTAGGACTGTTTGGATAGCTTTCTTGTGCGAGTTTGGGATGCATTGGGTTGTTCCGCAATCGATATTGGAGCTTATGTCCAGTTGGTATTCTAATGCCTTTTCAGCTAGAGGCAATTTACTATGGAGCCTCCTTTTCGCAGTTTGTTGGGAATTTGGAAAGAGAGAAACCTACGAGTTTTCGAAGGAAAAGAGGAGAGGTTGGACTACATCATCCTTAACATTAAAGGGCTGATCTTTTTCTGGTCAAAGGCCTTTCCAGAATGTCGCGGGCTATTCTTTGAAGATTTCGTTTGTAGATGGGATCGGTTATGTTCTAGAGACGCTGTGTAATTTTTCTAGTCTTTCTCTCTTTGTATCTCTCTTGGCATCTTGGCCTTCTTTGTTTCTCTCATGGCCCCTTGGTCTTCTTTCAATGAAGTTTACACTTATCAAAAAAAGATCACATCAGTTGGAGCTTCCTGGAGTCTTTATTAAGGAGAATGGGATTTAGCTTAAAATCGAAGAAATGGATCATGAGAGCCATTTCATCAGCATATTTTCGATGTTGGATAATGGTTCTCCTTCTGGTTATTTTAGGAGCGCTAGGGATTGAAGCAGGGGGATCCTCTTTCTCCTTTCCTCTTCATTATCGTGACAGAGGCTCTCAGGAGGATGGTAGCTAGGGCAATTGAGATAGGAGATTTGGAGGGTTTCAGGTGGGAGTTGGGGGTGTAGCAGTATCTCACTTACAGTACGCCGGCGACACCCTTATCTTCTTAAATGCTTCGAGTGTGCAGTTTAAACTCTTGATGCTTGCTTTGTTGCTTCGAGGCAGTGTATAGGCTTTGGATTAACTTGTCTAAGAGCAAGGTCTTCGGCATCAGGGAGGTAGATGACTTATCAGGCTTAGCTCACACCTTGAGATGCAGAGTCTACTTCTCCGTTTTCTTATCCTAGAATACCCCTTGTAGCCAGTTACCGTTCTACGGTGCTATGGGATCCTGTGCTCAAGAGATGCGAGAGGAAACTTGTGTCATGGGAAGCAGGTTATTTGTCCAAGGGAAAGAAAGTGGTGTTTATTTAGAGTACTCTCTCTAGTATGCCTATCAACACTCTCTTCCTCTTCACCATTCCATAGTGTGTGATTAAGATATTAGACAAGATGTTTAACAATTTTTATGGAATGTCAGATCAGGGGGATTCAAGTACCATTTGGTCAAATGGGAGTCTAGGCATTAAGAACTTGAAGACCATGAATGAATCACTCCTAGCATTGAGTTGGAATGTAATGGAGAAATAAAGACGAGTAAAGGGGTTGTTATGGTGGAAGGGGATGCATTAAAACCATGGTAGACATCTCTCATGGGGCGGACTATCTAGAGTGCCAACTGCTTATCCTTGAATATGTGAAGTTCATGCAGAAATTTTGAACAACACTCAAAATATCAACATGTAAACTGCTCCAACAACAGATTAAACAATACCCATCTCACTAAATTGGAGAAAATGAGGATGGTAACTAGAAGCATAAAGAAACTATTAGAATGACGAAGTTCTCCATGTAAGAACCCCACATACAGAACACTAATCTTATTCATCTAAACCCAACTCATTTGTAAATAATTTCCCAATTTACATAAAAAAACATATTGAAGAAAATTCAACCTTTCCATGTTTAAACTGTTCTAACAACTAATTAAGCAATACCCATTCCATAAAATTGAGGAATATAAAAGACGAACCTCTCAGTTTGACGGATCCACATACATAATACGAAATCTTGTTCTTCTAAAACCCCACTAATTCATCATTAAATATGTCCAATCCAGGCAGAAACACTGAAGAAAATCCAGTACGTCATGTTTAATCTGTTCTAACAACAAATTAAGCAATATCCATGTATTCAAAATGATTAAAAAATGAAAAAAAACATAGAACCTATCAGGAATCGAAGTTTTTCAAACAGTTCTAACAAAGCAAAATCAGTGGAAGTGATTATAAAGACAATCACATCAACAAGAAGAACATGAACTTTCCGTAAAAAGATTAAAACAGAAGTATATAAGCAAAAAGAGATGAACAAGAATACCTGAGAGAATCGTGACTGAATGAAGTTCCAAATTGGGTTTTATTTTATTTTGTCTGCTCATCTTCATCACTCGCTTTTTTAGGAGTAAAACCGACCACAACATGAGTAAAACTTCTGTCACAATCGGATTGCAAATCACACAAACACAGCCAATGAGTTCTCGGCACGTGCACCTAAAAAGCAAAAGCATATGGGTACGTTGCAAAGCACTTGTGTACGTGCCGAGAACTCATTGGCTTGTGATTGTGTGATTTTCAATTTCGTGTGATAGAAGTTTTACTCCCACAACATGAGCCACGTGGCATATTCATTGAAATTTCTTACCGTTTGGATGTTTGGCCCAACCCTACATGGACATACAGACAAAAATTTAGCTTTTGATCAGTGGTTTTTAACCGTTGGATTGGAGTCCTTTTCATGGGTTGATCTTTAGCCGTGGAGTTTGAGCATTATTGACCATTATTTGGGTACAAAGATCCAAAGGTTTGAAATCACTAATCAGGCAAATTTTTTATATGTAGGTCCACCTTCGGATTGGCCAAACATCCATAAGGTCAGCGTATTCTAAGAGTGTGTCACGTGAGTCATTTTGTGGTTTTTTTTTTGTGGTTGGTCAGCCAAGTTCTACTCCTTTTTTATTTGTGTCTATCTATAATTGATAAACGGATTCATACGTGTCGTAGAATGACAACCCTAGCGTTTATGCAACGCTTTACGCTGGTATTAAATAAAAGTTGCCCACAATATCTCATCGACAAAAGGCCACACTGGTCGCACGGGTCCCACAATGCACAGACCACGATGTCGTCATCATCATCATAATCATCCTGAGGTGGACCTACAAATAAAAAATCAACCTGATTAGTAATATTGGAGTCATTGTCATGGGTTGATTTTAACCGTGGAAATTTTAGCATTATTGACCATTATTTTGGGTACAAGGATCCAAAGGTTTGAAATCACTAATTACGCTAATTTTTGGTTTGTAGGCCCTTATACGTATTGACCAAACATCCATACGGTGAGCATCCTCTAAAAGTGTGCCACATGGCTCATTGTGGGTGGTCATCGTGGGTGGTCAGTGAAGTTTTACTCTAGTTACTACCATGGTTTAAAATAACGCCGTTTTAACGAAAATAACAGCCGTTAAAATGGGAACGCCCAAAGCCCATTATGTTATGAATCGTTTTGATGCTTAGAAAAGAATGGCCGTTGTAATGAAATAACAACCGTTATTTTGTGAAAAAGCCCATTATTACCATCAGCGCCATTTTTTTCGTGATTTATGTTATTTACCATTTTTGCCCGTCTGGTGTAGGGTACAGCTTTAGAAATGATCAATGACTCAATTCCATCATTGGTCAAATAAGATTATCCTTCGTCCGAGCCGAGGGTTATACAAAATTGATGCCAGCCATTGAGTACCTCACCAAGTGGGTGCCAAGCCACTCATCCGTACTATCATATTATCCATTGGTTCGGTGTCCCATCTATTTTCTTCCTCACCTCCCGATTCTCCTGCTATTGCTCCAGCTCCTCGAGAAGCAAGAAACTACGGCCCGAAAGGAGAGAGAAGAGGCGCTTCTTCAAATACCACGGCCCAGGTCCAGACCAAGGGTCCCCAGGTGCTATGGCGATCTACCACTTGGTTGTTGCTGGGCGAGACAAGCGAACGGAGCCTGACTAAGTCTTTGAATTGTAGTGTCACTTTCTACCCTACTCATTGTGTGTTTTAAGACTTGTTGACGAGGAAGACAATTGGTGGAGGTCATGAATCTGATGGACTTTACTACATCGATCCGCATTTGAGGGAGGTTGTTGCCTCATGTGTTAGTCCGAATAAAGAGTCTATTTTCCGATGGCATTGTCACTTAGGACATTCATCGATTTCTAGTCTTCGAACTATATTTCCATTTGTTTCTTCTTATGTTAATTGCTGTTGTGACTTGTGAGTTGTGTGGATTGTCAAAACATAATAGAACTCTGTCCTGCTAGTTTGAATAAAGAATGTGAATTTCCTAGAGCTATTGTTCACTCTGACGTGTATGGCTGTGAGAAAAGAAGTCATGTCCTTACTAAAGCAAGCTTAAAAAGGCTTTTAACAAGCTTAATCATTGCTGAAGGAAATGACAGAAGGAACTAATGAATCAATCAATCTTTCTCAGGGAATTGCCGAGTTGTGATGTAAAAGATCGAGGGCTTTCTCGTCTCGCGGGCAAGGGTGACCTTTCTCACTATACAATTACCACTACGAACGAAGGACCAATGACGATCTTGGAGGAGGAGGAGAAGCTAATTCGGGGGATCAAAGAAACTAGCAGACTGATCACTAAATAGATACACATAGGTGCAAGTTCTGACATCACCACAGCCCACTTCGTTGTCTCACTCTGCTCCTTATTTGCGGAGCGGCATACAAAAAAAAAGAAAGGTTTTGGAAGCGGATTCCTACTGCTGCTACCGCGGTGGATAAGTCCCAACCTATACATCAGTGCAATCTCTTTCAAGCTCTGTTTCTCTATTTCTTCTACCCGCCATGAAAGCTCATAACCCCAACAGGAGGGGTCCCTCGACCAGTTCAAACCCAAACCCTTCACCAAGGAAGGTGCGTCTAGCGGTGACTCTACTACTTTTGTTCCCCTTTCAGAATACAAGGCATCTTCTTCTTGACTAAAGGGAAGCCTTCATCGCCTACTTTAGTCCAATCGAAGCTCACTTGCTTCATGCAATTGCTTGCCGGTGCGGTCCTTTAATTCATAAAAATCGCCGATAGAAATGGAAAGTACGAACTTCACCAATGGTCTTGGGTGGGCCACCCGACTATAGCCTGAACCTTATCTTGATCGACTTTAAGGCCATCTGCGGACACGACAAAAGCGCAAAAAATCACGCTAGGGTCTTTGCTTTTTTGTTTTTGGGAGGTTTTCTCAACATCCCGCTCCCTTTTGTTTTTTTGCTTTTCTTTTGCAAAAGTATTTCATCTTATAAAATTTTTTTTCCAAAGAGATGAGTGTAGGCACTGAAGAAAATATGGGTATTATAGGGATTTTGTAAGGGCATTTTGGGAATTGTGAAGAAAATGGAGGATTTTGTGTATTTTCTTTTCTTAAAATATTAATTTTGTATTTCTAAAAAAACACGTTATTTTTAATAAGTTATAGTGTACTAGGGGAACGCCACGTGCGATGCACATGCACCTTACACGTGGCAGCACCTTAATCACTTACCATATGGATATTTGGCCCATCCCTAGATGGACCTACATGCAAAAAATTAGCCTATTAATGATTTTTAAGGATTTGATTGGAGTCATTTTCACGGGTTGATTTTTAATCGTAGATATTCAGATCCAAAGGTTTGATATCACTAAATAGGCTTATATATGTCCACCTAGGGATGTGACAAACATCCATGCGGTCAGTGGTCCCTAAGATTGTGCCACGTGTCTTATACCATTATCCCTCATCATAATTGATGCATCATCATTGATGAGGGACATGGGCGTGCCGGACAACCTGAACTGTAAAGGGGAATTTAATGAAAATGACATGGGAAGTAATAGATATAGTAATGGAATGTATGATTTAATGGCTTTGATTGCTTATAATTTGAGGGTACCCTCATTGTGTAAAGAGAACTATATTTAATATTTTAGAGAATTTATCCTAGAGAAGAAGAGTTTAACATCATGGGTTCGCAAAATCTTTTGCCTCACCTTTGCGGCACTCGTGCAAAACCTCTCTATGTCCCAAGTTAGCTTACCTATCAACTATCCTAGGTGTAGCACTACCCAAATACAAGACACTTGAAGAACATTTTAAGGGAGAGCACCAGAGTATATGAAATAGTTTCTTGCATTACTTTCTCAAGAATGACTTACAATTTTCACTCACTCTAGGTTGGCTTACAAATAAAGAAGTATCCACTTTATATAAACTTAGGAAGGATGAGTTTAATACATTCTAGAATTTTCTATATATTCTAGATCTTTCTTAGATTTTACAACTTTTCTAGACATATTCTAGATAGTTCTTATTTTATAAACTCTTCTTTGCATCTCTAGTCACTAGAGTTATTTAGAATCTTATAACTTCTAGATGGTTCTTTTAGAGTACTCTAAAAGCCTATAAATCATAACAATTGTCTATAAAAAAAAAAAAAAAAAATTATATACTTGTGACATTCTCCCCCACCTATTTGCATCGACATCCTCGTCGCGCATCCTTGCCTTTGGCTTCTTCGTGTTGCATTCTTAGTTCCTCCATTCCTTATCTAGCTAACTCCAAGTGAATTTTATGTATTTGTGTTGTTATCAAGCAGCTACTTCCTTAGATCCCATGTCGAGCCTTCCCTAACTTGACTTGGTTCCTATTTATTTACTTTGTGTCATCTCATGGGGTCCTTTGCTAAACATTGTTTAGCTCAAAAGTACATACATACAATTTTACTCTTGTCATGCTATCTCCTTGGGTCTTCCATTGCCTCTCGCCTAGCTCGACTTGTCCACTTCTGTAATGTCCCAAATCAACCAGAGGACACGTGGCATATTTTTTATCATTCTTTTGTGAATTTACTTTAAATCACTATTTCACATCTACTATATTTTATTGCTGCTAATAAATGATGTAGAATAGTTTAATATAATTATCTGATAATTCTATGAATTTTCGATAATTTCGGGATCTTTGGTATCTTAACACTATTATGGGGTACCGCACTATACACTTATGGGACCAAAAATTATTATGTCAAAATCTGAACCATAAATCCGAAAACATATTCTGGCTCCTACTGCGCGCGTATTTAGTACTTAATAAGTAACTAGTAATTATTCTAAAAAAATATCTAAGATGCATGTAATCAACTTGGGTACTAATGTAGCATAATATAACTCCTAGATATTTTATTAATATCAGGCTTGACTTGTATTGACTTAGGTGTTAATACATACATCATAGTCATTATTAGTTTATACACAATTATAACTTTAATATCAGGCCTGACTTACACTGACTTGAGTGTAAGTTTATATACTTTAGTCAAGGGTTTGAAACTCTATAAATAGGAGAGGAGAGCTTAACTCTTTCACTACTTTAATACTTAGTATTGAAATACCTAGTGAGAGAAAGGTAAGAAAGAGAAAGACACCTTAGAAAGAGAAATCGATAATAGAGTGGGAAAGAGAATGAATTGCAAGGAACTCCTGAAGATGAAACTGCTCTCTTGGGAAAGAGATTAACATATTAAAAGAAGAAGAGAATCAGATAAAAACAGTAAATACATCATTCTCCTCTTTGTGAAATGCAGCCTTAAAATATATGTTTTATCTTGTTTTCTTATTTTCAAAAGTATGAGGTTAATTTCTAGTTGTATTAACCTTAGAAATATAAAGAAGATATAGCTCTATTTTGTTTTAAAAGTAAGCATGTACATTCTTTGTGAATCTCTTTATGAAAAATATGTATATTCATTTTATATTAGATTCATTGAAGATGATTGATTTTTTATGGGTACATCCATAAAAAAGGAGTTGATTTTAGATGGTTACATCCATAAAAAGGAGAGTTATTTTGGGTGATATATAACCCATAAAATGACGTTGATTTTTGGGTCGTAACACCCATAAAAAAAGACTGATTTTAGGTGGGTTGTAACCCATACTTTAGACCGTGAGGCAATTTAAGAAAATGAACCTTAAGGACCCTACTAATTGGACTTTAAGGATCCTAAAAGAGATTTATTTCGATATTGGAGTTTACAAGAGATGTGGATTTGCGTCAATAATCGAATAGAAAATGTACATCCTACTTGTAGGATCCCTTGAGTAGTATACCTTAAAAATAATATTGAGTTTTACTTAAAAGGCAAATATGATTAAAGTATATGTATGGATGTCATTACATTTACGTAATCCCCTGGGTTATTCATTCCCTAAAGGTACGGGCACTATTACATTTATGTAATCTCCTAGGTTATTCAGTCCTAAAGGTATGGGCGCTATTGTATTTATGTAATTCCTATTGTATTTATATCTAAAAGGAATTAGGACATTCGGAGAGAGAATACCTAACGAAACAACCAGTTGTGCATGCACTTCTAGAAAGTCTATTTATAGGTTAAACGTTGGATAAGAGGTGATGGTACCATGCGCTAAATCGGTATCTATGGTCTGACCGACCCAGTGATTCAGGGTCACATATACTATGATGCTAATGAGACTGACTATACTTCAATAGATTGATTTTACAGTGTTTTAAGAAAAATGAAAAGATGTTACATTTATGAGTTTATTGATATTAAATAACTAAATTTTCATTAAACTATGGTTTTAAATGAGATAAACTGTAAATTATTTTCTACACTTGAAATTGTGCTTACATGGCTTATTAACTCACGGTACTTTCAATCTATTATGTTGTAGGTCAAGGTAAGGTGAATGCCTGAGATTGGTACTCTCAGTTCTAGATGCAACAAATGAGATTGGGGATATCTACTTTTGTAGACGTAGATTTCTATTCTGCATGTAGTATGGATGTCTTTTTGTGTATCGGGTTATATAATGATATTCATTTATGTATGAATGGTGGAACCATGATATGTAATACTTTGTAGTTTGAGAAGAGAAGTTCTCTCTTGATATATGTGATTGATGTTTTGTAGTTTGTTACCTGTATTTTAATTATGGTAAAATTAATCTTATGCTGCGTTTATTTTTTTTTTCACGTGTGTTTCAAGAGGTGCGCACTTCGAAATCCGCACACGTTCAACGAGCGCGACTTCGAATGTTAGGCGTTTGGAAGGATTCAATAAATCGCGCACGAAATAAATTATGTGTGTTTGTTTATGCAAATGACGGTGCATGTTGCGCCAGATTCAGTGCATCGCACCACATTATATAAAATGTATATTGACATTTTTGGACTGTCAGGTGGACTCGATTTGGACATTTTGTTTCTAGATATATATATATATATATATATAAAATTATAATAATATATCATATTATTATATATATATATATAATATTATTATAATATCAATATTATTATATGATAATTATATATAATATTATTATAATATCAATATTATTAATATTATAATGTAATAATGTATTATATTAATATGATATAATATTAATATTATATTATTAATATAATAATATTATTGTATAATATTAATATTATATAATAGTATCATATTATATGATAATCATATATAATATTCTTTTATATTATATTATTACATAATATTATTATAATATCAATATTATTAATATTAATATATTAATATTATAATGATATTATTATAATGAATTATATAATATTATTAATAATAATGTATTATATAAATATTATAATGTATTATATAATAATATTATAATAAATTATATAATATTATTATTATAATGTATTATATAATATTATATTATAATATATTATATATATTATTTTAATATATAATATATAATATATGCAATATAATAAAAATTATTTTTTAAATATAGTGTGATACACTGTGTGATGCACCAAAGTATGCCTTATGGTACAACGGCGCGTGTTGTAACATGTAATTTCGTGCGTGTTCCAATTCTCAGGGGGGTAAGTGTTGCAACACGCGTATTGGCGCACATTGAGGGCCCTGATGCACATTATGAGTCGCGCACATTGGTGCAAACAAACACACATTTATTTGCTGAGTTGCTCACAACAGTGTCAATGCGCGCACATTTGTAAAAAACAAACGCAGCCTTAATGACAACTTTCTCAAGGTCATTCCGGGAATGTAATACTTACAAGGGGAGGAATCTTATGACTTAACAAGTGTTTCAAAATAAATGAAAATGAAAAATTACTGGTGTATTTCCGCTGCACTAAGTAATATGTTTTGATTTACCGTGCGCGTATAGTATCTTACCCACATGTTATGCCTCGAGATGCGTGAAAGATCGAGATGATCGTATAACGGATTTGGGGGCGTGACAACTTCTCTCTCTTAGCTTTAGTGAACCTTTACTTTGGTCATTGTCGTCAAATTCTAGACCGCACAACGATCACAAAGGATCTAAAATCACCTTACAAACAACACATTTCCACATTTGAGGGGAAAAATTCGCTGGCCCTGGGGGACTTCAACAACCACTAACCAAGGGCTCAACACAGGTTGAGTTAAGGGATTGGGGTACTTGTCAGACATTTTGGGTGGGGAGACTTCAAAGTTTGATGTCCCCCATCGAATGTTTTCTTGCAAACATCCTCGACGACATACTTTATAGTCCAGATTGCCCTTGCTACATGGTGGCTTTCACTCTGGCCTCTTTTTTCCAAGTAGCCCTTTCTATATGACGACTTTCACTCTAGAAACATATTTCCACAGGTTGCACCCTCTATGACTCAAACCCGGGATGTGGGCTCTGATACCATTTGTCCCTGGTTCACAAAATTCTTTGTCTCATAATTGTGCGGCACTTGTGCATACCTCTATATTTCCCCGCGTCAGCCTACCTAACGAGTGTTCTAATGTGTACCACCACCCAAACACAAGACACTTGAAAAACACTTTTAAGGGAGAACATTATAAAGTAAGGAAAAGCTTCTTGCATTACTTTTTCAAGAATGCCATACAACTTCCATTTTAGTCTTTAGGGTTCCTTGGGTTGATTAATTATGCCATTGAGTTGAACTTTGCATTGGCCACCACCTTGCTGTGTTTAGTAAGTGCAAGGCCACCGTTGTGCAAGATCTTATTGTACAAGTTCTATGTTCAGTCAGGGGGCTGGGCTTTGGGCTTCGAGCCGGGCCTCGTGCTTGATTTGTGGGTCAGGAGGAGTTTGGGTTTAGAGGGAGGCTCGCAAACCTGAAAATATTTGAACTTGGGCCAGGCCATAGGCCAAATTAACACCCCTAAATGTAGCTAGGAACCTAACCATAATTCGAGTTTAATATAGGCCAGATTACCTAGAATCATATCTGATCTGTTTTAGTCTCTGATCCCATTTCAATTAACCAAACCTGCAAAATACAGGTCGGATCAAGTTGGATACATGGTCTGACCCACCCCATTTCATGCCCTATATTCTAGTATTCTCCTTTGCCCTCTCGTCCACATGTCACAACACGATAGGGGCTTGAGGCATCTCCTCAACCAAATTGGGTGAGTTATACCAATAAATGGTGCAATTAAGCGTAGTGAGAAACCTTGTGAATAAATAGGCATTGTTTTTTCTATATAAAGACTTGTAAACAAAGAAGTCTTTCTCTCATTTTAAAACCTGTTACAAGATCTCATTCATGGATTGTAACAAGGTATACCTCACACTTTTTGATCGTCAGGTAGCACCATTTTTATTACTCATCGCTGCCCTTTGGGCTCACTAACCGTGTGGATGTTTAGCACACTCCTGGGTGGATATACACACCAAAAATCACCTTGATTGGTAATCTCTATTCATTAGATTTCAGTACTTCTAAGGCGTGATTCTAGCAGTTGGATCAAACCATTTTTTTCTAGTACTAAAAACAACGGTTAAAAATTATCAAACAAGCTGATTTTTGGTATGAATGTCTACCAAGGAGTAGGCTAAACATCCATACGGTCAGTGGGACCAGATGGCAGCGGTGAGTAACAAAAATGCACTACCTGGTGCCAAAAAGCGTAAGGTATATCTTATTGCATAACGACCCTTTCAAAAAACCGTTAAGCCGTTATGCTGTCCATCTCGCGCCAAGCATATAAATAACCTGGTCTGGAATCTCCGGATATGAGGGACAAACGCTTACACCAGTAAAACGTTGGTCTTATGACCGGTGATTAATGCGAGAATTTTGTGGGAGTTGACAAAACCTCTCTCTTCTTTCTCTCTCTCTCTCTCTCTTTCATTCCTGTGAGAGTTTCTTTTTCTTCTCTGAAACTTGATGGGGGGATGTTTGCCTTCTCCATACACAACCCCAACAAATTCCAAGTAGGTTTCTTGGTTGTGGGTTCGATTCAATCTTACCCAATTGGAAAAGAAAAAGAAAAAAAGAAAACTTAATTATTGGTGTTTGTATATTTTGATTTTCATGTTGATCGATCAGTTTATTTCTTTTTTCAATTTATTTCTTTCTTATTAGACGATTTAATCATTATTTCTTCATTTTGCTAGGATTAGAAGAAGATGGTTCGGTGTTCGTTCTTTGTTCTCTTGTTGATTCATTCGGCTCTGGCAAACAGTTCTTCAGAGAAGTCTGCGCAGAAATGGCAGACGCTTTCGGGTAACAATATTTTCCATTCTTTTCCATGGAGTACGACTTGCGCTATACAGGCGTTGAATCTTTCATTAACCCTTCTTTATTTTGAGCTTGTAAGGTCCGTGGAAGTCCCCGAATAAAGATGAAAAATGGAGCTATAAGTAGGCCATTTGCTATTGCTATAAGGGCTGCTTGCATTTTTACGGCTTGGCTTTGCTATTGCTCCTATGTAGTGGTCGGCCTAAAACCCTTCTAGTGCTAGAAGCAAGCAAGACGAGTCCTATCCTAAGTCATTGCCTTCGTTGTAGATTCCCTTGATTTTGTGTATTTTATTTTCCATTAATAGTCACCTGTCTAGATAAAAAAGAATATCAACCAAAAACAATTAGGTCCTATTAAGAAAATTTACAAGCAAAATTTTGAGTTTATGAAAAATTTACCAGGGAAAAAATAGAGAAGAGAGAGAGAGAGAGAGAGAGAGAGAGAGAGAGAGAGAGAGGGCTAGGATAAACTAATCAGATTCGGGTATCACATTTCCGATTTGTCCTTAGTAATGAAGCAAAATCTCTGTTTCAAGAAGATGTACTAGTTTGTTTTTATAGTTACAAAAATGATTAGCTTGATTTCCCATTTTATTTTATTTATGTGAATTTTGAATTAAATTCATGTTCAAGCCTTTTTGTCTCTTCTCAGCTAATTTAGACCTAATGCAACACTTGTATGAACAATTTCTCAGATTGTTTCACCGTCATTAATCGCTTATGCAGCTTCAAAATTTTATCATGAACAAAAAGAATTTAGATTTTATAAAATCCATCAAAAACTAAACTGAGAAGTTCCAATTCATATGTTATTCTTATGTCTATTTTTCCCCCCTAAGACATAGTTTCATAGTATATTGCATGAAATAAGAATTTTTACTATCCTATTGCAGGTGACAGACCTACAGTAATAGCACGTGGTGGATTTTCGGGGCTTTTCCCCGAATCTAGTCAGTTTGCCTACGAACTTGCGATACCTTCAAGCTTGCCTGATGTGATATTGTTTTGTGATCTGCAATTAACAAAGGATGGCAGTGGCATATGCCAGAAAGAGATAAGGCTTGACAACTCGACCACTATAGCAGACATCTACCCTCTAAATCAGAAAACCTACAATGTGAACGGACAAGCTGTTCGTGGGTGGTTTGCAGTGGACTACACAGAAAAGCAGTTATTTAACAAAGTAACATGTAAGTCCTTGAGAGTTTCTTTAAATTTGGCTTCTCTTCAACTTAAAACGGGCTTTTATTCTATCCTTTACGCGCGTGCATCTGTATACGAGATTGCAGAATTTTGAATTGATACTAAAGCAAAAAAAAAATAAAAAAAATTTATAGACAAGGATCTTCTTCTAAGATCTATTTACTCAGAAAGTTCTCCATAAAATCTTTTAATTCAGTAGGATTCTGTGCTAAGCGAAGTTATTTGATCTACTTTTATATGTAACTATCATTTCCTTTGTCTCATGTCATGTTCTTGATGAGTTAGCTACATCCCAGCACTGTTTGTACACAAAAATATGGTTAGAAATTCAAATAGCTTCCATGCTCTTTTTATTTATATATTATTATTATTATTTTATAAAATTTGGAGTTGAAAGAGACTATATTCTCAAATTTTCTCTTACACTTCTCCTTACAGTGATTCAAAGTATCTTCTCTAGACCAAGTTTGTTCGATGGCATGCTGCCTCTGACCACAGTTGGAGATGTAACACGACTTCGACCCCCTAAATTTTGGTTGAATGTGAAGGTAAGCAGGTTTAAATTGCTTCTTGAGTTCTAGTCTCTCTTCTGTATTTCTGTTCCTCTTTTAATACACAACTGTAGTAATTGTTAGAGAAGATATTCAAAGGTGCATTTCAGTAGAAGCCCTCCACAGGCAAACCATATCTATCTAGTAAATGAGTATCAACTGTTTCTTATCCATGAACATACAATTTCTCTGAAATTCAGTATCCTTCTCTATTTATTGCAGTATGACATGTTCTACAAGCAACATAATCTGAATGTGGGATCGTACATTCAGAAGATATCTAAATCCATGGGTATCCACTACATCTCGTCCCCTGAGATTGGTTTTTTGAAAAGCCTCAACGGGAAGCTAAACAAAGCCAGGACAAAGCTCATCTTCTGTTTTCTAGCTGCGGATTCAGTCGAACCCACGACCAATCAAACATATAGTTCACTCTTGAAGAATTTGTCCTTGATCAAGTCTTTCGCTTCCGGGATTCTCGTCCCCAAGAACTATATCTGGCCTGTTAATGCCAATCAATATTTAGAGGCTCACACTAGCCTTGTAACTGATGCTCATAAACAAGGATTAGAAGTATATGCTTCTGGTTTTGCAAATGACATGCCTGGAAGCTTCAATTACAGTTACGATCCCACAGCTGAATACTTGCAGTTCATCGATAATTCCGAGTTCTCTGTTGATGGGGTGCTTACAGACTTCCCTCCTACTGCATCAGAGGCCATTGGTGAGATCTTCTTCTGTTATTCTTCCACAAGTTCTAGTAATATTCTTTTTTGTGCAATGGGTCCCCCCAAAAAAAGTAGATCAGACCATAAGGATGACAACCAACAACACAGCACACATGCAGGAATCTAGGACCCCACATTAGATGAGTCCTGCCAAGGAGATGTAAACTAAGAGCTAACCTGTTCAGATATCTGAACCATCCAATCTGTAACATTCATATGGATGGTGATAAAAAGTATGACAAAGTTCTGGGGAAGTTGATAGATTGGATGGTAAGATCCTCTTCTTTATGAACTGGCTTAGCAGATGGATTACTTTAGATTTCCTACATTTAGCTATTATTAATATATTATACTCTCCGATAGTTCTACTCTTCTAATCTGACTATTCTTTTTGCTGCAGTTTGCTTGTCACAGAACAAGAAAACAAAGCCCAGCAAAGGTGAGTTACTAATCCTAAGCCATTCCAAGCCCATGGTACTTACACAGACACTCACCAAAAAGAAAAAGAAAAAGAGGTATAAGGGCACACACATATGTTTGCATTTTTAATCCTGTGCTCTTGCAGGGAAAGCTTTGATCATATCCCATAATGGAGCAAGTGGAGTCTTTGCTGGCTGCAGTGATCTTGCTTATCAGCAAGCAGTGGATGATGGAGCTGACATAATAGATTGCTCTGTCCAGATGAGCAAAGATGGAGTTCCTTTCTGCTTGGATTCGGCAGACCTCACGAGCGGCACAACTGCATTGACTACTTTCATGACCCGAGCTACCGTGATCCCCGAAATCCAACAGAAGAATGGGATTTTTTCATTCGACCTCACATGGAGCGAGATTCAAAGCTTAAAGCGTAAACTTCTTGCAATTTACTATCTCATTTTCTTGCATGTTATAAGAATGTCATTGTTTCTTCGCTTGGTCTAGAGATTATAAAGGCGTGAAGGTACCCACATAAATGCATTCCTACATGCCCATACACACGTAAAATTTTCTCTGAATGTTTGCAATGTTATAGAAATGCAATTGTTTTTCCATTTCATCCAAAAATTATAAACAAGTTCACCTACCTATTATACATACAGATGTTGCATTCTACATTTTCTTATGATGCACACACACACTGAACATCATATAACAGACATAAACATACATCCAAGTTTATGCTATATATACGCTGAATGCTTCTCTTGTTATTCCTATGAGATTGTTCTGGTGCTCTTCCAAGAGATTACAAGGGACTATATATATATAGTTTGCCATCCAGTGGAAAAAGAGTTTACACCTAGATAGGGGGGGACGTAAATACCTTACCCCTTAAGATGCTATAAAAGGCTAGAATTATAAGCAAAAGAGCAACATAATACAAGGAAAATCAGAACTGGGCTCTAATGTAAGGCGTACCCATCTTGTCCAGCCAAATAAACCCAGCAAGTCACGGAGGGCCATTATCTCTAAATTCCATGTATGTTCTAGCTAGTAACCCAATTCGGGCCATGTAATCCTCTGCTGCATTCGACTCTCGGTAGATATGCATGATAGAGTACTCGAATTCTTTCAAGATGTCCATGACTTTCCACCACCGTGATTTAAGATGTCAAGGTATGAGAGTAGGTTCAGTGATCCAAGATTCCAAAAGCTTTGAATCAGACTGAATACTAATTTTGTACATGCCAATCTTCTTACACAACTTAAGCCCATCAATATCTACCTATAAACAAAGGCACGTACATATATTCATACATTCAGTCTACATTTGCTTAAAATGAATTTACATGTCCTTTTTCTCTTGGTCTAGAAATTATAAAGAGTAAATTACCTAAATACATGCATACATTCTTATATTTCCATCTAGAGTTGTCTATGGACCATATACATAGCCAACTACATACATATACATGTCACTCTACATTCTCTTCGTATGCATTCTCATTCAGGGGTTTCATCCTGCCGTTATTATTCTAAAGAAGATTGGTGCCATTGTCATATAGGATAGGACTATTAGCAACTAAGTGGTCATGAACTTGTTGATCTGTGATATAATTAGATTGTCGAGATCCCACTGATCTTGGAACTTTCTCCTTTCAGCGCAACTAACGAGCCCAGAATCAGATATTGGCTTGCCAAGAAACCCAGCAAACAAGAACAAGGGTAAACTAATGGCACTTTCAGAATTCCTAGACTTTGCAAAGGCCAAGGCAGTTTCTGGAATATTGATCAACATAGAGGTGAGTTTTCTGAATCAATATAATCAAGTGTTCTAAAAGTTTCTTCATCTTGTTTTACTTAAGCAGCTTAGCTTTATTAATGTGGGAAAATTTACCCGAGTGTTAAGACCATAATTGGGCTATAAGCAGCACAGTCATTCATAACCAGGCATCCACCATGACAGGGTCCTAGGAGATCTCCCAGACTAAAAATCAAACCACTAATAACAGGCTTACTTGAAGTACTAGAGACAGTAATTACAAGCTAAATGTCAAAGCCATCCATAAGCAACGCTCACCATGCGATTAGTATCTCTTAAGAAATCTCCTGGCCTAAAATTGAACCCTGTAGGTTGATCAAAGAATTTTAACATGTTCCCATGTTTTCTTCTCAGAACGCTGCCTACCTTGCATCAAAGAAGGGTCTTAGCATAACAGACGTTGTTGCCAGTGCCTTGAGCAATGCCACTCTTGACAAACAGGCCACTCAAGAAGTTTTCATTCAATCGGATGATAGTTCAGTGCTTTCCAAGTTCAAGAATGTCCCTACTTACAAGAAAGTTCTCAGCATTAAGGAGATAATCGGAGATGCGCCTAAGCAAAGTGTGGAGGAACTAAAGAAGTTTGCAGATGCAGTTAACCTCCCTAGAGCCTCTATTGTCACAACTTTGGGCTCCTTCACCACCACATTTACTGATGTTGTCGATAGGATGCATACCGGCAACATCTCCGTATACATCTCGGTGCTCAGGAATGAATTCACAACGATTGCATTTGACTTCTTCTCGGATCCAATCGTAGAGATTGCTACTTACGTCTCAGGAATTGGAGTTGATGGGGTCGTAACCGAATACCCAGCAACTGCGAGTGCATACATGAGTAAGTTTCACCACCTTACCCATGCAAACACATATAGAGAAGAAAACATGAATACATATACACTATGTTACATGGACTCTTCTAAATGAGGGAAGTATCCATGTCGGATATGCGTCAGACTCTGACACGACATGGATTCTTGTGCGACATTTCCAAATTCTTTTTTTTTTTCCTTTTTTCTTGCAAGATATTAACAGTTTCCATAGGTAATGAATTCTATATTTCACAATTGAAGTTTTCTATGCGACAAATATAACATTATATAAATGTATTCTCTTGTTTATTAGTATATGATTCAAATCATTAGATATCTACCAAGAAAACACGAACTCATAGCTATAAAATAAAAATAAATTAATATTTAAATATTCAGCTGAGTCCCCGAATCCTACTTTTTGGAGTTTACCGAGTCTGACATCTCGTATCTATATTGGATTCCGACACGTGCCCATATCCATGCAACTTAGCATATACATAAGTACGTCGACACATGCATAGATACTTAGATTGTGAATATATGGTGAAATTGCATATAACCAAGTAATGTGTTTGGTTACGGCAGGAAGCCCATGTTCTGATCTCAATGCAGATGTCCCTTACACGATCTTACCGGCTGAGCCCGGTGCACTGCTTAACATAGTTCCACCTGAAGCATTACCACCCGCTGAAGCCCCCGCAGCAGCGCTTAAAGTGGCAGACGTCATTGACCCACCACTACCGCCAGTATCGAATGCCTCCGCCACAGCTCCTGCTGCTGTACCTACTGGGACACCTCCTGCAAGTGCTCAGCCTGCAAATGTTGCCAACTTGGGTCTGTGTCTCGTCGCAATCGTGATGCTCAATTTTTTGTTTTTGGGCTATTACCATTAATTCATGTAAGCTGGTAATTTCATGCAAGGTTTTAAATCGGTTTCGGGGTACCGAAATCCCCAAAATATAGCTTTCTAAACCGAAATCCACGGAAATTTGGAAATTACGGCCGAAATTTTGGTTTTTTACCTCACCGAAATTGTTGCCGAAACCGAAATTTAAAACCTTGATTTCATGTTGATTTGGAATTGCATATATACAGCTTGTTTTCCATATTTTTTTTATCTTTTTTTTTTCAATCTCATTTGAATTTGTTCTATAGTGACTGTTTTATGATTAGCTCAAGCCAGTGGTCTGATGAGAAATGGGACATCTTCTTTGTAATACATTGACATTTTGCTGCACATGAAAGGGGTGAGATTTTATTATGCACTGCAACCTGTCTCTCAAACTGACTACTTACCAAAATCATACTGATTGGTAATCTTTAGCCACTAGATTTTTAGTACTTTTTCAGGCGTGATTCTAGCCGTTGGATTTAACTAGTTTTAAATACTAAGGGGCGTTTGGCAACACAAAATAAGTAACTTATTGACTTTTATAAGCCAAAAAGTTAAAAAAACCGTTGGTTTGGATGTGTTTCATAACTTTTGAAAGGTTAAAAACTAACTTAAAACTGAAGCTAAATATTTTAGCTTTGAACTTCTAAGAGAAATTACTTCTCAAAAATTAGAACGCCTCCAACACTTTTAATTTCTATGGCTTTTTTTGGAGGTAAAAAATTAACTAGTAACTTCTACTACAAGTAGAAATGCTTTTCCTTCTCGTTCCCTAAAACTAATGGCTAAAAATCATCAAACAAGCTGCTTTTTGGTATGAATGTCTACCAAGGGGTGAACTAATGGGCCCACCCCTTGGTAGCCATTGACGGCTAATGCGGTCAATGGGCTCAGATGACAGTGGTAAATAAAAATGGCTATACCTGACGCCAAAGATTGCTTCTACCTTGTTACATCGTGACCTTGTGATGTTCTTAAGATTTTGTGCTTCTGACATTGATTACCTTATAGCTGCCCCTTGATTCGAGTTGAAGGCAAGGAGTAAAATAGTCAAGGAAGATGAAGGGAAGGGCAAAATAGTTTTTGTATACATTTAAAGTTACTGCCACTGTGGACCATCTGTTTAGTCCGACGCTCCACGGTTATCCATCCGATTTTTCCCAACTATTAAAAATAGGAAAATGCTACGAAACCATGGATCGTGGATCTCTTGAATCCAATGGTCAATGGCTTCATCATACATATTTTTGTACGTTTATAGACCTGACGCTTTTGGCATCAAGTGCCCTATGGGCCCACTGACCGCATGGATTGCCATCAAGTATAGCAATTTTGTTACTATCAGTGATATTCGCAAGACATTGCAGATCCTCTTTTATTACCCAAATGGTCTTAACTTTAGGTAGCACAGATAATTTCTTTGCCTCTTTTGGGTTTGAAAATCCGAATAGACCCGTCTCTTCTCTTATTCCTTTTCCTGGGCTGAGCCTGCAAAGTCAAGGCGTAAGATGTAGCTTGAATTCCTTTGAGTTTATTTAGTCTAGCAATTTCACAACTCAAGGCATGAAACTTTTGACTTAGATCCCAAATCTTATAGAGGATTTTCTCTTGGCTCCCAAATGGTTTTTTCTTGGTAAGGGCCTTAAAATTCTTCTTCCTCTGGGGGCACTTAGTAACAAGATGACCATTAACCCCACTACGAAAGCAAATAGGAACATGAATAAGGAGTCTAGGAGGGTCAACAAGTTCCTTGGGTGGAACCTGAGCTTTGACAAAAAAAAATGCTGATGGAGATGAGGAATTCTTCGATTCATCATATCCTAATCCTCTCGTATCTTCAATCAATTTTCCAACACCTAAGATTCTCTCAAGTTTCTCTGTACTTAAGCTCAAGATACTTCCTCATCTCCAGAAAATTATGAAATTCATATTCAAAAATTTTAATTTTGTCAAGCAGGGCAAGTTTCTCTTCTTCAAGCTGCTTAACTAGAGTCGCAGACTGTGCAACATCAAGCTTCAAAGTAGAGTTGTCATTCTCTAGAGACTTAAGCTGCTCACTCAATCTCATGTGTGTCCTATTTAGTTCTAGACCTCCTTGTATAACACCTGATATGTTGCACAAATGTCGTCATCATGCTCATTATTAGAGTCATTATGACTGTGACACAATCGATCAAACCAAGTAACTAATTTCATCATAAGAATGTCAAGGATGGAGGCAATGAAGTTCTTAATGTTGGTAGCATCGCTATACTCGCTAGAGTCATTAGATTCATCTTCACTTTCATCCCACGTGACGTTCATCGCCTTAGTCTTTTCCTTCAATTTCTTATTGGGATAGTCAGTGATGAAAATGTGTCTGAATCATCGACACTCATAACACTAAAGCTCATTAGACTCATGTTCTGTAGAATATTTATTTTTGAACTTAACATGGGGTTTCAATCTCTTCTTGGAGTTTTGGGCATACTTAGAAAAAAAAAAATTCTACTTCAACAGAATTTTCTGAATTTCTTCACAAGGAGAGCCATCTCCTCATCATCCTGACATGACTTATCTTCAAACTCGTCAGAGTCATCCTTGGAGGCTTTCAGAGCAATGGTTGAGTTTGAAAGTCTGAAGTGAACCAACAATTCATTTATCTTGAGAGTATCAATATTTTTAATCTCTTCGATAGCCATGACCTTAGATTGAAATCTCTCTTAGGAGATCTTAAAACTTTTCTCACAACCTTGGACTCAGAAATTTTTTCTCATAGATTAAAGGATGAGTTAACAATATCAGACAATTTAGTATAAAAATAAAAAAAATAATTCATTGTCATCCATTTTTAAATCTAATCCTACAATAGGTTTGCATCTATTTTTAAATTCTTCTATACATGCTTTAAAACAAATAAAAATTCATTGAAAATTTTTTTTACTATTATTTTTAAGATGACAAATACTACATGAATTTGTTTCTAAAATGGTTTGACCATAATGATCTAAGTTCTTATAAGCCTCTATTTCGTAACCATGTATGTTTCACGTTGTTTTTTCTAACATTCAAGCTTTGTTGTATGAGACGTCTACACCATGATCACGTTTCATGTTCTTTATTATCTCCATCAGACTATAATATTGATTATCGACTAAATGACCTTTAATTATATTCCTAATCCAATTACTGGTTGTTTGAGGATGACTCCCAGAACTCGTTCTATATATGTATATATGATAATTATTTTAAGTACAAATTGTAAAAAGTTTACCATTAGTAAGTTTTGTGACATATACACGTTACGGACAATCTTCAACTTCATAGATGACAATAACTTTTTCTCTATTATTTAGGATATATTTTATTGTAAAATTCTTTTTAATTACCAAATTTAACATTGACTGTCTAAATTTGATTACATTATCAAATATTTTTTCAACATATATCCACACTATTATTATTATTATTATTATTATTATTATTATTATTATTATTACTAGATGACAAATACTCGACTTACGGATCATCTGTATCCTCATCTTCATCGTCAATTGGTTGATCATTATCTTCATTATCAACCTCTACAATCGAATTGTGATCATCTGTTTGAAATTGATTCAATGAGTTAGGCTCACCTTGAAAATCTTTATGACCATAATCTGATTGATATGATGATATATGTTTAGAAGTTACATTAATTTTAAAAAGATTCATCAAAATTTGAATTAAGTATTTTTCAAAATTAAAATAATAACTGACCTTAAAATAAAATTTTGAGAATCTCACACGGTGTAACGATTTTATCTCATAATTCTGCCAATGTGATCTCCAATGACACGAATAACATTCGTGCTTCTCACCAACATACGTATCGGCATGTATTTGACATCCATATCGACATATAATGGGTTTTGTCATCATTTGTAATTAATAAATACAAGTATTGAGCAAGTATGAAATAAGTATTTCTTGAAGAGAGATTAGATTGAATATAGTGTGAGTATGAGAGAGTGAGTGAATAGAGAGGTAGAGAGTGGGTGAGGGTGCTATATATATAGGAATTGCTGTAACAAGAAAATGCCCTTTGAAGGGTGTTTGTCAGGTTCCAAAGGGTGTCTGAACTTGGTAGATGCCTTAAAATTTAAATATCTTTTTCTTTTTAAAAATTTAATGTCTTTCTCTTGGGAAAATCTCTATATTCGTTTATCTTAGATGGTCTGTGCTTTAGGTAATTCTACTCCTTTCCTTCTTCGTAATTGTCTAACAATTAAATATAATAAATTATCACTGATTGAACAGGTTGACCCGGCCTGGTGCCTTTACCGAGTGAATGACCTGGCCGGGTTTGATAACATTGCTATCATTCTTGGGTGTTTATCATCCCTAGGTCCAAACAGTTGGATGATACTAAAGATTCACACCATACAAATCACGAAGAATATCCAATGCTTTGGACCTAGGAACAATGGTTGTCCTTAAGATAGCATAATTTTCCATTTCTTTTTCAAGATGCCGTCCATGAAAAAAGGAAGCTTGTATAGGACTGGGTCTCAAAGTGTCAATGGGTACCCGATTAACCAATACTCAATAGGAACCAGTCCTGATTATCTTGGTTCCTGGACTAGCGATTTGAATATCGAATCCAAAAAGACCAGGAATGATAAGACCTAAAGGGTGGTGATGTAAACTAACTGTAGCTAGCACCATTTTTGTTACTCACCGCTGTCGTCTGGGCCCACTGACCGCATGGATGTTTAGCCCACCCCTTGGTGGATATACACACCAAAAATCACCATGATTAGTAATCTCTAGCCATTAGATATTAGTACTATTAATTAAGCCATGATTTTATCTGTGGAATTCAACCATTTGCTTTTTTGAGTACTAATTCCAACGGCTGAAAATTATCGAACAAGCTGATTTTTGGTATGAATGCCAAGGGGTGGACTAAACAGAGAAAAACTTTGATGGTAGGGCGCAATATGAGCCACGTGGCACACTCTGAGAAGACTTTGACCGTATGGATGTTTATCCAATCCTTAGGTAGACCTACAAACAAAAAATCAGCTTGATTAGTGATTTCAAACCTTTGGATCTTTGTACCTCAAATAATGGTCAATAATGCTCAAATTCCACAGTTTAAATCAACCCATGAAAATAATTCGAATCCAACGTCTAGAAATTACTAATTGGGCTGATTTTTGGTTTGTGGGCCCACCTAAGGATTGGCCAAACACCCATACAGTTAGAATCCTCTAAGTGTGCCACGTAGCTCATATTGCGTCCTATCATCAAAGTTTTACTCGACTAATCATCCATTCGGTGTGCCCAGATGGCAACGGTTAGTAACAAAATGGTGCTAGCCGGAACAAGCTGTTGTGAAGCATGATGGTTGCGAGAATGGCGACTGAGGTGGCATTTGCTGCTCAATGCCGGCCATGGCCGAGGTGGCGTGCGGATGAGGGCGGTGGAGGATGTCGCCGTGGAGGAGCGCAAGGGGGCTGTGGATTGAGGGCCTGAAACTCCCAAAATATTTTTTTTTGGATGATTGCTGCAAGTTGTTAGCCATGGTGCCGGCATATGGGGCAGGCAAGTAGCACGGGCTGAGGTGGAGGTGCTGCAAGAATTTTTTTTCTTCTCCCTCTCTTTTTCTTTTCTTATTTCTCTCGTTTTTTGTTTTGTTGGGCTGCAAGCATGCAGCCATGGTGTCTGCGTTTGGGGGGAGTTGGCCAGCCTGCAGATCGACCATAGTGCAGGTGAAATGTGCAGCCGTAAAAGCTTCATCAGCCATAAAATCTCCATAGGGTTGTAGAACCTATTCTTCTACTTCTCTGTCACTCTTCTTGCAGTAAAAGCTTCATTGATGGCATTAATGGAGCCTCTCAAGATGCATATCAGTTGCTTTCCTTCAAAGGTACGCTTTCAAACGGGGACCCTTGCTATATCAGCGGAGTTTCATGAAAGGAATCTTGAGTTTCAATTCCGACGTTAAGAGTAGAGAGATACGAGAGAGAGAGGCATGGGTGGAGGATGGGACAGAGAGATGTAAGATAATAGAGGGAGAAAAAAGAACGAGAAGATCGAGTTGGATTCGTGCATAAAGCTTCTGCATTGTGATTCAAGAGATTTTTTCCTACATTACAATGCACAATTTCACGTTAAAAATGCAGAGCTGCCACACTCATTTACGGTGGTCCCCTTTGCATTAGGTAACTAAGCACCAAAATCTGTGGAGGGCACTATAAAGGAATGCATTTGCATCCATTTATGGCATACCAAGCATAGCCATAGTTGCAGCAAAATAAGTTCAAATTCTTTTGTACAGAAACAGGGTACTCGAAAAATTCCACAAGATCAGAAACGATGAACATCAGAAATCAAGACCTAAATGAAAATATGGCTACTGCCTAAAGCCTTGGGTTTATGGAGAGAGAGGGGGCCTTTGTTGAGGCAAAAACTCGTTAAAAGAAATTTAAGGATAAAACATTAGTGCAAAATCTGGGCTCCACCTCCTTTGTTAGCTAGCAATCATGCCAAGCTTCTAAAATGTACAGAATTGAAATAATTTTATAACCAAAACGCCAGAAGCAAAGTTCCCTTTTTCAAGAACATCTTGCAAGACTTCTTAAAACAACTCAGTAAACAAAATTTTAAGGATAAAACATAATTAAAATAAAATTTGGGCTCCACCTCCTGTGTTAGCATACATGCCAAGCTTCGAAAATCTACATAATTCAAATAAATTAACCAAATTGCCAGAGGCGAAGTCTGTTTTTTCAAGAACATCTTGCAAATACCTCGCAAAAATTCGAATTCCGATTCCCCCTTTTTTTCCCCTTTTTGTTGTTTCTGGTGAGATTCACAAAATTCCACCTGCTCTCTCTTAACTACTACACCTTTACCCACGATAAGCAAACTCCTTTCAGACCTTTTTCGAACGTCGCCAGTGGTTTCCAAGCAATTGCACAACCAACCACTTATTGAGCAGCCTGTTGTGGTTGTGCAGATTCTAGAATGAGATTTGCATATTTGTAAGTACGCATAGAGAGTGCCTTGGTGTTTTCTATGATCTGTTCGTACCTGGAAATAATAAAAAGAAAAGAGAAGAAAAGATAAGTGTACGTAACGGAGTAATGAAAGAAATCACATTGTACACAAGGAAACATTGTTTGTGTGGGGCAGCCAGTAGACTTACACATTAAGAAGATTGGGTTCCATGACAATAGTCCCTGACTTGGAATCGATCTTAGCGTCAAGCTTTGCATTCCGAACAAGGTTCACAATCCATCTCTCAGCCTCCTCATAATTCATATTCAACTTCTCAGCAAGCATTCTGTCCGAAAATTACAGAAATTATATCACATTCCAAGTATATTTCAAACAAGCAAGTTGCAACAGCTGATTGTAGAAAAGAAAGCATGGGAATCACATGCAGTGGTGACAAAACTCGAAGGCACTCCAATAATTAATGAATGATAAAAAGAACATTTCCCCAAAACATCTCCAGAAAGTTCAATAAAAAGCCTGTGTGCAGTCCAAGAGACATCGAGTCATCTGTTTCCTTCAACCAAAATTAAAAAAATGTTGGCTTGATGACAGCTTCCAGGAGATGGGAGGTGGTAGCTTTTAATGGCCACAAGAAAAGTGCATATTTCCTGATTATTAGACCAGATGATGGAATAGGTGACCCACCATTAACCAAGGATTCTAATTTCTAATTCATTGAGAGACTTCTGCTACAGAATGAACATCCATGACCTCTGTCTAGAGAGCAAAATAAATTGTTTCTCATTAGTACATCTAATGAGGATGATATTTTGTTTCAATGAAAATAAGAGAAAACTTAGATACATGCAAACACACTAACATTGACTTGAAATTACAGGCTAATATTTGACCAACACATTGTAAAATCTGGTGTCACCCTAGAACTCTTAGGTCTTGAAAATATGTTATAACACGTTACACGCCTTATCTTGACACACCATACGACACGCCTACATGGAGTCCACATGAGATGAGTCAAGGGCTGATTTTTTGTGGGCAATTTGCACACCATGGAGATCATCCTCAACAAAAATTGTCCCATTCCAACATTTTTAGCCTGGAAAAAATGGATTACAAGTTAAAAAGTTCAGGACTGTCCATTTCATTGTTAATTGTAAGCTCTCATGTGATAGGAAAAGTGGATTGCATCAATAAATTTCAAAATGGGCTGATTTTTTTTTGAGAATGATCTCCATGGTGAGGATATCATTCTCACCAAAAACCAACCCTTGAATCATCTCCATGTGGGCCTCAACTAGGAGTGTCATATGGCGTGTCAAAATAAGTCAACCCATACAGGGTTGGAGAGGTTGACACACTAAAATACAGGGTTGGATAGGTTGACACACGATCATGGAGCCCACATGGAGAGGAGTTCATCATTATCCATGCCTTATGCCAAATGTTTAGAGTTGGCAACATGAATCCATGTCATTTTCGGTCTTCCTCTCCCTTCTATGGCCTTCAACTTGCACCAAAGTACCCACTCTCACTTTTGCAGTCGTTGGTCTCGTTTCACATGCTCAAACCATCTCGATCGACATTCTCTTACCTCTTATTGGGGCTATTCCTAGGTTTCCTTGAATACGCTACTTTTGATTGTCTTTCCTACTTTTCCTACTCATCCATCTCAACATCCTCATCTCTGCTACTCATTCTATGAGCATGTTTCTTAATTGCCATCATTGAAGCAAATATACTACACTTTGCAAAACTTCAAATTGAGAGGAAACAAAAAAAACTCCTTTTTCTTTTATAGCCGAAACATCTTTCCAACTAGTTGGAGAGAAGATTTGGAAAGCCAAACTGCTAGCCAATTTATGTATTGACATAAAAAGTAAATATGCATATGGAATATATAGTGAAGAAAACAGAACAGTATCTAACAGAAGTTTCAAATAGTAGGCTACCAAAAAATCACATATGAAGCTGAGTTGTACATTATTCAAGAAGCAAGTACGCACCCTATATCAATGCACTGATGAATTCGGCAATAGGTCTCAAAGATGAAGAGACGGGCATTTTCAAGAAACTCGTCCCTTAAAGGTACTGTAGTAAAGTTGCCTTCTTCGACTCGTTTGCCAAGGAAGGGGTCATTCAATATTACCTGTAGAGTGGTTTCCAGATTCAACATGCATTACATAACTTTCAGAATGGAAACTTAAAGCATGAGAGCAAACTGTAAGGAACAAATTTAGTAACATGGAACCATAATATATAGAATATGCTACGAAAATGTAATAAACTAAAAAAATCAAATTTTCTCCTCTGAAATTTAGTCTAAATCCAAATGTAACTCAAGGCGCAGATGAGCATTCACATGAGCTTCCCATTCATGAAATCACTACGAGACCGAAAGGTATTAAAACCCTGTGTGCTGAAAAATTATGATATTGTATCACTTGAATTCAACACAAATCTCAACCTAGACATGAGTTCAGCCAGAACCAAATTCAATTCATAATGTGGATGAAGCCCAAAGATGGGATTTTTCTTCAATGCATCGATAAAACCTACATGGCTTCAAAATTTGAACTAGAATTTAAAAGTGTGCTACTTTAGCTTCTCCCAGATTCAGGGATTTTTATCTATACAAACCATGGTTTTTAGTCTCAGCCCGAGTCAAGATATGACAAAACAAGGAGGCTGCTCTTCAGTCAAATACAAGCACGGAGAAAATGACTAGAACAGCGAGGACCATAATGGTATAAACGAGCCAAGCTGAACAGAGCAAAGCTTCACCTAGCTCAAATGAGCTCATGATCCTAGGCTTGAGCTTGGAGTTGAACCAAGCCAGAGGTGGGAAACTCTTTTTTATGAGTAAGCTAGAGGTGGCAAGCTCAAGCTCTCATCGTGAAGATCACAAGCTCAAGCTCCACTAAGCTCAGGCTTAGCCCTTTTTAGTATGATTGACTGCAAACAGAGAGAATGGATTCAGCTCTACTCCAGAATGCTAAAAAACACTGTCACTAGAAAGGGGGGAAATAAAGGGTTCAGCTTGTTATAGTAGGATTGGTCTATAAACCACCTCCAACTGGCAAAATAATAAAAAAAAATGAATGGCATTTTCTGGGAGAAACACATGCCAAGATCATGTCAAATCCTAGGTGGAATGCCAAGAAATGCTTATTAATCTCAAGATTAGAAAATTCTATGTATTGATGGAGAGACGGACCTTCGAATTTACTTGGAATCCATTAACAAAGAGCAAAATAAAAAAGACCATTAAGTAGATGAATCTACAATACAAGTAAAATGATTGTTTTAAATTAATGTGTAAGAACCACCACAGAAATTGATAAACCTGAGGATTTTAATCAATGCTTATAAATCTAATGACAATTCATATATTAAGGCAGACAGACCTATGAATTCACTCTGCAATCTAAAAACAACAAAGAGCAAGAGCAAAAAAGTAGTAAGTGGATGAATCTACAATATAAGCAACATGGTTGAATAGGTTTAACTCCTCCACATTTATCCTGTTTCTTTCTGATAGGCGAGCTAGATCCGAAGACATCAAGGCCTCATTTTTCATGGATGAGTAACTCACACCAATACTGCCCACCACTAAACTTAATCAACATGTACCCTCTTACTATACCAAAAAACTAAACAGCAACCAAACACTTTAAGGCTACAATACTTACATCCTCGCACTCTCGCAGCTTTTGTTGCGCTCCATCAAAATCATAGTTCACATACAAACATTGTAAGAACTCTGTGATGGGATCTTTGTAAGAACACTGCTCTTGCTGGATGACTTTGATCAGTTCTTTGAGTTGAGGTCTTCTCTTTTTGTTAACAATCAAAGCAGTTGCCAAATAACGTAAAAGATGGGGTGCATTTGTTTGAATGGCATTTAGATACCTGCAAGAAGTTTGTATCCTCTTTAATAAGGTCACTTTAACAAGCAAGGAAGAAAAAAATTATATATATGCCACTGAAAGCGTTTAACAAAATAGACTTGGCTTTGAGCATATATTGTTTGAAGATCAAAAGGTGATTTGGGGAATTTAAGATTTATTTTGTCTTCTATTCCGTTTCTAATCAACTTTTTTATATACTTGGGAAAAGAAAGAAAGCAGAAGGCAATTGATGGCCTTTTTTTTAGAATATTAAGTAGGAAAAATAAAGTAGCCATATTTACAAGAAAAACATTATAGGTCTTATGGTCCGGAAAAGGGCACTGGAGAAGAGATGGTATTAAGAATTGTTTCAACAGTAGCAGGAATATGAAGACAAAGGGAAAAAGAAATGAAAGCGAGACGAGGGGATGGGTCAGATAGTAAACCTATCATAGAGAAACAGATCAACGATCCCATTTCTGCCACTGTCATGGTTGAAAAATATGAAGAGGCTCCAATGCATTAGCCATATTCTACTTTGCAACTGATTTAGAGGTGACGGGAAATTCTGCACCAGAAATCGCTGTTAGTAAACATCACATAAAGCAACAAAACTTGATGCGTGTGTGATCAGGCACACAAGTGTGCATCCAACACAAACCTTTGATTCAATTATTTCTCTCAACCGATTAAGCTCCTCAAGAGCAGTATCCCAGTTCTGCATCAGTATCTCAGCTGCAAGCTTGCCCCATAATGCACTCACACTCCTGTCGCTGTTTGTGCATAAAGCCCTGTACTGATACAGAAAGTCAGCTGCACCGGAGTAGTTTCCACATTCAAACTGAAATTTGGCATACTGATATAAAGCTTCTATCTGCTCTGGACCGATCTGCTTTGAAACCAGTCATTTCATCAGTCGTAGGTAAACAAAAAGCTTATGTTGTAATAATGCAAAAAGTGACTTCAATGCTGTTGCTTAAAATGTCAAAAGAAGCTTTATTGACAGTTACAATATCATAGTCCACTTGGTATAAATATAAACCATGAATTACACTTGGTAGAAACTACAACATTTGCGACAGAGGATGAACAAGCTGTCTAAACTTAAATATAATTTTTTTTTGATAAGTAAAACTTAAATATAATAGCTTCATCATCAATTATGATAAGATAGTTCGGCAAAGAATATACTGAACAAGAAGTTCTTATGAACAGTGTCACAAGTCACAACAGTATAATGTAAATGAAGTATAAAAACTTGAGCAAAACTCGAATTATACACCACAAAATAACAATATCCAACTTATGTTTCTGCAATAAGTGGAAAACTTGCACATATTCAATAAATTTCATAAACCTGACAACCAGCAAATATTCAAGCATTTAGTTTCCCTTCAAAACCCTCACCATAAATGCACCAATACACAGTCAAAAGATTCACCGGACACAACCAGAAATTTTACATACTAAAAAGGGATTGTGTATTCTGGGGTGATACAACAGACTACCAGTTCTCACACACGGCAGAACATCTTAGAAGGTAGGAAGTCTGCATTGACAGCCTAGAGACCTTTCTACCCAACTAAAAATGTTATAAACGTAAAGCCAGAAGCTTTGAAAACTACAACTGCAAAAACAGATAAATCTCTCAAACCCTAAAATTACAGCAACTTAAAACCACCTGGAAACGAAACTAAAATAAATATATGAAAACAAAAAAATCTAAAGCCGTACCTGGAAACGATCGTGCAGCATCTGGAGATTGTATTGCTTATCAGCTCGGAGTTCCTGAACCAGATTAGGGTTTTGGAGAAACGAAACCAATGGCGCTGCCGATTCTTCCAGAGATTTCAATCTCGCAACAACCTCCACTCGCCTATCAATCATATCTACCAACAACACAAAGATAATAAGTATGATTCAAAACCCTAAGATCAACAAAACCTCAAAAGACGCTTCTTATGCTAAAATTCGAACAAACCTTGGGGAACTTCTTCGGTGTGGTAGAGGCTCTTGTGAATGTCCATTGCGTAATCAACCATGTTGGTCTTGCTGAGAAGCTCGATTTTCGCTTTCAGGATCTCGTCATCGTGGTAAAATTGCCTCTCTTGCAGGAATTCAAGAAGAGGAAATACGAGGTGGCGATCCAGGTTAGGAGCGATTCGTTGAGTCAGATCGTAGTTCGCCATGGCTGCAATGGCAAGAGAAACCCTAGCGAAATATCAGAGGCGAGAGAGAGAGAGAGAGAGAGGGAGAGAGCCGAGTATACGTAGAAGTGTAAAACCCAATCCGAGTTTGATTATCTCAACCCTACCTTGGGTGGGCCTTGGCCCACCTTAGGTTAGGAAGAGACCGGCCCAAGGTTGGATTGGGCTCAGATTGAGGCTTCTATATTTGGAGCTGTATACCACGTGTTAATTCTACGTTTCTAAAAGGAGTATTTAATGGCCAGTCCTCAGCTATAAATTTAAGTTCTTTATATAATTTTTATTTTTTGGCATATGGTGTTATGGCATATTTTGATTTCTATTTTGTGCTAAAACAGATTTTTTAATGCAAAAATATTTTTTTCTTTTTTATTTAAAAAACCTGGTTTTAACGACAATCAAATCAAATAATGGTATTTTAGTGACACTAAATTCATTTAGTCCTACAAAATTTAAAAAAAAAAAAAAGAAGAATAATTAATCTTGTTGAATGTTTTTTTGGCTGCATAATTCTGCATGGTGTGTGTTGAACATGTGGCAGATGAAGTGCACCGCACATGAATGTATTTAAGACTCTTAACGGGGTTCATTTGAGCATAGGAGAGCCTAGTGGAGCTCATCTCACATTCGTAGAGCCTATTTTAGTACAATAGAGCTCTTGGAACAACTCCGCTAGACTTCATTTTAAAATCCGCATAAGAATGCACATGATCCTAAAGCTATTATAGCGTTCTACACTCTTCGGAGGAGCTGACCCACGTGTTGGGCAGCTTCGCCCCTTTGGAAGGAAAAGTCTAGCCTACCTGAGGAGCTATAGCCTATTTCAATACAGTAGAGCTCTTGAAACAACTCCGCCAGACCTCATGTCAACTCTGCACGAGGATGCACATGATCTTGGAGCTATTATGACATTCTACACTCTTCGGGGGAGTTGACCCACGTGCTGGCCGGGCAGCTCCGCTCCCTTTGGAAGGAAAAGTCTAGCCTACTCGAGGAGGTAGACTTACCCTCTAGACATGTAGATTAGCACTAAAGTTCTGTATGTCCGCTCAATATCGAAGAGAAGTACTAAGAAGACTCTAAGAAATGAAGGATTATGTATCCCAATTGTACTACAATAGAAAATCCTAGTTAAAGGAAACTTCCTATTTGTATATGGACTCTATTTAGTAAAGATTTTAGTTATATCAAAATTCTATTTTGATTACAAAAAAAGATTCTATTTAGTAGAATCCTAATTATAGAAGGACTGAATATGTTGTAAAGATTATAAATGAGACCTCTTGCCTGCTAGGTGGACGATGACGAACTGAGTTATAGAGAGAGAGAGAGAGAATTCAAATACAAGATTGCATGGTAGAATGGCTCCAAGTGCCCATGGGCATACCTACTGTAAGTCATCTATCCTGGGAAGTGGGTACTTATTCTTCATTGTTACCTGGTTCAATTGCCTGTAGTTAATGCGCAGTCTCGTTGACCCATCCTTCTTCTTAACAAATAGCATAGCTGCTCCTCATGAAGAGTTCTTGGCCTGATGAAACCCTTCTGTAACAACTCCTCCAACTGTGTCTTAATCTCCTTCAACTCAGCTGGAGCCATTCTATATGGAGAAACCAAAAAAATTGGACTAGTACCCGGTACCAAGACAATGGAGAATCGCACCTCTCTGTCGGGCGGCAAACCAAGTAACTCGGGTGGAAAGACATCTGGAAACTTGGTTGCCATTGGGATCAACTCTAAATTTGGTCTCTCCAACTTCTCTACCTAGTACGCCAACCAACTAGAACAACTCACATTCTTGAGCTTGCTAGGCCTAGTGGTCGTCATCGGTTGGGACTGTGGGCTCTTATCACTTGTAAATTGAAACATTGGTTGCACGGGGATGTGAAAGGTCACTGTCTTCCCATAATCCTAGCATAAGTTGGATGGATGATTTTGAAAAATATCTATAGAATGGAGACCTACCATCCAATAGAGACGTAGCGAAAAGAATTCAAAGGCTAGGGAGAAGATATACCATGGTGGGCCAAGATTTATATAGAAAATCGGCATCGGGCCCTCTCCTTAAATGCCTTACCCCTGATGAATCCCAGCAAATTCTTCAAGGAATACATGTGGGAGAATGAGGAAATCACTCGGGGGTGAGGACCCTGACCCATAAAGCTATTAGCCATGGTTATATTTGGCCTTATATGTAGAAGGATGCCAGATTACTTGTCGAGAAATGTGAGAAATGTCAGAAATATTCTCAATTGATTAGAGTTCATGCAGAAGAATTACATCCTGTGTTCAGTCTATGGTCGTTTGCAAAATGGGGATTGGATATAATGGGACCATTCCCGACAGCTCCACAAAATGTCAGGTTCATGTTAGTAGCCACTGATTACTTCACAAAGTGGATGGAAGCAGTCCCATTGGTATAGGTGCAAGCCTCACATGTTAAAAGATTCTTGTGGGAGAATATCGTTTGTCGATTTGGCATCCCACAGGAAATCGTCACGGACAATGGAACTCAATTCGATGCCACCGAGATCAAGGCTTTATGCCAAGCTTTGAATATAAAGAAGCGATTATCCGCCCCAAGGTATCCTCAAAAGCAATAGAGTCTCTGAGAGGGCAAATCGAGTCATACTTGAAAATCTGAAGAAAATGCTAGATTAAGCTAAGGGAAGATGGGCGGAAGAGTTGTTAGGAGTATTATGGGCTTACCGATCTATCCCGAGAAGAACTACAGGAGAATCTCTATTTTCTCTAGCTTATGGATAAGAAGCAGTTATTCCAACAGAAGTCGTTGTCCCGACATCTCGTACTCAAGCTGTCAATTCAGGATAGAACGATGAGATTCTGGCTCGAGACAATGATTTAATTGAAGAACGTCAGGAACATGCAGTTGTAAGATTGACAAATTATCAGCAAACAATCAAACGATCATACGATCGACGTGTCAGATGCATAACTTTCAAAGTTGGAGACTTGGTATTAAGAAAGGTATTCAAGAATACTAGAGAGCCTAGAAGTGACAAACTGGGTGCCAACTGGGAAGGACCTTACCTTATTGATAGAATTGGACAGAACGGGGCATACTATTTGAAGAACAAAGATGGAGATGTATTCGAAAGGCCGTGGAATGCATTTAATATGCGTATCTTCTATCAATAAAGTCAAATTCGATTTCCTCATGCAAGATGTCATTTCTTATTTCAAAGATCTAGCCAGAAGTCTTGAGTTCTTACACATCTTGACTTATTCCCTTGATAAAAACTCAAGTATACAAACCGAAAGGGCGTGATGATCTAAATATTCTAAATCGTCCGACTGGAATTAACGAGATTCCCGACAATACTTAAAGACCTAGCCGAGAGTCTTGAGTTCTTACACATTTTGGCTTATTGTCTTGATAAAAACTCAAGTATACAAATCGGAAGGTCGGGATGATCTAAATATTCTAAGTCATGCGACTGGAATTAACGAGATTCCCGACAATTCTTAAAGACCTAGCCGGGAGTCTTGAGTTCTTACACATCTTAGCTTATTGCCTTGATAAAAACTCAAGTATACAAATCGGAAGGCCAGGATGATCTAATATTTTAAGTCATGCGACTGGAATTAACGAAATTCCCGATAATTTTTAAAGATCTAGCCGGGAGTCTTGAGTTCTTACACATCTTGGCTTATTGCCTTGATAAAAACTCAAGTATACAAACCGGAAGGCCGAGATGATTTAAATATTCTAAGTCATAAGACTGGAACTAACAAGATTTCTGACAATTCCAAAGACCTAGCTGGGAATCTTGAATTTATGATACATCTTGACTTGGTCGTTTTGATAAGAATTCAAGTGTACATACCGGAAGGCTGAGAAAATCTAATTATTCTAGACGAATGACTAGGATTAAGGAATTCCTGACAAGTTATAGAAGAGACCTAAGCCGAGAATTTTAAGTTCATATACATCCTGGCCCAATCGCCATGATTTGAACTTAAATTAACAAACCGGATGGCTAGGGTAAATCTAAATATTCCTAATCTCATGACGGGGATTAATGATAATCCCGACAACCTTACGACTGGACTAAACTGAGAATCTTGAGTTCATACGCATTTAGAGAAAAAAAGTTTTTATATTAAAAGGAAAGCCCTAAAACGGCATCTACAAGGCATATGGCCCCTTGGGCAGAGAAAAAAATGCCCCATGGCATCGACCATAGATTCAAACACCTTGCTTGCCTACCGACTGAATAGCAGGTGTAACAATATCACATGACTCTTCTAGAATCATTGATTCTATCGAATGAAGTAGATTGATCGGTGGTACTTGGAAGTTTGCTGAGGTTGCTGAGCCGATAGGAAGAACCGCATCGGGATTAATTTCAAGATTTTGTCCGCCCATTGTCACAGAAGGATCGACGGGAGGAACTACGTTGGGGTTGTTTCAGGAAGTTGTCCAGTCTCCTCAGTAGCATCTGTCTCATCTTCTCCAAGATCAATCTGGCATTGGGCATATCCTTCGCGATATCCCAGGGCATGGCTCTCTCCTTGAAGTTCATGAGAGGCTTTCTCGATCTCATCCCTCTCGGCAGTAGTCTTCTCTAGGTTCTTCTCAAGTTGCTCAATAACCTGGCGGGATTTCTCAAGTTCCCTCTGCAGCATTTCATTCTCATTATTTGCTTTAGCCAGATCATCTTCGGCATTCTTCTGAGCAGCCAGAGCTTTGGATGCTGTCTATTTCTCCAACAAGGCCTTGGTCTTGGCTATTTCTACAGATTGAAGAACATTTTAGAACTGATCTTCATGGGACTTTAGATCAGCTTCCCGGGATCTTAGAGCAACTTCAAGATCAACGATCTTCTTATTTCCCTCCTAATATCGATTAGTGCTATCTATCACATAATCTTTGAGCCCGGCATATGAGTGGACATTCTGCAAGAATATGAAAATATTAGACTTGGAATTCAAATGAAGAATTCAAACATCAGTGAAAAAAATTCTTACCTCAAGAATTGAACAATTCAACACATCGTGGATAGTCGTTGGATCAGTTAAATCGACATATCGAAGTCTGTCCTTGGGCAGACATATCTGTTCAAGATACTTCATCGCCACTCCAGGATCCGCGATTGAGCTCTCCCCCGTGATTGGCTTCCTGTTATCCAAGCACCCGGTCTTGATCACATATTGTTGACCTGCATCAAATTATGAAAAACCTACAATGGAATGCTATCTCCAATAAGCCTCTTTTTTCGATATCCATTTATCTACCATATCAAAAGAAGTCCCCCTTGGAAAGGAAGTCCAGGATGCAGGTCTCTCACCTGAAGATGTGCTTTCTCCACCAAGTCGTTAAAGATTGACTAGAAGAGTAGGGACTAAGTCTATAGATGGCGGGGTTACAACCTGAGCTCCTTGATTCAACAAAGGAGACAGGAACCCTGGAGGCAAAATCTGGGTGGTGGAAGGATCTGCCCGTTGGAGTGTTGGGCTTGGACTTGCTGGTTGTGGGGATGATTGAGGAACTGCGACAAAAGGGGCGAGTGATGACAGGGGAAGAGAAGAAGCCTCATCAGGATGAGAATTGGAGGCATCAAACTCCGGCATCAGGCCTTTTGCTAATCTCCTCTTCTTAGGCCGGGGAGCTACCATAGGGCGAGGAAAATCAGTGCGCCTCATCTGATCTTTTTTGCTCGCCATCTGCAATAATATAAGAATGTTATCAGAACCAGTTCTCGAGAAAAGAGAAAAACAACAAACAGTTACCTCTTCAGCCCTGGTTATTTGGCAGACGAGTTCGTTCCTTGGCTCCAACTGACCATCCGGATGCCTGCAATATTCGGCAATTGGCAAAGACTCTGAAGGAGATCGAGAAGTATGAAGTTCTGGGGAACCTGACGTCTGGGCCTCGGGTTAAGGCTTCTTCTTTCTTACGAGAAGTACGTCAGGGCGTACTCCCTCGGGATTGTCGTCGCCCTCCCTAATAGAGATCCCAGGAGCAGATGATCTAGTGGGGTTTTAGGGAAGAGTTGGTTGTCGGGGCTGTGGAGGAATTCGCCCGGCAAGTGACCAGACTCTCACTATCGTCGGGATCTTCTTGAGAATATAGTTAATTTTATCATTAATGTCCGCAAAATACCTCAATGGGGGTCTTACAAAATCTGCAAACAACGAGCATGCTGGTTAGAATTCCCAAGATATTACGATTTTCAAATAAAAAAGTAATGAAGTACAGAGGAGCTTACCTTTAAGGTTGAAGTTTGATCTAACCCTGCGTCTATGAGGAACCTCCTCCACACGTTCATCAAATTCCCAGGATCCCGTCACAAGGAGGGGATCAGAATGCCATCCTTTGTGGCTAGTGGGCAGATTCTCGATGATCTTTCTAATTTTATCCCTAGCAGCTACTGTCCAGAACATCAAAGGATGATTAGAATCTGGACATCTCTTCAGAAAATACAAGTAGTCGATCTCGGGAAGACCGATTTTATGTTTGTTGGAGGCATTGACATAGTCAATTCTGGTCATTAAACGCCAAAAATTACTATTCATCTGACTGGGAGCACGATCGTAGAAACGAAGTACTTCCCGTACAAGAGGAGAGAGAGGAAGAGACAACTCGAATTTTAACTGAGGCCGGGTAATACTAATCGCACCGGCATTAGTCACCTCTCCATGACGAACCCTGATCTATATGAAGATCGAAGTAGGAATTCCGAATTCTTTTCTTAAACCCACAATGTATGGGTCATTCCCATATGTAGGAATTCAAACTATCATACCTAGAGCGTCAGGTTCCACTCTTGGATCGATGGTAGGATTTACTTCTTCATATTCTTCATCAGGCCCGACAACATAAGTGTCAATGGCCCGATCTATCGAATCAGAAGTTTCCTCCTCTTCCAAGAGGAGGTTAGACCCTTCAGGCTCATGCCTAGGAACCTCGGCACTGTCTTCTAAAACTACCATATTTCTCATAATTCTTAGTAAAAGAATGGATGGAGATACAAATACCAGAATACGAAGGATCCCGAGAAGGAAACCAAGAAACTGTGCTAGAAAAACTCCGGTTGAACACAGTGAGATCTTCAGGAAGAAAACGAACCAGAACAGAAATCACGCCGATCAATGGACGAAGAAGAGAAAATGGTAAAATGAGGAGTCCAAACCTATTTATAGAGGTGGACCTAGATTTATTAATCCAACTGCCTGACGATAACAGACCTCGAGCGCCAAAAGTTCAAAAGCTATCGCTCCAATGATTCAACAGCCTGCTACCTCGAGTACTATATGCATCAATCATTCTATTCGACGGCCGTACGTTGGGCTTCACGCTCGTATGGACACGTCTCTCCATTATGACATCAACAAACGCAATATTAAATGAGAAGAACGACGGTCGAGTAATGAGAGAGGATCTAATGATCAAGAGTTTGCCACGCAGAATCAACGGCTAGGATATTTTTCAGAAGATACGTTAGCAGTTTCTCGATCTCCTCAAAAGGGGGGCGATATGGGTACCGTATTTTCCAGCCAGTGATATCATTACACGTGTCACAAGTACAACACGTATGATATTCGAATGATCGACAGCTGACGTCTCCTAACATGCACAAATAAATGTGCCACAAAAGGTAGAGACAACTCTCCACCTTATTCATACACACGTCATCCATAAGCAAGAGACGCCACGTGTCAAATAAGGCATCCGAGGAAACTGCAGCTCAGAACAGGTAAATAACAAAGAACATTGGAAGAGTAATAAAGTCGTCGGCAAAGCATTCAAGCTTTTCCAACAAGTCATTAAATGGTCCACTTGACGGGATCTACGTTCAACTCATCCCAACAAGATCAACGACATACTTGACAGGATTGACATTCAACTCATTCCGAGATGCTTGACGAGATTGGCATTCAACTCATCCTAACAACCTCAACGACATATTTGATGGGATTGACATTCAACTCATCCCGACAGGTTTAGATAGCATACTTAATGGGAATGACATTCAACTCGTCCCGACAAGGTCAACGGCCTACTTGACGGGAATAATATTTATCTCATCTTGACAAAGTCAAGTAGCACACTTGACGGGAATGACATTCAAATGCATCCCGATAAGGTCAACGGCCCACTTGACGGGAATGACCTTCTATCCATACCGACAAGTATACAGAATTCTACAAACGAGATAAGTGTTCTAAACTATAATCTAGTTAATTGCTTACTTATCTATTATATGATTGCTACGTGGTGGTTAGTTTGACTATTACACAACTCCCACGTTCTCCCATTCAAATATCTGCCACGAGGAATGCCACCTCAGTTGTTTCAGATATAACTGAATAAGGGAAGTTAGGATCTAATGAAGAGAGGCAGTTTCATAATAGAATCTCTTTAGATCGGATCTAACTAACAAGAAGTGGACACGTAGAATGTGAGTCACGCCAGTTCTGGGGGCATAAATACATGACACTCAGAACTGAGAAGAGGATCTTGCTCTCCAGATTCAGATAGCCTAACTCTGAAACATATTTACTATACTTCTTTAACCCTGTTAGTACACCCTATACTGACTTGAGCATCGGAGTGTTGTCAATAGGTACGGCTACATTTCGTCCGGAGATTATCCTATCATCCGCAGTAGAGAAATGAGTTTTGTCTTGAAGCATATGAGTCGTCAAATCATCATCGAGATACGAATTGTCTGACCTTGAAGATTGTGTAGGACAGATTAGATATTTTTCCCCCACAGTTCCTATTATAGGCTCCCACGTTTTCACCATAAAAAAAAACCCTTCTCACCTTCCAACAAAAGACGGTTTGCGTTAAAGGAAATAGCAAAAACATTTGAGGATTTTTGGCATAAAAGATTAAAACTATCCATCTTGGGTCTCTCTGAATCCTTCCACATTTTGGGCAATAGCTAATTTTCAAAAGTTAACCACATCTCCAACCCTCTCCACTTCAGTCCATTCTTCTTCTCTCCCCTCTTCAAGTCGTCTTCATCTTCTCCTTTCTCAAGAAAATAAAAAAAGAGAGAAGGGAGGGAGAGAATAGAAAGAAGAAGAAGAGAGGAGTGGCTGTGAACCCTCCACCTTCATCTTCTTGCTCTAGCTTTCACCACCACTTGTTCCCCTCACCTCATGGCTAACAACGACCACCACATCAGCAAGCTCTTCACGGTCTGCACTCTAAGACGGTTACTCCTCCAAGGCTGCAATGCCTAATGGATCCTCCATGTTGACCAAACTCTTGGATAATCTCCTGGCTGATTTCTTCCCTTGGAGATCCAACAATCTGCTCCTCTTATACAGCCATCATCTCCATCATCTCGGGCTCGCACCTACTAGGAGCACCATCAAGATCATCTACCACAGGCTGCAAGCATCACCAGCGTGTATGTGGTCTCCACTCCTCCACCCTACAGTCTCCCTCAACTGTGCAATAAAACAGGGGTTGCTGGCCGGTTCCCACCTGTTATTCACTGCATCTCCGAATCCAAGTTGCTGGCTTACTCCATGTCCATCCAAATCTCCACCGCTACCTACGATTGCAACCAGATCTGTCGCTCTCCTCCACTCATTTTTATCGATCCATGATCACATCTCCATTTTCTCTAGTGCATCAATCACCATGGGGTTCTTCAACCCGACCCTCCCTGCTACCTCTTGCAAGAGGGCAGAACCATTAGATCTCCACCATTCATCTCTAAGCCTGCAACTCACCAAAGGCCCGGATCTCTAGCAATTTTTACCAAGCACTCCAACCATTGGCCAAGCTCGGGTAAGTCCAGGGTACATTCTCTAGTCTTTCTCTCTAGATTATCTCTCTCTACATCTTTCTATCTCATTTTTTGCTTTCTAGATTAGTGTTGATGTTTTTGTTGAATGTAATGAACTTCATTTGATTAATGAAATTAGTCTGGTTGTTTTCATATTCTTGATTGATTAATGGATTAGTGTTAGTTCTTTTTATTTCATATCATCAATAATTGTCTCGTTTGCTCTAAAAAAGAAAAAGCATGTTTTATGTCCAACACCACTAGTCTTACCCCTTCATTAATTTCTTAGCATTTTTCGTTTAAAATTGTTCCTAACTTGTGTTCCTTAACCCCGAGTGCGGATACGATATCTGACCTATCACTGTGCAAGCAAGTCTGCATTTTTGCAGAATACTCGTGAACTGGAAAAGATAAATTTTGTTGATTCATGATTTTCTGCCCAACGATCAGAAAAACCTTGTTTCAATGATTTTTCTCTCACCCTTTTTGTCATAGAATGACAAAGGTACAAAAATATAAGTAGAACATAAGAATGAATAGGATAATATCATGAAACACAGGTACATTAGTGCAACATGATAACAAGTATAAAGACTAAAAGATAAGCATGACGCATAGTCTAAATACATCAATAGTTTAAATTTCAGTGAAACCATTTAACCAATCATAAATATTTTTCAAATAAATTTTAAAATTTTAAATCATCTCTGAAAAGATTTACAACTCATAGAACTCAAATCAGATCAATCAGGATTAAAAAGTTCAATTTTGAAAAACGCTAAGATATACAAAAAGTCAAGTTAAATGCAATGTATAATGCGTTTCAATGTGATAGGCACTAACAAATATCAAACATAGGATTTCAGACTTAACTACTTAGTTTAATCTTGAAAAGTTCAAATGTAGTCAATCTAGGCCATTCATCAGAGCTAGTCAGTCAAACTAGTTCACTTTAGTTGAATTTTCAATTTCTTTCACTTGGGTGTACTGTGATCTGACTTTCCACTTCCTAAGTTACAAGATAGATATTAGTAAAATTCTAAATATCTATTCAAAATCTAGAGGTATCATGTATCCAATCATGAACTCCTCATTAGAGCTAATAGGTTCTCACTAACTCTCTATTTACAAGTGTGTTTACTAATATGATTTCACATTACTTTTGTAGCAAACATAGCTATTTCTTACTCACTTGTTTTAACAGAATATCATTTTTCAAGTTCTCATCTTTTGACACTTGGTCGGTTTGGTAGCTTTCACACTCGGTCGGTATGGTATCCTTTGTAGAATTAAGTAATCAGATTTTTATATAGATTGGGGCCATACAGATTTTACCATGTCCACTTGAGGTAGCTCTTTCTATGAAGAACTATCACACAGGGAGGCCAACAGTCGATTACATTGCAGTTTCAAAATCAATTGAGGGTAGGAACACAACTAATTTGAAGTCATAAAAAGTAGAAGTTTATTCCTGATTTTCATAGAGTACTAGATTTATTACCTTAATCAAATTCAGTCCCAACCAGTGTCAGTCAATATGCATGTGAATAATAAGTTAGAACTTATGAACATCCACTAACTAAGAATTAGTAAAATAGACCAATCTTCTAAATATTCTAGAGTTTTCTACAATGATCTAATCTCAATTTACCTTGTGCCAAGTCCTGGTTCTAGAATATTCTAAAGTCAATGCCCATCATATTTGAAAGTAGGATTTTTCCGCATCGTTGGTTACGAAACCCTAATTCCAATAAAATTTGTATCTTTTCCGATTTAATTCCTACAAAATATGAACTTTTGTATATGGATTCGTGTCGGATGTCGATCCGCACTCGAAATTAGGGAATGTGCAGTAAAGAACATAAAATGACATATTTTTTTTTTTTAAAATATTCTTTTAGAGGGGATTAAAGCATACCACTAATATCAACAAATAAAAGATAATAAAATAAGAACAACTTGACTTTATTCCTTAAAGTGTGACAACACTTTAAATATGAAAAATAAACAAACTATATCAAAACACTAAACTAGAAAGCAAGAACTTAAAAGAAACAAGAGAGGGAAAGAAGAGAGATAGAGATAGGAAAATTAGAGAGAGGAGGTGAAGGTGAGAACGTGAGGGACTAACTTACCATGGGTGCAACAAACCATGGAAGTGAAGGAGGACAAGGTTAATTACGTTGCTGGTGCTTCTCGGCGAAGACAAGGTGAAGTGTGGGGGGAAGACTGGGAGGTGCAAGTTGACAGTGCACAAGGAGATGGAGGACAGCACCGTTGGTGCTTCACTTGAAGGAGTGCAGGAGATGGATGACGTGGTGGCTCGCTGCTGTGAGGAGGGGCAGTGGAACGGCTGGTGGAGAGGAGCGGCTTGGGCCAAAACCGTGGTGATGGCGATGAAGAAGATGAGGTAGGTCGTTGACCTCTTTCACTTCTTCTTCTTCTTCCTTCTTCTTTCTCTCCTTTTTTTTTTCTTTTTTTTCTTTTTGAGAAGGAGAGAGGGAGAAAACGATTTTAGAGGATGAAGAATAGAGGGAGAGAACGTGGGGTTGCAGGTTGCAGGCTGAAAATGGCCAGCACGTGGAGAGAAAGGTGAACCAGTGGGCTGGGCGGTGGACTTCCAAGAAAGATCGTGGAGGACGCTGGGATTGAGAGAGGGAGAATGGAGTCGAGGGGGCGGGTTTGAACAACCTGCAACTGAGTTGCAGGCGTTATAAGGTTCTCACAGGTTAATATCGTGAATGATGGTGTTAAAGAGGAGCAGATTCATGAAGCTTCCTTGCTGGTTCACCCAGCAAGCAAAGGGTAGGTGAAGATGATGGAGACGTTGGTTTCGACCGGGATGCACAGCACGTGCAGCAATTCGTGGAGGTGGTTCAGCCCGGCAATGGTGAGGATACAATCCTCTCTTCCTTCCTTCTTCTCTTCTCTTTTTTGTTTTGTTTTTTTCCTTTTATGAGAATGAGAGGGAGGACGGCTGTTATTGAGAGAGCAGTGGTGTTGACGGCTTGGAGGGGGAGAGGTGGAGAGGAGAGGGAACGTGGGGGGGTATAGAGATGTGTAAGACTTGGAGAGAAAAATGGGAGAGGCTGTAACGGCTTAGGGTTTTTGAAGGATAAAATAAAATGGAATAAAAATAAAATAGGAGAAAGGGATCTCCCTTAATAGAAACCGTGGGTCCTCTTTTTTAGAAACCCACGGTCCCCTTAATGCTCTCCACATTTTGTTCCATTTTAAAAGACAAATCAGCCCCTCATCACTTTCTAAAATTCTTCAACTAAAGACTGATTTTTTTTGCAAAAAAATATCCAACCTTTCCTTTTGTAGAATATCCTTTCTTTTATTTCAAAGATCTATTTTCAAAAGATTGCCACTTCTTTCCATTTTTGAAATCATTCCTTGTGTAATTTATCTTCTTTCCAATAAAGGCTACCCCTGTGAAATAAATATTCTATTTTTGTAAAACAATGATTTTGGTGGCCCATAGGATGGATGAGGGATCGGAAGGTAAGGATGTTAGATCAGGTGTTGATCTGATGGTGAAGATTATGATCAGAGGAATGATTGAATAATCTGATCATTTGATGGACGATCCAATGAGGGATGAATGATCTGGTGATCTGATGGTTGATCTAATGATCTAGGAGAGGATGGAGGATCGTTTTGCTCAAATGAGGATGTGGTTGGTGAGCAGTTGGATCCTGGAGAGTGAGAGAATGAAAGGTGACTGTTGGATGTGGGACTCAAGGTTTAGAGAGAGAGGAGAGAAAATATTACAAAATAAAGAGAAAATGCTAGCAGAGAGTCTTGAACCCTGGTCTTTGACTTGGTCTTCTGCATGCTTCACCAACTGAGCAGGCACTCGCATTATGTTGGTTTATAAGCTCTAATCTCTTTAGTCTCTTCTTTGAGGGCTTGTTTCTCCTTCTCTCTTGGTCGTCCCTCGATTCTTTCGACTCTCTGGCTCTTCCGGTCTTTGGCCTATATCTCCTCATCCTTAACCTGTTGGCTCTTGAGCTTTGATCCTAGGTTCTGGAAGTTGATTGTGGGCTCGCATGCCATCAAAATTGCCCAATTAGTGCTCATGCGATAGAAAATTTGCGTAATGAGAATGACTTCGCATGTAGGTCAAATAAATACGTATGAATGCATGCGAATATACCATTTTAACCTAGAAAAGTGTGTTCTATAGAATGAGAGAAACTCTGACGTAGAAATGTTAATAAAAAAATGCAGTTTTACGTAGAAGAGTGTGACAATGCTAGAAGGATAATTGCTTAAAATAAGCACTTTTGAGCGAATATCAATATTAAAAGCAATTATGCAATGTACAACTTTAAAACAAAATCCTAACAAAACACAAAAAGTTTTGATTTTCAAATTTTTTATTTTTTGTTTTTCAATAGATGACCTCAAAACAATACAAATAAGCAAAGATCTAAAACAAAAATAAAACTATAAAGAAAATAAAATCCTAAAACAAAACTACACACCCAACTCACAAAAGATATAAAATCATAAAATAGAGAAGAGTATAAAGAACCACATTTATTCAATCAATGTGACAAGTGCCACTAGACTTCATAATGAATTTACTCTAAATTGAATCTAGATTTATTGGTTCTTCCTTTCTCACCCATACGGTCTTATACCTTATAGGTGGGTTCTTTTTCTTCGCCATTTATTTAGGTAGTGAAGGAGGATTGACATTTCTCTTTTTATTTGTCATCGTATTCTGAGCCCTTTGAGTTTGGGTGCCCTTGAGTTTCATAAGGTTTGCAATCTCTCTACTCAAGGCATCTGAATTTTGATGCAAGACTGTCATTTTATGGAGTATATCTCATTGGTTCCCATATGAATTTCTCTTGGGAGGAACCATGGTATCTCTCCTATTTTGGAAGTAATTTTTACTTAAGTGACCTTTACCCCTACAGTAATTACAAATAGGCGTATGCATAATTGGTCTAATCTAGGTTGATCAACCTGTGGTGTAGAAAAAACTTTGACTTTTACAAATTTAGTTCCTGAAGACGATGAAGTATTAACATTATCAACATATCCAATTCCTCGTTTATCTTCATATCTTGCCTCACACTTAGAATCTCATTTAATTTCTCAGTGCTTTGAGAAATATACGGTAAGTCCTTTTTCAATTGAACTAAATTAAGTTCAAGTGACTTTCTCTTCTCCAGATATTCCTGATAATCAGATTCACGAAATTTAACTTTGTCTTGGAGGCTAGCTTTCTCTTCTTCAAGCTGTCTAAAAATAGTTTCATATTTTTCATGATTACTTTTAAAAGATATTTTAGCATCCGTACAAGTTTGGAACTCGCAATCCAAGAATTTGTTTATCTATTGAAAAGATTTCTTCTCTTCCCTAAGCTGACCAATTAGCACAGATAATTTATTATCGTCCAGTTTACAAGCAGAATTTTCAGAGTTAAGAAATTCAACTCTATTAGTCAATTTCTTATTTGCTTTGGTCAATCTAATGCTTTCTTTATATAGCTCTTGATAAGCAGTATAAAGATCACCTTGATCTTTATTGTCTAAGTCACTATGACTATTCACAGTGAACCCTTCTTTCGGCATCTTTATAGTGAAAAGAATGAACTGATTTTACAAGAATATAAATTTAGGTGATTAAACCTTCAATAGAATAACCCGCTTTGATACCAATTAAAAAAATAATCGGTCCGTCTCTTTAATCAGAAATACCTAGAGGGGAGGGATGATTATGTATTAAAAAATTAATCTAACCAATCACAAGTTTATTGGTCAAGGTAAGGTGATAAACTCGCATGCCTTAGTTGATTGATAAAATGATTATCATAACCAACTCAAATCAAATATACATCCGTGGTATATTGTGTTTTTGTCGTTTGATTTAATCAATATAATTAGCGGAACAAAAATCAAACATCCACAAGACAGAGGGTTTTTATATGGAAACCTTAGCCAAGGAAAACCACGGACCACGTCAGATGAAAAGTATCATTAATTGGAAAGTTAAATGAAACAAAGGTTACCTACGCGGCACCGTTGCAAATGCAGCTTCCAACATTAGCCAAGGCCTACTGCTGATGCATTCACATTCTCTGAATCAACGTTACGAATTCATTCGCGCCCTCCCAACCAAGAAGCCTTGCTCGCTTGTTCAATTTGGTTATCTCCAAACCTACCTTCGATTAGCCACTCCGATCTTAATTCTCAACTCTTCAGCATTTGTTAAAGGTGAAGGATTCAGTACACCCTGAACCCAAGTCGCTCAAAAGGTGTTGAGTAACACTGGTACTCTCAGGTTGCTAGGTCAAATATCTATGTGAAAGACCTGAGCTGAGTAAAAGATCAAGCTTTTGGCTTTGATCTAGAAGAGAAAAAGCTCACAAGATATTTATGAGAACTAAATGCTTTTTACTTTTCAAATGGACACTCTTGATAAATGAAACTTTCTTCTATGTTTTCTAATGTGTAGAGGTGTATTTTGTAAAGCCAGAGAGATGTTATATTTATAAAATTCGAAGCACGGAGTATTTTAGAAAGTGGGGTAAGTGAAAACTATAATTTCGAATCTGAAAAAGACTCAATCAGTGTGAAGTCTAATCGATTGTAGTTTGGGTCCAATCGATTGGGCTAAGTCCAATCGATTGTTCTCTGGGTCCAATTGATTGGTCTTGTACGGATGTATTTTTCCTTCATAAATCTAATCAATTGTATATAGTCCGATCGATCAGACTTAAATAAGTTTCTGTCTTGTAAGTTCCAATCGATTTAATAGAGGTCTCCAATCGATTGGCTTCAATTAAGTTTTGTCTCGTAAAGTCTAATCAATTTCAAAGAGGTCTCTAATCGATTGGGCTTTGTCCAATCGATTAGCTTAAATAGTCCAATCGATTGGCTTAAATAGTCCAATCGATCAAACTTTTCCAGAAGTCAATAATCCGACTTAGACTCGAGTCTGTCCATGACTAGGTTTGACCATTAGATTTTATTTATTTTAAAACCTATTCCTATGACCACTAAGTCACTTACCTTCCTAAGCGAGCGTACATGATCTATAACCGACAAAATGGTAGTTACTCAGATGACTCTTGTCATCAACCGTCTAATCCTTGCTGTCTCTGTCTTTTAGTCTTCACGTAGTCAGCGAAGTATGCGTACCACGACATCTTCAACACTACACTGATGCTTGTAGATAAGGTTATATGAATGTTTTATGTCACATGGAATTTTTGCCAAACTAAAATATGAAAATATTATTTACATTTCTCAAACCCAACCACCTAGATATATCTCATTAGAACGTCACTAGTTGGTGAACCCAAGCCTATGATCACCTACCCAACTAACTGTTAGAATTCTTAAGTCAACGGGGCATTAAAAAAATAGTAGTGGTGAGCAATGCGACACTAGATATTTGTAGTGAGATTTCCTTTGTGTCATCTCACACTAATCCATTCCAATGTATATAGATATGTTAACCTATATGTGGATGTGGAGTCACTCTCCCACGATTGAGAAGACATCCCACTACATTAGTCGTCATCTCATATACAATGACCATGCAAATGAGTTGTCTCGATTCACCCCATGTCAAAAGCATTCTAGGTCAACATCATTCTGGAGAATCAATTTTTCCTGTGAAACAATTGGTTTTCCTCTTTTTTTCTTAATTAGGTGGAATCATGAGGAACATAGATTTTTCATAAAAGCCTACTTTACCCCCCAAAAAATGATCAGCTATCCATGGTGCAAGATATTGAACATCTACTACTATGCAATGAAATAGAATAAAAAAACATGATGTAAAAGACGAAGTAAAATATTCTATCATGGAATGGAGCAAGGATACAGAATACTAACTGTATTAGGGTCTTAGTGATTCCATATAAGGTTTTTTATCCTTTGGCATGGTTGGTGCTTGGTTTCTAATTTTCATTGGATCCTTTAGGATTTGATGAGACATTTGTCTCATCTGGTATCAATCTCCATTTAACAAGGCATTTGGAAAATTTTGCATCCAATATAGAATTCTTTTGAGATGTTATTTTAGTTTTTTTATAAGTCCAGAGAATATATTAAAAAGGAGATCAAGAAGATCTTAAAGGATCAGAGAAAGGGCCGAAGCTGCCAAAAACCAAAAAAGCTACTCCACCCTACTATCTTTTTAGATGTTATTGTGTTATGATGACGAGTATCTCCTTCATGCTCAAATGCCCCAAACTTTGACCCATGGAGGTCTTGAGTTGGAGTTTTTCTTCTTTGGGAGGATTTCTTGGATCATTAGACTTCAATCCATGGTTCATTTGCAAGACGATTGATTGGAAGAATATGGGTAAGTTTTCATACTGCACACGTCCTATTATGAAATGATTTGGTGGACCTGAACAATGCTTGTTTATGCCCGATAATACCATATTCAAAGCATATTCTATCGAGCCTTTCGTGTTTGAGTTAATTCTATTGTTTCCTGACTTTTATCTTTGATAAGAGGAGTTTGCTTATGTTTTGAGAATGCAAAGCCGAGCATGTTTCGTCTGCAAGCATCTTGTACAGGATTTGTCAACTTTCATAGTCCTTCCAAGAAATTCCCAATGCAAATGAGTATTTCATGGTTGAAATATTCAACAAGGAGACTTGACCTAATAGTTGCCTTAAGAATTTTTGTGGAGGGGTTGTCCAAATCCATATCGAGTAGAACTTTGCTAACCGTCGCTGGTCATCAAAGTTGCTGATTGCCCACAATTGAGCCATGTGGCACATTCTTAGAGAATATTAACCGTATGGATGTTTGGCCCAACGCTAAATGTAATGGAACGTTACCCCCCTCAATCCCCCGAGGGGGGACGGACGACTCAAAGCTAGGTCGAAAGAAATCCCTTTTGATTGAGCTAGTTTCTTTCTCTCAGGATGATGCATGCGATAAGCGCATACAAACCAAAAATTAGCTTGATTAGTGATTTCTAAGCATTGTATTGGAATCCTTTTCATGGGTTGATTTTTAATCGAGGTATTTGAGCGTTATTTACCATTATTTGGGGTACTACAAAGATGCAAAGGTTTGAAATCACTAATCAAACTGATTTTTATTTGGTAGGTCCACCTAGGGGTTCGCCAAACATCCATATGGTCAGCATCCTCTAAGAATGTGCCATGTGGCTCATATTGCAGGTGGTTAGCAAAGTTCTATTCATCCATATCCATGTTTTGAGAGATAGTACCTTGCAACAGTCCAAGGCCATTGAAATAGGGCCTCATTCCTTTCTTCTTTAGCGTCAAATTTAAGTCCATTTTTAACCACTAGAAGTGATCCATCTCAATCAGGTAAGCTTGTAAATTACCTGAAGCGTGGGTAGAGACATGATGATCTAGTTAAGAAGACGCTGACTTATTGAGTTTGAAGAAGATGACTCAGATGGTTTAAAGAGATTGACGTATTGGCTACTGCTGCATGATCCTTTTTTACTTTTTTCAAAATGAGATTTAAGGTGTGGATGTTGCTCCCAACACCAATCTTTGGTGTGCCCAATTTTGCCATAGTGATCACATCGATATGACTCACGTTTACCCTTATTTCGATAGTGATTTCTATCCTTTGAGTACTAGATGCCCATTTCTTATTATTTTTTTCAGCCATGAGGGCACTAGATTGAGTTTTCTTAGAAGATTTTGAATCATTACCCATAGCATTTTTTGAGTTTCTTCTCTTTGAATAGTAGCACAAACACTAGACAAGGTGGAGAGCTGGAAATTCATAAGTATATTGCTCATAAGATTTTCAAACTCCGACTTCAAACTATTAAGTGGAGAGAAAATCTTACATTGTGAATTTGCTAGACAGGTTTGGCTACTTTTCCTAGCTCTCATGAATGTAAGTTGGGCCTTCCCGGAAACTATAGGAGCAACCTTGGTTAGTTGGCCCCAAATCCCTATGTCGGACAGAGGGAAGTTACTTTGGAAGCTAGTGCCATTAGCAATCATATGGGGAATATGGTTAGAAAGGAACAACATGACCTTCCTTGGTAAGGAGCACCCTCTTCATGAAGTCATCTTGAGTATCAAAGCACTTATATTCAGCTGGGGGAGCATTTATCACGAGATGAGAGGCACCCTTTTTTGTGATATGGTATTTAGGACGGAACAAATTTTGTATTAGCTCTTTTCTTTCCCTTCTTTCTTTTTCTTCTTGTTCTTTGAGATCTTCTCGATCTCCTTTTCTGTAGTATAATTCCTTAGACTGATCAAAAAAAAAAAATTTATCTTCTTCAGCCCTTTTTAGAAGAGTTTTTGCATTAGTGGTGTGTAGACGATACATGTCTAGTTCATCCCATATCTTTTTTTAAATTTCCAAGATGTTCAATGAAAGTTTTCTCACCTTGATTGGCTTTTACAAGTTCGAGTTTCAATTGAAAAATATGAGCATCATTATTTTGATTGCCTTATAGATCAACTATAGATTTCCACAAGTCTTTGCCGAGCCTGATAAGGTAAAAATTTCAGCAACTTTCGATTCCATAGAATTGAAAAGCCAAGACATAACGAGCTAATCATTAGAGATCCACTCTTCAAGTTTCGAATTAGTGTCAACGGGATGTTTAGTTTTGCCATTTATGAAGTCCAACTTTTTCTTGCCCCCAAAAAACAAGGCTACATCCATAGACCGTGCGATTAATTAACGCCATTGAAGAGAACCAGCGATAGCCTCCAGCTAGGATTACCATCGGTTTTCGCCATTATAGAATCGAGGAGTTTGAAGACCTCAACGAAGTAACTTTTGTATGTGTGAGGGTTTTAAGACCTCAAGAGATAGGCGAGGGTTCGAAGACCTCATATCTAGCTAAGAGCGGATTGGAACAACCATGCTTTGATACCATAAAGCAACAAATAAACTAAACAAGACAAGCAATTTACGTGCTTCAACTGAGAAGCCTATGTGCACGGGAGAAGAGAGGAGAAACGTTTTATTCATTGTCTCAACACGGCATCAATAAATCTATACTATTATAAAGCCAAAACTTGGGTTGCCACCCACGCTTGACAATTACAGGCATCTCTACGTTAAAGGCAAAACCTTCCCTCATTAAATGCCTCTCTATTTTGAAGACAAAACAAGGGTTGGAGTAGGCCCCTTCACAATTCAGGTTGTCCAGCACGCCTACATCCCTGAGAATAGTATAAGCCACATGGCACACTCTGACAGACCACTGACTGTATGGATGTTTGTCCCATCCCTAGGTGGACCAATGGATCTGAGTACCCCAAATATTACTCGAAATCTATAGTTAAAAATCAACCCATGAAAACGACTCCAATCAAATCCTTAGAAATTAGTAATCAGGCTGATTTTTTGCATGTAAGTCGATCCATCTAGGGATGGGCCAAACACGATATGGTCAATCATCTCTATGAATGTGCCACGTGTAAGGTGCACGTGCATCACACGTGGCGTTCTCCTCGTAGTGTTATAATAGGAGACGGTTGCCAATTGAGGAGCAACTTATATAAAGTAGCTACTAAAAAGGGGAAGGAGAGTCTTTTATAGAGAGGAACAACCAGTGGTCAACACGTCAAACCACAAATGACAACAAATCTTCTCCAAATCTCTCTTGTCCGCCAACATCTCTACGTTTGACACGTACCCATGACAAACCATGTTATAAAATTTTGAAATTTTAGCGTTATTTTTTAAAATCAGTCTCGTCAAGGTTCTGATTGGTACTCATCGGAGCGTAGAAGCATTTAGTGATTGAGATGATGCTAGCTTCAAAATGCACGTCCTCATCTTTGTTGACATCCTCTTCTTCATCATTATCTTACCTAATTCTTCTTCTAGATCAAAATCATGGGCTGTGGTGATCTATCTCCGTCATGGATCCGTCATGGATATCAGGCTCGGATCTATCCATTTTTCTTGTTTCATTCTCTGCTGCCCTTTTGGCAGGCCGACTCTACCTTAAGGCCATTAAGTCAGTCGCCTAAGGCCCCTTAGTGAGAGAAGGCCCCCCCAGCCCAGGTCCCACTAACCACATGGATTTTTTAGCCCACCCCTTATGGGATATACAAACCAAATATCAACCTGATTGATTATCTCTAGCCATAGATTTTAGTACTTTTTAGGACACAATTCTAGCTATCGGATTCTAGCATATTTTTTGGGTAGTAAATCCAGTGGCCAGAAATCATCAATCAATTAGCTGATTTTTAGTGTGTTTATCCACCAATAGGTGAGTTGAACATCCACACAGTCATTGGGCCCAAAAAATGATCTATGTAGGGCCACCAGAGTCTGCATCTAAATTCTTTTTCCATAGTCTTTGATTATCACAAATACTTTTTAGGAAAAATTACCTCAAAGGCCATAAGTTTAAACTTACAGCCCAAATCAATCACCTCTTCATTATTGAGTCCAAAAAGGGCTGCCTTTTAGAAATATGGACTTAAAACCCCAATCAGCCTATTTTGAACAACTTCTAAAATTATTTCTTCTTTACCCTCAAAGGTGGAGACGTAGCTTTATCCCTTTTTTTATTAGGATAATTTAGTACTACCCCATCCTTTTGCAAAAGTAATTCGTAGTACACCGGGCTGTGTATTAAATTTTTGAAAAATTTAAACTTTTTAGGAAACACTCGTCGAGAATTATCAAGGGTATGCGTTGTCATTAGATTGTTCCTCTTTGACCTCTCTATGCGTTTGACTTATGCAGTTTGACTACGTCGGTGTGTCGCTCTTTGAATAACTACGAGAAAGAAAGAAAGTTCAAAGAGCGACGGGGTATCCCCACGAGAGAAGGGTATTTTTGTCCATTAGTCCAAAATTTGACAGTCAACTTGGGAAAATTACATGCGCGGCATAATGTGCATATATACATCCGCGCGCGTAATTTGAAAAAAAAAAAAAAAGATAAATTCCTAGGCAGAAAAGAGTACTACAGTTACCAAAATGCACAAAAAAAAAATTCCATAGAAACTGCCATTTTATTTCATTCAGCATAGATATTAGGGAGGGGAGTACAAAGTGTTAAAACACTTAAATAGGGGAAAAAGGGTTCCACAATAAACTACTATGCCCCTATATTTATTCAATATATATATATTAGGGGCGTTGTACGAAGTGTTAAAACACTTCTAAGATCATGCAACAATGAAGGGCAAAACGGCCATCATGAAAGCCTCGTAGGTGAAAGTTGCCGATTCAGTGCACGGGACCTTATTTTCATTGAACTTCTCAGTCAGTCCCTGCACCCATTAAATAAATTAATAAGTGAAAAAATATATAATTTAATCCATGTTTTAAAAAATGGCCGTTATAACGGTTTCGGACCTCCCCCATTACGTTATGCACTGTTAAAACGCTCTAAAATAACGGACGTTGTTTTTGTTATAACGGCCGTTATTTTTCCATTATAACGAAAATAAATACCATTATTTTCTGGAAAATTTTGTGAAAAAGGACATTTTTTCAGTTATTTTCCTTCTTTTTTTTTCCATTTTTGAAAAGTTAAAATTCAAATTTCAAAATTTGGATTTCAGCACCATTTTTTCCCATTATTTTTAGTTTTTGTCCGAGTGTTACAATTCATTGTAACGGAAAAAACGTTAACGCCCCCAGTCTGTTATACCGTTATAACGGCCCCTTTTATACCTTGATTTAACCTATGAAAATAAGAATAACCATTACCTTAACTGTGACGCAGCACCTGCGTGACCAGAATGAAACACAACGTAAATAATTAATTAGGGTGTCACAAGAAAAAACAAGCATAAATAGATAATATAATGACAAAAATAGCCTTGAAAAATTAGAATGGAAATTAAAACATACTCGATGAATTTATCGTAGTCGATAGCCTTGCTTCTACCCGCAGTTTTATCATACTTGGAGACGAGCAATTCCACGATGTCTCGAGAAACCCCGTATCCAAGATTCAGAGACAGAAGCGCCTGCTCCAATTCCGATGCATCGATTCTCCCACTCCGGTCTCTGTCGAACCTCTCAAATGCCACCTGAAAATTGCAATAAACATTTTGGTCTGGAAATATAAAATACCGTAGGGATTTATCACTTCCCTATATAAAAATTACAAATAAATTCTTATAAAAAATTCAACAAATAAATTAAATAAATTATGCGACACATACCTTCCAGCTCATAAGATACTGATACAGTAAAGCGAATTCCTTGGGTCCTGTGGTTTTGGTAGAATAAAAGGAGAGTCAAAAATCAAACCAACCGGACCCACCAAATGAATTTAAGAACAAAAAAAAAATCAAGATCCTGCATAAATTAGACATTGCTAATGTGTGTGCCACCCTACCTCTCAGAGATCGAGACAAATTGAATATAAGCATTTTCAAATTTGAATATATCCGGAAAAAAAAAAATCCAATATCCGAATTCGATTCAAAATTTTATGGATATTCTGAATCAATATTTGAATTCAAATTTAATTAGTAAATCGAATTCGAATAATATCCAATAACGGTAACCTTATGAGGGTATTCTATAAGGCGCCTTGGCACAGACTTATTGGGCTGGAGTTTAAAATGTACTATATAATAAATCGTATCGGATATTATCGAAGCGGATATATCAATATCTAAATCTATATATCCTATATCCGTAAATTTCGCATAATATCGGAGTATTCGAATACAAATTCAAATTTTCGACTATCCGCATTGACACCCCTACCAAGAAGAGAAAGACACGATGATGATAATAAAAAAAAAAAAAAGAAAAAAAGAAAAAAAGAGAAGACTAGTAAGGGTACGTAGCCTTAACGGGGTATTCCGTAATGTGACTTGGCACATACTCATTGGTCTAGAGTTTAAGTGTTCTATAGAATATATCGTATCGGTTCTCTGAAAAGTATTCGAATATAAAAATTTATCCTGAATCCAAATCAGATATCCAAAATTTTGCATAGTATCTGATTATTCGAATACAGATTCAAATTTTCGACTATCCATTGACACCCCTACGATAAATGAGGAGACTCACCGACTTTCCTGGTGCAGGTGAATTGGCAAATGAGGAGACGCACGGTCGAGATGCTGAAGCTCTGATTTTGAGAAGTGAGCGCCTTCTGCAACTCCTTGTCGTCGATGAACCCACTGTCGTCCTTATCGAACATCTGAAAACATTGCACCACCTTCCGGTCCGTCCCAGGCGGGAACGTCGACGGCAGCAGACCATTGAAAGGGCAAAGACCATTTTGCCCACCATTTTTCTTCATGGGCTTCACACCAGTACTCACACTGTAGCCATACTGGAATTGGCGCCCAGCTATGTTCTGCTGGTTGCAGTCGAATATTTGTTGGTCTTGCATTGCGTCAAGCAAAATCTAGAATTTTTTTTTGTTGTTTGGCTTGTTTTTTTTTCCAAGAGAAGTTATGGGTTTTTTAAACGTAGGGACTTTAAATAGTGGCCAATATTAAATGATATTTACGAATATACCATTGAGTATAGTTGGTAATTACTGTTGGACCTGAGTTGAGACAACCTCGAACTTGTCAAAGAGATTCTCACGGTGCATTATAAAAGATAGAATCAGAATATTATCCCTTGAAAGAAAAATTGGAGATGATTTTCCCACTGAATCTTTTTCCTTTTCTAGAGAATTTTTGTGAATTTGACGGAATGCCCCCTCTCACTAAATTGTCCTTACTGCCGTTAAGTGAGACGGGGCTTTTCTGTCAAATGCGGAAAAAGAGAGAAAAAGTTGAGAGAAAAGAATTCAATTCCGTTAGATAAGAAAGAATACGAATGTCATCTCACTTTTCCACTTTTATAAAGAGATGGTGTTACTATACATGGTTCCAATGGATTGGACGATCTGAATCGGGATCGACAGGCACCGATCTCGTCTCATCCGAGATGCACTATACATGAAGACACGTCGGTCTCGGATGACACACAGCTAGAGACGGTGTTGGATCGAACCGATGAGGCATCTGAACCATGGACTGATGATACATAAGATGGGACCATTTTAAGGAAAATTCCCCTTTCCATATCATGTGTCCCCACCCCCATGTATAAAATATTCCATCCCATGCATCTGCCCCATCGTTTCGTGTTGGATGATTCTCGGGATTCACAACACACGAATCCTAAAGTCCATCCAACAGTCTTAGATACTAGGAAGTATATCCTCCCCAAGCCAACGGTATCATTTTCCTTTATAAAATTGCCCTAATGCTTGTGGGCTTGAACCCACGAACTCCGATAAATCTAGTATGCAACTGTTTGTAGACTTAAAAGTATGCAAACAGTGTCAGTACTGTTGGATGTCCCATGAAAAATGTGTTATTTCAATGTTTTCAATAAAAAATAATTTATAAATCAAAAACTCGTTTTTCAAGGAGCATTCAATTGTGGATACACTGTTTGCATACTTTATAAGTCTGCAAACAGTTGCATACTAACGAACTCTGATGAGGATCGATGCTTGGCAACAAAGCAACATCGAGACCTTTTTTTCGTACAAAAACATGGATACCCACTAGTATGTAGAGTCTCTGACCGTTCTTTAGATATTCCAGGATAATTGAGTAAGATTTTGATGACAGCGCAATAGGAGCAACGTGGCACACCATTAGAGTGCTCTAACCGTATAGATGTTTGGCCAATCCCTAGGTGGACCCAGAAACCAAAAATCAGCTCGATTAGTGATTTCTATGCATTGTATTGGAATTTTTTTCATGGGTTGATTTTAACACGCCGAATTTGAGCATCATTGACCATTATTTGAGGTAGAAATCACTAATCGGGCTGATTTTTGGTTTGTAGGTCCACCTAGGGATTGGCCAAACATCCATCACTCAGAGTATGCAACGTGGCTCATATTGCACCTGTCACCAGCTTCGTCCCTGTCATCAAAGTTTCACTCCGATAATTCACTTTTCAACGAGCAACTTGCCTGACCACCCACATTATAAGCCATGTGGCAATTTATTAGAGGATATTGACCGTATAGATGTTTGACCAATCTGTAAATGGACCTATAAACCAAAAATCAGCCTGATTAGTGATTTCAAACTGTTGGATCTTTATACGGAAATAATGGTCAATAATGCTCAAATTCCTATTGTTAAAATCAACCAACGAAAAGGACTTCAACTAATGCTTAGAAATCACTGATCAGGTTGATTTTGGGTTTGTAGGTCCACCTAGGGATTGGCCAAACATCTATACGGTCAGTGTCCTCTAATAAATTTCCACGTGGGTTATATTGTGTGTGGTGAGGCAAGTCTTGCTCCTTTTCAACATATTCTAAATAATAATTTGGCCATACTCATTAATTAGGTGACTTTTGCGCCAAAAAGTGTTGGTACATTTGATGCACATGATCAATTGATCTAAAGCAAATTGATAGTGAAATTTTGTGTTGTACTTACTTAGGATATGATCTTACCCTTAGTTTTTTTTTGTTAATTAGACGGTTTAGATCAAGCAGATTCATAATTGTATTAAAGGACTTATTACATTATATCAACTAGATATATACATACATGACATGACCATATAACATGTGTGTTAATGTTTCTAGTAGGGGGATGATGTTAATATTTAGAACTATACTTCGTGTCATGTGGGTTTCAAAAAGGCAAGGAGTGATTTATTTTAGCTAAAAAAAGAAGAACAATACCCGTTACATTACGCACCGTTAAAACGCCTAGAAAATAACAGCTGTTATAACGAAAATAACAATCATTATTTTCTGAAAAAAATGTGAAAAAATTATTAAAATTCAAACTTTGAATTTCAGCGCCCTTTTTTCCATTCTTTTCCGTTTTTTCCTTCATTTTTCATTTTTCCCATTTTTTTCCACTTTGACCCTGAGTGTTTTTTTCATTAACGCCCCCAGACCGTTATACTGTTATAATGGTTCTTTTTTAACCTTGGTTCGAATGTCTACCCCCCAAGATTTGACAGATGTAATACCCAGATTTCTGAGTGGGCTTTTCGAGACTTCTTGGAAGACTTCGAGCCCATTTGATGATCCATGGGCTTCATATTGGGGCTTGGACCCATTGTGGATCAGTGGGCCCATCCCGATCAGCGAGAGCGGCCTCGGATAGTGTGGTCTATGGAGACCAGAAGATCCATAGCTTTGATCTGATATAGATGAATCCATCGAATTTGGACCAGCAAGATCAGTTTAAAGTGTAGATTCATCTTTTTTAGAAGAATCCAAACTCTTTAGTGATCCGTGGGATCACTCGAATATTCTATGTTGGCCTTTGATCATGTGGTGTACATGCATTGCATGACACGAGGGCTAATAATCATCAAGCCTACTCATGTTAGCCTTTCTCATCCCTAACCCAACACGTTGTACACTTCAATACTAATCCCGCTCATTTGGGTCTACATCTATATATCGGGCATGCCGAAACACCTAGGCCCAAACCCATCTTAGATAGGCCCAACTCACCTCAGATCGGCCAACTCCTATGGCCCATCTATCTCGGCCTAGCCATTTCGGTGCAAACCATATTAGTTCAATTCAAGCCCATCTTAGCTAGGCCCACTCTTTTGGCCAGGTATCTCCATGCATTTTTCAGTAGATCACCTTCCTTCAGGATCAAACCTTACCTTCTCAGTTAGCCACGCTGTTAGATTCCCTCAGCAAGACCACACTAGCAGCCACATGCATGTCCTCCCTTGCACACCTCATGTCCACGACCCTCCCCCCTCCATTCACATGCTGAGCTTTCCACAGTTAAATCAATCCAAGAAAATGACTCCAATCTAACGGTTATGGATCACCAACCATGTAGGTTACTGGTGGTTGGATCCTTCCTCACAACGAAACCACCCTAAACCCTTCTCTCGGCCATGATATCTAGACCGTTTAAATGCCAACAAATCTGGGTCGTTACTTGGCCCCTTGCCAACCCAATCGTATGCTCGCACGTTGCACTCTCACGCCATTCCCCATCCTCCATCCCACTACAATTGCACAACACCAATCCTACGGTTGAAAGCAACCGAAATCACCCCTCGAATCCATCCCAATTCCCTAAGCCCAATCAGACTCCAACACCTTCCTTCTCTCTCCTCTTACGACCTTCTATCTGTCCTAAACAGATTGGGCCAGCACATGCCTCTTGCGCATGAGCCTCTTCCCTCATCCTTTCTCCTCCTTCGATCCATTTAGCCGCCAAAACTACACCGACTTACCAATTCTGCAACTCCTCTCTTTCAGCGCCCGCACCAGCAGCTCCTCTTGTCGGCACCTCCATCACGCTATCTAATCCTTCCATGCATATCAACCCCATGATCTTAGCAACCTTACCTTACAACACCAGTAGCACTTCCTCTTTCAGTGTACCTCTCCGTTAGCAGCAGCTCCCCATCACCGATCGCTCCATACCGGTTTGATCTTCTCTCCCATCACGCCTTAGCCTGCAACTCGTCTCCATTAGTCGTAAGCTGCAGCAGCAAGTCCACTTGTAGACTTGTACTGGTGGCCAAATGTCCATGCATTGTACATGTTCATCAGTAGGAGCATGTCGTGGGGTCACTAGTTGAGCCCGATTCAAGCCCGCCAACGAGGCCCGTTCCAAGCCCATAACTAAGCCCGGTTATGGCTCAAGGAGTCTACAGTGCTCTGAAGTTTCTAGAGGACTCTGGAGTATGGTGGAGAATCCTAGAAGATGGAATAGTTTAAAATACTCATGAGAGTTCTAGGGAATCTCTACACATGCATCATATGTAAATATTCTAGATAGTTCCTAAGAGAAACATCTAGAGATTCTTCTGTAGAATTGTAGGGAAAGTTATAGAATAAGGTTTGAAGCCTATATAAAGGGGCAAGCCCCCTCATTTGTAATCATCCTAGAATCCTGGGAATCTTATAAATCAGAGTTTAGCAATACAAGCTTCATCATTCCCTAAGCTCTCTTGTGCCTTTGTGTTCTTGTGTGCTTCTTGAGTGGGTTGAGTACTTAGGCAAGGCAAGTCCTAAGTGACTAAGGGGAAATGCTGACTTGAGCCAAGCAAAGAAGTGTTAACTCGAGTGTCGCACGGTCTCTAGCAAGGGTCGAAAGCTAGGTCAGTGATAAGTGGTATCAGAGCTACCTCAAGAAGGTACCATGTCGATGGTCACTAAAGAGACAAGGGGAAGTGATGGGCACAACCCCAACCCCAACCCCACTAAGGGAAGGAAAAGGGATAAGTCCCAAGACATCTTTGCTGCTTGGGAAGTTAGGCTTGCCAAGGTGGAGCTTACCATTGCGGATGCACGCGACAAGTTCGACGAGTTGGGCATAGGCATGGAGGACCTCAAGATGGGAGTTGAGGAACTCAAGGGGAGCATGCTGGTCATAGTGAATGAGTTGGTGCACAATCAGCAGCAAGAAAGAGATACCTTCCAAGCCCAAGTGATAGGGATGGTGGAGACTCTGAAAGACCAAGTCGAAGAGATGAGAGGCTGTAGGGCCTTGTAGAAGAAGGTCGTGGCCAATGAAGGCATGGTCACACGTGGGATGCCCAGGATCAAGACACCAGAGCTCAAGACCTATGGTGGGTCAAGGGATGCAAAGGAGTTGGACAACTTCTTATGGGGCATGGAACAGTACTTCGATGCCATCTCCTTACGTGATGAGAGGACCAAGATTCGCACCGTTACCATGTACCTCACAGATACGGCTACTCTATGGTGGCGAAGACGTCATGCAGACATGGAACGAGGTACGTGCACGATGGATACACTGTTTGCGTGCTTTTTAAGTATGTAAACAGTTGCATATTAACAAACTCTGATGAGGATCATTGAGATGCTTGGTAACAAAGCAATGTCGAGACTTTTTTCCCGTACAAAAACATGGATACCCACTAGTATGTAGAGTCTCTGACCATTCTTTAGATATTCCCAGATAATTGACTAAGACTTTGATGACAGGGCACAATATGAGCAACGTGGCACACGATTAGAGTGCTCTAACCGTATAGATGTTTGGCCAATCCCTAAGTGGACCCACAAACCAAAAATCAGCTCGATTAGTGATTTCTACGCGTTGTATTGGAATTTTTTTCATGGGTTGATTTTAACCGTCCGAATTTGAGCATCATTAACCATTATTTGAGGTTTAAATCACTAATTGGGTTGATTTATGGTTCGTAGGTCCACCTAGGGATTGGCCAAACATCCATCAGTCAGAGGGTGCAATGTGGCTCATATTGCACCTGTCACCTGCCTCGATGACAGGGCCCTATCATCAAAGTTTCACTCTGGATAATTCACTTTTCAACGAGCAAGACTTGCCTAACCACCCACAATATAAGCCACGTGGCAATTTATTAGAGGATACTGACCGTATAGATGTTTGACTAGTCTGTAAATGGACCTATAAACCAAAAATCAGCTTGATTAGTGATTTCAAACTGTTGGATCTTTATACGGAAATAATGGTAAATAATGCTCAAATTCCTATGGTTAAAATCAACCAACGAAAATGACTTCAACTAACACTTAGAAATCACTGATCATGTTGATTTTCGGTTTGTAGGTCCACCTAGGGATTGGCCAAACATCAATACGATCAGTGTCCTCTAGTAAATTTCCATGTGGCTTATATTGTGAGTGGTCAGGTCTACCTAACCACGGGTGGTCAGGCAAATCTTGCTCATTTTCAACACATTCTGAATAATAATTCGGCCGTACTCATTAATTAGGTGACTTTTACGTCCAAAAAGTGTTGGTACATTTGGTGCACAAGATCAATTAATCTAAAGCAAATTGATAGTAAAATTCTGTGTTGTACTCACTTAGGATTTGATTTTATCCTTAGATCAATTTTTTTTTAATTAGACAGTTTAGATCGATCAAGTCGATTCATAATTGTATTAGAGGACTTATTACATTATATCAACTAGATAAATATAAATAGTGTGTATAAATAGTATGCATACATGACATGACCATATAACATGTGTGTTAATGTTTCTAGTAGGGGGATGATGTTAATATTTAGAACTATACTTCATGCCATGTGGACTTCAAAAAGGCAAGGAGTGATTTATTTTAGCTAAAAAAGGAAGAACAATACCCGTATATATAATATATTATTATATTTACATAATAATAAATATATATATAAAATAATTATAAATATTATATTTATGTATAATAAATATTATTATTATTAGAATAAATATTTTTTAATATGATAAATATAATATAATCTATTTATTATAAATATAATTATTAAATAATATATCGGATCGGATATTATCGAATCAAATATATCAATATCTGAATTCGTATCCGAAAACTATTTGAATATTAAAAGATATCCGAATCCGAATTCGATATCTGAAATTTTTGGATAATATCCAACTTTTTTAATGCGAATTCAAATTTTCGACTATCCATTGATAGCCCTACGTCTACCCCCAAGATTCGACAACAAATTAGAGAGATATGCAGCACTTATGTGTAAGGTCCATTTTTGTATTGGCTAATTTCATTATAAAACTATGGTATGTAAAGTGTGTCAAGTTTGGTGTTGGTCTAGATGTTTATGTGAAGACAAAGCTTGCAAATTCAGACATTCGAAGACTTCTCAATATGCAGATGCGATCTTGATAAGACCTCACGCTACCACAATATTCCTAGGCCGGTAAGTGACCTAATGGACTTATATTGACCTTATGAGGCTAACCTTGACCTTGACCTTGACCTTGACTTTGACTTAGAAGAACTTAAGTTGAAGTTTTAGTGCTAAAAAAATTTGTTTTTATAAAACCTACGTTCAGCAAATTTGTTCAAATAAACTCCAATTCGTTCGAATGAAATCGAGTTCATTCGACTAAACCATGGCCGAACACTACTATTAAGCTAAATGTGTTATGGGCCTTGTTGGTTCGACCGACCTCAACTTGGGTTGACCGAACCTATGATTTTTTATTTTAGAAACGTAACAAAAAAAATTTATTCCAAAAGTTTTCAAATCGATTGCAATCTCTCCTCTAATGTTTTAATTTATAAATACACCTAAATTTGTAGGGTTTAATTATACATTAAAGAACATATCGATATCCATCAAAGGATAAAGGATCCATTTATGAAGAGGAGATAGTAAAGCACGTTTTGAAGAAAACCTACAAGTTCTCAAGAGATTCACATATTTTTCTAAGGTGCTCATTCTCTTACTCGAGATCATTGATCTTAAAGCATTTATCCTTAGATCTTGAGTGTTATCATTTCATACTTTAACGACTCTAGTGAGTGGTGTGTATCTTCCCTAAACTTAGCCCCACCTAGTGTGAAAGGTGTGAACTTATGGTGGCGAGTTGGCGAGATTCGATGTGGTTCTAGATTAAACTCAGAATCAAATCTTGAAGGCGTTTCATGTGGAGTGTAGAGCACGTGAAGATATAAGGCGATGTGAGAGGGGAGCAGTTGGAGCTCGGTGGAGTTGAATCTAGTTTTGATCGTTGTAGCATTGGTAACAATCTATATCTCTATCTTCTATTAGTGTTGGAATTTTGACTGTGCGTGGCCCTGATTTTTTCCATTTGAGTTTTCTTCGTAAAAATTATGTGTATGATTGATTGCTTCTATTTTAATTTGCTTCCGCGTAGTCATAAGCATGTGATACGAACCCTATCAGACTGAAATTTTTTTGAATAGGTTGTTTAATTTTAAAATTGGAATAATAATCAATTTAGACCTATTCACCCCTCTCTAAGTCTTATGAATCTTGAGACTAGGCTCTTTCAATTGGTATCAGAGCTTCGGTCACTATATTTTTTGTTTAATGACCTAGTGTGATCATATTCTTATTTATCTATGTCTAAATGGATTCATTGAAAGATGGTGGCTCTATCTCTAGACCACGGTTGTTAGATGGGAACAACTATATGCTTACTAGAAAACAAGAATGAGGGCTTTCTAAAATCTCTCGATGAGAGAGTTTGTTAAACATAATCTAGTAGGGCTAGCAATGGATCGAGTTCGAGTTGGATCGGTACTGATTTGGTACCGATCCGATAAGAAATCTAATCGATCCGAACCCGATTGGATCAATAAAAATTAGTTCCGAAACTGATCCGATATGATTGGATCGGTTCGGGTCTAATCCGATCCGATCCGATCCCATATTATGTATACATGTATAACAGTATAATCCCATTAAGCATTGAAAAGTCTCGGTTGTCAAAACCCAAGAATACTTAGTTCTTCGGTAATATATATCGCTGTGTCTCGAATCCTCTGAAGTGTCAAAGATCAAGTGGACTTCGACAAAATAAATCAAAGAAGAGTTAAAGCTGAAGAAAATCAACCCAAGTGTTCAAGATCAGCTGAAGACAAAGTCAAGTGATCAAGCTCAACTAAAGACAAAGTCAAGCTCAAGCATGAAGATTTAAAATATCAGATTACGTTCTCACTCTACGAAAGTTCAACTATTAAGAATCTCGTGTTGCGGTTACTTACGTAAATTTAAGGGTACACCGCGCGTTGCCAGAGGATCAAGATTTACCCTAGATGGTTCAGTGATAGTTAGGTATCATGTGTGTATCAAAATGAGAAATTTCTAAAAAGTTTAAAAGTGTTCGATTCTAGACTAAGAGGTCCGGCCGACCGACCTTTTTGAGCGAGCGATTAGATGTCTAGTCGATCGGCCCAAAAGGTGCAGTCGACCCAAACTCTTGGGTTCAAGATTATTTAGTATTTACATGAGCGGGCGATCGACTAAAGGTTCAATCGACCGAAGTCCGGTTGACTGGCCAAAAGTGCGATCGACCCCGCCCCTTTCAGATCTCATTTTGACTCAATCTCTTCTGTGATTTTAAGTACACTTTGGTCCTTCAAACGACTATATTCGGTTTGGTTCTATTGATGGGAGGCTTGCTTATAAATAAGAGTTCTCTCCCCTCATTAGAATCAACCCAATCAAGAGATCTCTACTTTACATTCTTTGATTATCATTCTTTGAGTCCAGAGATCTGGAATTTGTGAGAGCTTCACTAGAGCAAAGCTGTCTATTCATTGTGAAGGCTCTAAGTGTTTGGAAGAGACTATTTGATATTATTATTCTGCAAGCATCTTCTTCCAAAAAGAGAATTACTCTTGACAGAGTGTCTCTTAGGCGAATTCTTCTCCAAAGGATTTTCCATTTGATCATATTCATCGAAAGGTAAGTGTTTCTATGATCAAATATCTTTTTTATAGAATTCAAAATTTACGAACACTGAATATTTTGTGATTGGTGGATGAGTGATGACTCATCTAACTGAGTTGAGGATTGTAGATCCATGAGAAAAGAATTTCTCTAAATCGGCTACTGGCATATGCTAACTCTCTAGGTGACGAATAAGTGATTTTTGTTAGATTAAAACTAAGTGATATCTTAGTTAGTGAATTATTTATTTCAATTGGATATGTTATAATGCATGATTGAGATAATATAATATTACTCGTGTTGAGTATTAGACAGTAGACATAGGTGCGGAGTCGCCGAACCACTATAAATCTGAGTCTCGTGTGATTGTGAATGTTTGCACACTGTATCTTAGATTTTCCCATATCTATGTTCTGTGGATGATTCATATTTTAATTGCTTGATCCTTTTTCGCCTTGTATGATCAATAATTTTTTTAATCCATATAGAATTCACAGAGGAATTAAAAATTGTCCTATTCACCCCCTTTAGGACTTCACTTGGTAATTAAAAGGGAATTTCAATTGATATCAAAGCAAAGTCACTTTGTGAAGGGCTTAACAACTCAAGTGTGATCCTTAGTTCCCTTAGAATAACCATAAGTCAAGAGAGATTCTCTGTGTCTAGACCTCCTCAATTCAATGGTACTAATTATGTCTAATGGAAGCTAGAATGAGGATTTTCTTAAAATTCCTAGATGAACGGATTTAGGAATCAGTAGAAGTGGGATGGATATCCCCTAATGTAGCAACGACTGTTGGTGAATCAACTACAATTGCTATTAAACCAAAAAGAGATTAGAGTGTGGGAGATAAAAATGCATACCAGTATTGAAAAGTCTCGGTTGTCAAATCTCAAGAATACTTAGTTCTTCGGTAATATATATTGCTATGTCTCGAATTCCCTGAAGACTGAAGCGTCAAAGATCAAGTGGACTTCGACAAAACAAATCAAAAAAGATAATCAATCCAAGTGTTCAAGATCAACCAGAGACAAAGTCAAGTGATCACAAGCTCAAGCATGAAGATTTAATATATCAACGTACGTTCTCACTCTACGAACGTTCAACTATGAAGAATCTCATGTTGCGGTTACTTACGTAAATCTAAGGGTACACCGCGCGTTGCCAGCGAATCAAGATTTACCCTAGATGGTTCAATGATAGTTAGGTATCATGTGCGTGCCAAAAAGAGAAATTTTTAAAAAGTTTAGAAGTATTCAGTTTTGGACTAAGAGGTCCGGCCGACCGACCTTTTTGAGCGGGCGATTAGATGTCCAGTCGACCGGCCAAAAAGGTGCGGTCGACCCAATTTCTCGGGTTCAAGATTATTTAGTATTTACCTGAGTGGGCGACGGATTAAAGGTTCAGTCGACCGAAGTCTGGTCGACCGGCCAAAAGTGCGGTCGACCTCGCCCCTTTCAGATCTTGTTTTGACTCAATCTCTACTGTGATTTTAAGTGCACTTTGGCCCTTCAAACGACTATATTCGGTTCAGTTCTATTGATGGGAGGCTTACTTATAAATAAGAGTTCTCTCCAATCATTAGAATCAACCCAATCAAGATATCTCTACTTTACATTTTTTGAGTTCAGAGATCTGAAATTTGTGGGAGCTTCACTAGAACAAATCTGTCTATTCATTGTGAAGGCTCTATGTGTTTGGAAGAGACTATTTGATATTTTTATTCTGCAAGCATCTTCTTTCAAAAAGAAGATTACTCTTGACAGAGTGTCTCTTGGGCGAATTTTTCTCCAAACGATTTTCCATTTGATTGTATCCATCGAAAGGTAAGTGTTTTTATGATCAAATACCTTTTTGATAGAATTCAAAATTTATGAACATTGAATATTTTGTGATTGGTGGATGAGTGATGACTTATCTGAGTTGATGATTGTAGATCCATGAGAAAAGAATTTCTCTAAATTGACTACTGACCTAGGCTGACTCTCTAGGTGAGCGAGAAGTGATTCTCGTTAGATTAAAACTAAGTGATATCTTAGTTAGTGAATTATTTATTATAATTGGATATGTTGTAATGCATGATTGAGATAATATAATATTACTCGTGTTAAGTATTGGACAGTGGACGTAGGTGCAAAATTGCCGAACCAATATAAATCTAAGACTCATGTGATTGTGAATGTTTGCACACTGTATCTTAGATTTTCCCATATCTATGTTCTGTGGATGATTCATATTTTAATTGCTTGATCATTTTCTGTCTTGTGTGATCAATAATTTTTTTAATTCATATAGAATTCGCAGAAGAATTAAAAATTATCCTATTCACCCCCCTCTAGGACTTAACTTGGTAATTAAAAAGGAATTTCAAACATATATTTAAATACGTTTATGCAATTAAATATATATTTTATATATAATATAGATATCGAGTCTATATTGGATTGGAACAAGGTCGATCCGATAAGAGATCGGATTGACAATCTGTGATCTGGTACTGTCACGCCTCGAATCCGGGCACCCAAATCGAACCCGAATGCCTATTGATCAGCCCTTTTACCCAAGATCCAGGGTGTGATAAAAATAAAATGTTAAATAAAAATAAAATAAAATACCAAGAATCACCATTGTGATTGATGAATAACAGCTCAACTCTAATAGTCAAAATAATGAGGAAGCGTAAACAAGTTATTACGATGAAATAATCAAAGTCAAACTTTTAATTTTTGTCAAAATTACTAGTTATGATCTCTATAATTACCTAAAATTTATATCAAACATCTTTTGTGAAAGCACTTAAGTCAAAACACTCATTTAAGATAGTTTTGAAATTAATTTTCGCTGTTGTAAGAAAAACGATCAACTTTTGGTCAAAATTCAAAGTATATCGAAAAATTATTCCTTCAAGAATTTTATTCTAAAAATCATAAGAGACAACTTTAACAAATGCACTTTGGCCAAAAATGATGTTTTATAGTTCTTTTAGTGATTTTACAATTATTTACGATTTTATAAAAGTGACCGGCAAAACTCAGTCGATTGATTTTTTTCTAACTTAATCGTATGATTCGAGATTCAATTTAAAACGGAATCCAACAAGTGATATATGTATTTAATAGTGCTAAAAATGTAAATTAAAATATATCAATCAATCTCAACATGAACAAATCATTTTTGAACATCCATAAACCTTAAGAAAAATAAAACAAAATAATCTTAATACTCAAACTTCGTCTCGTCCATGATGTCTTTTTCGTCAATGGTTCATCTTCATCTTCTTTTATGAAATCTGAAATTTTGTTCAATATAAACCGTGAGCTTTCGCCCAGTACATTTCATAGGATAATCACATGTTTATAATTTATTTAATTTAAACACATACATAGATTAAGAGTACTTGGGATACATGATCAAATATATAAAAAATATGATGAAAATGATGATAATGATCCGATTAAATGAACCCAAAAATTCATTTCACACATTCCCTTTTTTTTCACAAGTCCAACCTGTAGGTTCTTCTACAGGGGTTTGGGGTCTTTCAACCTAGGGCATCGAGCCCTTGTTAATTCTTTAAGGTTCCTTTGGGCCGCAAAACCTATGCGCACTCCCAGTTAAATCAAATCATTCAGACCACAGAGCTTATGCGCACTCCCGACTAAGTCAAACCTTCTGGCTGTAGAACCTATGCGCACTCCCGTTTAATACCATACCTCCGGGCCGCAGAGCCTATGCGCACTCCCATTTAATACCCAACCCAAATTAGAATGTCTCATTATGATGATGAATAATATAATCATTTAGCAAGATAATCAAAAGCACAAGCCATAAAGATCTAAACTCGTAAAATTATATAACAATAATTTAAAATAAATGAATCACAAACTAGAAGAGAATATCCATACCTATCTAGTTCTAAAACTTAGAACTAGAACCTCTACCACCAAGAACAAGAAGAACTCTAGAGAGTTTAGAGAGCGAGAAAGAGGACAAGAGAATTGATGAATTGATATGAAGGCGAGGGTTCCTATTTATAATAGTTCATGGGGAAAAACTTCAAAATATAAGTTTTATTGGTTTTAGCAAGTATATTTAAAACTTTCTATTTTTTTTAAAAATTCTTTAAAAAAAATTTATTTTAATTAATTTTCGTAACATTAAAAGGGGTGGTTTTTATAACCCATTAAATGGTTTATTCTAAGATAGGTATGGGCTAAAAATGGGCCTACGGCCTATGGGTATCAAGTAGGCTTTAAATAAGATTACTTTTGGGCATAAAAGATCTCTAAATTGGCCCGAAATACCTGCTCTAATAAGCAAACTCAATCAACATGCAAACGAGAAATAATAACAAAACTTACCAACGATCACTCATTAAATTTATAAAAGACAATAAAAATTATTTAAAATATTTTTAATTTAAAGTTCTTTTTAAAATATTATATTTTTTTTTTAAAATATCAAAATGTGATAAGAATCTCAAATGCTCTAATGGTGATAACGTGTTGATTAAAATGCCAAGATGACATTCATTATTTAAAACAGATATTATTTTTAAAATAACCCATCATTTAAAATTATGATCTTATTTAATTCAGTTGGTTATCTAATACACAGAATACCCCTACATTACCACAGTACAAGTACACATGTATGAAAATTGATTATAGTGTCATTAAAATAAAATTCCTTACGTGTAATAATATAAAAGTTCTGACTAAGTTCTCGAATTTATTTCTACGTGACATGATAGAATGTTCTAAATAAAGAATAAAGTTCAAAAAAATCAGGATGCCAGTTTTTATAATTTTATAGTTAATTTACACTAATACCCCTGAATAAAAGTTTAGGGTATTACAGGTACCGATCCGATAACAAAAAATAAAGTTTCGGACCTGATTTTTTTGGATCGGATCTCAGGTTTGATCCGATCCATTGCCAGCCCTATAATCTAGGGACGACTTCACTAGTAGACAAAATTAAAACTGGTGAAGAATTCAATGTTCCACGAGACAACTATTAGACTAAGGACGACATTGAAAAATCAAATTGGAACAATCATGGTCTCAATGCGATCTTTAATGCAGATGAATTTCGTTGGATCTTGATGTCACGCCCCAGATTCAGGCACCCAAATCGAACCCGAATGCCTATGGAACAGCCCATTTATCCAAGATCCAGGGTGTGATAAAAATAAAATGCTCTAAAAAAATAAAGAGAACAACAAGAATCACCGTAGTGATTGATGAATAACGGCTCAACTTCAATAGTCAAAATAATGCGAAAGCGTAAACTTGTTAATTTTTATCAAAATTACTAATTAGGGTCTCTATAATAATCTAATATTTATATCAAACATCTTTTGTGAAAGCACTTAAGCCAAAACACTCATTTAAGATAGTTTTGAAATTTTATTTTCGCAGTTCAAAGAAAAATGGTCAACTTTTGGTCAAAATTCAAAATATGTCAAAAAATTATTTTCTTGGAGGATTTTATTCTAAAATCATAAGAGACAACTTTAACAAATGTACTTTGGCCAAAAATGACGTTTTATAGTTTTTTTAGTAGTTTTACAATTATTTGCAATTTTATAAAAGTGACCGGCAAAACTCAGTCGGTTGATTTTTTTTCAACTTAATCGTATGATTCGAGGGTCAATTTAAAACGGAATCCAACAAGTAATATATGCATTTAATAGTGCTCAAAATATAAATTAAAATATTTCAATCAATCCCAACATGAACAAATCATTTTTGAACATCCATAAACCTTAAGAAAAATAAAATAAAATAATCTTAATCCTCAAACTCTGTCTCGTCCATGATGTCTTCTATGTCAATGGTTCATCTTCTCTTTTATGAAATCTGAAATTTTGTTCAGTATAAACCATGAGCTTTCGCCTAGTACATTCTACAGGATAATCACATGTTTATAATTCATTTAATTAAAACACATGCATAGATTAAGAGTACATGATCAAATATATAAAAATATGATGAAGATGATGATGATGATCCGATTGAATGAACCAAAAAATTCATTTCACACATTCCTTTTTTTTTCCACAAGTCCAACCCGTAGGTTCTTCTGCCGGGGTTTGGGGTCTTTCACCCTAGGGCATCGAGCCCTTGTTAATTCTTTAGGGTTCCTCTGGGCCGCAGAGCCTATGCGCACTCCCAGCTAAATCAAATCATTCGGGCTGCAGAGTCTATGCGCACTCCTGACTAAGTCAAACCTTCGGGCCGCAGAACCTATGCACACTCCCGTCTAATACCATACTTCTGGGCAGCAGAGCCTATGCGCACTCCCGTCTAATACCCAACCCAAATGAGAATGTCTCATTATGATGATGAATAATATAATCATTTAGCAATATAATCAAAAGCACAAGCCACAAAGATTCAAAACCATATAACAAGAATTTAAAATAAATAAATCACAAACTTGAAGAGAATATCCGTACCCTTGTTAGCAATTCAGAATACGGCAAATTTTTCGATACGAGAAAAATTCGAGTTTAATTCTATTCTGGGTTTCAAAAATCCAGTCAAAAATTTGATCAAAAATTCATTAAACGGTAAATATGTGGCATAGATTTTATACATGTTTTAAACGTCTTACTTCAAAAATTCGGAAACAAAAAATTTGGTACACTTCGAGAGGGAGTCAATATATTTAGTAATATAGTTACCATAGTCTAATGAGCTATGCCTCTTGAATATATAACAATACTCAAACTCACCTAATTTACAAAGATTATAACAATTAGCAATAAATACAGATAAAAGTGGATAAGAATTCATAATCTAAAATCATGATTATAATGCTCAGAGAACAATCAAAACTTGTTATCTTAAATGTCCAATCGGATATAGAAACTTGGTTGATTAAAAGATAAAAACCAAAAGTTCAAAAAAATGAAATGAACTCACAACAAAGATGAAGGAATTGGATTTGTACCCTTTAGCTAATAATTCTTCAAATTTCTGCATTAGGTGATACATGGAATAAAAAGATAAATAGACTATACACATAGATTGAAAATAACAATTAAACTGCTATAATTTCGAACTAGTCTCCCCATTTATAATACCACCTAACAGAGTAGAACTCCAAAGTACAAGGGAATAATTAACACATGAATAATCGACATATACAGAAAAATAAAAAAAGCATAGAATAAATAAATAATGAATACGAGAAACAACTAAATATGCTTAATTAAGTCGAACATGCAAAAATAAACAACTTATAATAAAGTTTAGAATCCCAAAAATAACTAATTCCTGCACCTACCTATCACAAAATGAATTCGCATACATATCTAAAACACATCATTCACTTCAAAAAGATAATGTAGTTATCAACTTCCGTCCCACATTGTAAGCTTATACAATCTACAAAATAAACCATAGTAAATGTTTCAAGAGTCATAGTTCTTAAATCAAAAGAAATGAGAAATTTGTGAAGAAGATGGTCCAATTCCAAGCCTACTATCAGGCCAAGATGTATCGCTACTACCACCAATAATATTTGAGCTTTCTGGAGTTCTTTCCACATTTTCAGACTCTTCTTCAAGATTATCATCAATGTAATGAGGAAGTTCTCCAAGATTCTCTAAATTAATTGCTTTCCTATATTTGATCTCAAGATCCTTAGAAGCATAAAATATCATTGCATTCACCCTAATGTAGACAAGATCCTCCAACATGTCAGGAAGCAATCGATTTCTCTTCTTTATTTATGCCGCATCAAATACACTCCAATTATACTCACATGCTGAAGCACTACAAGGTTGACTCAATATACGAATAGCAATCTTTTTAAGAATAGGAACCATACTTCCATTTGCTTCCCACCACAGCCCTATATGCATAAAATATTTTAGCATATTATATATATTAAAATATTAAATAAAAATAAAAAATAAAAAATTAAACTTACGAGGGTGTGCACTTTTCATTTGGCTTAATGAGAGGTAGTGAAACATCTTTGGATGCCTTCCATCATAAATCAACAATTGGTCTCCAAACTCTTCTCTTTCCTCAGTAGTGAGCATATTCTTTCCAAGCAATAATAAATCATCTCTCACATTAGGTTGGTCATATAAAATCTTTCTGTCATACATCAAAATCGGATTGCCGCATGAACTTCATGTAATATGTTCTCATGTCATCTTGATTCGAATAACTGTAATATTTTTTAGTACTTTTCTGAACTACGTATATTCAATTGTTTAAGCCACACTCTTGCCCTTTCCATTGCTCCATAAATGTATCCTGCAGTTGATCCATCACCATCAACTAAGCGAAGTATTCGAATGAGAAGCTCTAATGAAGACACAACCTCTTTTCCATCTTTCCAAAAATCTGAACTATGGATTATATTTTCAACATTTTTGTAATCTGACTTTGTGTTATATGTCAAATTTATCCAAGTAGTTGATGCCACTGTATGTCGTAGACCTTCTTCGGCTTCAAGAACTGATTGAAGCATCAAGAAATGTGAAGCAAATCTAATCTTTGAATACTTCTTCAATTCCTTATCTGTGTACTCCCTCATCAAACTTAAAACAATAGTATGCCTATACATGTAGTCAACAACATCCTTGGCATCATCAAAAACTTTCTTCACCCACTGAACATGTAAGTAGATATCCTTCAAAAGTAATTGCACACCATGTGCAACACACCGTATTTTATATATGTGTGGATATTTATCCATGATTAATTCACCTACAAGTCCATAGTTAGAGGCATTATCTGTAACAACTTGGACAACATTCTGAGGACCAATCGCTTCAATCATAGATATAAGTAAATCCTTAAGAAATAGACCCGTCTTCTGTTCGTTCAACCTTTCAAATGATCGCAAAAAAATAGCTCCCTTTGGAGAAGATGCTATGACATTGATATAAGAACGCCCATTCAAGTCGGTCCAAATGTCAGACATGATAGTACAACCACATAACACCCAAGAAGCCTTAACTTCATCGACATAACCTTCAATAGCTCTTCTTCTATTCATAACCAATTTGGTTCGTAAAGTTGAATAACTCAGTGGTGAATAACCGGCACCAAAATCAGCTATAGCCTTAACCATATCACGAAATGATTGTGTTTGAATAACATTAAAGGGAATGTTATTCTTGAAAAAGTGATTTGCTAAGATGAAGTCCACATAATCTCTATCTTTCTTGTTAGTCATTGCAGGAATAGTTGTTTGATGCATATCTGATGATGCCCCACCAATAGTAGAAACAAGTTGACTACCCGCATCACTTTTTGTAGATGACCTTTTTCTACTAGATCCACTACAACCCCCAATGGACACAATAGCTGCGGCTTGAATATCCTCTGGCACTTTTGGACAAGCACTAATGTCACGTCTTGGTTGCCTAGATAAATGTGACTTCAGCCTAGACACCCCACCAAGAAACTCTATCTCACAAAAATTGCAGACAAAACGACCATGTAAGTCATTAGCATACTGCCAAAATGAATCTCTCTTCCTCACCATCTTGTGTGCCTATAAGTAAATAGATATTAGTTAATAAAAAAATATAAAAATCCATAAATTTACATGAATAAAAATAGTATTCATGCTCCAACTATAAAAATTAAGTAATTTAAGGAACATAATGTTGGTCCAAGCAGAGAAGGTCAAAACTAATTCATCTTGGCAAACCCCTTAACTTAGATCCAACTAAGACAGTACGTGGTTAAAGAATGTAGAAATGGTTCAATAAACTGGTGCAATGGCCGTACATTTTCATTCATTTTACTTCCCTTCATTGTACTCAATAATGCAGTACAAACAAAAGAATAACAGAGAAATTCTCAAATAAAAACATAAAAATTCTTGATATAAGACGTGTCTAAAAATGTAGAGGCGGATTTCTTGTTAAATGGAAGGGTAACCCCAATACATACACACATGGATTATAGCTTAAGAACTAAAGCTATACAAGGGCAGAGGCAATATGTTGTATTATGAGTTTGTGTCAAGCATGTAACAAAGTAGGTAACACAAAGATGGGACATCAGTACATAATGTGAAGACATATCCTCCAGTACTTGGCTCCAATTTTTTTTTGCGAAGAAATAATGGTTAAATCCAACTGAGAACTTGAGAGTATCTAAAACAAGGCAATTATAAACACATAACCTAATGGAAATTAAGTTCAAGTTAGAGTATTGAATTGATGTGATGTCAAGGAGCCTTAGATAATTAAAGGCACAGGGTGCTAAGACAATGTTGAAAGTTGTAACATCTTTTCCTCTTTTCTTTTGTTCATCTTTGCTTTCAAATGGCATTCCATCAAGAAAGGATGCTCCCCACGTGTATAACAGTTTGAAACAAATTCAAATCCATGGTCCATGGATTAAGTTCTATATTTATTATGTTTTCTGGGTCATGGGACATTGTAATCCTTCACTACCGAGATACTGATCTGCTCATCCAAAGGATAATTTTCCATAGAAGTACACGGCCTCCTAAAACCCCAGATGATAGGAACTGAATTTAGAATGTGGGACCACTGAGAACTCTGATCCACCAGATCAAATTAAACAATTCTCTTGAGAATTCTTATGTTTGGTCACCCAGTGAAGAGCTCCATTTAAGGTTTGCCAATCAAACGACTTAAACAAGTAAGCTGAGGCTGTTGAGCTTTGAAGAATGTGTTTCTATCTATCTGTGTCATAGACAATTTGCACAACACCTAATATATAATATACAATTATACCAAAACAAAGAAAAATGAAGAAACAAAGAAAATTGAAAGAACTAAAGAAAAAGGAAAGATAAAGAAACAAAATCTAGCTAACTCAATGTTTGCTACATCTCGTCAAGACAATGCATGAAAAAAAGCCATGGGAAACAAAATCAATAGCCTGCTAACTCAATGTTTCAAATCAAACCACCCTTCACACAAATCAAAACCCACAAGGAAGCAATCGTGTGCTCCATCCATCAAACCCTATACAAATAACTCCATAAGAAAGCAAACAGGGACTCCACGCCTCTACCATTGAAACGGTTCAAATCTTTAATACCATTACAAACATAAAACAAATGGATAAAAACTGAAATCAATATGAAGAATAGAATCTCTGTGGGCTAAACCCTAAATATAGAGAGAGATCACTTGATGAAGAACGTATTTTTGTTAGAGAAAAACACCACTTCAAGTCTGGAAATCTGACCTGTAAATCAAATTAAACACAAAGTGAAGTTCGGATTCTGGAAATTTGGTCGACTTTCGCTCTCTAAAACAGCGCTCTCTCTCCGTTGGGTGTTATGCAAAGAGGTGGGGATTTTGGGAGAGATGAAAGAAGGATTGAGGGACAGGGAGCCTTGAAATGATGGTGAGATTGTGAATCTTGAGACTGTGAGAGAGAAGAAGGAAGTTGAAACGATGGGAGTATAGAGCAGCCCGAAATTGTGTACGTGATGTGATAATGTGAAAACGTAATATGATTTTAGCATTTTTTTGGGCCGACTTTTTGATAAAAATGTTAAAACGCGTTTTATTCTTTTGAGGTTGAAATTTCCCAAAATTTTCCGAATTATTGAAACATTCGGTCGAATAAAACATTTTTTGAAAAAAATGATAAATTCGCGAATTAAACGTGAATTAATTGCATGATTGCTAACAAGGATCCGTTCCTATCTAGTTCTAGAATTTAGAACTAAAACCTCCACCACCAAGAACAAAAAGAACTCTAGAGAGTTTAGAGAGCAAAAGAGAGCTCAAGAGAATTGGTGAATTGATATGAGGGCGGGAGGTCCTATTTATAATAGTTCATGGGGAAAAACCTCCAAATATAAGCTTTATTGGTTTTAACAAGTATATTTAAAACTTTCTATTTTGTTTTAAAAATATTTTTTAAAGAGACTTTATTTTAATTAATTTTCGTAACATTAAAAGGTGTGGTTTTTATAACCCATTAAATGGCTTATTTTAATATGGGTATGGGCTAAAAATTGGCCTAAGGCCTATGGGTATCAAGTAGGCTTTAAATAAAATTATTTTTGGGCCTAAAAGATCTTTAAATTGGCCCGAAAGGCCTACACCAATAAATAAACTCAATCAACATGCAAACAAGCAATAATAACAAAACTTACCAACGATTACTCATTAAATTCATAAAAGACAATAAAAATTATTTAAAATATTTTTAATTTAAAGTTATTTTAAAATTATATTTTTTTGTAAAATATCAAAATATGATAAGAATCTCAAATGCCCCAATGGTGACAACGTGTTGATTAAAAATGTATAGCTGACATTCGTTATTTAAAAATATTATTATTTTTAAAATAATCTTTTATTTAAAATTATAATCTTAGTTAATTAAGTTGGTTATTTAATACAATGTCCCTATATTACTACAGTACAGGTACACATGTATGAAAATCGATTCTAGTGTCATTATAATGAAATTTCCTACGTGTCATGATATAAAATTTCTGACTAAGTTCTCATTATTTCTACGTGACATGATAGAATGTTCTAAATAAAGTTAAAAAAAAATCAGGATGCCAATTTTTATCATTTTATAGTTAATTTACACTAATATCCCTGAATAAAATTTTAGGGTATTACACTTGATGTGTGAGATTGCTAATGAAGCATGGGACATCTTAGAGGTTACCCATGAAGGAACCACTGCAGTTAAAAGTTCCAAAAATTTTACTACAAAATTTGAAGATATCAGATTGCTTAATGATGAACTGTTTGCTGATTTTTATGCTAAATTATCAGATATTGTAAATTCATGTTTTAATTTGCGAGGAAAAATCTTGAATCAAAAGTGGTAAGGAAGATTCTTAGATATCTACCTAAAAGATTTCAATCCAAGGTTACAACAACCATTGAAGGAAGGAAAAAATATTGACACTCAAGATAAATGAGTTAGTTGGGTAAAAGAGAAGTTACCTATGTTAATACAAAACTTACAACAAAACAAATCAATCATTTTTTTATGACAAACGTACTTGTCAAAACCCTCTTTCTTGAGTAAACCTTTGATAACTACGTGTTTTTAAAAACTTGTTACAACTTTGATTGTGCACATTCTTAAGAAGATAATACAATAATGTATCTCTTAAATATGATATGATGTAGATGCAACAATGCTCTCCCTAGACAACAAAGTGTATGTATAACAAAGTGAAAGTGAGTGTAACAAGGGATGTCAAGTTGTAGTTAGTTTTAAAATCATGGGTTTCCCATGGTCGAACCACAAGGATTGGGAGTGAATGACTAGTGCAAGTGTTACTACAAGTGGAAAGAGAAAAAAATGGAAAGAAGAATAGTGTGTGATGTGTAGTGAATGGATGCTATGAAATGAGAGAAAAAGTGTGCAAATGGTTGAATGTACCACCAATGGTGGGCAAATTTTTGAAGAGAAAAACTATAAGAGAAGAAGAGTGCTAGGGCATTAAGATTTGGCCTAGACCCTTCCCCTTTGCTCCTTAATGAGTGTAGTCCAAGAAGAGAAGAAACAACTAAAGAGTTGCTCTTCCACCAATGATAAAGAAATGAATCACAAAGATGAAGTAAAAAAAATGATATTCCCATTAAGGCATTTTTAGATAATAAAATCAAAACTAGAACATTCTAGTGTGTGAGTGCAAATATGTGAGTTCCTAAGTATCTATAATGCAAGACATAATAGATCAAAAGAAATCACAAAAAGACTCACAAGAACAAGTAAAAGAAATACCTCAAATCTTCATTAATGTTTTGATGTCCAACTATGAAGTATACATGACATACAACATTAAGGGATACAAAACAACTTCATTAAAGTATTGGGAAAATCTCTACAATGAAACTCTCATAAACATGGATCTACACTCAATAAGTCACAAAAGGGAGAGGAAAAATGCCTCCTCTCTAGCCCTAGCTAAGGGTCTAGCCAACCATGGTGTAGATGGCCATGAAAACTAAGTAAAAAAAAAGAAAATAAGAAAGAGGAGAGAAGGGGCTTGCTTGAGATTCTTGGGCTCTCTAAAATAGACTCACTAGAGAAAGGAAGAAGGCCCTCTCATAAGCTCAGCTTATATAGAAGATGGAAGGTGATGAGGTGGAAGGTGATGTGGAGGAGTGATAGGTGAAGATGAGGTGGAAAGTGGTCAAAGGAGAGCTCATTCTTGTTACCAAAATGGTGTAAGTGATTCAAATATAATCAAAAGAGTGCCCAAGGTCAAGCTCAAAATGAGGGGGTACACATGGGAGAAGGAGATGTGTAAGAAGTGTAAGAGGGTAGGTGGAAAACAAGCTAGAAAGAGGCATGTTATGGGCTTGAGAGAAGACAAGGCCTATTCTTTACCACATTGAGCATTCTCCTTCTTGACTTGTCCCTTTCACCCATGTGAAGGCTCCATGTGGCTTTGATGGCTTGAGAATCTTCTAGAAGGCTCCAATGGCTTGGAATGGCTCCATAAAGGTGTGATGGCTTCAATGGCTCTCATGGCTTGAACAAGTGACTTCATGGCTTAAAAATTTATGATAAGCCTCTTAAGAGACTCCAATGGCGTGCACAAAAGTCTCTCATGCGACGAATGCCCTATATGTATCAAATATGCACGTAATGAGGGTCTAAATTGGATAAATTGTGCATGAGACACCTAGGATGCATTTTACATTAAAATGTAAAGTTATAAGCTCATGAAACTCGATAATGCCCAAAAGTTAAAACGGATAATAAGCACAAAATGAGCATTATCAACACCCCCCAACTTGAATATTTGTCAGTCCCTTGGCAATCAAAATAAGATCAATTTTTTTTTTTAAAGGATGAGAAGTGCTTAAAAATGATTGGAATGGCTAAGAAATCTGGACAAAATGTTTTTGAAATACCCACACCCCCCAACTTAAACAAGTCATTGTCCCCAATGAATAGAAAAACTGGTTTTCAAAATAATGCATGGTGATGATAAACATGAAATGAACATGCATTAACAAAATAAAGATTTAGGGAGAGGATATACCATAGATTTCTTCAATATCAGCTCAAGTCTACATTCCAAGCTTTCAAAAAGAAGACAAACTAATCCTGGTAAATAGGATCCTCCAAGACCATGGAGATGGTCTCAGGATCAAAATGCTCAAGGTATGGTTTCAACCTTTGTCCATTCACAGTGAATGTGGTGCCAGTTTTTGGATTCTCGACCTCGACCGAGCCATAAGGAAAGACGCTCCGGGCTATGTAAGGTCCAGTCCACCTAGATTTGAGTTTTCTTGGGAAGAGATGAAGCCTGGAGTCATAAAGAAGCACCTTATCAGAAGGTTGGAAAGACTTCCTGAGAATATTTTTATCATGAAAAACTTTTGTTTTGTCTTTGTAAATCTTTGCATTCTCATAGTCTTCTGTCCGAATCTCTGCTAGCTCATTCAACTGGAGCTTCCTTTGGACTCCAGCTTTGTCCAGATCAAAGTTAACCTTTTTGATTGCCCAATAGGCTTTGTGCTCAAGCTCAACTGGCAAGTGACATGCCTTCCCAAAAACTAAACGGTAAGGGGACATTCCCAAGGGAGTTTTAAAAGCTGTACGATAAGCCCAGAGTGCATCAGTTACTCTCAAGGACCAATCTTTGCGGTCTGGGTTTACAGTTTTTTGTAAAATATTTTTGATCTCCCGATTGAAAATTTCCACTTGTCCGCTTTGTAATACCCTGAACTTTCGTTCTACGGTATTATGGTAAATTCACCTAATAATGAAAACCTGAAACTTTTTCAAACTCTTATTATTGTTTTTATTGTTTAATATCATGTATAAGTATGTGTATTTAATTTGATTTCATTCTGACAACTTTGAAAAACTTGCTATTTTTGAAATTTGTTATTTAGGGCAAAATTCTGCTAAGAATAATGAACCATAACTTGCAGAGGACTTTTTCTTTCCCCAGCTAACATTCCAGAACTTTTATAAAAAAATTATTTTATAGGCCCGAGACGCCAAAAATATTCCTATTTTATCTTTACCAACTTACCTGTGAAATTTGGAACCTTTCCTGATACATGAAAACCCTAGCGGGAGATTTTGAGAGATTTCGACAAAAATAGTATTTTCGTAATTTTTAAACTTTCCTACTATTCTTATTTTTTTTTTAATATTTAATTATATTTTATTTATTTAATAGGCGTGTGGGATCCGCGAATCACTTTCGGTTCATTCCGATGTCATTTGACACTTTTCTAGGGTTTCGAACGTTTTTATGATTTGTGTGTGTGACATGTGTCAATACCTTATTGTATGGACTTTTAAATTATATAATATAGTTTGATTGAATTAATTTATAATTATTTGTGTTATGATTGTTGGGTGGGCCGTATGGCCAATCTAGAATTCTTTTGGGCTTAATAATATTTTTAAATGAAGCCTATTGATGTATATGGGCCTTGGGCCAATTTCTAACCCATTTATAGTGTAAAATATAAGTTTTTGAGGGTTGAAAAAGTCATCCCTTTGATAGTTTCGAATTTTCACTAAAATAGAAACCCTAATCCTTCCCTAAACCTATTTATTAAAAACCCTAAAGCTTTAGAAGTTTTCAAAACCAAACTCCATTAAAGAATAGAGCAAGCTCCATTAAACCTTCATCCGGGCACCGATCGCACTCGAACAAGAAGGGAGAATTGACGGGGACTCCGATTTGAAGAACATACTCCGAGGAAAGGACGATCCGACGACTTTCAAATTTGAAGAAACTTTTGATTTTCATTAAAATTCAAGAAACCTTAAGGTAAGTGCGCTTGATCCATCCTATACTTGTTTTTCTTTAAGATTTTGTTTCTCTTTCATTAGATAATGGTTGATACTCATTATAAATTAATTTCAACAATATTTATTTTATTCTTATTGGGTTGATCCTTATTTTGGGCCACCATGATGGGTTGGGCCATCGTCTATTTCGTACCTATAACGGATGATTATATTCTTTATCATTTTTGTTGTATTTTTATAATTAAAATATTTTTATAATTATTTTTTCTAAATAACTCTGTGAATCTAGTTTTTAAAACCGTTTAGTTTATATTTTTCTGATTTTTATTGATTAAGTTATGATTTTTCTAAGTTGTATGACTTTACCAAAAAAACCAGAATTTCAGATTTTACACGGTCCGATTCACTTGGGATTTCGATCTATATTTTTAATTTAAATATTTTTCTAATTATTTTTTATGGATACCTCTATCAATGTAGTTTCTAGAACCTTTGAGTTTATATTTTTCTGATTTGTATTGATTAAGTTATGATTTTTCAAACATGCTGGACTTTTCTGTAAAACCCAGAATTCCAGATTTTACACGGTCCACTTTACCTGAGATTTCGATTCATATTTTTAATCTAATTATTTTTTTAATTATTTTTCACAGATACCTCTATCAATCTAGTTTCTATAACCTTTGAGTTTATATTTTTCTGATTTGTATTGATTAAGTTATGATTTTTTAAACGTGCTGGACTTTTCTATAAAACCCAGAATTCTAGATTTTACATGGTCCACTTCACTTGAGATTTTGATCTATATTTTTAAGTTAAATATTTTTCTAATTATTTTTCATAGATACCTCTATCAATCTAGTTTCTAGAACCTTTGAGTTTATATTTTTCTGATTTATATTGATTAAGTTATAATTTTTCAAATGTGCGGGACTTTTCTATATCCCGAATTCTGTCCAGCCCAATTAATTAAGAGTTTTGACCTATATTTTGAATCTGAATATTTTTCTATTTATTTTTTTTAAAAACCTCTATGAATTTAGTTTTTAAATCCATTGAGTTTATATTTTTTTAATTCATATTTATTTAGTTATGATTTTTATAATACAGTACATTTTTTATAAAAAAATCTATTAATTGTTCGTGGTTCGGTCATGATTATTAACTATTAAGGTTTTAACCTTGTTGTTTGACTAAACCCTAGATGGTTTGACCTATACCTGTATGCATGGGGATCCCACCCATGTGTCTTGGATCTCTCATAGGGTTCGGCCAAGTGTCTTGGATCCCTCTTTAGGGTTCGACATTGTGTCATGTATCCCTCATAGAGTTCAGCCATAGCGTGTTGGATTCTCTTGCGATTTTCACTTATATTATTCATCGATGTTGATTGTGATATTTGGTCATGTCTTATTGACTATTATACTTAGATGGTTCGACCTATACTTGTATGCATGGGGATCCCACCCAAGTGTCTCGGATCCCTCATAGGGTTCGGCCAAGTGTCTTGGATCCCTCTTTAGGGTTCGACCTTGTGTCATGGATCCCTCATAGGGTTCGGCCATGGTGTGTTGGATTGTCTTGTGATTTTTACTTATATTATTCATCCGTGTTGATCGTGACCTTCGGTGATTGTTACATGTTATTCATGGTTAACCCTAATTCGTTCCCATATTATTACTCTTAATGATCATTGGTTCATTTTATATTTTTATTTAAATGTTAAATACATGTGTGCTTATGTCATGTAACCCTAGTACATCTTGTTGTCATACTATGATCATCACGTCATTTCATATAAGGGGTGCATAAGGGAACGGGGTTGAAGTATATTATATACGTTTATATTGGTTTTATCAATTAATCAGGGTTCGGTACCCTAGGGTGAAAGGCCCCAGACGTTATTATATCCTGCAGATGGGTCGATAAGACCGCTCCCAGTGCGGGAAGGAGATGGAGACCCTATGTGGGTATGGGTACTAGTTGCATTGCCATCCCTTACTCATCTGCATTCATCCTCATATTCATGTCATCCTTATTATACGATTGAGATGCATACCTTGATTAAAAAACTTGTATAGTATGATATCATACAATGCACACTGTTGTATTACTGGGCCTCGGCTCACGGTGCTACACTGATACCATTTTCAGATTTTGAGGAGCCGGGTACGTGAGATAATTTTGAGACGAAAGACTTCGGTGCATTCGAGGAGATCGGCGAGGATTTGGGAGTCGATCCCACACTTTAGAAAGTTGTATTTGATTATTTTATAACATTATTTATTTATTCTCACGGGCATGTAGTCCTTTGATTGAGAGCATGTTCTCACTTCCATCTCTACACATTTAGTTGATTGATTGAATTATTTGACTTATTTGTTTTCTACATCTAGACTCTTGTTTTTACTTAGTCGGTTTTCGAATGAACCTTAGTAGTCTAATTGACCTAATTGGACCACTAGGGGACATTCATGGATCACCTCTGGGTTCGGGTACGGGTCGATCCACGGATTTTCGGGTCGTATCTGGGTATCCGGATTCGGGGCGTGACACGCTCGTTTGAGGGTGATAGGGGGTAGCAACTTTGTGAGTAATACCATATTTGGCCATTAGGCTCTCAAAAGGCTTGTTGCAGAAGTGCTTCCCCCCATCTCTAATGATGGCCCTAGGGGTTCCAAATCTAGATAAGATGTTCTCTTTTAAGAACTTTAGGACAACTCTATGGCCTCTATCCACTTGGATACATAGTCCACAGCCACCAAAATGTATAGGTTGCCAAAGGAACAAGGAAAAGGGCCCATGAAGTCAATGCCCCACACATCGAATATTTCAATGATGAGAATGGGATTTAAGGGCATCATGTTTCTACGACTAATGGTCCCTAACCTTTGGCATCGGTCGCAAGACTGGCAGAAAATGTGAGCATCTTTAAAAAGAGAGGGCCAATAAAACCCACATTGTAATATCTTGAAAGCTGTTTTCTTTCCAAAAAAATGGCCTCCACAAGCACTAGAATGGCATAAGGTCAAAATCGAGTGATGCTCATTTTCTGGGACACATCTCCGGATGATTTGGTCTTGACAATATTTAAACAAGTATGGATCGTCCCAAAAGAATTGTCACCTCAGAATAAAACTTTCTTTTATCTTGGGTGGTCCAATGTGAGGGAACATGTCCTGTAACTAGGTAATTGGCAATGTCCGCATACCATGGTGCTTGGGAAATTTCAAACAATTGCTCATCTGGGAGTGTCTCGGCCACAGGAAGTGTCTCAAATGAGGACTCAAGGACTAGTCTAAACAAGTGGTCTGCTACAACATTTTCAGAGCCTTTCTTGTCTCTGATTTTTAAATTGAACTCTTGTAAGAGAAGGATCCATCTAATAAGTCTGGGCTTCGCATCCTTCTTAGACAATAGGTATTTGAGAGCCGCATTGTCAGTGTAAACTATCACCTTGGATCCAACCAAGTATGACCTAAACTTGTCAATGGCAAATACTACAGCTAGCAACTCTTTCTCCGTAGTGGAGTAATTAAATTGGGCATCATTCAATGTCTTGCTAGAATAGTAGATTACACAGGATAACTTATCCCTTCTTTGCCCTAAGACCGCTCCTATGGCATAGTCACTGGCATCACACATTACCTCAAAAGGTAATGACCAATCTGGAGGTTGAATGATGGGTACCGTGGTCAACAAGGTCTTGAGCTTCTCAAAAGCTTGTGTGCGATCTTTATCAAATTTGAAGTCTACATCCTTAGCAAGGAGATTGCACAAGGGCCAAGAGATTTTACTAAAGTCCTTTATAAATCTTCTATAAAATCCAGCATGCCCCAAGAAAGACCGAATTTCCCTAACACTTTTAGGGATAGGCAGGTGAGAAATAAGATCAATCTTAGCTTTGTCTACCTCAAGTCCTTTAGAAGAGACAATGTGGCCTAAGACAATTCCTTTTGAGACCATAAAGTGACATTTTTTCCAATTGAGCACCAAGTTCTTCTCTTGACATCGAATCAACACTAACTTTAAGTGCTACAAGCATTCCTCAAAAGTATCTCCAAAAATGGAGAAGTCGTCCATGAAAACCTCTAGAAATCGCTCTACCATGTCGGAGAAGATACTCAACATGCATCTTTGGAATGTAGCAGGTGCATTGCACAGGCCAAAAGGCATACGCCTATAGGCAAATGTTCCAAAGGGGCACGTGAAGGTAGTCTTCTCCTGATCCTCAGGAGCAATCTCAATCTGGTTATAACCAGAATATCCATCCAAGAAGCAATAAAAAGAGTGTCCAGCTAATCTCTCAAGAATTTGATCAATGAAGGGTAATGGGAAGTGGTCCTTCCTAGTTACCGAATTTAGCTTTCGGTAGTCTATGCAAACTCTCAAACCGGTTGTTTGCCGAGTTGGGACAAGCTCATTGTTGTCATTTTTTACTACCGTTATTCCAGATTTCTTTGGAACAACTTGGGTTGGACTTACCCATTGGCTGTCAGAGATGGGGTAGATGATACCTACATCTAAAAGTTTGAGGACCTCAGCCCTAACTACATCCTTCATGTTTGGGTTCAACCTCCTTTGAGCATCACGAGTGGGCTTGGTATTTTCCTCCATATGTATCCTATGGGTGCAAATGGTGGGGCTAATGCCTTTGAAGTCTGCTATGGTCCAACCTAAAGCTGTCCTATGTACCCTAAGAACTTCTAAAAGTCTAGCTTCTTGTGTTTGAGTAAGTTCAGAGGAGATGATGATAGGGAATGTTTCCCCCTGACCTAAGTAGGCATACTTAAGCTCTTCAGGCAAGGGCTTAAGTTCAAGTTTGGGGAATTCTATGGACGACGGGATATGTTTGATCTCATTAATGGGCAGAGGTTCAAACTTGGACCTCCACCTTCCCGTGTCCAAAGGAGGTGTGGAATTCAAAAGAGAATTCACTTCTCTAGTGAACTCATCATCATCATCAAGCTCTCTAAAGAGGGCCAAACAAGTTCCTAATGGGTCCTTAGAAGTAATTTCTGAGAAAGTAGCTTGGACAATTGAGTCAATCATGTTGACTTCTTGGATGTCTTCATTCTCTGTGGGATACTTGCAAGCATTAAAGATGTTTAATTCAACTGTCATGTTCCCAAAAGACAATTTCATAACACCATTCCTACAGTTGATCAGAGCATTAGATGTAACAAGGAATGGTCTATCCAAAATGACCGATATTTGGGAACTAACATTCAGTACCGGTTGGGTATCCAAAACAATGAAGTCTACTGGAAAGTAAAATTTATCCACTTGGATAAGCACATCCTCTATAATGCCTCGTGGAATCTTAACAGATCGGTCCGCGAGCTGAAGGGTAACACGAGTTGGCTTTAACTCCCCAAGCCTTAATTGCTCATAAACTGAGTAAGGTAGCAAGTTCACACTAGCGCCTAAATCAAGCAATGCTCGCTCAATCCGGTGGTCACCTATCACACATGATATGGTAGGGCACCCGGGATCTTTATATTTAGGAGGGCTATTGTGTTGCAAAATGGAGCTCACTTGCTCACTTAGGAAGGCCTTCTTTTGCACATTCAACTTTCTTTTCACAGTGCATAAGTCCTTCAAAAACTCGGCATAAGAGGGGACTTGCTTAATAGCATCAAGCAAAGGAATATTGATAGTCACTTTCTTGAAGATCTCTAAGATGTCGTTATTTTGAAGCAGCCTTTTCTCTTGTTGAAGCCTAAGAGGAAATGGGGCGGCCACTGGGCAAGGCTTATGATTGGCTTTAGTGGGTGGTTCATCCTTACTATCGACTTCATTACTCTTGGTTTTCCCTTGAGCAACCTCACTTATAGGGGTGGTCTTGGAATTTTTATCTATAACTTTCCCACTCCTAAGGGTAGTAATGAATTTGGCTTGTTCAAGGTTAGGATTTAGATCATTGGCTTCACTAGAAGATCCTACCTCAAATTGACCTTTAGGATTTGGAAGTGGTTGAGCTGGGAAGGTTCCTTTCTCTCTAACACTAAGGCTAGAGGCTAGTTGGCTAACGGTGGCTTCCAATTTTTGTATAGCTTGCATAGTGGATTGGTTGATGGTCGTTTGGGCTTGCATGAAGGATTGTAGAGTTTCCTCTAAGGACTTCATGGGTGATTGATATGTTTGATTAGATGAAGGTCCTAGGGAGTTTCTATTGCTTTGCCCACTATTTTGCCCATTGCCTTGCCCACTAGCTTGTCCTTGCCTCCAACCAAAGTTGGGATGATTCCTCCAATTAGAGTTGTAAGTATTGGAATATGGAGAATTATCATAAGGCTTCTTGTAAGCATCCATGTCATTGGCTTGTTCATGGAATACCCCTTGCAAGGCCGGGATTGTTGGACAATCCCTAGTCTCATGAGAGTTACTCTCACAAATAGCGCATATGTTATCAACCTTCTTGCCTTTTCCTTTTAAAGCCTCAACTTCCCTAGTGAGGCTAGCAATTTTAGCACTCAATTCTATGTCCTCACGGACATGATAAATTCCTCCTTTGGAGGGATTAAGTCTCTCACTAGGCTTGTCCACTTTATCATGTTTTTTCCAAGATTGGACATTTTCCGCTAAATTTTCAAGGAATTCCTATGCCTCATCGGGTTCTTTCATGATGAATTCTCCATTACTCATTGTTTCTACAAGTTGCCTCATAGAAGAGGTAAGTCCATCAAGAAAGAATCCAATAAGGTTTGGCTTATCATAACCATGATGAGGGCATTTTCGGAGTAGGTCATTGTACCTCTCCCAACATGAAAAGAATGCCGCATTCTCTTTTTGAGAGTATGTCATGATGGCTCTCTTGAGGGTTTGAGTCTTTTGAGTAGGGAAAAATTTCTTCAAGAATTCTTTAGACATATCCCCCCATGTCCCAATTGATCGAGGTCTAAGGGAGTGGAGCCATGACTTGGCTTTCTCCTTTAGAGAAAATGGGAAGAGTTTGCGCCTTATTGTATTTTCGGTCACATCTTGATGGTGCAATGTTGCACAAATCTCCTCAAACTCTTGGAGGTGAAGATAGGGGTCCGACTCTAGGCCATGAAATGTGGGGAGTAAATGGAGCACTCCCAGTTTGATTTCAAAATTTTGCCTTTGGTTGTATGGAAGGACTATGCAAGAAGGTGCACTAAACCTAGCCGATAATGCCCAAAAGTTAAAATGGATAATAAGCACAAAATGAGCATTATCACCCGTGACTATCAATGAGTTCTCGGCATGTACCCCGAGTGCTTTTGCCACATACCCATGTGCTTAAAAATGAAATCTTAAAAAATACCAACATGGGTACGTGGCAAAAAGCACTCGGTGTACATCTCAAGAACTCATTTGTAGTTATGGGCTTTGATGACCGCCCATTGTCATCAAAGGTTTACTTAAGAAAGAAGATTTTGACAAATATGATTGTCATAAAAAGTTGATTGATTTGCTTTGTTGTACTTTTACATTAAATTTTATTCATCATCTATTTTGAATACTATTATTATCTATTTATCTACTCTTGTCATCTGTTTGTCTACTCTTATCATATGTTTATCCACTGTTGTCATCTGTTTCTCCACTCTTGTCTCTCGTCACTCTCCTTATACTTAACAATCTATTCAATTTTTCAGTGCTTTGAGAGGCACACGACCGATTATTGTTGATCTGAGCTAAGTCAAGCTTGAGAGATTTATTTTTCTCTTGACATTCATGGAACTATTTCTCTAGAAATTTTTACCTTGTCAAGGAGATTAGATTTTTCACAATCTGATTGCTCAGTTAGAGCTTTAAATTTTTCATACTCAAGTTTTAAATTTGTGTTCTCATCAGCAATAGGTTTAAATTGCATGCATTCTTAGTGTCACGCCCCGAATCCGGATACCCAGATACGACCCGAAAATTCGTGGATCGACCCGTACCCAAACCCAGAGGTGATTCATGAATGTCCCCTAGTGGTCCAATTAGGTCAATTAGACTACTAAGGTTCATTCGAAAACCCACTAAGTAAAAAAAAGAGTCTAGATGTAATAAACAAATAATTCAAATAATTTATAATTCAAATAATTCAATCAATCAACTAAATGTGGAAAGATGGAAGTGAGAACATGCTCTCAAACAAAGGCTTACATGCCCGTGAAAATAAATAAATAATGTTATAAAATAATCAAATACAACTTTCTAAAGTATGGGATCGACTCCCAAATCCTCGCCGATCTCTTCGAATGCACCGGAGTCTTTCGTCTCAAAATCATCTCACGTACTCGACTCCTCAAAATCTGAAAATGGTATCGGTGTAGCACCGTGAGCCGAGGCCCAGTAATACAACAGTGTGCATGGTATGATATCATACTATACAAGTTTTTTAATCAAGATATGCATCTCAATCTTATAATAAGGATGGCATGAATATGATGATGAATGCAGATGAGTAAGGGATGCCAATGCAACTAGTACCCATAACCACATAGGGTCTCCATCTCCTTCCCGCACTGGGAGCGGTCTCATTGACCCATCTGCAGGATATAATAACGTCTGGGGCCTTTCACCCTAGGGTACCGAACCCTGATTAATTGATAAAACCAATATAAACGTATATAATATACTTCAACCCCGTTCCCTTATGCACCCCTTATATGAAATGACGTGATGATCATGGTATGACAACAAGATGTATTAGGGTTACATGACATAAGCACACATGTATTTAACATTTAAATAAAAATATAAAATGAACCAATGATCATTAAGAGTAATAATATGGGAACGAATTAGGGTTAACCATGAATAACATGTAACAATCACCGAAGGTCACGATCAACACGGATGAATAATATAAGCGAAAATCACAAGACAATCCAACACACCATGGCCGAACCCTATTAGGGATCCATGACACAAGGTCGAACCCTAAAGAGGGATCCAAGACACTTGGCCGAACCCTATGAGGGATCCAAGACACATGGGTGGGATCCCCATGCATACAAGTATAGGTCGAACCATCTAGGTATAATAGTCAATAAGACATGACCAAATATCACAATCAACATCGATGAATAATATAAGTGAAAATCGCAAGAGAATCCAACACGCCATGGCCGAACTCTATGAGGGATCCATGACACAAGGTCGAACCCTAAAGAGGGATCCAAGACACTTGGCCGAACCCTATGAGAGATCCAAGACACATGGGTGGGATCCCCATGCATACAGGTATAGGTCAAACCATCTAGGGTTTAGTCAAACAACAAGGTTAAAACCTTAATAGTTAATAATCATGACCGAACCACGAACAATTAATAGATTTTTTATAAAAAATATACTGTATTATAAAAATCATAACTAAATAAATATGAATTAGAAAAATATAAACTCAATGGATTTAAAAATTAGATTCATAAAGGTTTTTAGAAAAAAATAAATAGAAAAATATTCGGATTCAAAATATAGGTCAAAAATCTTAATTAATTGGGCCGGACAGAATCTGGGATAAAAAAAAGTCCTACACATTTAAAAACTCATAACTTAATCAATACATATCAGAAAAATACAAACTCAAGGGTTATAGAAACTAAATTGATAGAGGTATCTATGAAAAATAATTAAAAAAATATTTAGGTTAAAAATATAGATTGAAATCTCAAGTGAAGTGGACCATGTAAAATCTGAAATTCTGGGTTTTATAGAAAAATCCAACACGTTTGAAAAATCATAACTTAATCAATACAGATCAGAAAAATATAAACTCAAAGGTTATAAAAACTAGATTGATAGAGGTATCTGTGAAAAATAATTATAAAAATATTTAGATTAAAAATATGGATCGAAATCTCAGGTAAAGTGGATCGTGTAAAATCTAAAATTTTGGATTTTACAGAAAAGTCCAGCACGTTTGAAAAATCATAACTTAATCAATACAAATCAGAAAAATATAAACTCAAAGGTTCTAGAAACTAGATTTATAGAGGTATCTGTGAAAAATAATTAAAAAATATTTAGGTTAAACATATGGATCGAAATCTCAGGTAAAGTAGACCGTGTAAAATTTGGAATTCTGGGTTTTACAGAAAAGTCCAGCACGTTTGAAAAATCATAACTTAATCAATATAAATCAAAAAAATATAAACTCAAAGGTTCTAGAAACTATATTGATAGAGGTATCCATGAAAAATAATTAGAAAAATATTTAGGTTAAAAATATAGATCGAAATCCCAAGTGAATCGGACCGTGTAAAATCTAAAATTCTGGATTTTTTGGTAAAGTCATACAACTTAGAAAAATCATAACTTAATCAATAAAAATCAGAAAAATATAAACTAAACGGTTTTGAAAAATAGATTCACAGAGATATTTAGAAAAAATAATTATAAAAATATTTTAATTATGAAAATACAACGAAAATGATAAAGAACATAATCATCCGTTATAGGCACAAAATAGACCATGGCCAAACCCATCATGGTGGCCCAAAATAAATATCAACCCAATAAGAATAAAGTAAATATTGTTTAAATTAATTTATAATGAGTATCAACCATTATCTAATGAAAGAGAAACAAAATCTTGAAGAAAAACAAGTATAGGATGGATCAAGCGCACTTACCTCAAGGTTTCTTGAATTTTAATGAAAATCAAAAGTTTCTTCAAATTTGAAAGTCGTCGGATCGTCCTCTCCTCGGAGTATGTTCTTCAAATCGGAGTCCCCGTCAATTCTCCCTTCTTACTCGAGTGCGATCGGTGTCCGGATGAAGGTTTAATGGAGCTTGCTCTATTCTTTAATGGAGTTGGGTTGTGAAAGCTTCTAAAACTTTAGGGTTTTTAATAAATAGGTTTAGGGAAGGATTAGGGTTTCTATTTTTGTTGAAATTCGTAACTATCAAAGGGATGACTTTTCCAACCCTCAAAAACCTATATTTTACACTATTAATGGATTAGGAATGGGCCCAAGGCCCATATACATCAATAGGCTTCATTTAATAATATTATTAAGCCCTAAAGGCCTCTAAATTGGCCATACGGGCCCACCCAACAATCATAACACAAATAATTATAAATTAATTCAATCAAACTATATTATATAATTTAAAAGTCCATACAATAAGGTATTGACATATGTCACACACACAAATCACATAAAAGTAGTCTAAATACATAAAAAATCATAAAAAACGTTCAAAGCACCGGAAAAGTGTCAAGTGACATCGGAATGACTCGAAAGTGATTTGCGGGTCCCACGCTCCTATTAAATAAATAAAATATAATTAAATATTATTTTTGAAAATATAAGAATGGTAGGAAAGTTTAAAAATTACGAAAATATTATTTTTGTCAAAATCTCTCGAAATCTCCCGCTAGGGTTTTTATGTCTCAAGAAAGGTTTCAAATTTCACAAGTAAGTTGGTAAGGATAAAATAGGAATATTTTTGGTGTCTCGGGCCCACAAAATAATTTTTTTTTATAAAAGTTTTGGAATGTTAGCTGGGGAAAGAAAAAGTCCCCTGCAAATTATGGTTCATTATTTTTAGCAAGAATTTAGCCCTAAAGAGCAAGTTTCAAAAATAGTAGGTTTTTCAAAGTTGTCAGAATGAAACCAAACTAAATACACATACTCAAGCATGAAATTAAATAATAAAAATAATAATAATAGTCTGAAAAAGTTTTAGGTTTTCATTATTAGGTGAATTTACCGTAATACCCTAGAACGAAAGTTCAGGGTATTACAATCTTCCCCCCTTAAAGAAAATTTCGTCCCCGAAATTCGAACCCCCTCAAAGAAATTCTCAGCCTAGTCTGTCAAATCTGATTAGTCAACTAATCAATTCAGGCAAACCTAGTTAGCTTGGTTAACAAACTTTATAGCTACACACAGTTAGATTGGCCAACTTAATCAATATAGTAAACCTAGCCAAACTGGTCATCTACACCAATCTAGTCCAATCCAGTCAAGTTAGTCATCTACGTCTAGTCAACATAACTATGCTAGTCAAACTAGTCAATATAGTCAACCTTAGTCAAACTGGTAAACTTGATCAATCTAATCGACCTAATCAGCTGGTAAAACTAATAAATCTATCTTCCACTCAAACTGGTCATGCTAGTCAACTGGCCTACTAGTCAAAATAGTCAAACTGTCCAATTAAGATCATCTGAGGGTATAATTCTGTCAACATACCATTCTGCCACGATCTCCTTGATAAGGTATGACAGTGTTAGGTTTGCGACATAGTCAAGCATAATATAAAATCAAGTATTATAATAATATACATACAAACAATAGTACACAATCACTATTTATAAGTATTACAAACAATCAGAGTGCTATAGATTATAGTGTTTCTAATGTATATACTAAAAAGTAACGGTCTCCATAACAAGAATGGACATATTAACCAGATCCCCTAATGGTCTCAATTCCGTGGGTCCTTAGGGTACTCTACTGACTGTGCTCTAATATCATTCTATCATACACAACTCAATTATGCATAGACCCATTACACACAAATCCCTAGGTGTCTGAAGCCTAAGCTCTGATACCACTCTGTCACGCCCCGAATCCGGATACCCAGATACGACCCGAAAATCCGTGGATCGACCCGTACCCAAACCCAGAGGTGATTCATGAATGTCCCCTAGTGGTCCAATTAGGTCAATTAGACTACTAAGGTTCATTCGAAAACCCACTAAGTAAAAAAAGAGTCTAGATGTAATAAACAAATAATTCAAATAATTTATAATTCAAATAATTCAATCAATCAACTAAATGTGGAAAGATGGAAGTGAGAACATGCTCTCAAACAAAGGCTTACATGCCCGTGAAAATAAATAAATAATGTTATAAAATAATCAAATACAACTTTCTAAAGTATGGGATCGACTCCCAAATCCTCGCCGATCTCTTCGAATGCACCGGAGTCTTTCGTCTCAAAATCATCTCACGTACTCGACTCCTCAAAATCTGAAAATGGTATCGGTGTAGCACCGTGAGCCGAGGCCCAGTAATACAACAGTGTGCATGGTATGATATCATACTATACAAGTTTTTTAATCAAGATATGCATCTCAATCGTATAATAAGGATGGCATGAATATGATGATGAATGCAGATGAGTAAGGGATGCCAATGCAACTAGTACCCATAACCACATAGGGTCTCCATCTCCTTCCCGCACTGGGAGCGGTCTCATTGACCCATCTGCAGGATATAATAACGTCTGGGGCCTTTCACCCTAGGGTACCGAACCCTGATTAATTGATAAAACCAATATAAACGTATATAATATACTTCAACCCCGTTCCCTTATGCACCCCTTATATGAAATGACGTGATGATCATGGTATGACAACAAGATGTATTAGGGTTACATGACATAAGCACACATGTATTTAACATTTAAATAAAAATATAAAATGAACCAATGATCATTAAGAGTAATAATATGGGAACGAATTAGGGTTAACCATGAATAACATGTAACAATCACCGAAGGTCACGATCAACACGGATGAATAATATAAGCGAAAATCACAAGACAATCCAACACACCATGGCCGAACCCTATTAGGGATCCATGACACAAGGTCGAACCCTAAAGAGGGATCTAAGACACTTGGCCGAACCCTATGAGGGATCCAAGACACATGGGTGGGATCCCCATGCATACAAGTATAGGTCGAACCATCTAGGTATAATAGTCAATAAGACATGACCAAATATCACAATCAACATCGATGAATAATATAAGTGAAAATCGCAAGAGAATCCAACACGCCATGGCCGAACTCTATGAGGGATCCATGACACAAGGTCGAACCCTAAAGAGGGATCCAAGACACTTGGCCGAACCCTATGAGAGATCCAAGACACATGGGTGGGATCCCCATGCATACAGGTATAGGTCAAACCATCTAGGGTTTAGTCAAACAACAAGGTTAAAACCTTAATAGTTAATAATCATGACCGAACCACGAACAATTAATAGATTTTTTATAAAAAATGTACTGTATTATAAAAATCATAACTAAATAAATATGAATTAGAAAAATATAAACTCAATGGATTTAAAAATTAGATTCATAAAGGTTTTTAGAAAAAAATAAATAGAAAAATATTCGGATTCAAAATATAGGTCAAAAATCTTAATTAATTGGGCCGGACAGAATCTGGGATAAAAAAAAGTCCTACACATTTAAAAACTCATAACTTAATCAATACATATCAGAAAAATACAAACTCAAGGGTTATAGAAACTAAATTGATAGAGGTATCTATGAAAAATAATTAAAAAAATATTTAGGTTAAAAATATAGATTGAAATCTCAAGTGAAGTGGACCATGTAAAATCTAAAATTCTGGGTTTTACAGAAAAATCCAACACGTTTGAAAAATCATAACTTAATCAATACAGATCAGAAAAATATAAACTCAAAGGTTATAAAAACTAGATTGATAGAGGTATCTGTGAAAAATAATTATAAAAATATTTAGATTAAAAATATGGATCGAAATCTCAGGTAAAGTGGATCGTGTAAAATCTAAAATTTTGGATTTTACAGAAAAGTCCAGCACGTTTGAAAAATCATAACTTAATCAATACAAATCAGAAAAATATAAACTCAAAGGTTCTAGAAACTAGATTTATAGAGGTATCTGTGAAAAATAATTAAAAAATATTTAGGTTAAACATATGGATCGAAATCTCAGGTAAAGTGGACCGTGTAAAATCTGGAATTCTGGGTTTTACAGAAAAGTCCAGCACGTTTGAAAAATCATAACTTAATCAATATAAATCAAAAAAATATAAACTCAAAGGTTCTAGAAACTATATTGATAGAGGTATCCATGAAAAATAATTAGAAAAATATTTAGGTTAAAAATATAGATCGAAATCCCAAGTGAATCGGACCGTGTAAAATCTAAAATTCTGGATTTTTTGGTAAAGTCATACAACTTAGAAAAATCATAACTTAATCAATAAAAATCAGAAAAATATAAACTAAACGGTTTTGAAAAATAGATTCACAGAGATATTTAGAAAAAATAATTATAAAAATATTTTAATTATGAAAATACAACGAAAATGATAAAGAACATAATCATCCGTTATAGGCACAAAATAGACCATGGCCAAACCCATCATGGTGGCCCAAAATAAATATCAACCCAATAAGAATAAAGTAAATATTGTTTAAATTAATTTATAATGAGTATCAACCATTATCTAATGAAAGAGAAACAAAATCTTGAAGAAAAACAAGTATAGGATGGATCAAGCGCACTTACCTCAAGGTTTCTTGAATTTTAATGAAAATCAAAAGTTTCTTCAAATTTGAAAGTCGTCGGATCGTCCTCTCCTCGGAGTATGTTCTTCAAATCGGAGTCCCCGTCAATTCTCCTTTCTTGCTCGAGTGCGATCGGTGTCCGGATGAAGGTTTAATGGAGCTTGCTCTATTCTTTAATGGAGTTGGGTTGTGAAAGCTTCTAAAACTTTAGGGTTTTTAATAAATAGGTTTAGGGAAGGATTAGGGTTTCTATTTTTGTTGAAATTCGTAACTATCAAAGGGATGACTTTTCCAACCCTCAAAAACCTATATTTTACACTATTAATGGATTAGGAATGGGCCCAAGGCCCATATACATCAATAGGCTTCATTTAATAATATTATTAAGCCCTAAAGGCCTCTAAATTGGCCATACGGGCCCACCCAACAATCATAACACAAATAATTATAAATTAATTCAATCAAACTATATTATATAATTTAAAAGTCCATACAATAAGGTATTGACATATGTCACACACACAAATCACATAAAAGTAGTCTAAATACATAAAAAATCATAAAAAACGTTCAAAGCACCGGAAAAGTGTCAAGTGACATCGGAATGACTCGAAAGTGATTTGCGGGTCCCACGCTCCTATTAAATAAATAAAATATAATTAAATATTATTTTTGAAAATATAAGAATGGTAGGAAAGTTTAAAAATTACGAAAATACTATTTTTGTCAAAATCTCTCGAAATCTCCCGCTAGGGTTTTTATGTCTCAAGAAAGGTTTCAAATTTCACAAGTAAGTTGGTAAGGATAAAATAGGAATATTTTTGGTGTCTCGGGCCCACAAAATAATTTTTTTTTATAAAAGTTTTGGAATGTTAGCTGGGGAAAGAAAAAGTCCCCTGCAAATTATGGTTCATTATTTTTAGCAAGAATTTAGCCCTAAAGAGCAAGTTTCAAAAATAGTAGGTTTTTCAAAGTTGTCAGAATGAAACCAAACTAAATACACATACTCAAGCATGAAATTAAATAATAAAAATAATAATAATAGTCTGAAAAAGTTTTAGGTTTTCATTATTAGGTGAATTTACCGTAATACCCTAGAACGAAAGTTCAGGGTATTACACTTAGGTTTTTATTAGTTTGAGTCAGTCGGCTCTCCACTATCACTCGAAATTTGTAAGGAGGGAAAGAATAATTTGTAATGATTTCCCATTTCAAATCCTAGTCAGTACACCATCTTTTCCTACCTAACCTCAGCTTTAGCAGATCGTACCCCTCCCATTTTTGGGAATCGACTCCTTGTAGTACTTTCCCTTGAATCCAACCCACTCCTCGCCCCAATAATTTATTGCGCCTGACATCCTCCATCGGTACAGTCCCCAGCTCCTTGAATTAATACGGTCTCCACATGAACTTAATAAACGGCTCGATCTCTCTAGATCTTCCTTGGTCGTGAATGATAGACGAAACAACACTATACCATGGAAACAAAATACTACCACCCACCGCCAATCCGTGTTATCACCAAACCACTACCAAAACAGCAAACCACCTTGGAAAAAATAGGAACTCAACACAAAAATTCCTTCGCACCACCGCAAGCAACGGACTCTCTCACCATCCTTTCCCCCACCATGGCCTCCTCCTCCAATCCCTGCAATGAAACAACAATCAATGAACTCAGCACTGCGTTAACAAGTAAGATGAGCTTTGCATGTCGCCAAGGACCCATGGTCCTCCCACGACAAAATGTCCTACAAAAAGGTCTGTATGACTGGTGCTACCCCGTGGTGGGGAAAGTGCTAGTGGATAAGACGATCCACCCATCAAAAGTCCAGACAAGCGCCATCGCGGCATGGGGTCAAGCACGAAAGTTCACCTTTGTTGATCTAGGAGGGAACTGCTTTGCCTTCTTATTTAACAACCCAACCCATCAACAATGGGTTCTTGAGGAAGGGCCATGGACCATCCACACTCGCATCATGGTCCTTCAAAAGCGGCAAGCTCCACTGCCAAGCTCTGAACTCATTTTTGGCAATGCCCGTTTTGGGTACAGGCTCATGGAGTACCACCAGAACTTTTTAGTGAAGAAACAGCCGAGGACTTTGCTAAGCTGATAGGGACTCTAATAAGAACAGACTTTAAAGATGATGAGAATTATAGCCGGTACAAATTCCTCAGGTTCAAGGTCATGGTCGACTTACGAAAGAGTCTCGTTCCTGGAGTTTGGATGCCTATGACAGACTATTGGACATGGATCGACTTCAAGTACGTACGCTTACCCATTTTCTGCCATAACTATGGAAAAGTGGGACACACGGAAAGCAAATGCCATGCAGATATCAATGAACCAGTGCTGAAGGATAACATGGAGTACTAGAAAGATCCAACAACCAAACAATTCAGTATCTAGAATAGAGCTGAATCCAAAGCAATGGAGGAAGAGCACTTGCGACTCGAACTCAATGGCATACCGTCACATATACTTCAACAAGCTCAAAATAGAAACTCCCCCTTACAAGATCTCCGACTGATGGAGCAGTTACCAGTCCGCCTGAGATTCTATTGGACCATTAATGGTATTCCAGGGAAACTAGAAACACAAGGAGATACGACTACTAATCCGGACAATATCGATCCTGGAGAACGATCGGAAATACATCAAAAGACTATGGGACCAGCAAACAATGAGACATTCACCACCAATACTCCCTCCCTCAAAGAGCTGATACCTAGCCAGGTACAAGAAACACCGGTCCAACTACAATGGGAAACAGCTCCAGAGGCAGTGCAAATACAACACACCATCATCTCCCATGTGAAATTCCACCGGTCCGTTATCTTTAACTCAACATACCTAGAAGGGGGAGGGGGTTGATTAGGTATTTAAAATTAAATATACCTATACAGT